>CANTUZ010000001.1:190155620-190809787 GCA_947846985.1 Fratercula arctica
CAGGGTGAGGACCAGGATGGTCTCCTAGGATGCAGATGTTGGCGTTGTGAGTCAGCCCAGCAAAGCAGGGTACAGCTGCCCATCCTCTGGCTACATGGATAAGCAACTTCATGACCAAATTGTTATGTAAAATTGGTCACTAACACCATTTGCTGGGATTCTGTCTTGTTCTCCCGGAAGTCATAACAGGGAAGAGGGATGCTTCAGTAACTGGACTGCTTCAGGAGGCTGCTAGAAGAACTGCAAACTAACTGTGGAGAAGGCAGTACCTAACACGGGAGGGACTGAATCTCTTTTTCATGCTCCTAGAGGCACCTATGTCTTCTCCATTGATGGTGTAGAAAATGCAGACGTTTATGTTTGTTTCCTGTTAAAATGCCCAAAATTTAGGTGTAAGCATTGCCCAAGGTAGACAGGCTGGTTTGACTCATGCCTTGAACAAGATTGTTCTGAATTGAACTTTGCTAAACCAGAAAATAAAGGATTCATAACCTAATTACTCCATGGGGTGTTTGGCAACCACTTGATTAAAAAAAAGGGGGAGGGGATAACGATACCTAAACCTTGGATAAGACTGTGGGATGCTTTACAAGTTGGTGCTTCACTCTCCTTAAGAAATGGGAAAAAAACAGGCTAAGAGCCCTGTAAAAGAAGTGGACGGCTCCTACAAAGAGCAATACCAGCAAAACTGGCTGGGAAAGCAAGGATGCAGGTTAGCGAATAATCCCGTAATTCCAGAATTTCTCTTCACTGTGCAATAGGGTGAAACCAAGGTCTTTCAAAAGTATTGCGACCCCACCCTGAGTAACCAACTGTTCTTTTCTGGTGGTCACAGAATGGAAACTTAACTTCCAGAAACGGGAATAGCAAACAGCTTGGGGATTGGGAATGCTCCTGAGATGCCTGTCATCCACATTTAAATGATTTCTATCTGCTTATGAGTTGCTTAAGTGTAGTAAAATCCTTTTTAATTAATCCACATTTTAAAAGGTGCTTCTCTTGCAAAATATTGGTACTGAGCACCTGCAGTTGGGCCAATCTCATGCTGCGGATCTGGGGCCCAAGTCCAACCTCCAACTTTCTCTCTGATCCTACGACTATTTGTCATTTATGTGAAGAGAAGCAGTCCAAGGAAAGCAGGAAAGACCAAAATAGACACACTGACTCCAAAGCATGGGACAGACACTGCTGAAGTGCTTGGAATCATGTGGAGTAGGAGGGGTGTTTGAACGTGACCTCCTCAGGCAAGAACCCAACCCAGCAGACTCTTCCTTACCCTTAAGCTGGTTATCTCTGGTTTCAAGCAAATTCCTCCCAATGCAACAAGTTTTTATAATAATGCTTTATCAAAATCTACTTGTAAAATTCTACAGAGAGTTATAAATGCTGATTTGTAAAAGAAATTTCTAGAAAATGATTCAGAAAAAAAAAAAAATCTTATGAAGTAGCACCCTCTGTAATTAGTATAGAGACAGATGTTAAGTTAAATATAGTAAATGCAGCTCAGCTGTGAGGTACTCCTTTGCTTGCATAAATTAAAGCAGCTCTTTGCTCACTGTAACTTCCGCTACAAGTCAGTCTGGTGTGCAATCACGTTCAGCATCAGGGAGGATTTAGAACAATTTCTGACTGCTTTTT
This sequence comes from Fratercula arctica, assembly GCA_947846985.1. Classification (NCBI taxonomy): domain Eukaryota; kingdom Metazoa; phylum Chordata; class Aves; order Charadriiformes; family Alcidae; genus Fratercula; species Fratercula arctica. The sequence continues at coordinate 190,157,259 of CANTUZ010000001.1, forward strand.
CAAGAAATATGAGTTTTGCATTGCTGAAGACTCAACTGCCTGTCTTGTGGCAGATCCGTTTTGGGGTAACTCAGTCTGCTGTAGTTATAATCCTTATGTAATTTAATATTTTCACAAAAAATGTAACTGTACACTGCATTTCTAAAGGTGTGTGAGAAGAATATACCTAGAGAACCAGCACAATCCACAAGAACAGAAGAAACACTGTTTGTAGGAGAGGGCGTCTCTGCTTCTGAGGTCTAGCAAATCAAAACAGTCCATTACTTTATTATGTGAAATCATAATAATTACAGGTTGTCCACAAAAGTAATTATGAATTTGTTTTGGTCTTTACCTAACTGTTCTAGCCAGTTCTACTGTAGCTCTTCAAACTGGTTGTTCCCATAAATTTAAAGAAGTCATCTAAATTCATTTATCTGTATCTCTTGCACTTTCCAGGTTCACGGGATGCAAAAGCATTACTGGACATAAGCAAGTGTTGGCCCTCAGTTTTTGGTATTCAGTTAAAGTAGCCCAAAGTGTTTTTTTAAGATGTATTCTTATTTATGGTATGTATATTAATGTATTTGCTGGCAATCATAAACGAAAAAAAAGAGTATGTGACTCCTGCTTTCCTCGTAATCATTTTTTATTATTTATTTTAAAAGCCAACGTATTGTTCCTTTAAAATATAGTAGGTTAAAAATTAAGACCGCCGTTTCTTTTTTATTTCCTCACAAACACAGGAAAAGAAACAATCAATCAAAGCTTTTTGTGGCTAAAGCTAAATGATTATTTTTCTGAATGTATCATGGTTCAGATTTTAACTTCTTCAGCAGAGATTACTTTTGCGTGTTCAGAAAAAAATATTAATCTGAACGCATTTATCATCCAAGGATTTTTCATTATTGTTATTTTGAAAGAAAGTTCTCATTCAAGATTATTTCTTTTAAGTCTGAGTTAGGCAAGGTTTTTGTTTGGAGGTATAAACTCTTCCAATGTTTCATGGTAATATTAAGAGGTTAACAGGTGTCTTAGAAATATTTTGAAAAGGTTTATTATGTGTCATCAGTTGTATTTAATCCCTCGAAGCTAAAGTACCATGAATCAAGGATTCTCTTACATGCTGTGTCAGTCTGCAACTGAATCTTATAGTCCCATCCCCAAAAATAAACATTTAGCCTACCCGTGCAGTTGCAGATAAGCTGCTCACCCTTACATTTGCAAAGCATCACTCTCTCATTTTCCACACAAAATAAAACTTATTATGTATTGATTTTTCATGGAATTATTCGGCAAAAAAATGAATCAGAAAACCAAGTTCTCTATGTGTTTTAATTGATTGGTAACTGAAGATGATTTCTTAGAAATCACATAATAATGGTGGTGAAATATTAGCCACCTCAAAGGTGGAAAGGGAGGAGGTTTTGTATTTCCACAGGCATGGTTATTGGATTTAATACTGTGCCTAATTAAGGATTTGATTACAACAGAGTGACTGAAAGTGGAGCCATTAAGTAATTTCCATGAGAGCTTCAAAGGAGGACCGCGGATAGACACTGCTCATACTTCGCAATACCACCAGAGGTTTTAAAACGAGAAGTTTTGTATTGTTTCAAGAGTCGCAGATTACCGAACCCACACGGGACTATCGGTGAGTCCAACCAGCTGTTGGGGGGGTCACAGCGTGCTCTACAGCCCCTGAGTCATCCAAAAGTCACCCAGCCTGCGGGCTCGCGCCAGGAGGAGAAGGGGGACCCAGCATGGAGTGGAGCTGGAGCTACCACTGCTCTTACAGGAGCGAAACCTACCACTGCTTTTATGGGAGCGGTGGGACTTACTACAGAATCGTCACTACTACAATTGGCAGCAGGTTACCACGCAATTCCCCCTCTGCGAGGATGGTACCTGAGCAAACCAGTAACCGAACAGCCACTGGGAGGAAAGACTGACATACCTACAGAGTTATAATTATTTCATATTAGCACATCAAAACGCCATGCGCAAGTTAAGTCCCTATTTTCTTTACCAAGCACCAAAGAACAAAACGGTGACTGTCCCATTCTAAGCACGGCACAAGAGGTGCAGGGTAGGAGCTTTCTAAGTTCTAGTTTTCAAGCACTGTCCAATTAAACCATTCTGGCACTAAGCTGTGGCTGACGTGCCTTCATTTGAGCTGGCTCCAGATGAATTTGTGGTGCTTTTTTTAGTCCCCCTATTAAAAAAAAAAAAGGGGGGGGGGGGGAAATTAAAACCAAAATGCCTCCTTGACTAAATATTGTTCAATATCCCTTTTGGGTACCTTGAAAAATGCTGTATTTCTATTTAACTGTGAACTAGAGCATGCTTTTGGGTAGCTATTGAAAAGCTTTCTGCTTAAGTTTACATTTCAACATGCATGGATATTTATTTTTTTTCTTCAACAACAACAACAAAAAAGCAAATCCCCCCAAAGTCCTCAAAAAACATATTAATATTTTTGTCTTTTTTTTCCCCACCCTTTTTTATTTTTTTTCCTTTTTTTTTTGGGGGCGGGTGGGGGTGGGGGTGCGGGGAGGGGGGAGGACAGTCTGATCACCAATAAAGCACTAGTAAAGCAAAGCAAAGCCAGTACCATTTCAGCTTCAGAAAGAACTTTGTGTCTGACTGTGAGAAGATCCTGCTCTTGCTGTATTTTATTTCTACAGTGATGTGTGGCAGCTTTGGTGACTCCGGTAGCTCTTTCAGATAAATGGCACTTTCAGCGTTGACACGTTAGAATAACTGTAGAGTCTGACAAGCGCAGAAGAAATTCAGTCCCATCTGAGAAATCCTGGGTGGGGACGGGGGGCTAGAAGCAACAGCTCCTCCTTGACAAGGGCTCTCGCCACTGGTCTTGTCTCCCTTTTATTCAGTACTAAAGTGAAGCTGTTGTGATTGATGGGGGGTGGGCTACAGTGCCATCAGGATGCTAACGCTCAATGCTGCAGCTCTGTTTTAGCAGATCCAGACACACCAAGACCCTTCTCCCGCCAGCATCCACAAGGGACCCATGGAATGAGGGTGACAGGATGCGGATAATGTGGCAATGACGCTGACTGGCAAGCAGGAACCAGAACATGTAACCTTTCCTTTAGGTACATATGACTCCCTTTCTCCTATCAAAGTTATTCACAATAAAAAAAAAAATTAAGGAAAAAAAAAAGATAAAAACTATTAATCTTGTCTGTGGTAAGGAGAGTTGTTAACGGCTCTAAGCTTTGGATGTATATGAAATTATGAGTTTTGTCTCTCATGATGATTTCATCAGCTTTGAATTGCCTCTGACCATTAACTGGAAATTCACTTAACCTGAGATTAATCTTGAAAGACAGGAAATGAAAGGTAATGCTGTGCAGGCCTTCCGAGACATGTATTAATCCCAGCCTTTGACACAAACATGGTTTTGTACAGCGAAATAACAAATGAGCTATCCTTATCTCACTGTGAAGTCCCACATCTGCAGCGTTTACCTCAAGAAATCTAGGAAGGAGAAACACTTATCCATGCCCATCAGTGACTTTCTCTACTTCACCTTGGAATAAAACTGGAGAGCGTCGTTTCCACTCCATTTCAAAATGTGGTCACTCGTGCACGTGAGTTCCTTAGCAAAATAGCATCTTTCATCAGGAAGACACAGAAGAACCCAGATTACGCAGTGGCTGCAGATCTTTTGCAGGAGGGAAGGCAAAATACTGATTACCGTTTATAAACCTGCAAATGGTCTACGGTCAAGCAATGTCAGAAATTCTCCCTCCCTCTCTAACCATACCAAAGGAATAAATTAACTGCTGCTGCCTGGGGAAGGCGGAGCCCTCATTTCTACCAGCACTTGGAAAACAGTCTGGAGAAACAAGGTAGAGCAAAGAATTGCCAGGCTTCTGGGTAACATGAGCACAGAGTCTTCTGCGGTGTTCTCAGGCCTCATATAGGTGTTTGATTTGATACCGCTGTTACATGCTCATCACAAGGTGGACAGATTAGATTCTCCTTCCTCTTAATCATATATTTACATTCATATCCTTTCATGATGATATGAAATGCTTTTCTGACTGTTCCAGTATACCTACAGTACTTTAATAGTTTTGAACTGTTTAAAAGAATTACAAAATGAAGATACTTAGCACCTCGCCAAGCTGGTTGCAGTGTCTTGGACTATCACCCTTGCTGAGCAATAAGAAAAGTAAGTTGGGCTTCTGCTTCGATTCGTGTCGGTCAAGCAGAGGCTCATAGAAATGGCACACTCACATCATCTCAGTGGCATCTTGGGGGCATCTTACCTTTCTTTACGTGTTGCAAAAGTTCACCGTTGGCAAGCAAGGAAAGAAGAGGAACTAGCGATGGACTGCAGTCATGGGGTTTGGGAGGAGTTTATCCCTGTTGAAGGCTGAATGACCCTCTCCCGGCCTCGGGAGCCGGGCAGAGCCTGGCGACTGGTCCTCAGGGGAACCCCAGCCTGTCCCCCCGATCTGCAGGACCCTCTCCTCTCTGACCCTTCCCAGCCGATTTGTCCGGGGTCACTTCAGCTGCTTACCCGCATCCCGCTCCCTCCGCGGCCCACGGCTGCCCCCGCCGCCCCAAATCACACTGGAAAAGCGGGGAGCGGTCGCCCCCACCCCCGTTTCCCCGAGGTCTCCCAGACGCCGAAATCCCTCCACCGGAAACATCATCCGGGCTCCAGGCTGCTTTTCCCCGGGAACCGGGAGGGAACCGGCGCGTCCCCTGGGGTCCCCCGGGCTCCGAGAGGGGCCGAGCCCTGCCGGGGTGCCGCGGTGGGGGGGGGTGGGTGGCTGAGCTGCGGGTCCCACCTGTTGCTTTGCTTTTGACAAGTCCAGTCGCCCGTTCAAGAGGATTCCCTCAGTAATCCAAGATGTGGGGAAGGAGAAAGACTCGCTCCCCCCCCCCCCCCTCAGCCACCTTCAAAGGAGCACGGTGAGACAAGCGCCGCCGGCCCAAAACGTAAAGGCTGCTGGTTGCGAACACCCGTGAGAGGGTCAGCCCGGAGAGGGGGGCGGGAGCCTGCAGAGAGATACCCCTCTCCTGGGTGTAACATTAGCAGCTTTATCACTATCGCGATTCTTCCCATACAACCAAAACCCAGGGAGGACCCCAGATGCTGAAAAACCTCGGAAAGAGCAGGGATGCCCCGCGGGACCAAATCACGCACTTGCTGGGTCCCCCAAGAGTGGGGCAGGCCCCCAGCCCCCGCGGGGCTCCCTGAGCTTCTCCCCGGACCCTCCCCCTCCTCCCCTCCCCTCCCCGGCGCCGCCGACCTCGGGCCCTACCCCGGAGAGAAGCATCGCCCGACCCCCCCTGCTCGGTAAAGGGCCCCCGAGCCCGGGGCTGCCGGGGGGTAAGCCGGTACCTCTGCTCTTCCCGAGGGGTAGCACCCGTTTTTCAGGCCTGTTTCTGTTACCCCCGGGGGTAGGGGGGTGGTGACAAACCCAGCCGCCCCCTCCCGCCGCTCCTCAGGCGCCCACTGACGAGCGGGCTCCGCTTTCAAGGCTCGGCTTGGCAGAGTCTGCTGCGCAGCTAATAACATAACAACCCGGCTTTGATCAATCCGAACTAATTACCTCTCTTAATTAAAGTCTTTAGCGGTTGTTTCAGTGTTTTGGCAAGGAAGCGGGGGAGGTTTGCCGTTGGACAACGCCAGCGCCGCGCTCCCCGCCCGCAGCCCCCGGGGCCGCCAGCGCCAGCCCCCGCCGCCACTCGTGTTCACAGATTTATTTCCACCAGCTCAACGAATTCTTTCTTTTTTTTTTTTTCTTTTTTTTTTTTCCACGTGCAAGAATCAAACCGAAATTCAAATCCGTACATAGCGAACCAGCTCAGTCCATATAGATACGATATTCAGGGAGGGGGGAGAGGGAGAAGGGGAAACCAAGAAGGGGGGGGGGGGGGATAACCAGCAGGCAGCGGAGGCAGGGCGGGATCGACACAATGGAAATATATATACATCGAAATAATTAAAGTGGTGCAGCTTTCCCGGCTCGGGTAATACAGATCCCAAATAAATACAGCAGGAATTGGCTTGGCGCTTTTTCTTCTTTTTTGTTTTTTTTTTTTTTTTTTTCTCCTTTTAAAACCATCTCTCCACCTGAGATGCGACGACAACAACAACAACAAAAAAATAGTCTTTAAAAAAAAAAAAATAAAGAAGAAACAATCAGTCCCATAAACGTTAGTGGCGATATAGAGCATAATACACAAAAACCGCTTAACAGGTGCATGCAAAGAGGCGGGCGGGGGGCGGCGGGAGCCCCCCGCCGCGGCCGCCCCTCAGGGCTGGAGCGGCGGCGGGCCCTGCAGCAGCGGCCCGGGGGGGGGCGGCTGATCGGGCCCCCCCAGCTCGGCGGGGGGCCGGGGCAGTCCCAGGGCGCTGTCGTGCAGCTTGCGGACGTGCTTCTTGAGGTCAAAGTTCCTGCAGAAGCCTTTGCCGCAGGTGGGGCAGGTGAAGGGCTTCTTGTCGTTGTGGGTGTGCATGTGGAAGGTCAGGTTGTACACCTGGTGGAAAGCCTTGTTGCAGATATTGCACTTGAACTGCTTCTCCCCGCTGTGAGTCAGCTTGTGGTTTTTGTAGTTGCCTGGGAAAGGAGACAAGAAGGGCGAAGGGACCCGGGGCTGAAAACTGGGCGCTGCAAAGAGTGGGCAAATAATCCCCAAACCCTGTCCCATCCCTCTCGGCTTTAGCCGAAAACGACCGCCGCTCTCTCAGCAAACACCCGCCTCCTCCCCGTCCTTCCCGCGGCTCTTCCTCTGACAGCCGAGAAGGGAACTATCGAATAAACCCAAATCGCACCGGTTGCAGAAATAACACCCCAGGTGCAGCCTTCCCAGCAACGCGGGGAGGAAAACTGCCCAAACTCCTGCGCCCGGAGGGGACAGGCGGCGGCGGACTCGTTGGCCGAACCGCGCTGGAAGCTGCGCGCTGCCCTGCGCGGAAAACCGGCGCTGCCCCTGCGCTCCCCCCAAAACCAAAGCCCTGCCCCGCTCCGGGGGCCGTGCCGTAGGAAACGGGCTGGGGCTAGCGATGCTTAAAATTCACCCTGATCCCTAATAACAGAAATTAAAACCAAAATCAACTCTTTCCCCCCACCCTCCCCGTTGCAAATTGTCCCGACGCTTGACCTCGCCTGGGGCGGGGAGGGGGGGTGGGGGGTGTGCAAGGGAGAGGGCGCTGGGGACCGATACCTTTCTGGTGAAATCCTTTGCCGCAAAATTCACAGACAAAAGGTTTGTAGCCGGCGTGTATTCGCGTGTGTGTGTTGAGGGTCGAGCTCCGGTTGAAGGCTTTGCCGCACTGGTTGCACTTGTGTGGCTTCTCCTGGGGGGAAACAAACGTCGAGTCGCGGCTTGTTGGGTTGTGTGGTGGTTTGCGGGGTTTGTGTGGTGGTTTGCGGGGTTTGTGTGGTGGTTTGCGGGGTTTCTGTGCAAGCTGTCGGCTCCCCATCGCCGGCAGCGGGGCACCCCCCCGGCACCCCACCGCGCTGGGGGAAACGAAATCCCCCCGCGGCTGCATCTCGGCCGCCCCCCGCACCGCGCCGCTGCCTCGGAGCGGCCGGACAACGCCGGGCTCCCCAAAAAGCGTGAGCGGAGGGGTCTCGGGGCGGGAGGGAGGGAGGGAGGGAGGGAGGGAGGAATAGAGGCTCACCTGGGTGTGGATGATCTTGTGCCGGCAAAGCGTGCTCGCCTGTCTGAAGCCCTTCCCGCAAACTTTGCAAACAAAGGGTCTGGCTCCCGTGTGCACCGGCATATGGCGAGTTAAGTTATAATGTGCATTAAATACCTTGAGAGTGAAATCAGACAAAAAAAAAAACCACAAACAAACAAAAATTTAAAAAATTGCGGTTAGAAGGCGAGAGTGCCGAGGGGACGCCGTCGTTTAAAAATCAAGCAAAGCAAGCGACCGACAACCCGGCGGACAGACGGACGGGGGTAGGAGGCTGGGGAAGCAGGGGGAAGGGAGGCGGGCCGCGGCTCTACTTGCCTTTCCACAAACTTCACAGGTGAAAACTTTGGGCTTGCTGCTCGGGGAGCCGCGGCTGAACTCCGAGGTCTTGTAGGCGATTTTTTCCGAGAGGAGCTGGGCGCTTTCTTTCATGTAGTGCTGGAGCTGAGCCTGCGACAAGTCCTTGAAGGCTACCCCCGCCGGGTACTTCTCCACGGCCGGCAGCACCAGCTTGTTCCGCTCCGCCAGGTAAGCCTTGGGCTGGGGGTGCAGGGGAGAGCTGAGGAAATAAGAAGCCACCGGGTGGATGTTGACACTGGAGGACGGGTGACAAGGGCTGTCGCCTCGGTTGAAATAGCACAGGGCTCCCATGGCGTGGAAGGAGGAGTGATTGACCACTCGGGGTCTTACCAGTTTGTACTGCTGCAAGGGCAGGGCATCGCGGGGGAAATCTCCTTTCAAGCTCAGGGCACAGTTCAAGAGATCGCCGCAGCTAAAGGAGGGCGAGGAAGAGGAGTCTAAATGAGCCTTCCTGGGTTCCGCTCCGGCCACCGCCGCTTTGGGCAGGGGGTCGTACGCCACCGGGACAAAGGGGATCATGCAGGGGATGGAGGAGTTGAGGTGCAGCGGGTGCTTGGGGTCGCCTTTGGCCACGGAGCCGTGGAGGAGCTGCGGGACGGGGACGGAGCGGGGCTCTGGCGTCCGCGCCATGATGCGCTCAATGGAGAAGGCGAGGGGCTTGGGCGTGCTGATCATGTTGCTCCTGGCAGACAGGCTTTCTCTGGCCGGAGGAGTCGCTAGGATTTTGGTCGCCGTGTGGTGGCCACTATTGTCCATGGCTGGATTGCATTTGTTCGCCCGGTTTGAGCCGCTTTGGTAGACGCCTCTTTTTTTTTTTTTTTTTTTTTTTTCCTTTTTCCTCCTCTCCCCTCTCTCTCTCTCTCTCTTTCACTCTCTCTGCCCCTTTTCTTGTCACTGAGCTGCAAGGAGGGAGACCAGCATCGCCGCCGCCACCATCACCACAGCCTCCGCCGGCGGAACCAGCCTTCTCAGTCCAGTGGACTCATGCCAGCCCATCACAGTTTACTTTGGCGCACCAATGACTCGGGACAATCGCTACTTATTTCTATCAATAGAAAGTGTTGTGTCAATAACGCAGCCAAGATCTCGCCAATCGTTAACTTCCAAGAGGAGAAGGTAAACTAGATAATTGCTCAATTCGCTTCCAACAGTCAACAGGAAAAGTTTTTTCCCCCCCAGTAAGCGGCTACTTTTCATTGGAGCCCGCGCCTCCCCCGCCCAGGGAAGGAGGCGTCTCTCCCTCCTTCTCGCCTCTCTCCCCTCTGCCTCCCTCCCTCCCTCTCTCTCTCTTTTTTATTATTATTATTATTTGCAATCTGCTTAACCAGGCTTTAGAGGCCAAGCAAATCCGAGATCAATTTTCTTGTTTGGCTTTAAGTGACATCATCTAAAATCATTGTCCAAGTCCTAAATAGGGATGTGAAACCCAATTCAAGGGCAAGCGCCAGGGTATTTGTCAAACGAGGTGCTGCAGAAGAAGCGGCTGGAGGGGAAGCTGTTTGTTTCCTTGCCACTTTCCAGCCCGAGCTCTCTTTGTGCGTGGGTGTGTATGTGTGTGTGTGTGTCTGAGGGAGGGCAGGAGATGGCTGCTCTGGTCCTGTGACTGCTCCTGGTCTGCTCACAGCTTTAAAGAGCAAGGTCAGGCGGCGGTGAGCTTTTGGAAAACACAGTAAACAAGTGAGCAGGGAACTTGCGATGAGCAGACGGCGAGAGCAACGCGTGGGTATGCGGGAACCAGCCGGGCCAAATCCAACGAGTGCTTGTGAGCAAAAGGGTGAATCAAAACCTGGGGCTGGGGAAGCGAAGGAGAAGGGGGTAGGAAGAGGCAGTGCCGTTCAAATCAGAAGCATTATTTTTTAAAATCTATACAATATATAAAGTAACCTGCATACACGCAAGGTATAGCTTCTCTGTCCGTAAATAATACATGCACAACACAAATACCGAAAACTCAGAGTCGGTATACATACACGAAGAAACACACAGCACACACGCTGCTTATAGGTATACGTGCACCTAAACAGATGCGCTCCCCGGGTATTTAAACGAAGCTTTGGCGGCCCTGGGTAGCACCAGCGCCCCGAAGCAGGCGGTCGGGGAAAGGAGAGGGACAGCGGTGGGTAAGGGACTTTCTGTATTCACTCCCTGTCCCACCGCCACCCCCAGACACCGGCTCGGGGTCAGGACAAGCTCCCGTTCCTCCCGCCACTCCGGGGATCACTCGGCTGGTGAACGGAGGCCGCTGCCGAAATCCGCGGTCCCTCCGCTCTTCCCCCGCCCCGGGAGCCGGCGGGGCACTGCGGGGCAGAGCCCGGCCGCTTCCCCCGGCGGAGGAGCCCACGCGGCGGCCTCCACTCCGGCGGCCCAGCACTGCCCTTCTCCATGGCCGGGGGAGGGAGGAAAGGGGTCCTGGGTCTTCCTAGCGGAGAGGAGCCTCCAGCAAGGCAGGGAGGCCGGGCTCCCGCTGCTCGGGCACCAGCTGGGGACTCCGCAAAAGGCTGTGTCCCCCCCCGGCCCAGGACAACCCGTTTGCGGGAAAGCGGGAGCAGGGAGGAAGGGCTGGAGCCCGGGGGCTGGCTGGATGGCTGGATGGAGGGATGGCTGGATGGAGGGATGGATGGAGGGAGGCATCCTTGCCCCCGGCGCTGTGACAGGGGCGATGCCGCCCCGGGTGACCGCGGCCCCGTTTGAGGAGGAGGAGGCAGCGGCTGTTGCACGACGGTCCCTCGGCAGCCGGGAGCTGCCGTGCGAGCACCGAGGAGCTGCGGGGGACGGAGGAAGTGATGCCCTCCAGTCCCCGGGACAGGCGTCCGACGGCGGGCGGGGGCCCGGGCATCCCTCCCCGCGGGGAATGCGCCCCGCACTCCCCGCGACCTCTCTGTCCGCCCCGTCCCCTCGGTGCCCCGCAGAGCACGGGGCCGATCCCTGCAAGGACACAGCCGTGGGGACACGCGTGGGGCGGAGGAAGGGCCCGAGCCGTGTCGGGGTCCCCGGCCGCGATGCTCCGCTCCAGCCCAGCTGCCTGCTTTCCCTCGGCCGGGCTGGGGGGTCGCCGCCCCCCCGGCAGATGGGTCGCAGCGTTAAAACCGTAATTGCCGCCCCGGATCGGGTTGCCGCAGCCGCCCACCTCTTACCTGCTGCTGCCCGATCGGCACCGCCAGCCCTGGCTCGGCCGCTGTCACCGACCCGGGGGGGGGGGGAGGAGGAGGGAGCCGCGGCGACCCGGGGGGGCCGGAGCCGTGTCCCCCCAGCGCCGTGCGGGGCAACTGCCCGCTTCTCCGGGGTGTCGGGGTGTCTCGCTTATTTCGTGCCCGCCAGAGGAGAGTTTCCTCCTTCAGAGCAATTTACATTTAATTCAATCTAGGCAAATTTCCTCTTGATTGGTGCTGAAGAAGGGAATTATTGTTGAGTGGGTTTTAGAGGCTTCAAATCCCATATACTTAATATGTTAACAGCTTGCTCTTAACTGGTCTTTTTGGGATTGACTTTTTGACATGTGTTTGAAAGTAAAATATGTAGTGTCATTTGAGCAGGGTAAATATCCCAAAGCAGCAATTACAGCCCTGCCATTACAATTATACTGGCCTCCTCGATTCTGAGATACACTTGGAGAAGCGGGAGCTTTATTATTCGTTACTTCTTTACGGCTATGCCGCACTTTCTTTCCGTACCGCACACTAAGACTCATACTGGTGCCTAATAATTAAATAGCGCTCTAAAAGCCATATTTAATTTTTTTTTAAATTTTTCTTTTTGGGGGAATCACTTTCTTCCATCTCAGTGATGGAGCCTTGCTAGTGCTGGAGTTGCCGCAACAGAGATAGACTTATTAAAATTAACGGCGATACATTTTTTTTAGTCCTGTCCCGGGCTTAGTTTTGCCTTGCACTCGGACCTCATCTTTTTAGCGATATTACACATCTGCCGAGCTGCAAATATCCTGCAGTCGTGCTGATGCAGGGAGGGTTTGGTTTTTTTTTTTTATTTCTTCCCGAGGAAGAGAGATTTACAGGCTCTGAGAGTGGCGAAAAGCAACCTCTTGGCCGGTTTCTTTTTTCGGGGGCTGGAGGCAGGACCAGCCCCCCCAGACTCTCCAGTCTGGCGGCACGTACCGAATCCCGGCAGAAGGGGCCGGCGGGGGAAGGAGCGGGCCCGCCGGCCTCCCGGAGTTACAAACCGTCGGAGGAATTAAGGGCAAAAGTTTTGCCTCGAGTTGATTTCGTGTTCTGCCCGGGGTGGCTGCTGTTCTCTTTTTCCCCGTAATCGGTTTTATGTTTCATTCTCTCCTAAGCTATGTTCTTGATATTGCTCACTTGCATTATGATCATAACGTATCTCTACATGCACTCAAAATCCGAGTCACCGGCGAATTCATCTCGTCGTCAGGATTACTCCAATCCGATCCCAGAGGCGATTAGAGGGAGGTAAAATACCGCCTAAAGCCTAATCTTTAATTTCTTCCTCCTTAATAAAATGAATAATTCCATTGCGTTTTTAAGTAAAAAATGAATTGAAAAGGATAATAACTCCGCTAACCTTCTGTTGCGTGTATTAATCTTTTCCTGGAAGTGTTTTACCGCAGCCCTCCCGCCCTCGCAGCGAGCTCCCTCCGCGGGCTCCGAGCCGGGTCCCCACGGCCGGGGAAGGGGGGACACGGAGCGGCCGGGCTCCGAGGCCGTCTGTCTGGGCGAGCTTAACGGGGAAGGACCCGGGAAGTTACGGAAAATGCTCCTGGCCGCGGCACCGGCGGACCCGACGGCGCCTGGTCAGAGCCCGATGACTGTTATTATTATTGTAATAATCATCATTATTGGTGCCACCATCGAAGTTCGCTGCAAAAACTGGGGTTTGCTCCCACTAAATCCCGGTCCTCGCCTTCCCCTCCCGAGCCGCCGGCTTTGTGAAGAGGCGATTTACCCCCCGAGACGGGACCGGAGCTGCCTCCGCTCCCCCGCTCCGCCGCCGCGTCCGAGCCCGCAGCCCCCGCCGCAGCCCAGCGCATTGACCCCGGCTCCTTTAAAACTCGGGATTAGCCGCTGGGGAAGTTAAAATACAAACGGGGGAAATAGTTAAAGCGGGGAGAAGCCGACACCGGCGTTACCAGGATGGAGGGCCAGCTGCGATCCCCCTTTAGCAGCCGGGTTGAGGGAGATCCAGCGCCGCCGTCCTTTTCGGTGGGAACCCGCTGCTGCCGCTGCCCGGCCGGCTGCTGGGGCGGGGGACGGGGCTCCCCGGCCCTCCTGGCCCCGGCCCCGGTGAGGCGAGGACGGCAGCGGAGCCCGGGCGCAGCGGGCACCAGCCGCGGGCTCCACGGTGGCCACGCTGCTTCAGGGGCGCGGGCAAAGGCGCTTGGGCTTGGTCGGGTTGGTTTAAGTTGTAACACTTCGGCGCTTTCTCCACTAACATTTTTTCCGGGGGGAAAAAAAAAAAAAAAATATATATATATATATACACACACATATAAATATATGTGTGTATATACCTTCTGAGACTATGTATAGTCTCCCCATACAGTGAGTGCGTGTTGGCATCCCTCTCTATCAGTTCCTGCGCAAGGAAAATAATAAAGTATTGCTATTTTTAACCGAATCCATCACAAAAGAAAAAACAGTTGACACTGACCCGCCAAACACAAGTGTTCCCGGGGGTAAAACAAAGTTTGACAGTACAGTACGACTCGTACAGACCCCCTCTAAACCGAAAACCAAACGGGTGCAAATTAAGCCTTTTCACGTATAAAGCCTTTAATCACATATAATCGAAATTACAAGTGACCCTCTAAAGCGGCGCTCCCGGCCCTCCCGTAATTCATGCAAGCGATTTGTCTAAGTGTGCCAGCTACGAACGTGAACTGCAGCAATCACGTCTAATCTAATCAGTCCGCCTGCGAGGGGACCCAGCGGTGTCATCAGCTCCAAAGGGCCCTTGGTGAAAGTGGCTGGGAGGGGCCAGCGGCAGCTGGAGCCATGAATGACACTTTCTCATTTGTTCCTTTCCCAGTTCAACAAATGTTTAGCCCCGTTGCTGCTAAATGAACGCCTTGCGCTCTTTGGCTCGGGGAAGCTATTTATTTTTTAAGATTCCTGAGCAGGATCAGGAGCAATTAACTTATTTTTGTTTCTATTTTCTCCCAGTGTATTGGGAGCTAACCTGGAAGCAAAGCGAAGAGCTGCCGGGCTGCCTGGGCGCCTGCCGGCTGCATCCCCGGCCCCGGAGTGCGCCGGGCTCGCCTGGGCGGCGGGGAGAAGGTGGTCGCCATCAACAGGCTGCCAGCCACGGAGCCGGGACGAGACCCCGCTCTCCCCTGGCGGGGTCCGTTTCCGTGCGAGGGAGGGAGAAGCCAAGTGAAGAACATGAAAATACGGGTAGAAGCAGGAGCCGTGCCCCGCTGGATGGCGACCGGCGAGGGCTTCCCGCCGCCCCCAGCTGCTTGCCCGGCACCCCAACCCGGGCACGGACACGGGGGACAACTGAGCAGCCCTCGGGGAGGGACAGTACTGCCCCAAAGCTCCAAAACTTTGGGTTTTGGTTGTTTGGCGTTATATTTGGCTGGTGGATTTTGTTTGTTTTTAATTTATTTTTTTTTAGTCTCTATTAGAACAAAATGCCGCTGAGCAACCCGGGCCGCCCGGGGTGTCTCTGCGGGTCCCACGGGGGTCCCAGTTTCTGTCCCTTCTGCACAAAACGAGCCCAGCTCCCCACCCCACCTCCCCCCCTCCGCAAGCGGGCTCTCCTGTCGCTGCCATGCGGCTCCCGCCGTCGCCTCCGTCCGCGCTCGGCGGCTGCTGCTAAAACAGCCACAGTTTGATCCAAAACCCCTTCGGGAGATGCAGAACGGCACCCCCTGCGCAGGACGCCTCACCCCCCCCACCCCAGCCTCCCACCCCCTCCCCGACATCGCGTCCCCCGTGGAGCCGCGCTTTCTGCCCACGCAGAGATGCCCCGAACCGCCCTCCGCGTTTGGTGTGTCCCGGGGGGAGCTCGGCCGCCCCCACAAGCCTGAAAACACCCGGGGCCTGACCCGAGACCCCCCTCCCAGGACGCATTTGAGTGGGTACCGTGTCTCCAGGGCCAAGCAGCGAGGCCACCCGGTCCCCCCGGAGGCCACTCGCCCCCTCGCTATAGCGCGCCCTCCGAAGGTGCGCCGGGTCCTGCGGGGGGGGGGGGGGGAGAAGAGGGGGCTGCTCGCTCTCTGCTCGGATTTAAAGCGGGGGGGGGGGCTTTACAAGCACGAGTTTTACCGACGGGGAACCGGCGCCCCAAACCCGGCCTCTGCCTTGCCTCGTCCATCGCCTCCTTGGCGGGGGGCGGGGGGAAGCGGTAGCCGAGGGGAGCGAGCCCTTGGCCCCAGGCGCACACCCCCCACCCCCCCCCCGCCCCGACGGCGGGGCCCTGCCTTTTCCTGGCTGAGCTTCAACAGCCCCTTTTATGCCACAAAGGTGCGGGAGGTGTGTGTGTGAATTAAGGGATACCCCTTGCTAAGGGCTGCCCGTTTAGGAAAAGCGGCGGGGGCGGTGGGGCTGCGTCCGTCCCCTCCCCCCCCCCCCCCCCACCCTCCCCGGGACAGGGGACCGTGGAGCCGGGACCGTGCAGCGAGAGGGGACGCTCGTCTCCCCGCGACGGGCACCCACCTCCCTAAATTGAAGGATTTCAACCCCTAAATTGAAATGTTAAAGGCGGACCTTGCTTCGTGTCGGCGGGGCTTTGCCGCGGCCGCTGGCGGCGCCGGGGCTGTCACACAGATACTCACTGGCCTTCTCAAGCTTGGCGTCGGTTCACGGATTCACAAATCTAGTTACTAAGAAAATACGTGAATTATTAAGAAATGGAATGACCTTTGGAGTGCTGTCGTTTCTGTACCTGCCTCCCTGTGATGTCTGCTGTGCTGCCTTTCCAATAATAACTTTGCAGATACTTTGTGTCTGATTTAATGTCTCTGAAATCACAAACATCTTTCAACTTCTTCATGGTTACATCATCTTTGTTTGTTTTGTTGTTTGGGTTTTTTTTACTATTTCCTTACTTATCTCGATGTTACTGACAGACATGTCTTGCAAGTACTGCGTGCAGATGAAATCGTATAGCAAAGTGCTTGACATATGGGGTGTGCGTGTATCATGCTACATGAAATTTGAGTAACTCAGACCTACTTCAAGCCACTTTTTTTTTTTTTTTTTTTTTTTAAGATGATATCAGGGCATAGAAAGGGTTGACTGCTTCCTGAGGGACATGGAACTAGGGCTCCCCCCAGGCCAACAGTGCAGGGCACCACCAGCCAGGGCTGGTCCCACCACCCCCATTCTAGGGAGCAGGGCAAGCCGGAGCAGGGGGAGAGCTAGTGGCAACCCAAAGTCTGTATCACCAACCTGTTTGTGATCATCAGGCAGGTCTGAAGTCGCTCCAGGGGTCAGGGTTTGGATCAACAGGGCCCATGAGCTGGAAACCAGCACCCCCACTCTACCGCAGAGGCTGGCAGCCCTGGACTGAGCTGAGATGGAGTCCCTGGGCAGAGGTGGTGGGTGGGTGTCCCAGGTGAGGCCTGTCAGGACCATGATGGCCTGAGTCCTCTTGAGCCTCTAACAGGTGAAATTACTATAACCTACTCTGTAATTGTCCAAGTCAACAGGGAGAGTCATTAGCTTTACCAGGAAACCCTTCCTGGTATGGAGACAACTCGGGACAGAGGACAAGCGCACAAGGGAGAAGAGCGAAACCAGTGTGTTTCCCACAGGGCTTTTGGCTAGCAGGGCCGGGCAGATGGGCTACTGCTGGGTTGGCCTCCCCTGAAGAAGGGTTGGACCCATAACCTCCTGGGCTGTGCTGATGACAGCCACTTCTGTCCCAGAGTTTCTAGTTCCCACTCCAAGCTCCCACACAGTTAGTGACTTGGTAGGGACAGCGTCCAGTTTTGATAATGTTTCCTACCCTTGTGTCATCTCAGAACCTTAAAAATTTCTTAATACCTAATTCTCAGGAGAGGCCTGCTTGGAGCTGGCATGGCCCTGCACTGGGTGGCCTCGGCAGGCACTGCAGGGCCACCACGGTGACACCTGCCTTCACCTGATTACAACTGGCTCCTCCGCAGGCATCTCCGCAGGGTCTCAGGGAGGTAAAGGCTGGGGGCAGAAGGCAAGCAGGGGGATCCTTGCAGAGACAAGCTCCCTCTGGACCTGATGGGCACTGATCTCTGCCTTATTTTTCTGGGGAGCTG
The DNA here is from genome assembly GCA_947846985.1 of Fratercula arctica. NCBI lineage: Eukaryota > Metazoa > Chordata > Aves > Charadriiformes > Alcidae > Fratercula > Fratercula arctica. The sequence goes on from CANTUZ010000001.1 coordinate 190,174,499, forward strand.
GGAGTTATGTTGTGCAGCCTGGCTTCCTCTGAACCCCGCTGCCTGCCACAGCCAGACTGGGGCTGAGGCTGCAGCTCCTGCCTGGTGGGCTACTCCTTACCGAGCCTGGCTTTCAGAGCTCCACCTGGCCCTATTGATATTTATCTATTAATACTTATCCTTGGTGCCCGTGCCCCAGCCCTCCCCGCCTCCCTGGGCACCTCCGGGTGGGTGAGCACCCGGTCGTGGCACCAAGAGCTGAGAAGAACAGCCATCCCCACCAGCTCCCACTTCTCCCTTTTTGCTGAATTCACCTCAGCTCCCATGCAGAACAAGGGGCTGGTTTGCCACAGGAAGTAATTGCCACTTTGGGTTTTTCCCCAGGAAGAAGCATAACGTGCCCTTCCCTGTTTGGCTGAATTTCCAAGTGTGTTCAAAAAACTTTCCTTACAGCTCTTGTTCTCAGTTCCTGCAGCTCCATGTGCCTGCAGCAGACCCCTGAAGTCCTACGGTCTGGTCTTGCAGGGAAACTTCTCACCAGCCTCGCGACTCCTCAACAGCCCATCAGCGAAGCCCTTCAAGTGTAACACTATGGTGCAGCGAGGACCTCAGCAGCCTCCCTTCCTTCTTTGGGTGTCTTCTGTGTTCTTTCTGGTTTTGTCTACGCAAACCTGGGAATTAGTCATGTTCCCACAAAAAAAAAAAAAAGCAAAAAAAAGCAAAAAAAAGCTGCATTTTTCATAACTTGTGTGAGGTTTGACTGATGAAAATTTGAATTCTCTGTGGCTTATATTGAGGGCACAGGAAAACAGGCAGCGGACACTGTCTGTCTGTCTGCCAGTGAGGGGTTTTTGTTTGCTTTTTTTCTTTATCAAGGCCTCGTGTCCTTGGATATTTGTTTCCTAAATATATCTGCTCTATAAAATAAATATATACACTATAAATCGCTATATAAACTAAATACAACAATCTTTCAAAAAAACCTTGTTCTGATGAGGAATCACATAACAATTCAAACGGTTTGAAATATTGAAAACATCTTTTAATTGTAGAATTCTATACAAACTTGGGTAGATACAGAAGTGGTCACGACAAAATGGGTTCTTATTGCCTGGAAATTTTCACAGAAATCGAAACATTGATGGCAAGCTTACTGACATCCAACATGATGAGATATCTTTAAACTTGCAAAATGAATAGACACAACAACACTTCTAAGTAGTTTGTAGGTGTTTGACTGTCCTTGAAGTCCTACTACTTATATACCAACCTCAAATTACAAAGAACCAAGGTTAAAATTTTTAATGCACATCACATAATAATGTAAAATTAAGCACAGAAAAAGGTAAACAAGGTGTAAACCTGAAAATACACTATTTTTTTTACCTAGGGCACTGACTTATTCCAAGAATGATTTCCTGTATAGCTGGGTTTTAAGTGAGGCACACATCTTGTTTTCTGCACAGGACATCAATATCTGATGGAGATACAGGAACGAATGGTAACGAACAAAGGGGAAAGAAATGTAATCACAAGTGGAACTCAAACTCCATGCCAGTGTTCTCGCAGCCCTAAGCAAAGCTATACATTAAAATATGCTACAACCATTGTTCTCAAAAAGTCCTTGGCACTTTTCCTCTGATAATCTTACTTTCAGTTTTTTTTAAAAAACGGAGCAAATTACATTTCTGCACCTATATCATAAGGCAAAACTATAAATGCAACTACAAGGACAAGTTACCAAAAAAACCTCAAGCCAAAGATAACCCCCACCCTCAGACCATCACCCTCGAACTCCAAATGTTCGGTGAGATAACATCATCCTTCCTCCTCGTCACTGTCTTTCATAGTAATGCCCTGAAGTCCTCCCGCGTCCGTGACTGAGACTGTGGCCTCCTCGACGGTCAGACGGCTGTGAACGGTATCGTAGGTTTTACTGTTCAGCGTTCCCTCCAGCACGCCTTGCAACCTGAAGTCTCGGTAGGTTTTCTGCAGCAAAACATAAAACGTGCTGAACTGGACTCGAGCAAGTCCGAGCAGTCGTCCACTACGCACCGGCCATTTCTAGCACGCCGCGGCACAGCTTCATTCCTCCCCCCGTTAGGGAACTATCATCTAGAGTTTGCCGAAGATTTTGTGGTCTTAGTTTCTGGGCTGCATGAGATTTCTATAAACTCTAGAGCGTCTACAAGCCACGCTTCAGAGGTCATTCCTTTAAGAGATTGTGTTTTCTGCTACATTTCTGTAACTGTATGCTGATTTCTCAGTAACTTCCATTTGTCTCATTTATTCAAGAAGAAACCAACAAAGAATTTTTCTAACTCAATTTTTCTAACTGCACATTGAAATGTGAATTTGGCTACAGGTAGTTCCGTCATTTCACACAAAACGTAAATGTCTGATTTTCCCCCCCATAATGTGATTTTATTTGCATTTATCTTTACATTTATATACCAAGTGTGGAAAAATAAAGTACATTTTAGATTATGATTCTAAAATGTAAACATTTCATAGGTGACTACTTCAGTCAGTTAATTTACATTTTAAGTCATCTGAATTTTGACTCATATCTACATTTATTTTTTTTCACTTGAGAAAGCCATCCTATGAGCATCAGGTAGGGCTTTTTTCTTTGACTTTCTCTGAAGTAAGAATTTTGAGTGGAATTGTTTTATGCATTGATGCTATGTTGAAGTGCGCATATGGAAAATCATCTACCCTACTGTCTTTACTTTTAAGTTGTAACACATTTGAAATAATCTTTCCTGAAGTTAGCCTAAAAAGCTTAAGAAGGAGAAGCTGATCTAGCTAGTTTCTTATTTTGTGTACACTGTTCCCAATGTTTATGGAAGAGACTACAGGAAAAAGAAAAGGGAAAACAATTAAGGGCCATCAGGCCCGTTCCTCTGCCAGAAGAGACAGTGCACAACCCTCAGAAAAGAGAAAAGAGCTGATCTTGTTTCACGCAGTACATCAGAGAACTGCAAAAGACACCTCTCAAAATGGGTAACATTCAGCTGGGGGAACATTTTCTGCCACTATCTATGATGATTATTTAAACCTTGTCTGAATCGCTGCAACTGAGATTTATTTGACTTTCATAGGTCAGCTTCAGAGTCAATGGATGCAGCTTATGTTTTGCTCACACACTCCTGTGTCTTTTTCAAGTGTCACCATTGCATTCCCTTTTTATAACACTGTGCATTCAATTTCCTTTTATGCTGTTAACAGGTCCTACAGCAATTTCTTTCAGTCTTACATTGTATTCCTCCCATTCTCAGACCAGCACTCCAGCGTTCAGTCGTTGCTCTTCTCTTGACATACTTTTGCAGGATAATAATGTTCACTTCCAAGCTTAATTTTTCATTTCTCCCTAACTTTCCTCTTGGTCCTTGACCCTTCTTTAGTCACGTCCCTCTGCACGTGTCTCAGACATCTAACGATATCTTTATGCCATCATCCCTCAGTCTGGGCTTTAATGGGAACAGGCAATGTTGTCTTCTCCTGGTCATTCTTAATAATGCCACTCCCTTTGCTGCATCCAAACATGAAAGCATCATCTATTTCTTACTCATGCCATGTCCCTTAAAAATGACTTCCTACTACTTCTTTGGAATATTTCCAAGAGATGACAGGGCAACACAGCCTCCCAGTTTTCCCAAAAGCAAACAGAGAAGTCCCTCCATTCACTCTGGAGTTTGGAGGAACTGTGCTTCCCCGCACGCCTCTCCCCAGCTGGGCTGCGGCAGTGAAAGCTTCTTATGATACTCTACTTGAATCACTGTTTCTTATTTCCCAGCAGCCTCCCATTGGATGAGTTCCTGTTTTGGCAGTTCTGCCATCTTCACACACTGAAACACAGGTGGACAAGATCTTCTGTCTTCCAGTACATTGACTGGTACCTCTGTGATTGACAACACCTTCTTCAATCTTCTGTATCCACAGAAGGTACCATGGGATAACAGACTTGGGATTCATGTGCGAAGCAAACCAGGTGTATGGGCACAGAAAGGCCACCACCATCACCAGCGTGTTCCCATCACCACCAGGAGCCAACTTCTTTTGAAGAAGGCTAACCTGCGCGCCAGGCTGCAGAAGGCAGGCTGGTTGACAGTGCTGTTTATTCACCTCAACTTCAATTTTATAAAAGCCTCTTCTGTTAACCTCCTGGGTGATATTTAACTGGTATAAATTGGCCTGCCCATTCTTAGATTTCACTAGGCAAAGTTTTTAGATCCTATAACACTTTTTTTCCCCCCAGAGAATGATTACCTTCACTTGAGAAGAACTTTAAACTTTTTGCAAGAGCCATTCATTTCAACCACAAATAGCAAACTGCTGCTGCCATTTTGGGACATAATATAATGAAGAGTCAAATTCTGCTCCTACAGAAATCAGTTAAAGTTAAAAATATTGAAGTTAAGCTTCAAGGATCCATAATGCCATCACTGTTACAACACACAGACTGTTTTCTTGCATCTTTCTCTTTTTTTTTTTTTTTTTTTTCCTTTTTAACTAGTGAATTCGGAAGGCTGCAGTTGCAATTCCAGTGTCCACAAGTCAAAATGCTTCTGGCTTCACAGTCTTGCATGAACTTTATGAGAAAATACTTTGAAGAAATCCAAGTTACCACTGACAACAGGTGCTTCTTACTCCGCATTTATACAGATAACAAGAATGTTCGGAGTTAAACAAGACAGAATTAAAAGGAATAAAATCTGAACCGCCTTTCTGTCTCTTCCCTAAGGGTATTAACTGAGATCTGAGAGGGAGCTAGGAGGAAATTTTCTTTTATGGTAGGTTAACCTGTAATTGCCTATTGCAAGGTATTTTACACTTTGCTTGGAAGCATTTGACATTGTCCAGTGTAAATGACTGAGGACTGGACTGGAAGGACTGGTTTTCTATTGATACTTATCCCAGAGTAGGAAAGATTGGAAAATGTTATCTAATACATTGAATATTGTTTTCCAATTGAACCTAGTAATCACAGGTACATAAGAAAGAGAAAACAGTTACTTTTTAGGAGTGGGGAAAAACTGACAAAGCATGCTATTGTGATTATTAAGGTAAAGTAAAAAAAAATCAGTAATATGACAAACAGTAATTTATTAGGAATATTGTACAACATTGCTGTATTGATAGCAATAATCTGTTAAAATTCCTCTAAGCAATTATAATTGTCACTGGGTCCAGAACGGACAATTATTAGTGCACATATAATTAGCATTAGAGGTTTTAATAAATTGTTTTTCTTCTCAGATTTGCAACTACTGTGGAAAAAAGAAACCCCAACCCAAATCTACCTAAGTTCTCAACTTTATTCATAATTTTTTAACTTCTAGGTATTTATCCACATTAATACTTCATCACTTTTCTCTCTTTATTATGCAGTCTAAGTCAAACACGGTTTATTTACCTTCACTATCTTGATGAGCGTCTTCAGCTGGTAGATGTGAAGCTGAAGGTCTAATCTATCAGCCAACCACATGCATATGACTTTCATGGAGCTGCTATACCATTGCTGAAAAGAAGCACAAAAAACGCCCCCCCAAACAACCCTGCAGTATTCATTTAACAGATTTGGTAATGAGAGGTAATGAAACACTTTGAAATAATCACAGATCAGCACTTGAAGTCAACAATGATATAATTTCCTGGTAAGAGAATTGCACGGGTCAGTAGGAAATCAAATAACTTGACCTAGAGTGTTCTTTACATGAATTACCAACTGCCATTTTAACTTTCAGTTACAACATTTTCAAGCAAAACAGCGTTATGCACTTTGCTATCTGTCAGTAAGGATGGATATTAAATACACAATTACATGAGAGATCTGACAGCTAAAACAGCAAGGGGAAGAACGCAGGTAGGGTATCTCGAGAGAGATTTTGCAATACCTGGATTTTCCAATCCAAACAGGAAAATAGCATCAAACATCGAATATGGAATCTCTCACTTTTTTTTCTTTTCTTTTAAATCACTTCTTTATAAAGGAAAAAAATTCAGAAATCCATGGAAACTGTATTTAAGTATCATCAAAACACCACTCCACCCCTCCCAGAATAAACACGTTAAGGTTTTGTTTTATGTTAATTACTAATTATAATTACAGCCTACCTTATTTCCTTTTTGTGTCTTAGGCATGGGTATGTTTTCACTCAAAGCTTCACAAATGGCTGGGGTAAGAATAAGCTCTCTGCTGTTGGTGTCTATGTTACCGCAAAAAAAATGCTCAGATCCAAATAGCTACTATAATAGTTCTTTCACATTAACTGGATTAAAAGAGATTTTACGAAACATAGTTGTAGCAGTTTTCTTCCCCCTCCTGTAAAATACCAACCAGATGTCATTTAGTCAAACTGTAAAGAGGAAGGGATTTTTTTTTCCCATTTTAGCAGGGGGAGATTAAAAGAGTTGGTGTTGTAGCTGCTTCTTGTCTCTTTCCCCAAGGGGAAGAGGCTTAAATTCTTTTCTAATGTAATTTTCTGCATCTTTACAAAATACACAGATACGCAAAGAGAGGAAATGTTGTGCGTATTTGAAAATGCAGCGTGTTAGGCAAGGTGTACGTCGGGAAGGAATTCAAAGGAAGGATCTAACCTGTCTCATTGGGCACCTCTCCATTAACAAATAAAATAAAATGTATGTTGCAAAAACAAAGGCAAATTACTGGCTACTGGATGTAACAAAAGACAGAAAGAGAATTCTTTCATCAAAATGTAAGCTCTCTGGAAAAAGCTTTAAAGACATACAGTAAATATATGTAAATACTTTTTCCTTACAGGAAACAGTCTCCATCTCCTGGTAACCGTCAGTTTTAAGATAAGTTTGAGATAAGATTTGCCTATAATAATGACTTCCATTTATTTTGTCTATTGTGTTAAAATGTATTTTAATTATAAATCATCGGAAATAAATTAATTTTACATTTTTTAGAGTTTCTCCTATTCATTTACCATTTTACAGAAGCGAACAAACGGACCACACAAAATGCAGATAGCTGCACGTTTCATAAAAGTAGTCTGATCTATTCAATAAAATGTGGGACCGACTTGGTATCCATAAAATACTGTTTTTTATCACTGAATGACACTCTTCTACTATTTACATTATTTCACCCCCAACATGCGTGCTGGTTTTGATTTCCTTTGTAAGTACCGGTAAAATATTTTTAATGTGACAGAGTTGTTACTAAGTAGTGGCTGTAAACTATATGACAGGTGTTGTGTGGATACAGATGTCTAGAAAATAAAATACAGTTGAGCTTATTCACTCAGGGAACTCTTATCGATTTAATAAACATTAAAAAAATCACTTGCCAAGCATTCTACCCAGAATAGCTACTGTTACTTGCAACAAGATGAGCCCAATTATTATATTATCACTCAGACTCTACAGTTGTTAATCTTTAACATAATTGTGGGACAGAGAATGATTTTCCTAATGGAGTTTTCTCAAAACTGGTATTTTTCCCTAAAAAAAAAATATAAATTAATCCAAAACATATCCAGGATGTATTTGGTTTGTATCAAGTAGAAAGCAGAAGGGGCTCAAACTTGCTCCCACCAACAGACAGGATCGGAAATTCTGTGATTGGTTTCCCCAGTCCCAGTTTTCTGGCAAAACCTGTGTTTTAAAGCCCAGTCAAATAACTTCATTAAGATGGATGCAGTAAAAATCAGCCTCTCCATGTATATACCTGTGATATGCTTACATGCACTGAAAACAAAGCTAAGAAATTGGAGGGGATCCATTTTGCTACTCAAATTTGTGAATGAAAACAATATACTGTATTTTTCTGACAAGTTTTAATATGCTAAACTTTAAGTAGAAATTTTTCATTTGGTGACTGTGAAACGATACTACGGTACTTGCTCCTCTGGCAACGTACCTGGTTCAGAAAAAAATATGCCTGCTATTTTATTAGAAAAAGATGTATTCGTATTTTGAATAGACATGGTATTTTTAATAAAAATAACATCCAGTGTATTTTTGGAGTCCTCCTACAGGTACTTGTGGATAACACGCCTGTTTGCTATTGGCCTTATACCCACTAGCTTTGAGCACTTAGCCTAGGCTGAAGCTGCATAAACATAAAATTGCCGGATTTCATAAAAAAAGTAAATATTTCCCTATCGCTTCTTTTGGAGCCCGTTGAAACGCACAGCACTGCAAATGCCTCTCAGAGGTGGAATCCAAGGCTATGCATTTTGACGACCAGGAGCATGTTATAGAGGTCGGGATGCATCTGCTGTGACTTACGGGAATCTATTGCAAACTCAAAAGCCTCAGTGGTTGGATAATGGTCCCGAGATTGCAGTTTTTAAGTAATAATAATTAAAAAAAAAAAATATCCTTTTAACTGGTTTTAAGACAAAGTCACTTTCCCGTGAGTGACAACAGCCCTGGAAGGACGATGCTACTCTTGCAGATGTCAATGAGAGGGTATTAGTGCCATATTCTTTGCTGTCGCCTATGCAAGAATAAAGCAGTAAGTGTTTGTTATATATTTTTTTCACATCAGCACATAACAGCAGCCAACCACTTTAACAAAAATGTGTTTGCCTCCCTGTCTCCCACCCTCTTATTCATAGCTCATCCAGCTCCTGTAAGGGCATGCATTACTCACTTCATTTTCCTGAGATACCTCTTTTAAAGTAAAAAATAAGAGAAAAGGAAAGGCTAGGGTTGACTCTGTGAGACCCCTGTATTTATTCACACTTATTGTGCATGACTGTAGACTGGTAAATCATATTAGCAGCCCGTCTCCCCATCAAGCTGCTACTTGCTTTCCAGCCCTGGGAAGGTTCAACAAATCAACAGGAGCACGGAAAACAGAACATCAGTCTAATCTAGTGTTTAAGGTGAAGTTTTCAAACCCAATCTAAGAAGATCTTTAGAGCAAGCAACAAGCTGAAGGGCTCAGAAGGTGGTATTGACAATGAAAGAGTGCTGAAATATTGAGAAGCGCAGCACTTGTGCATTTTTAATAACAAGAGGGTCAACAAGGACACAGCTCCCTCAGTGCCAATAGTTGCCACACCAGGGCTATAAACGCTCTCAGTTCATCAGATTTCTTAAACAGTTCATCAGCTTTCTTAAACACCCTAAACCCCCTCAGCGGACCTTTAGTCTTAAATTAACAAACCAAAGCAATGAAAGAGGGTGCAGCTTGAATGGCCAGCATTGATCCCCAACGGGGCTCGGCGCGGCTACAGGCACTGAAAAACTGGCTCCATTGTCGGGAGGAATTGACAAACCTCCTCGCCTAAATAGTCCAGCTGAGGCGGGCTGGAGGCACGCAGCTGTAAAGGGCTCCCCTCGCCCCGCTCCCAGCGCTCACAATGCGCCAGGCATGAGCTCTTTGTCAGGCCCAGACTCTGCAATTTTCTAACAAGGATTAAAGTTGTTTCTCGGCAGGGCCGGAGAAAAGCGATTTAGCAACATACCGTGCTTTCTTCAGGCAAGTTAAAGAGAAGTAGTTAAGGAATTTCATTATTCTGCTGACCGGTGGAAATACAAAACAAATATATTAAATATTCACCATCTTTCTGGGTGCCTGAGCTATAACATTCGCAGAACGGTTCAATTAAATATAACACTTAGCGGCTGAAAGCAAGCACTTCAGATTTATTTTTGAAGTTTTGTAAAAAGGTGCAGCTGTTTGCCACCTGGAAGGAGGCTCAATACATACTAGTGCACAATGCTTTAGTCCTTCTAGGGCTGGTATCCCTAACGCCTCAGACACAAGACCCCGCCGAGTTTCTCTATCTTGCCTGCTCTTGATAAATGAGCACTGTCAAAATGCTTTTGCTGCTGAATATGGCAGGGGGAACAGCTTTTCTAGGAACCGCATTTTATCTTCCTACCACAGCCTTTATCACACTATTGATCAGGAATTGAGTCGCTCAGACGACAACGGGATGTTTTTACTTCCTCCAGCCCTACTTTTCCTACCAGGACCAATAACAAAAAGTGTTCTTCTCACTGAAGAGATTGTACATCAAAGGCAGCATAAGCTAAAATACATAAGAAACGCTATGAGCATGTTAAATATTAAATGCTAAAATGCCTAGTTTTCATTAAAAGGCAACACTATCACATTGTTCCAGGATTTTGGTAGCTGGTGTTAGTAATGTGCCATAGAACTTTTAGAGCATTTAAAAAAACATTAAATGACAAAAGTAAGTTATTCCTTAAAAACGCAAACAGCCAAAGTTAGGAAAAAAGTTCCTGATTTAAATTTCATGATTGTTTCCCTCTTTGTAAAATATGAATAATCATACTGACCTCCTTTGTTGAATATTAATGATAATGAGGGAACTTGTAGCATCTTTGAAAATACCCTGAGGTTTAGAAATTATAGCTGTATTTTCAAGTTAAGGTGGAGATATCATCCACCAAAATGAGGACTTTTACCTGAGCAGAGAAGAGTTCATAGACTCTTCTGAAGGCTGGAATGCCTTTGTAACTCTTAAAAATAAGAGTTTTTAAGCTTGTGGGCCACCATCATACTTCAGAAGGTCATTTGCATCTTATAAATACACACCGGAACACCAAACTAAGAAATCAAGTCAGAAGAAGTGAATTAACATTCAAAAATATCTTTGTATTTTTTGAAGAAATGAAAAATACTTAGTTGCAAACTAACAGCAGCAATGAAGTACCTTTGCATAAGATGTTTATGCTTTTCCCTCAGGTTTACATAGCCTTAGAGAAAAAAATTAATGGATCAGCATCTAGATATTTTGTTTGTATTCTCTTCCTACCCTGTAAATTCTGATTCCTGACACAGGCGATTTTTGAACTGGTCAAAATATCCATTTCTTCTGCTGGAAGGAGACCAGAACTTGTTGACTACTGACATGGACCCCTCCCACCACTCCCTGCTGTATCTTCACTCCCCTGGCAGGAACAAATTCTCTTCCCAGTGACTTTTCTTTTCTAGGTTGCACTTGTCATAGATGTGGACTGGTCTGTGAGGCACTTCCAGTTGCATTTCCAATGAGAGTAACTGTGTCAGTGACCAGGAAAATGAAGGAACAGAAGCTGGGGAAACCTCAGAGAAGAGAAAGCCCTCATGCAAGAGCCTTCCCATCCCAATATCAGCTCCATGTAGCTTCATGGTGACAGCCACTGCCCCTCAGCGACAGGTCATCCAACCCCACAAGAACGTGGCTTCTCACATACATAGCCTCACAGCCTCACAACGTAAAACACTGAGCTAGGTTGGACTCTTGAGCACACAAGTTTACAGTGACATCCCTGAAAAAATGTTTTCACCCAAATTCAGAATTTCGCCTTTGTGGGAAGCCCATGCAAAGGTAGCATTTTTTGTGTGTGTGCGTCTCAATATTACTGTTCTGAATCAACAGAGAATTTTATGTTTTTGAGATGTGCTTTTCCATTACAGACAGTAAAATTCAGCTGGCAGAAGTGGTAATTTAGCTGACTTCTGACTGCAGAAATAATAATTACACCATCTCTAGATACAATAAAATTTTCAAGTACACTTGTAGCCTGGATACTCTTACAGCTACCCCAAAGCTTCTGGCGGTTTCACTTTTGGCAAGATAGTTTCTGCTTAGAACATCAAAGAAGTTTACATTATTTCTCTGAAAAGTGAAAAAAAGCTCCACTTTTTGATTCGAAGCATTGCTATCACCAGGGGAAAATTTTTATGTGGCATAATTTGCATAGCAAAACTAGTATAGAGGGAAACAGCTGACATTGCAACTGTGCTGTGAGTTAGAATTGTATCTCCGCTTCACGGGCACTGATTAAGCTCCACTTACCTACATGTTCACTTCCTGTGTATTTGCTGTATCAGGACACATTACTTTTATTGTTATTTACAACATATAAAATACAATCGGTAGAAATATAAAACTGAAAGGATGTTTTAACATACTTATCAATATTGAGTGTAATAAGAAAAAACTGAATTCATCTCTGCTCCCCATTTTGCTTCAGTTCCTTCCCACATTTTCCTTCACGGACTGGAGCACCTCTCCTATGAGGACAGGGTGAGACAGTTGGGGTTGTTCAGCCTGGAGAAAAGAAGGCTCCGGGAAGACCTTATAGCAGCCTTCCAGTACCTAAAGGGGGCCTACAAGAAAGCTGGATGGGGCTTTGGGCAACCTGGTCTAGTGGGAGGTGTCCCTGCCCATGGACAGGGGGTGGAACTAGACGATCTCTAAGGTCCCTTCCAACCCAAACCATTCTATGATTCTATTTCTGCTACAGTGCTCACAAGCCCTGGGTTCCCTCACATGCTCCTACTCTGCACAGAGCCCGGCACACACCTCTTCCACCCCACCAGTGTCTTACACTTCGAATGCTCAGCACCACTTATCAAGGCATCTTTCTGGAAACATTTAAGGTTTTTATCCAGCTTCCGTGTTTTGCTTCCTCCTCTAGGCTTGAAATGCTAAGCCAAGATTTGAACTGTGGCTTGGGAATGTGCAAAAATGCTCACAGCCTAAATTACAGCTACATGTACCAGGAAAGGAAAAGTAAGAAAGAAACCATGTACTACTGTCTGCTTCAACACTCATACTTCTTGTGATAAGGGGATCAGGAACAAGATTTCTTTAGCTTGGTCATTTCAAATTACAAACTCTGTTTGGGTACAAAATTTTACTTTCTTCTTTCTTTTTCTTTTTTTACCTTCTCCCGTTTTTTTTTTTTTTTTTTTTTTTTTTTTGCGCATGCGTGTGATTGTAGCAGATTTATTAACTTGTCTCTTGCACCCTTGCTTGGCCAGGGAAGAGAGGTTTTCTTCCTTCCAGTGAGACTCTTCCTTTGGTTTCCTTCTGCCTTTTTTTTTGTGCCATTACTCCAGTGAATTTCTCAGGGAGCTCAAAAAACATTTTGTTTTTCTTAAGAATAACTAATTGATGAAACAAACACTTCAGTCTCTAGTCAGTCTCTTCCCTGCCTATTTGAATGAAGGATTCCCACTGGCACTCCCAAAGCAATCGGGAGAAAAGGGAAAGGAGCTCAACAGAAAGAGGAACCCAAACCCTGATGGAAACACCCCATTCAGCAGGACTCGTGACAACAAAGAAGTGAAGAGTTGCTGGATGAGATATTTGGGTGATACAAGGAAAGGAATGAGATAGGCTGGTTTTCAGAAATCAGTAATGAGAAGAAAAGAGAGAATGTGGCTCGCTTAAAAGCATATTAAGCATCTTTGAAACTTCTAAGCAAAAATGATATTGTTCTGTAATAATGAAGAACACCTAACATATGAAAAGCTTATCTTTTAGGAGGAAAGTAAATTTTTCATATTTTAGCCTTACAATCAGAAGCTGTCTAGTTGCTATGGGATGGCTGCCAATTCACAAATAAATACATAGTTTAATACAAAACATCCAGTAGTCATCTCTCCCTGCACTGTATATTGCTTGCTAAACAGCAATTTACAATATTTATGCTACTTTACAATGTTTGTGACCTTTCCTTTTTTTTTTCCTTGCTTCTTCACATATGGTAGATGTGCCTGGAAACTGGAGGTTTGCAAAATTAGATATGCGTAACTTCCTTTTGTATCTGGACATATGTAATGTTGCTGTTCTGATTTTAAACGCCAGGCACTAACATAATGCTCATGACTGCGAGAGACTAAAAGCACAAAGAGTTTCCCTACTCCACTCCGGATACGCAGTGCATCTGTGAATGGTACTTCCACAGGTTATTCTGGTGCTAAAACTCTCCGGAGTGAACACTGTCAGTCTCGCTACGCGGTGTGTTGTGCTGCAGTTTGGGTATATCTGCAAACATCCTCCGAGGCACAGAATGGGGAACATCACTTGAGCGACCTTGAAAAGAAAGCCAGCTTGGATCTTCACAATAAAAAAATGAACATAATGCAAAATGACCAAGTTGTTACTTGTTATAACAGTTGCCTCTTGCTATCAGGCTCTAGTTTTAAAAGCCCTGCGAATGCGCTTAGCTGCACAGATGCAAGCAGTCTTCCTAAGTGTAACGTTAGTAAGGTTAAAAGTCCAGGTTCACTCTGCCTGTAAGGTACGGAACTGAGACACCTATCGCTGCTTTTGCCCAGTCACCCGGGACTCCTCGGGGAGTCCCTGGAGTGAGGCATCAGCAAAGGGACTGCTGGAAGAGACCTCCTGTGAGCTGCATCTCTCCCTTACGGTGAGTATATTCTTAATCTCTGCACCTTGTACCAAAAGTGAGGCGCACTGAAGCTGGGCCACAGTCTGCGTTGTAGCTTTTACACTCATGTTAGTAGTTCTTGTCCAAGACTCTTCTATTTAGACTCCCTGCTCCACATGGAATGAGGTCAAGTACATATTTTGAGTATTTAAAACGTCCTGGGTTCCTCTGGGTGAGTATTTCCACGCAGCTCAATTCTTCCCACCCCAGCAACCTTGACTCATCATCCCTTTACTCTGTACGTTATTGCGGTGGCCTATGACGGGGCTGGATGCAGCTGTGAAGTTGATGGGGAGTTGCAGAGTGGTGGAGCCGCCCCTCTCCTGCGCCCCATTGATCGGGCCCCACACCGAGCAGCGCTAACGTGGGGCAGAGGTCCAGCCTCCCGCCCCTCTCTTGCTTCTCTCCTCCTCTCATCTCTCTGGAGAAAGTCTCCTTGGGCTGGGCAGGCGCCTGGTTTGCTCCTTTCCATCTCAGACCCTATTGCCCGGGTGCGCTCTTTCAGTTACGCAGATTTTACAGCTGCGTTGCTTTTTTTTAATCATTATTTTCTGAGCTGATTTTTCTATTCTTTATTTGTACTGTTTTTCTTGCACATTGTGAACACTTGTAGTACAGTATAATACAAAGGATAGTCAATGCCGTGTAAATTAAGAAAATATACCATGAAACACTTGAAAATTGTTTAAAGGAAATCATCTTTATATAGGTCAACACTTTTGCACGTCTAAATCAGCACTAAAGCTTCAGTTCCCTGTGGTCAAAGGGGTTAAGAAGCTCTTTCCACTGAGGAATTACTGACTTTGCCAGAGGACTCTGCAGCATCCTCACCTGGTACTATTTTGATTTACAACATAGCAATCTCTTTCTGTTACTCCAGACTCATTATAGTAAAACTAGATTATTCTTATGCTTTCTGGCACTGTTTTTCTTGTAATACGATCAACAGTGTGGTTGTGTGTCTATTTGCGAGCACTTACGCAGAGGTTTGCTTCATTTTCCTTTTTAAACTAAGCTTGACCCAAAATGAAATCCAAGTATAAATATCAAACCCGCAAGTAAGGTTTGAGAAACCACAAGGTTCTCATGCTGTTTATATGTGTGTGAATTACAGTACATCAAGAAATCAATATTCCCTAGATGGTGCTTGTGCCTGGCACTTCATGGTGAACAAACATTGGATAAGACAATATAAATGGTACAATCCTTATTGATTTCTCCTGACTGCGTAGAATGTGAAAGCTGCAGCCATAGTTAACACTTACTGACAAACTCATCTAAAGTTTCAGTGCTATTTTATATTTTTATAGTTGTCCACGCTCAATTGATTCCATTAAGTTGCTAGACACATTTCAAGCCATCTAGATAAGAAAAAAAAAATAATAAAAAAAAAAAAATGCAGTGCCTGGAATGAGATGCTGCCACTTTGTGCCTAGCAGGATAAAAAGGTTAAAGGACTAAATTGTGCCTGGATGTTGGAAGGAGTTCTCTTTTATTTGATAGAATTGTTATTGTTTTTAGTGAATGGATACTCTGGGTGATGGATAGATTCATTTAACTAAGTTAAATAAATGAATGAACAGTATATACCAGAAACGTCTATGGGGAAACTGTACTGGAAGCTCCCAATGTTATATCCCCTCCCCAAACAAACAAGCAAAAACCCTCGTAGTTCCACCCCTGACTGACAAAATTCCCTCAAAAAAAAAAATCAGATGGACTTGAAAATCTCAACTTCAGGATTTTTTCCATTTGTTTCCTTCTTTTGACTCATGATGCACATTTAAAATTGTCTTTTTATAGCAATTTACACTTTTTTTTTTTCAAAAAAAGTGAGCTTTTCACAGAAGTCAGGGAAATTAGGGGACAGGACAGCATAAGAAATTCTGAATATCAGGATACGAGATTTAGTGCCCTGAAAAATAATTCTCTATTTCCCTTTTATACCTAAAGAGCTCTTTTAGCAAGATATCAGAACATCTATTCCATAGTTTCTTACTCCCCCACTGGGAAGATTTAAATAATATGATTGAATTAGTGTGAAAAAGGTGTCAGACATCCATTCCATGAATACTAAATGCAGACTGGACTATGGGATATATAATGTCTTGAGAAAACTCTTTTTGTATCTTTTGGGGCTGTTTGATGCCCAACAGGATGGAAATTCAGAAAGAAAACAAGGCCTAAAAAATGAAGAGGCGGGGAAATATATCATATCAAAACCATATCAAACCCAGCCATTGTGTCATGGTTTCCTCCAGAGAAAAGACTCTCCGCTACAGTGTAAAACAGCTTACAAAGTGCTGAATATTCTGAGCCTGAAGCAGCAAACTCTGAAGCACATGCTTTGTTTCAAGTGTGTTGTGGTCCTATTGATTTCAACAGTGCTGAGTTTTGCTGGATTCGTAGCAGCATAATCGGCACCCTCCGAGAGTGGGCACTCCTTTTCTCAGCATATTCCAGAAAAAAAATTTCAAAGAAGAACTTATATAATACATAAAATCAGATAGAAGTTACATTTTTCAGCTTTCAAATGAAGCGTTGTTCTTTTATAGAGATTTCTATCTCCCAAAATGAGGTGAATCTACTTGAAAACATCACGAATAATTTAGTGAACTTTGAAAAGACTTTGAACAGTAAAATTGCAAGCTGTTGCTTCCATCTTGCAGAACGATTTCATGTGTTTGAGCATGTTAATATAATTCACTTTTTCAGTCCACATTTGGTGAGGCTGACTACAGTTTTCTCTAAAATTCTTTCTTTTACTAAAAAAGACATGACAAAATGTTTTAAAATTACACAAACGTCTCTAGATCAAGAAAAAACTGCAGAGTGATTCTCATATCAAGAGCTTTCTATTTTCCCTATAAAATATTACACATACATAATTAAAGGTGAGTTAAGACTTTGGTGAAAATCTAAAGAGCATCAGCAAATCTGAGCACTGCTCAGCTTTTCAATTGCTTTTCTACTTCTCAGTTCTTTTAAATGGTTTTCTATGGCAGGAACATTTTTCTTAATTAGTCACAGCTAATTAGTGTTCTGGCATAGACAAGTAATCAGAAATGTCAGAGCTGCAAGGCTACATCTCCCTAATCCTTTGATAATAATTTAGCCTCCTGGGAGGGCCTCAAGCTGCGGTAAGTAGTGGCTGACAATAAGGCAAAATTAGGTGGGCAGCAGACCATTAGGATAGAAAAATAAAAAGCACTACCAAATCCTGCTGAGCACCATCAGGCAACTAACTACACTGCCAGATGAGGTGCCTGTTTAAGCCTGTGTTGTTAATTAGCTGATTCTACCAGACCTGCCACATATGTCCAGGTGCATCATGCAAAGATGTGTATTTCTGGGTTTGCGCCAAAGGACAATTTTGCACTGTGATCAAATTTCAAGAATCTGAGAAAGAAGCCCACATATTTCTTGAAGATTATTCTGAGTTATCAAAGAAATAAGAAGATCAACAAGCTACAATCCATTTTTGTTGAGTCTCTTTTAAGTAATTAGGCACGGTCCTCTCATGTTTCTCGGAGGTTAATACAAACAGCTTTTGATTCAAATGTGGCCTTTAACCAGTCCTACCTAGTCTCGACTTGCTGAAGTTGCCTTGGCATATAATCTAGATCAAAAAGTAGACCTTTTGTCAAACCACACACTTGCAAATAATTACGTAACAATGAAAATGAGGATTACTTATTAAAATTAACGTGACAGGAAGCAATTTGAGAATGAGGAAAAAAAGATCGCAATTGAAGTTTTCTAGAAAAACATTGTTGATTACTAAATACTACAGTAACGGTGCTTTTGAGGTAGACACGGGCAGCACAAGGAGCTGGTACTACAGAAAACTCACATTTAAAATAAACGTTCCTCTTAGCTGTGCAACACCAACTGAAGATTAACCTACTTGCCAGGGAGAAGCATTTGCACATTTTTAACACATATTTTTGTAGAAGGTCAGAAAACTTACAGAAATGATGCAATTAAATAAAGGATTTGCTAAAAATGTACTTGCTGATATGACGGCAAACAGAAATGAATGAGATGAGTACTTCATATCTCCATTTAGGCTTAGAATGAAGGGCATGCCATAGTAATCTTTGGAGAATAATTACTACCTCAAATAACCTCAAGTACATCATTGAACTTAAATCGTCCATCCCTGCTACTAATGGAAAAGGAAAATAATGGTTGTGATACGGCAACACTACTAGCATTTAATTCACATTCCAGACAAAATACAAGCATTTTTTTCGATAGAAAAAGAATATCACACTACATCTGAACTTTTGAAGTACAAAAGCCAAAAGCAGCTCCGTAAATCTGGGATGCTTAAGCATCTATACTACTCATAAAGACACTCAGTCTTTCTGCACTCCAAAGAAAGTTGTACGAGTTCCCTGCCGTGAAGATCTCCTACCTGCATGAGGCTACAACCCCAAGGACGTTCTCCTACATGAGCAGCCCTTGTGAAGGCAACAGAACTACTCAGTCACACCACACCAGTTTAACACCCAGAAGAGATGGGCGATCAGGGCCATAGTCAACACCTGCTAACAGGTGCCACTCGGACAAGATAAAGATGGGACCGGTTTGCCTATGCCGACCTTTCCAGGATGAGCACTCTGGCTATTTTATGTGTTTATGGTATGCTTGTGCACAAGTTTCCCAGAAATTAAAGACTAAAAAAACTGGAAGACCTTTCAGTTGTATCAACGGCTAAACATGGATGTGTTAAAAGTGTTCTCTTAAACCATTCTTTATTTCTCAAAGCAGCAATCAATTACTGCATAAAGATTTCATTTCACATATAGTCTTAATAAAACTGGAATCATGTACCTGTTTACACTGTAAGTTTTTCACAACAGACCCAACACAACCTATGAGATAATGCTCTTGATGGTAAATAAATCAAGAATGGTTTTGAAGGGAAAATGTTTCAAATAATTTTTTTTGTGTGTTCAGACAAGAATATCCATATTTCTTGTGCAATTAACAACTACAAGAAAGAGAATCTACCGAAGTCGCACTTAGGAACTATACATTACTACAGAAAGTAAGTATTGCATCGATGTTTTAAAAAGTGCTTGATGCAAAATGACTTATCTTTTTTCAAGCTGGTTTGTTAACAAAGTAGAATTTTGTTTTAAAGGAAAACAGCTTTTAATCTGTAAGTCTAACGTAATTTAAAATGCTCAGAAGTTCAAGATTTACTAGTCCCATCTTAAAAATTCAGGTAGAAACATGAATCTAAGTTTAGCCATTGATGATAACACGGCATGTTTCTGGACACAGCACTGTATTTATTAAGGTTACTGGTAAAACTCATTGATTTTGCCAGTCTAGAACCAGACTCTGTGGGAATTTCACAGTTGGATATTTTTTAAGTCTGTTATTTTTGCGATCAGATACACAGTATTGTTCTTTGATAGGCTGCACAAATGTTCTTACATAGAATCATAGAATCATTTAGGTTGGAAAAGACCTTTGGGATCATTGAGTCCAACCATCAACCCTACTCTACATCATCCATCAAGCAGATTATAAGAGGGGCCTTAATAATAATAATAATAATTTGTAATATTTTAAATTTATTCTAGGTTTGTGTAATTCTATCCTAAAGACTTCATTTTCCTGTTCACCAACTGCTACTTTTACAGCCTTTTCTGAAAAGAAGTATTTTTCAAATGCTGGTTCAAAAAAAAAAAAAAAAAAGAAATGAAAGTACAACTTTGTTTCTAAAACATTTTACTACACATTATTTTAAAAAATGAGTTTTTGGCTTAAGTGATCAAACTTTAAAAAAGTTTTTGTGGGTGAATGGGGTGATGGTTTAATTCCTAATTAAAAATTGTAATAATTAAAAAACACTGTAGTGCCTGTCTGCCTTCATGATTTAGTTGTTATACATTGAATCTACCTGAGTCACTGCAGCATTAATGTTAGAAAAGTTTGCTTTATTTTATTAGAGCAACTTTTATTAGAGAAACTTGTCCCAATGTAACTTCATTGTCTTAGTTTCCTTCAGTGGAGTATGAGATTGGAAGGAATCACATGGATCATGCATTGAGCATGGAGCAGACACTTAACCCAGAGCTACTACAGACCATCCACACGTACAACGTGTTACAAAACCTTTTTAGTGCTCTTCAAGATCCGTGGTGTTAAAAACAAACAAGCAAACAAAAAAGCCCCTCACAGCTGTAAGCTGCTACAGCAAGAGAGGAGGAGATAAATGTCCTGAGTTCCTGTGACATGAAGGAATTTGATAGGTGAAATTCCCAGCTGATCTTAGGAAGAAGACCATGTCCCAGACCACAAAGGAAGACAAAAAGTCCTAAGTGTCTCTGGCAGACTGACCAAGCAAAAACTCTTTGTGACTCCAAATCTGGTGATTAATTTTGAGAACAAGAAGACGGCCCACTGACCTGGGAGAGACCAGCGCTATCAGGAGCACCAAGCCGTATTGTTCTGCGTGCTGTCTGTACCCCTTCTGGAGGAGGTAAGAATGAAATGCACCCAGAAGCCAAGTTTTTCAAAGGAAAGGAAGGAAAAAAATAGCCACCTTCACTTTGCTGCATGATCAGCGGAGGTAGTGAAGCGTAGGGCTTAAATGGCTTAAAAATGACACAGAGAAAACTAGCAGCCCAGTCTTCTTTCCAAGTCCCCTGGAGATCTGAGCCTCTCTCATATGTAAGGATTCATATCACAAGCTTAAATTCCACTCTCCTGATTTTCACATTTTGTATAGTGTGGCAGCCCTTTTCCAGACTTATCAAGCACCATAAAACAAAGCACAGTTTTTGTCTTCTCCTTAGTTTGAGACTTCTCAGGTTGATAGAAAATTTTCCAACTTCTAGCCTTAACATATTGTGACCCACTGGCAGACATTTGTACTTGTATCAATACTATTCTTAAATTTAAATGATCTTTGTTACGATAGACATCCTGTTCTCTTGGTCACTGTAATAGTTGTTAGTATATCAGCCCTGAATCAAGTTAATGAAATCTGCATAAGTATCTTGTAATTATACATTTTTTGCCATTAAAATAGCGTCTGAGGCCTGATCTTGTCTATATTTATAACTAACACCTCTAGCACACAGAACAGTCTGGTTTTCTGGTTATTCTGGATGAGATGTTTCCTTGTCTGAAGCACAGATATGCACCTATTTTGCTTGGCTGATTTCTTATCTGATACAAATATAATGTATTTTAAGGGGAAATCAACTGTGATCTACAACTGTACCCAGTTGAATGGCTCGAAGTATATTTACATAAAAATGTGAATATATTTGAAATATAACTTGATAGAATTGAATTTATAAACAGTACCTAGGTTTTGTTATATCACTAATTTAAAAAAAACCTTCCAAAAATCATGGGCAAAATCTTGCTCAGTCATACTGTTCTAAATCTGTACTAATCTCCGGAAAGGTGAGTTAACATAGTGAGATGCCTTTGGTTTAAATTTCTGCACTCTATGAGCTTACATATTTGTTAATGCATTTATCTGAATCTGTCCAATTGTGTCCATCTCTTAGTGTGACGTTATGTAGAAATGTGACACCACCATATATAAAGGAAAATAAAGGTACAAATAGATATTTGATACACAGAATGCCAATCATGTACATCTTTTTTTCTTTCTTTACAGCTATAAGCATTGGCCATGACAGCATCCAATGAGTACTGCTGAGTAGAAGGGGACAGGAATGGTTTTGTGTCTCAAAGGCAAGCGCTATGTCATGACCTCCATCCATACAGGAGATGTTTTCTTGTGCTGAAAAGCTTGACTGCTGAAATGAAACTTGGGAGAGGTCCTTGACCCATCCTAACCCAATTGTACTGAGGCCCTGTCCTTGGGTTAGTCCTAGTTGGCCTAACCCAAAACCAGGCCACGAACCCTACTGATGACTTAATGGTATGGATGATCACTTGCTGGTTCTCAGGCCTGTGCCCAGGCCCTGGCCAGTTTATTGCTATGGACATAGCCTAAGGCTTCGTCCAATCCCACTACATCAACAAAGTCAATGTGGTCTCTCCAGCGAGAGTTAGACTTGGCCTTAGGCACATACTTTTATTAACATTCAGCAAATTACAACATAAGCAAAAATAACCCCAAAGAAAAACAAAAAAATAGAAACTTGAAAATGAAACATATGCTTGCAAATTCAGTGCAAAAGCAAACTGAAGCAGAAGTTGCTAATACGGTTTTAGTACTTTGTGAAGGTGCCAGCTGGATGGATGATAATTTTTCTACCCCTGCAGGGCATCAAAGCTTTTATAAAATCATTCTTTTCACACATATTAGCACTTAGCTTATTAAAACAGATGATACTTTTTTCCGTAAAGCTGCCTGGGAGTGTCTGGAAATATAAAATCTGAGAGATAAGTCTCATTTTGACCACCCAGTCTAACAAACAACAAACACTGACATGACATACCATGGCTGAAAGTCTATGTTATGGGACCTTCTGTGACTGCCACAACTGTAGTGTCACAGTAAAGGCTGTGAATTGCTGTTATGAAAACATTTGCTGTAACTTGCATAATTAAATGAAACTGCCAGCAAAGCTTTCTAAAATACTTAGGAGATGACATACAAATAAATACATTTCAAAGTCTGTATTATGTTCCAGAATTTGTTTTGTGATGAATTGCATTGCACGGTGCCAGAGATGACTTCTTTCCCTGTTCAAATTCCTACATAATTATAAGTGTCTGACATCATTCTCATGTAAATTTATCCAAGTTTATAATAAAATAACTCTTATTTTAGACATACTTTACATGTGTAGTGCTTTGAATTTATACAGAAGGTACAATTTCAGCTGCCAAACACCTTAGACAACTCTGAAAGGGACATGCTAGACATAAATTAGTGGTTGAACTTCAAGGAGCAGAAATATGTCCAAGGGTGTTGCCAGTGACCGTAAAAGAGAGCCTTGTACGAGGAAAATTCTGGTAGAATAGGTGATCATTTCTAATAAAAAGAGGAGGAATCAGGGCAAAAGAATGAATGGAGGGAGGTTGTGGAAGCCAGTATCGAAGGTGAGGGAAATTATTGCACGGATACAGGCTGGCTAGCAATGTGTGGGCCTCGAGGATGAGGACAAGCATTCCTCTGAACTTGCAGAAGCAGGACTAGAATTTTGAAAGCGAGTTTGACAATTCAATAAATGCTTGGCCAACCTTAAAAATTTGTAAGTATTAAACTTAAAAGCCCTAAACCAAAATTCTAAAAGTCATTCCATGAAAGTACCAGTCAAACCCATACGTGTATCTGGCATAACTGGCCTCTTTCTGTATACGAGCAGGCAGTGATACGTGCAAGTTCTTTATTTAGGGAAATTAGGTCTGCAATGGAGTCCACAAACCACACCAATCCCATTCTCTCCATTAACACATTCAAAATCAGAAGATGGAATAAAATTGGGCTACTCACAGTGGAAAAATTACTGTTTCAAATAATAATCTTCTATCAGTTTTATTTATGTTTAATAAATTAAAAGTTTAATGCAGCAAATGTTTAAAGAAAGCCCCCCCTTGACAGCTGAAGATGGTAAACAAAAAGCAAAAGAAAAAATGATTGATAGGGAAGACCATCTGAACGGCTTGTTTAATAGCATAAAAATGCAGCTTATCCCTTCTGATGTAGTAGCGATACCAGCAAGCTTTGCAAGGGTAGTTACTTACATCAAATAACTTCTCTATGTACATTTCCTCATTGACCTTTTCTCGAAGTATATCCTGGTTTTGTCGAACAAACATAATGTAGGTGTCTGCTAGATCCATCCCTGGTTTCTGTGGAGACATAAAGTAAGGGGAGAAAGTAGTGGGAAGGGAAAGAGATAGATCACTAAACAACTAATACCTATAAGAAGTTAAACAAAATTAAAACTGAGATTCTGTTACAATGTTCACATATGTATAAACTGTATTTACTGAAACTGCTGTGAATTCTGTGTTAGTTACCAATTTCAGGAGAGTTCACTATTAATAAAGTTCTTGGTGTTATAATTTATGGGTGCTTTGAGTCATAAATATACATTGCCATAAGTAATGTAATGAAGTCTTGGCTATGGTAATGGCAATGGCAAACTTGGACATTTTCCCCTTTTTTCTTAGTGAGGCTCTCAGAGCTACTCCACCCTCAAGGTCCAGATCCTGCGATCCCATTCAGAAAAGGGTTAAAAAAAGCATTCAGTTCCTTTTGCATCGCCTCAGATCTGTTGCCATTTGCTTCCAATGTACAGCTGAATTCCGTGTTTGAGGTTAGCTTCTCCTAATTCCGATTCAAACTAAGTTCAAGCATTTCCCTGAGAGCAATGGCATAAAAAGGTTGGTATGAGAGCCGGCCTGTACCCCTATTTTTTGGAAACTGGTGCACTGACACAATCAGTGCAGAGGATGGGAAGGAGCAAGGGCTGAATTGTTTCCCTTCTTGTACCAATCTATGTTCTGGATGAATACCAGAGTGGGCATAATTTTCATACCACACTCCAAACATGGGACAGGCTAGGCTGTGTCGTGTGTATGTGATACCATGTCAGGCCAGCCAGAGCGGTGGCTGCACAAACTAACGCGCCCGACAGCCAGCAACATCCCCTTTCCTGTCAGCGTTATGCAGAGCTGGTCAGGAATTCATCTTTCTCTAACAGGAACCAAGAATGAACGCAAGCACTTTGGAAAGTCTTCTGTAAATGCCCTCTGTGTCAGCATGTCTGTAAAACTATCACTTGCTCCCAAATAATAGTTTATAAAGTTTGTGGCATGCGAAATAAGGCTAAGTTTTATAATACTTTACAGTAAGCCTTGGCACCAAGCTATTTATAAAGGATTCATGTCCTAAGACTGACTCTGTACAGAATAATTAACAGCTCTAGGGAAGGAGGATGAAAGCAGCGATACCCAGTCCCTGAATTCCCAGGCATAAATCATCTCTGTTTCTCAGAAGTTGTTATTGTCTGAAAACAGCATACGTACAAAACTGTAAGAGTAAAATAATTAGCATATTTTAAAGGTCTGTATGCATAAACATGCTCATATAGTTAAAATATTTACCTATAATTATATATTAAGGCTTCCTTTCCAGTCCACAAGTGGCTAACTTCTATTTTTTCTCATTCTTTATCATCTTGTATGTAATATATTATAATGTATATGAACAGGTCTGAGCACAAGAGGGAAGGAAAGGTGCAATGTGCCCTAACTAATACCCGCCTAGAAAATGCCATTACAATAACAGGATGAGAACCCTTTCTTCTCAAAACTGCAGTGAGTGAAATCTCCTGGATCATAAGCTTCATCTCTTTCTTCCTGAATCTACCACGGACACATATAGGAATATGATCCAAAAAAAGAAGACTTTCTTTTTCATTTATACATGTGCATCAATGGCAGTTTAATTTCTTAAAAGTAACAGTTAAATGGGCTGGTTTAATATCTCCAAACCTCACACTGAAAAACTGATATGTCTCCTGCACATTTGGACTGGGCATTCCAGAAGCAATGAAAACTCATTTCAAAAATTTATCACATACATATGTGCCTACATGAAACTCTTAAGAGAAAAGCAGGACCATCTATCTTTACATCTGAGTTACACACCTTGATCCTAAGCATAGAAATAAGAATATAAGATTACAATAGATAAAACAGTTCTCTGTTGGAAAACCTGGTTTACAGAAATTAATAGATTTCCTTCACAAAAATGTGCCTTCACTAAAATGTGACAGATATGTTTCTAAATTAAGTTAAATCACAAAGCAAAGGAGATTCAAAACAGAAAGCTCCACGTCTTACCTTAGTATACTCATTTGTGATGGCAGAAAAGAATACAACCAGTGCTGAAACCTTATGTACTTTCTAAAACCTGATATGCAATTTATAGGAATTGGACTAGTTTTAATTTGGAGGGATAATGGGAAAATATTTTGAAATCTCCAGGGGTGAGTGAAGGAGATAATCTAACAAATCAAAGGATGATTACAGTTCTTGGAGATATGTATTCAAATGTATAAATGAATCTTTCACTGAAGGCTAAAACCTAATGGTTCTCCGATTCATGCAATTTTTTCTGTTACTAAGTTCAATAAAAAATGTTCATCTTGCAGACAGCCAAAGCTAGAAAAATAACATTTCCCACCACCATTAACTCTCCCCTTATCTTTGAGATGTTTACCTAGTCTTGAAGCTGTGACATATGGGAATTTCACACCTAGTGAATATATTTTCATGTAGCTTGTGGCACAGGAGTGTAATCATTAAAAGAATATACACAAGTAAGAGTAACTGCAACAGCTGGTGACATTTACCAATTAGAATTACAGTTCTTTAAAACACTTCATCCTTCTTTAATGTGTGCAGGATAATTATCTTTGAAATTGCTGTGGAAAAAAAAATTAATTTTCCTTTTAAACAGTGTCTGCCTACAGTAGAAATATGTCTGGGTAAGGAAGATTATCAATACTCCAACAGGATGGCTCTGTTTTAAAACCTCACCAAAATCATTGCAAATTAACCATCTTTGCTCATGGCGGTCAAAACACGTTAAACATCGAACGAAGCAACAGTATATCAAATACTTCATTATCTCTCCATATTGCATACATTGAATTTATTTGTTTATTTGTAAGAAGAAAAGAAAGCTATTATAAGCATCAAAACAGGCATAGTGCTATATATTTAATGTTTTAACTTTTTTTTAATAGAAATTATATTAGATGGGAACCTCTGATTACATGATCCTCTGTTGCTCTACTTTGGATTATTAAACTTCATTAAAAAAAAACCCTGGTTAAGGTAGGATAAAACCCCCCAAACAATAATTAAGCAATTGGATGCACCGTAAAAACCAAAGAAATAGAAACTGAGATATATTTTAAGTAACTGTCACAGGGGGCATTTCGTTACTAATGTTGTTCAGATTTAAGCAACTCAGTTTCCACATCTATACCGAATATAAAAAATTCTGCTCCCCTGAATCTCTGGCAGAACATCAGCTGAAGTTAATGGGAGTGAGTTATTTGCACATCTTTGGGAGAAGAATTCAACCTGGTATATTTATCCGGATAAGTGTAAAAAAAAAGGTATTCTGTCTGAAAACTTCCCCAAGAAAAAAAGTGTTTTTTTATGATAGATAAAAAGTTATTGTAGGTTTGTTTTATTCCGAACAGCAGACAAGATGTTTTGCCTATCTGAAAATGAAAGAGAACCAAACAAAGAGATGAATGGAGAAACTGGAAACACAAAGACATCAAATAAAATACCAGGAAATGAAGAGCTGTAAATAGGGTTACTTTGTCGCTGGTTACACAAGTAACTGAATACACTGGCGAGTGAATGAGTTTAAACAAGGGTGTAGGCTTCAGCACATTCTTTTTTAGGGTTAATCACTAGTTAACCTGGCAAGATGAACATGCTGTTTAGGAAAAAAAAAATAAAATCCTTGTTAATTACATACTGCAAGTGCTCTTACTTCCTGCTGCTGCACCTAATCCCACAGGTGCAGGTTGTCTCTTTGACTATTCACTGGTAGGTGGCTCCAGATCGACAGGCACTTTTTCATCTCCACAAATTCAGATAAAGAAGAAACAGCTTAACTTTCTCCCTTTAAATGGGGGAAACGCTATCAGTGTCTATTTAAAAAGGAGGCAAATTTTGAAATGCGTTACTCCAGTTTCCAAGATGACAGAAGCTGTATTGTGACTGACACACATCACTCCAACTGGCAAAATCTGCCTGAGGCACCTAGTCAAAAGTACTGTGGCGTTGCCTTGATTTCCAGGTGTTCAAATATTTTGCTGCTGAAAGGTCTGCAGCAAGTTTAACACTGCCACTAATATTCTGCTTTTCCCTACAGCAGAGATACACCTAAGTTTCTGCATAGCTCTTTGCAATGCAACAGTTTGTCACAAATCTCAGTTAACAACCATGTACATTTGTAAATGCTTGAGTTATGTTTATTCTCATTTTGGCATTTGTCACAGAAGATTTCTTAGCATCAGAGAGTATTAAACAAACTTGTATTCTTGGTATTGCAAAGAAAAAAAATCTAGTTTACTGAGTTGCTATCCTGTCAAAGCACTAATGTTTCAAAGATGAGAGCAGATGTTGGAGACTAACAATATAATAACAAACTTCATCCCATTTTGTGTTTGCTCTCCTCTCCACCCCCTTCCCCTCCCCTGCGTCCTGGAGGGAGACGTTTTAACTACAGCGTGGATGTAACAATGAAATGAAAAGGAGTGATGAGCTGGAGGGGGCTATTGTGAGGAACACATGAGCTCCTTATTCAGTGTCCACCACCAAATGAATGAGCACATTGGAAAATTTCACTGCCTGAAATTTCTCCTCTGAATACTGCAAGGCTCACCACTCGGGCTTTGGAATGACAGAATTAAAATGTCATTAAAATATTTTTGGAATAGAAACTACTTGTACTCATGACAAGATTCTTGCTCCCTTCATTTCTTACAGATCCAAATACATAAATCACATACATCATTTGTATAATCAGTCTATTATAAAGGTAACATTTTATTCTCACATGTGGTTATGAAAAATAATATTTTGCTTAAATGAAAAAATACAATGCATTTTCCCTGCCTCTAATACATCTTCTTGTAGATGAAAAAGCAACCTTCGCAAAGGCTAAGTGTGTGTATTTTGAGAACTGTCATGCAGAACTTAAGCTGTGATTCTGCAAGGATTTATGCAAGTGCTTTTTCATATATGTGTAGTTTCATCGCATTCATGGGGCAGCACAGGTGTGCAAGTGTTTGCACCAGGATCTTAATTCTGTAGTGCAAAAGGTCTTCAAAAGCCTACAGTTCCTATGAAAAAATCAGGTATTAAAATATGGGGTTTCCTGCAAATAACTATGTTCTACTACGTTATTTTAACTTTCCTAATCCATTTAAGAGATAACTCAAAAATACCGCTGACTCCAAACAGATGATGAAGGGCTTTCCCTCCAATTCTGCAATAGCTTGTTTTTATGGATCTGAAAACAGAAGGGTCAGTTTCCAGGTTTGGGTATACGGAGGAGGAGGATGAGGAGGAAGGCAGGAGAAGCCCTGAGCATGATGATAATGGCTGTTCTGTGCTCTTTATTTTTAAACAGAGGTCTCCAAGTAAATCCTGCTTAAAAATTAATGGCACAGTATGGCCACACCTGAATAAACACTAATTTCCCAGAAAAAGTCGTTTGCTTCTTAAAAGCAGTTAAATGAAGCCACGCAGTACAAATGTAATATTTGGAAATGGAGATATCTGGAAGGTCCAAATGTGTATCTGCCTGGTAGGAGGCAGAGTTCCTACTTTGGCCTCTACAGGACCCCATAAGTCAAATGCTGGCACATGTGTGAGGCCCCTTTTCATACCTTTGATCCCCGCATAAAGGCAAGAGTGGAGCGAGAGGCCTGGCATTGTGCGAGCTGTGCGCTGCTGTCAGCCCTGGGTCCTTCAAATGGCCTCGCTGCACTTGGTATGACAGGTGGCCTACATGAAGTGAGGGAGGATTAGGTTCCTTCTGTGCCCCCTAAATGACTGGCATAGATTACTGGCGCCTACAAAGGGATTTAAACATACCTTTCTGAACAAAAAACAGTATATAAATATGCATGTAACTGGATGCTCAATTTGTATGAGTAATTGCTCTGGTTGTATTTGTAAATGAGGCAAATGTGTGTAGAAATGACCAGCCAGAGACACAATTATTCGTGTGCAAAACTGACTTACATGATGAGAAACTGAACACAATGAAATTGTCTACATGATTGAGGAATAATAATCATTTGAGATTAACAATACACATTTTTCTTGCCCTCAATTCTACTGCATTCTTTCCCTATTATCATTAATTAACTGGCTTTGTGAAGAGAATATTTAAAAAAAAAAAAAGAAAAAATTAGACACGTTGTACTTCTACATCTCCTAAGGATTGCTTGAGCTTTAAGAGAAACTAACAAAAGAGTTATAGCGGATTTGGCTGAGTTGTTTTTAAAAAAATCAGCTCCTGCATTCCCGAACATCAAAACACAGCATTAACAAGAGAAAAAATTGCACCCTTCATGCGCTGCTTATATTTGTATTATTTGTGTTATTTTCCTCTGAACATTTGATTTCTTTCATGTGAACAGTAGCCACAATTTCTTCACTTCAGAGTCTAGCGTACTGTGACAATTACCAACAAAAAGAGTGCAATAGCAACTAATTTTTTCTTCATTATTTTCAGGAAATCATAAGTCATTATTGTTGTTACTCTTCTTAGTCTGTGTTATTTTGCACTCTTTCTAGTATTTCTGTTGGTGTTTCCATTACCAAAACATACAGAGTGTCCATATAGCCCTATACACAATGGCCGGGGAAAGCAATGAGAGCTCCTTGCGACTGTGTATGTCCCACTTCCTAAAGGGCATTCTGAAAAATGGAGGCTTATGTTGAATGTTTTCTTAAACAGGTTAAAAAAAAAAAAAAGAAGATGAAACTTTTTTTGGATGGAGTTATTCATAATTCTCTGGCAAGATTAATGAACAGTAGGGTAGATACATATCTGCCAAATGAACTGCAAGTCTGTGTCTACGTTTCCCACCATGGCCCTAAGAAGTTGAGGGATGCCTTCTGGGGAGTGTGCACCTTCGTGCCCAACTATTTAATGTCTAAAACCCCTCATGATATTAAGAGAAGTAACCTTTTCTTCAAAATGACCAAGAATCATCCAAGAATGTCCTCCTCCTTTTTGAATCCTTTATTATTTCTATTTTTATTTACCTTTTAACTTTGTTATCCCCTTTACCTCTCATGCTCTCTAAAGCATCCTGCTCAATACTACCTTCATTTTCTTCTAACATTTCTTTTGTCTAGTTAGTTTCTTCTTATTTCACTATAAACCAGCATATTTTTCCCTCTTTGCCAAATATTGAACCTGGTAATCAAAGATCAAAAACTCTGCTGAATTCACACACTTAAAAAAAACCCCAAAGGCCTTTTGCTGCCCAACCTCCTTCTCCCCCAGATCCACCAGGTGATGAACAGCTCTGTTTCAGGGACCCCAAGGACAGCACTAAGGTGACCCAGTGAGATCCTCGAATGGAGGTGAGGCACAGGGGCAGAATATGGTCGTCTAGCAAAGTGCAGTTTTGCACATATTTGCAAGTATATCAAAAGAAATATACTGTGGTCACGTTTAACTCACTTCCATATATGCAGCTATATGGTAAGGAGGGACAAGAAGAGATCTTAAACCATATCAGTTCAAAATACAGCCACACGAGGCATTTAATTTGCTTCAGTGCAGGCTTGCTAGGTTGCCATCACACGACCAAGAGCTCAGCATAAATTCCTCACCCTGTGCCGCTCTCCACTTCTCACTTCAATTGTGAGCCCCAGAGATGACCTTGTAACGTGATGACTTAGAGTCTCCTTTTGCAGTTGGAATTTGTAACTTCCACAACCGGTGATTTTAGACCCTATTCAGACTGGACACTCACTGTCAGTTGTGACAGTAACAGCTCTTCTTGGCCTCAACTGCATCTTCACAACAAGGGGAAGAATGTGAAGAAGCAAAACTAAACCCCTGCCTATCAAACTTCTTCAATCCAGGAGAAACGTCCTCCAGAATTTGGAAAATGTTTGCTTGGTCAGATCCACAGTCTCCCTGAAGTACCGTTTACACCTGTAGTTTACAACTGTAGTACTATAGTCCAGTTCACACCTTGGGCTATGGGACAGGTGTGTGGGATAGCTGAAAAGCAAAAGGGCTGTAAAAATGCAAGGAGCCTGAGAGCCTGTCTATAATCTGGTCGTCTCTTCAGGCCAAGCAACACCATTCAGTGAGTATGAGAAAGGCAACGGGGCTCCAGCAACCACCTCCCCTCTCTGCCTTCCCCTCTCTCCACAGCAGTGCATCCCTCTGCGACTTGACTCACAACATTCCCCTCAGCTTGTGGCAAAGGTATTTTTCAGTCTTATCTTTATCGTGAACTTCAACATCAACATATCCAGGCCAACGGTAAAAGACTTTGACATCTCCTTCTCATAGCTATTCTATGTTATTTGGAGAGTTTTTCATGGTACCTGAAAGAAGTCAACAAATTTCTAGTTTGTTCAGTAATTTTTTTCTTTAGGCTTTTCAGTCTTAAGTGCCTCAGCAGGGACCTTTTGCGGCAGCTCCACGGCACAATATATTAACAAGAGGTATTCTAAATTAACTGGATTTGATATGAGGTCATTCCTTTGAATGCAAGATTGTGTTTTATAAAACACAAGAGCATTTATACAATTCAACAAAGTCCACACACAACCAAATAAGAAAAAGATTCCGAAAACATCATCCAAACAGAAATGTTACAATTTGTTATCTTATGAATAAAGCTAATATAAGGATAGCAAAATAACAAATTCCAGAAACAGAGATTTTTCCTTGTATGTAGTATGCATGGATTTTAAAAAAAACCAGTTAATTTAAGCTTGCAAATATTATATTTTTGAGTATAGAACTACTGGAAGGACTTCTAGACACCATCCAATCTAGCATATCCGGCGTTCCTCTACATTTGTAATTTTATCTCTTGTAAGGTCATTAACATAATAATTTTAGTCATTGTTTTGCTATGCTGGGAAAATAAGATTGTTTTAGGATCACATAAAAAAGGGATGAGGACACAGACTTGTGAGAGAACAAAGGACATTTATTGACAGTGATAATGACAATATTTGATAACTTCTTCCTTGCTTTTTTAAAGAAAAGATATTCTACTATGATAGTCTAATTAAAATATTCTAATAGCTGAATTTTCCTTTTATATATAAAAGAGCTCCAACAGCTACTCTTCTCTTCAGTTTTTATTTATACCACACAAATATTGCATAAACAGTGGTAAACCAAATACAGATTTAGCAAGTAAGGGATTAAATAAGCAGGTTTGAGTCCTGAAGTAAAAAAAAAATCAATAAATAACGGGTATTCAAGTATGGTGCTTTTACTTGTTGCTTATCTGGTACATTTGAACAATTTAGCCAAATGACAGAAAGACCCCTACAAAAGGATGTTTAAGTTAGAATCCTCACTCTTCCACAACTGAAAAAGTGCATTGAGAATAACCTTTCTAAGCTTTGCTTTGAGAGTTACTCATTGCTTCAGGGAAATGAAATGCCCTCTGAGGGTTGTAGTGGCTGTTTAAATACTCCGTGTAAAGCTATAATGAATCTCCGTAGGAAAGCAAAATGTCAACAATAAAAAATGTAAGCTAACAAACCCCCTACTTTTTGAATTATTATGAACACTAGAAAAAAAACTTAAAAGGGTTGTACTTACAGGAACGTCAACATACTTTGCAGCTGCTTTCACCTTTAGAAAATTAAAAATAAAACAACACACAGTAAGTGCTTATTACTATAGATTGTGCACAATTTCAGAATTATGCACAGAACGAAGAAGAACAGAACCATTGTGAATCCAAACACTTACAGTGAACGAAACTAATGATGAGAAGAAAGTGCCTTCATCGTATCTTGACAATTTAGACAGCACACCTTCTAACACTGAAACAACCTGGAGGAAAAGCACAGAGAAAAATCCAAAGTAAATATTTGGAATCAGAATGTGAGTTTTTCTTTCTCAGATTTTTGATGTTCAGCAGGGCAATGCAAACTGCAAATCTGATCACTTTCTCCATGTCACAAAGTGCCGAAATCAAAAATAACATTCTCTTTGCAGCTTCACTTATCGATCAAACTAATGGAAACTGTTGAACTACTGCAGAAATAGAAACCCAACCCAAAAATTCTCCTGAGATGGGCCTGCTACCCAACCCACTTTGCTGCCTCTAGAACGCATGGTTAATGATAGGAGTGTGTGTACCCAGCACGTACTTTGGGTAGAAAACACACATTATTTTCTAGGACCACAGTTTCTAAGATCACAGCTTCAAAGATGGTGGAGCACAATTGTTAAAGGTGGTGATCTCGATATCACGTTTCTCTTATTTTTGCTATTGAACAGAAACCCAGCTCTGATTTCACCCTCCAGTGTAACAGCACTACAGTTTTCTCTCAACAGCGCGTGCTGTTGAACTGCTACTCTGTGGCCAAGAAGGGGCAAGAAAGTGTATGCCCCAAAGCTCTGGTGTGGTGTGGTTCCTCTCCCCCATTCTTTCACCTGTGATTCTCTGAGGGGTGCAACTCCTCAGCAGGTGGCATGAAAAGGCGTTTTTGCCAACATGTACTTCTGACTAAAAATATATCTTATTAATGGCATTAATTATAGCCTTGATGTTTAAACTCCTCCAAATTAGCCTTAAAACAAACAAACCCCCTTCTCAAATCCCTCTGTGATGTTATGTTCCTCAAGTAATTAACGGTAAGTAACATAAAATATCTGTCAGCCATTGTACTTGTGCACATTTATTTTACACATGAATTGCTTTCCAGTTTATATAAAGATTGTTTTAAAAGTCATCCCTTGCTCCCGACACAGTCATTCCCACAACCACGAATATCATTTTATGAGTGTGAGGACAGAACAAAATTCCATCTGGCATGCTGTTAATGGGCACTGTAACAGTGTCACAACAGTGTCACCTCCAGAGGAACGGAGATCATCACTTTACAATAAGCCCTGCTCTTAACAGTTCAAGGAGCAGGAGCAAGTGCAAACCTACATTTGTCATTTATCAATCTAACCTGTCATATTTACAGTGATTAATTAAGACACCGGTATGTAGGTGCCGATCAAGGAATAAAACCACAGCACGAGAGAGAGTGGCAGTTGTTTCTGCACCCCATGCACAGTATAATTACAGTCCTTTTCTTAGACCAAGTACCAGCCTTCTGCTTTGCCATTGCATGCCTGTGAGAAGCTGCTGTTCATACTTTAACTCATTTTATCTAACTGGCAAGGATTTCTTCTGCAGAAGGGTGTTCAATCTTACTGTGCAAAGATGCGCTACGAAGTGGCCGATCTCATAGACAACATGGTGTCCGCAGTGCCAACAAACGGTTCCAGTACGAGTGGGACACAAAAGAACAGAAAGCAAAACACTGCAGTGTTAAGGATGTCCATTTAAATGAAAGGCTTAGTTATGAACCTGGAAAATTGTCTTCTGAGATCTCAGTGTACGGACGTGTGAAGCCCTAAGAGCATTTCTCCATATACCTCACATTCTCTGAATTGGTTACCCTGAGACACACTGTGCTTTGTTTCACTGTTTTGTGCTGTTCCTGTGATTTGTTAAATGCTTTAGCTTGGTAAGGCTTGCGTACAAAATGCACAGTACAGTCTTTACCAAGTAAAGTGTCACTGAAGTGAAAGTACTCTTTTCATTTTCATAGCTGACTTGCAGCTAAAAACAATGATTGAAACACTTATTCCACTGGAATGCAAAGGTAATAATACAGAGGCAAAGGCTAAAAAATAATGAAAATATATTAGATGGAAAAAGTGAACACAAATGGATATCATGCACATTGATGTGCATTTTTCCTGGCCAAAACCAACAGTGAAGCATCAGCCTTCCCCTATGCCCTCAGAGGCTTTCTGCCTTGAAACAGAAGCAATCAGGATGTCATTGGCATTTCACATCTCAAGTGAGGAGGGACTGGTTAAGCTTTTAATGATCAGCCAGTGACACAGAATATTTGCTTCTAGATTTTGTTCAGAGATTTCAACCTCTGATAATAGTATAAGCGATAACTAACAATGCAAATCCCTCTGTATTGACAGCAGTTGTCTGTAGAATTTCTTGTACATATATCCAGGAGCATTATGACCATTTTCTTCCTTCTTCTGTAATCTCAGATATTAAAAAAAACTAATAAGAAGGTTTAACTTTTAATAGCATGATTTGCTCTGATTAAATTCCCCTTTCTTCCTCTTTCTCTTCAATAACACTAAAAACATAAACTGACAGGTTAGTTTGGAGTGACGACAGGCAGCAAGTAAAACTCAAAACTGTCAAGTTGAACCATTTATAGTTAAGTTTACATCAAAACTTTAGCGTGGAGAAAAAAATGTGTGGTTTCCACACATTTATCAGTAAGTGGAAATATTTTGCCTAAACTTCTACGATTCTACAAAGCCTTCCTCTTCTACCCCTGTGGAAGCATGGTGCGTGTCAATCCGAAAGGAGATTCCTGCTCCCCCCACCCCCTGCCAGGAAGCTGTGACAAGTGAAGATGAAGGAATGATGAAAATATCACCAGAGTCTTATTTTTTGTCACTAAGTGACAAATTGTAAATGTACGGCTTATTTCTCTCACTTTGAAAATCAGGTATTTCTGGGTAGTTTGCAATGCGCAGATAACAAAACTTCTTATAAAATCTTTCTTTTCTGTCATTATTTGCTGTGACCTTCAAAATACTAGGGACTGAAAGCTTTTCTTTTATATCAAGCACTGAAGATTTTTACTGGAGTAGCGGTGCTACAGTAACACAAGACATTGTTTAAGTTTTCTTCACTTATTCTCCAAGTCCCGTCAAAATGTACTTTCTTTTTAAATATAAAACCCTACAAACTCAATTTCAAGAAATAACAACTTATAAAATATTTTTCAATTAAATGGTTTGTGGAACAAAATCTCATTAAAAAATTATTAAAAAAACACTCTGGATGTTGCCCACCTCTAAATACAAAATTTAAACACTACTTAGTGATAGGAAGAATGTTTTCATGTGAAAAATTGAACAAAAAATAAAACATGCTATTACTTAAAATAATATTGACATAATCAAGTCCTGCCGGTTCTACTAGCTGCTAGTAGTTCTTATCTTTAACAGAAATACAGAAGAGAAACTTATCTGATTAGCAGGTTGCACAGAAATTGTTTACCTGATGGGTTATAAAATTTAATTTTGTAAATTCAGTATTATTTCCATGACTATTTTTTACAAATCGTCCTGTTGTCCCGCCCCCCCCAGTCTCACTGTCTATAAAAAAACCTGTGATATTTAAAGACATTTCAAAAGTTCAATAATTAGAGATATATTTTCAGCTTTGTTATAAATTAAAATCTAAACAGTTTTACCTTTGAAACAAGAAGTGAAATAATTTCTTTAACAGTTTCTTCAATCAAGTCATCTATTTTTGAATGGTATTGTTGCTGTATTTCAAAAGATAAAGAAGCATTAGCATGTATATGAACACACACTTTTGTCATAAGTCATAAACGGTACAAAGCTGATAACCCTGGCAGATCAGATTTACTTAAAATTATCATTTTGAACATCAGAAGAACAAACCCTTGAAAACGATCCACCCAATCAACACTTTCTTACATTCTGTGTTGAAAATTTTCCCATGTACACTGTTGAGTTAAGCAGCTAATGGGGTTATTATTTAGATGAATTGAGTTCTTATTCTTATTCAGGCGAAGGAATGTGAAGGATACTTTTTGTCTTCTCCTATATAATTAAGGTGGCCATGTATTTTTTTTCTAAAGGGTTGGTTTAGCTGGAGAAGCAAAAAGACCAGAATAAGATTTAATTAATACAGCATTTCATGTCTGACAACTCTCATTCATAAGTTATTTTAAATGTCCTCTAGAAATAGAATGAGCTCCAATTGTTCGTCCTAAAAGAGCCTTTCTGTTAGCACAGTGAGCTGCAGTTTATACAAATCTTACAATATGCTCAAGCAAGGGCAAAATTAAAATTTCATCAACAAAGCAGAATAGATGGTAACAAATTAATAGGCCATAAAAGGCATAATAAAACAGACTTCATTCTCCATAGCCTTTTTCTTTCGCTTTTTCATAAAGAAGGTGCCTTTAAGTAAATGCTTTTAAAATAAATCTGAAAGACTTTTTAGATAATACTACAGAGTTCCCTCCTGAAATTAACAGGAACTAGGGATCCCATTCTGTCAAGGAGGCACATCAATTTAAACAGTAATTCTTCCTTTAGAAACATTTATCTGACAGCAAAGATTGTCCCCAATAGCCACTTCACAGAAAATGTGACTTGTAAAGACTAACCCTATCTTCATAGTTCAAGGCTACTTAGAGCAGCTAACAGCATAATGCTCGGAGTAAAAGTACTGAGGTCAGTATAAACATTAGCCTAACTTAGCAGCTGCCAGCTGAATAGTTTTCAGAGTTGTAAGTTTTTAAAGGCTATTTTTCATCTGTCTCAGAGTTGCCATACAAACCAAAACATTAAATCTGATCTGCTAAATATATTCAGGAATGATTTTCTAACCAGCGCACCTACCGAACTTGCATTTAAATTAAGAGAGGATAAAACTATGAGATGTGTTTGTCCACACACATGAATCTTTTCAAGGTACCAACACCAAGCGCATTAATTTTTGGGTTTAATTTGTTTTAAAGTTTAAAACCACTTGGAAAATGTGACTACACGTTTCAGACAAACATCACCAGACATCTCGGAAGAGTGAAAGAATGTATTAGAAATACACCAAAGAATTTTCCATCGTTTCATATATATTTTATTCTGATCATATCAATGTCTTGACCCATGCAATATTCTCTTGATCTGCTAAGGACTTAAATCACCCCAAACCATCTGACATCTGTTGCTTACAGTGTTCACAAGGCAATGATTTCTTACTCCCTGAAAACAATAAATGATTATTGTCCCATAATGCATAACAAAACTATACATACTCCTATGATGCCTGAAAAATCACAGTTGTGCCTCCCATAAAGTGTCTGCAACTTTGTCTCCACAGCACATTAAATTAATGGATCTAAGTATATTCTAGGATCAGTTCCTATATTTTTTTCTTTTTTTTTTTTTTTTTCCCCTCACCATAAGGCAAATATAATTTTGTGGCAATGGAATATAATCAGTAACTTCACTGTGTGACCAAGAAAAACAAGAACTAAATGAAATTACTCAAAAATCACAACAAGCTTCCAAAATCATGACATTTGTTTAGAAATAATTTTTGAATGTTTGTAACCTGAACTTAAATTTCCTTTTTTTCAAGATTTATTTTGCAAACTATGAGATCATAAATTTTCAACCCGCTCCTCCCCAATGCCAACTTCCACCAAAACAGGCACCCCCGACAAAACAAAACTTCAGATCCTCATGGAGGATTATTTGACTCCAGGACAGAGGCTTTAAGAAGATGGCAAATGTTGTAGAATTCATGATAAAATCATATGAGCTGACAAGGTTGTATGCACCATCCGGAAATCAGCACCTGTAGGACGGCAGCTTTTCTACTTCTGCTAAGATCGCTCGGTGAGAGCAGACAAATCCTCGCCCTTTTTCCAAACATGGTTATGGATCATTGTGCCTTTACATTCCTCTCCTGGCTGATGTGATCACAATCCACATGGAGTCTGAATCTAGCAGAGTCAGCTCCTACAGCTACATGATTTGAATACACATTGTAGAATCTTTCAGCATCATCCCAAAGCCCCTGAAGGGGGCTCTGCCTTTCCAGCTGCCCTAGAGTAACTCCCAGTAAAATACGAAATAGAGCTTTAACTGCAGGAGGTACAAGGGGAAAACGATGCTTAGCGGCATAGGGGACGTAACCAAATAGGACTGTCTTTTGAGGAGAATCCAGCTGGTCTTCCAGATGTGGCTCTCTGCTCCTAGTAGCGTTTGGAAGGTGGCAAAGTATTTTAGAGCCTTTTGACACTTGTGCTTTTGGGGAACAGAGGACTTTGTTCCTAAGTCCTGTGGTGATGAGCTGAGAACTGTAACTTGCTCAATTATACAATATATTCAATTTTCTTTTCTATTCTACCTCACTGTGACCCAATACTGGAGGTGGCTTGTTTAACTACTAAGAAATTTTTGGTTTT
The DNA here is from genome assembly GCA_947846985.1 of Fratercula arctica. Lineage (NCBI taxonomy): Eukaryota > Metazoa > Chordata > Aves > Charadriiformes > Alcidae > Fratercula > Fratercula arctica. Next base: position 190,214,450 of record CANTUZ010000001.1, read on the forward strand.
GGCTTTGTTTAAAAGATTTTCAAGCTAGTTTTCCTTTGTCTGTTTTAAGGTTAGATGGCTGTGAAAACAAATTGCACAGGATCATCTGAACTGAAACTGCAGCTGACAACATATAACAATATTACATGTATATTAAATTGTCTTTGAACTTTTTATTATCAAATCGGCTATAATCTTCTACTACTTATACAGTTAAATGAGTCTCCTCCTTCAATTTTAGGAACCAAAACAGCTTCAGAAACAAAGTTCACCAAACTAAAGCCCACTTTTCCTTAATTTTTTTTTTATAGATATACACAGCACTGGCCGTGACGCATTCCACTGAAATGGCACTCATTTTTCCCCAAATTGAAAAGGGCGTCTCTCTTTTTTTGTAAGCATGATAGGGTACTGTGAGGCTGGAATTCTGAAACAACTAAAACAGTTTCTATATACATTCTGCCATGAAGCACTCAACAGAATAGTGCATTGGCATTTACTCTGTTCATGCTACCCAGCTACACAAAACAACAAATGAGCTCTGGCTTAGATCTAAGGTCCTGCTCAGACCTAATGATTTGTCAACCTAAGTGGCCCCAGAAATATTTTCTATTTGATTCTTGCCTCTAGGAATATTTCCTGTGTGATTCTTATCTATCATACTCAAAAAGGTGAACGTTGGCAGAATACTGCAGCATCTAGACCACAAAGTTCTAAGTTCATAGGTTTGAAACTATTTATCTCATATAACAAAGGCCAAAAAATCTCTGGATTGAATGTTGTGTGACAGAAAAGGTTTCCCTTACTGCTGCTATTCATTTGACTTGGGATCCGTGGACTGTAAAGGACCAGCACCTGTTGGCTTCTGGTTCAGGAAAGAAAGAAGTGGGACACTGTTCACTGTACAACTACCCAAGATTACAAACACTGAAAGTAAGAAGTCAGGAAGTAAGAAGCAACTGTTGAGAAATAGCAACAACTAGTATGTTAATTAGCTGTCTTGCTGTACCTTTCCCCTGTAGTCCATGAATTGCTGCTCTGGTTGTCCATGAAGCAGGCTGTGGGCACCAACAGTTAGTCTTAGATAAGGTAATCCTCCCCTGGAGCTGCTTCTCAAACCCTCCTAAGGCAACTGACAACCAATGCCAAAGGCATCCATCCATATGAGCTATCTTTAAACACAATGTACTGATCATGCCTTTAACCAAATCATGCTGTGCTTCTCTAAAGCTTTAAGATGATATCCAGAAGGCAAAGAGGGGAGGGAGCCCTCCTGAATGGCAGACTTAGCCACTCTTTGTGAGTGTAGACTTAATTGGAAGACATCTGGGAGGCTGGTGAGCAGTGCATGAAGTAACACAGGAAAACCAGGGGACTCAATCAAATTTAAACTCTAAACTCAAGGTGCTACGATTGCTAACCATGACCAGAATGCCCTAATTACATGATAAGTAAGAATTCCCTCCTATCTGACAACTCAGGGTGAAAACTTTGGCATCTGACTCTACTTGAACAAGATAAACAACTGCTTATAGCTCTATATAGGGAATAGAGAAGAGCATGCTGTATTCAAGGAGATGTTTGAGTCAAACCATCTAATTAAAAATAACACCTTCCATCACTTGCAGAATAAGTTCTAGAAACTGTCAGATAGACACTCAGTGTTGAGTTTTAGGTGAATGAACAACCCTTTAAAAAAATTTTATCTCCAGCCTTATGTAATACTTTTCTTGACTGGCATAGCAGACCATGTTTGAGACTAAAATGAAGGTGAAAGAGGACAAGGGAAAGGTAATATGGAAAAAGTTTCAAGACCAAGTGGCAAGCTGGAGTTATTTGAAATGCCAGAGCTCCTACAGAGGAGTCAGAGATGCAACTGTTTATGTTATGAGATGCTCTCCTGTCTGATTTGACAGGTGGGCCGATTCCAGAAGTATCTCACCCAACAAATCTTGAAGCATTTCAAACAACTATGATATCAGCTACAAGCAACTGAAAAGCCATTTTATTCTTAATCTTCGAAAAGTGCCTTGGGAGTGGAAGAAACTGATAGACAATAATTCAAAGTTTATGAGAAAGAAGGAGGTTTCCACATTATCCGATAATTTCTGATATGTGAAAAATTTGGTGTTCTTTTGGCTTATTACATGAATTGGGATGAAGATTAACTGGGGAACTTTGAAAGAAGTATGCATTTCATCACAGGTATGCTAAATTATCAACCTCTTGCACTGAAAAGCACAGGAAGATCTAGTAGGGAACAAGGCCTGTATTTCTGTTTTGGTGTTGTGAAGAGTGTATGATAGAGTTTGAAAATCTAGAGAATGGGAAGATTTCAGAAGAGAATATGGTGAGGGTCTGTTGTCCAAAAGGTAACTGTGAATGCTCAACTTCGGCTCTGAGGGGGACCGTCTGACAATGCAGGAGGTATCGTCCAGAGCAGGTGAGAGGAATGGTGTGACTGCGGAGAATGAGGCTATAACATTTGTCTGCAGGTCTTTATAGAGGTACTGGTATTGTCTGTCCCCAAAGAAGGGCGTGCATGTGTGTATTTGCAGGTTACTGCTTGGACAGTAAGTAAAAGATGAAATGTCAGCATCAGCCTAAGGCAAGGAGTTGCTGGTTGTTGTTTACTTCTGATGAGCCCGAAACAAGTTAGTTGTTGCCCTTTTGCCTCACTGAGAGGTGGAAGAGTCCATAACTTCGTGACCCGGTAAGACAAGATACTAGGTCTGAAAAGCAGAAGAATGAAGAATTCATCTGGAACCACCTTAAGAGGATGAACAAAGAAAGAAGAATTGAGAAGCTGATGATCAGTCTGTAGCAAGTCAGGCTGTAAAGGAATTCCGACGGCTAGGCTAACAAATTAACAAGAAAAGCAACATTACCACTTAAAATACAAAGTGTCTGTTAATAACCAAAGAAAAAATGTAGGTTAAAAAACAATGAAAAGACACTTACCCATTGACTAGCAAACTGGTTCATATCACGGAAAACCAAAAGGAAAAATAAAGATGACAGGGCAGAACAGGAAAATGATGAATGTCTCATTGAATTAGAAAAAAAAAAAAAAAAAAAAGACAGTTACATCGAATACGCTAACTTAAAAAGATGAATTAATAAAATGAAGAACACAGTACAGAAACGGAAAAATCAACAGAAACAATATGACCAAATAATGTAACTGTGAAAATGCCCAAAGCAGACATACTTTTTTTGTTGCCAAATTATGACAGATGTTTTTACTCTCTGTCCAAAACAAAAGCAAACAGAATTACACTGCTAATGTATTAGGACAGCAAGATTAGCTTTAATTTTATTCTGGTGATCTCACCAGTCTGTGTAGTATGCCCTTTTTCACTTCACAGATTATTCCTGCTGAGAGCGACAACATGGGAAGGACAGTACTCAGTGATGTCTAAATATCATTTAAAGGCACATCAGTGCTCCACTGTGGAGTACCTACATCCTGGCAGCAGACTACTGCCAAAATGGTCCCTGTCCTTGGAGACCAAATAAAAAATCCCATTAAATTACCTGATTATTTCTTTTCTCTATTTTCAGCATGTATACAGGCATGACTGATGGGTATATGAGCCATTTAAAAACAAACCTTACTGGTTTAAAACCTGGCTGCAAAGGACAATGTTTTGGTTCTATTTTACCAATACAAAAGAGTCCTGAAGTGGGCTGTTTCTCTGCTGCAACCCAAGAGAAATTCCTGGCGGGGCTGTGAGTCAAGAAATCCTCTGAATGCTCAACAGACTCACAGGTCAAAGCAAATAAATTACAGAAGCACTCTGTGTCTTCTCTGGTGGAAGATGAGGGGTTGTGTCCTGCTTGATGCTTCTAGGGAGCAGTCTATGCATGCTCCTGTACAAACAGAGCTACGTGACACATTTCAGCTACTTTGAAATTAATCTAGTAAGGACCATCTGCGGTGTGAGATGTTTCAGATTAACCAAATACACGAATTAAACATACAAAATTCCACTTACCTCTTGCCCCCCATCCAGAATGCAGAGTTTAGCCGTCTGTTTTTTAGCATCAACTAAGACATTAAACATTGTACACAGAGAAGAAGGGATACGCAAGTCCGTTGATTTGTTTGTCTTTTGCAGCTTGAGTTCAAATGCAATTCTTGTTCTATTTATAAAACACAGTTCATAATGTAAGTCTCTGATAATTCTGAACAACCAGTGTACAAATGTATAAACCTTACTAAACATGTTGGAGTAACAACGTACATGCACGTGAGAACATCTTTGAAATAAAAATGTGTAAGTGCAGAATGTTTACCCATTCAATAATAAACTGCATTGGTGGTAATCTCAAGATTCTGCACTACTTCAGCTAATTCAGTTGAATAACAAAAGTATTACCTTCTTGCCTACTAGACAACAATATGCTTCCTTGTATGACAACTAAAATCAATTTAAAGCAATGAAAATACCCCACATTTTCCAGCACTTCTATGTTAAAATGCAGTTTATCATACCAAATACTTGCTTTTAAGAAATATAATTTAAAAAAATCCTCTTCTGGCTTTAATAGAGAAGATAATTTTATTGAAGAAAAGGAGGGTTTTTATTAAGCAAATATTAATATTTATATTGAAAAGTAAGATGTATCATGAGATACACAATACAAAAAACCTATTTTCTTCTCACACCGGTGTAAATAAGGAGCAATGTCACTGAAATAAATTATAATAATTCAGAATATATAAATACAAAAGTAATTTTTTATTTCCAACCTTATTTTTAGATGTGAGTAACAAAAATTGTCACAATATTTTAAGAGGATGGGAACAGAAGCATCCTATTTCCATTTTAAGAAGTCTTATAGATCATATTAGTATCACAATAAGAGTTATAATAGAATAGTTCTATCATTCTTTTCTGACTTGCTACTGTCTAATACAGTCCACCCTATGGGTATAATTTATTTACTTTGTTACCTGATGTGCAGTATCTTTGACCACACTAAAACATACTTAGTGTATTAACACTAGTATGTTATGCATTAACTCTAAAATATTAATACATTTTATGTATTGACAATAGGATCATTCTGTAATATTAATTAAACCTTCATGCCACCAGAATCTTCTTATTCTCTAGCAAAGCAAGCAGCAAAGATGTCAGGATTTCATCACTGTAGCTCTAGCAATAGGTTCACATACTAAACCTGAGGTTCTCCTTCTTCCTAACATTTTTAACAGAAAATAATAAAATATTATATTATCAGATTTAATCTTACTGGATCTTAAAAGGTTCTCTGTTTCTTTAGCCTTCCTTATCAATGTAGTGTATTTTCTGATTGACACTATTAATTTGTATACAAGCTTGCTTTATTTTTCCCCATTCTTCTATGTATTTTTTTTTTAAAATCAATATTTTTATGTATCTAAGACTAAGTTTTCTCTGTATGTAGGATCATGGCTTCTGAAGCATCTAACAGGAGATCCCTGTCAATTTTCTAGATATACAGATATTTCTTCTAAACTCAATGATACGTACTGAAAGCTAAGGCAGAGATTTTTTTAGATCACCTATGCTTAATTTAAAAGAATAGACTCATAAGATAAATCTCAAGAATAAAACACCACTGTATTTTCTATAATTGCCAGAAGCTTAGTGGTATGAAACTTAGCTTCAGTTGGATGACATACAGATAGCCCTCTTTTGTTTATTGTATAAATGCAGACATGCTGTATAGTCTTTAGTTTGTAATGTATTTCTTAGAGACAGTACTCTAAAATAATGACAAATTAAGTAGTATTATGAACTGAAAATAAAGAATAATATAGTAATGGAGAAGAGAAATGTACAAAAAGAAAAAGGATTTCTTTTAGTAGAATTATGACATTTGCTAATATTTGACACAAACATGGAACAGAAGAGATTTGGTTTATTGACTTCCAAGGGACAACATAGGTAGAAATTCTCCTTGCTATTTCCTAGATGTTGCCAAATTGTGGATTGACAGATGCTGGGAATTACACACAAGTCATGATCGCGTTACAGTTGTCCTGATTCCTATGACCTTTCCCTATTCATCTGCTGCTGACCATGGCAGGAAACAGGACTTTGGTACAGATGTACCTCTGCGAGCCAGTATGGCCATTCCTATGTTAATTTTCAAAGGTCTCCCAATATTTAATTGATCATTTCAACTGTACCTTTTAACGCAGGCTTCTATCATGTCAGTGGCCATGAGTTTAAGTCTCTGCTCTAAATGGTGGGCAAATTCTGGTTCTGGCCAGTGAAGATCAAAAACAAACATCTGCAGAGCATCCAGCTTCCAAAAAAGATCTTCTGATGTAGCTGAGCCATTTCTATAAGAAACAAAACAAAACAAAGCCCCCAAGAAACAGAAGATAAATGTATGGATGTCTATCCCAGTTGCCACAGAATTATCTAAGGTAGTACGATTGCCTTATCACACCATCTTCCTCCTTCACATCACTTCACTGTATCTCATAGCACAGATACTCTTATTCCAAGAATGTAAAAATGGTCATGGAAAATGTAAAACAATTCCCATTAGGGTGAAAAAAGTAAAGTTTTGTCATCTGTTATGTGAGAAATATGACAGGCTAGGGAGGTAGATGGAATGATGGGGAACATGGAAAATGAAGTAGGTCATATTTCAGATCAAGACAGGAAAAATAAAAGGTAAAGGCATTATTAATTAGTGAGGACCTTTTCAAAACAGTGAAGACTGCACCAATGTTTTCTTGCCTTCATAACTCTGGTAGATAACCCTATCAAAGAAATGAGGATGCTAGTAGTAATATTGTAAAAGAGATACCCAGACAAATAGTCCCTTGATAAAAACTCATTAATTCTAACTGAGGGAATAACATCAGATCCCGGTGGAAAAAAGAAAATAACTATTTAAAGAAATTTGTGCACAAACAAACAGGGGATCAAAATAGCTCTATGTAGTCTCAGATTCTCCATGTAATTTTAAAGTTCTTCCACCCTGAACTGAATGTTATATTTAAAGGGATTTGCTTCTGATAAGACACAACAATTTAATGCTGATCTTCTCAGTAACTACAGTTACACTTCCACTGTCATTGTGGATTAATTACACTTTCATGATGCGCTGCATTGCAATGCCTGGGCTACTGTTTAAGGAGCCATAATGCTACTCAGCATGGCATTCCAGGATGTCAAGTGACACAAGCAACAAAAACTCTGTCTGACAGTCCCAATTCAGATTGAAATAGTTTTAAATAGTTTAAATATGTCACTACTGCCATTTTCTTTCTTCTGCTTCATGACAAAAGAACATAAATATCAAAGCGTTAAGTGACCCCATCTCTCATAGAAGAAGTCAGTGAGAGCCGAGTGTGCTCAGGACAGAGCAGGGTCATATGAAAATAAACCAAACAAAGGACCTCTAATATGTGACCATCTAATGCACCCCTCAGACAGTTGCACCACCACCGGTTCACACCAGGTTAACCGAGGCAGGGGGTGGTGAAGCGAAGCAAAGCACAGCTCATGTTCAGGGCTCTGAAGAGGCAGCATGGATGGAGGAGGAGCACTGCTTCGGTCTCACAGCACACCACCACCTTCCAGACCCACCGTTAAGGCTACCATGACTTAAGAGCCATCGCTGTCTCCTGCAACGCCATCTCAGTGGCGAAAGGGGCTGCTGGGCCAGGCGAAGGGGGCAGCAAGGCCTGGGCAGCGGGTGACAGGCTGGGAGCAGCGGTGTCTGCCTAAGGAAAAGGTTGGCTCTGACCAACCAACCCCGACTTTGGCTTCGGTTTTAAATGGCACACGCTTTGATGTCTTCACTACGCATAGGAGGATATCCCACAGTTTCAGACAGGCCTTTTTGGCATCACGCATATTTTGCCCACTTATTTTAAATAGTAATTGTTAATTTTACATTGTATCATGCTCCTGAAAGAAAACAGCAGAAACAGGAAAAAGGCCCACGGGACTGCTAAGATTACAACTTGCATAGGGATGTTACCTGTTAGGTTAGACCTGAATAAGAAGCACTTTTATACACTGCTAAGTTTAATTAAGAAATAGAAATAACAAACCACCAACACTCCTTAAAAAGTTTATAATCCTGACAGACTGTTTCTTAAGTTACATGATAACCAAATATTGAAGATTTCATTACATCTCCTGTGTACTGGCAGTGAGTGAAGCTGTAGATGCTACGTTATACACAATATTTGATTCAAAAGTGACTTAGTCAATTTTTGAGATAACTGGGGTAAGAGAAGAAAAATTACATAGGGACAGAAATGGGGACAATCTCTGTATGTATATTACAGTTGATAAGAACACATTTTTTCTAGACAGCAAAACATACTTTCTCAAGAAACAGAACTACCATTTTTCATCATCAGATTACACAATTTAACCATATTTTATTGTTCCATAGTTTTTTCTTTTTTGCCTAATGGAATTCCAAATGAAATTCTTTAGGACTCAGGAGGACTAATGTGCTCTCAATAACATCAATGTATTCTTATGCACGTTCACTCCCCGGTAGCCACTTAATTTGGTTTCATTATACTACCAAATGAAGTTTCACAATTATAATAAATGTAACAACAGACACAGGTTCATGAAACACTAATTCATTCTGCGAGAAACACTAATTCATTCATTCTCTTTTCATATCATTTTGAGGTCCGATTCTTCAATTTTTTATTCAGCATTGTCCAATGATATTTGAATTTGACTAACATATTACACTAGGAAGATGGGGAAGGAAAATAAACTTCTACAACAGCAACTATTTTTTCCTAGTTCACACATCCAGACACAATCATCTACTTTTTTTGTTAAATGCAGCAGAAACCTGTGATTTCAATCAACGTTTTACTGCTATCTGTCCCAGATACTTGTTTTATTTAGGATTTTTTCTGGTCTTTATTCAGTAAAAGCATTAGAAATGGTATTAATTGTCAGCACATCCCTCAACACCCTGAAGTGATTGTACCATCTATAGATTTGCTTTCCCTACTAGGAGCTGGTTATGTCACCTCACAAAGCGTAACATGAAGAGCCAAACTTAGTTTTTACCTCCTCCTGGCAGCAGGAGGAATTCCTGCATTCAAATCTCAAACCAGCAAAGTATTTGAATCTACATCCATAATTGCAGAACCATTTTTTTTGCAAAGGGATGGGGCATATTCTTGGCTATTGAACAGTTTTTATTTGAACGTGTATGGTAAAGCTACTTCAGTCTAATGAATGGAATAATATTGCTCTACCGGGAAACTGAACTGGTACTCTTTTTTAAAAAATTATATTCAATACAGTTATCTATACTTTTGAAATTAAGCACAAACTCCACTGTTTTGCTACGCAAAAGGTACTATCTAGTTGTCCACTGTTTTTAATCAGGTCATGGCAGTAAGAGAAGGCTTCCAATGATTAAAAGAGGCAAATATAATTTTTCTTTATTTTTTTAAACAGCAATTTAACTTTGTATTTGGTCACACTTTGACTGTGAGATTGAACCAGGCATCTTGAGAGGTCCATTTTAATCTACATTATTTTACGGCTTTATGCTTTGCATCATACTGAACACTGCAAAAAAAGGTCCAAGACATAACGTTTCTCCAAGACCCTGCAAATATTAAACTTAAGAGCTGCATACAGTCTCCTAAGCAATTCACTTATCCACTGACAGCTGGAAAGGCACCTTCCCACTAGGCTTGCCAGTTACCTAAGCAGTAGCAATTAGTCAAACAGTCCACTAATAACACACACTGGCTGCAAGATCAGCACACACATGGCTCCAGAGTAGATACAGAATACGTCTTTCTTGCCTAGATGTCAAACTCCATAGGGTAGCTTGAGATATGAAAATATAGAAGCAATATTAAATATATAAAGACATTCTCAATCAACCACAAGATTTAAATTCAGATGGCTTCCATTTTTTGTAGAATTTACCAAGGGCAATGATGGTGATTTTATAAATGACTGCATTTATCCTTTTTCAAGGTTATTACTGAGTTACTACCCATGAGTGTTTTGTGGGGACTGTTTACAAAACTGGGCACCAGCTCTGTGTGCTTTGTGGATCTCCAGCTTCTGAGCTTCAGCTTTACCTCCTTTATGCTGTCTCAAGATGTATATTCAGTGCTCAGAAAATCAACTGAGAATTTCTTCAACAGAAAAGGATTTTCAAGTTACAGTCAATGGCATTTGCCCCATCTGTCTATTTTCGACGAGCAGATGACGGGGAAGGATAGAGCAGAACACAAAGATACTAGGGACAGAGTTACTTCACTGTTCCCCCTACTTGTTCAAGAGTGAGGCAACCTGAGGATCAAGCAACCAAAGCATGTTTCTTGATTCTTCTTTCTTCCTGCATGTTAGTATTTTTGGAAGAAAAGAAATTTGGCCCACAATATACATTTGACTTCCTGGATGCTCAATAGGAACTGGCTATATTCAAAAAACCTTATTCTACAGAAAGTAGATCATCTAAATTTCACTATTCCATCAGTCCTATGGCTATACTTTTAAATACCCATCCACGCTGACGAGGCCTGGGCATTGCCAGAGCAATGGTGGGAGATTTAAACATGGTGTAACAGAAACTAGCTGTCAGTCACCAAGGGGAGCTGCTCCAGAGCTGGCCTGACCCACAGTGGCAGATCTTGGCACACAAAGGGTTCTCCTGAGGTGAGGATATGCCAGGGCAGTGGACAGCCCAGCAGGGAACCAGCAGCTCTCGCTGAAGGTGCTGAGGAGGCTGGGGCATTGCCAGAGCAACTGTGATCACCTCCATGTCTATGAAAAGCAGCCTGGGGAGGGCGAGTGACCAGGAGCATGGCCAATAGAGCGTAGGGCATCAGCCAAGGCCTGGTGTGGCAGCTGGCATGGCAGTTGGCGTGGAAGGGAGTGCAGAAAGGACGTAGTCACCCTACCACCCTCTCAGAAGGAGCACAGCTATGGTATCCACCAACCACCAGGTGTGGTTGACATGCCTGAGGGAGGGGATGCCACTCAGAGGGACACGTGCCCGTGTGAACCTCATGAGGTTCAACAAGGCCAAGTGCAGGGTCCTCCACCTGCACCTGGGTCAGGGCAACCCCTGGTATCAATACAGGCTGGGGGATGAAGGGGCTGAAAGCAGCCCTGCTGAGAAGGACTTGGGGGTACTGTGGATGAAAAACTGGACATGAGCTGCAATGTGCACTTGCAGCCCAGGTGGCCAACTGTATTCTGGGCTACATCAAAAGAGGCATGGCCAGCAGGTCAAAGGAGGTGATTCTGCCCCTCTACTCTGCTCTCATGAGACCTCACCTGGAGTACTATGTCCAGCTCTGGAGCCCTCAGCACAGGAAAAACATGGACCTGTTGGAGCAGGTCCAGAGGAGGGTCACAAAGATGAGCAGAGGGATGGAGCACCTTTCCTAATAAGGACAAGCTGAGAGAGCTGGGGTTGCTCAGCCTGGAGAAGAGAAGGCTCCGGGAAGACCTTATTGCAGCCTTTCAGTACTTAAAGGGGGCCTATAAGAAAGATGGGGACAAACTTTTTAGCAGGGCCTGTTGCGATAAGGCAAGGGTAATGGCTTTAAATATGATAGAGGGTAGATTTAGACTAGATATAAGGAAGGAATTTTTTACAATGAGGGTGGTGAAACCCTGGCACAGGTTGCCCAGAGAGGTGGTAGATGCCCCATCCCTGGAAATATTCAAGGTCAGGTTGGACGGGGCTCTGAGCAACCTGATCTAGTTGAAGATGTCCCTGCTTATTTTAGGGGAAGTTGGACTAGATGACCTTTAAAGTTCCTTCCAACCCAAACTATTCTATGATTCTATGATTAAAAACACAAACCATGGCCTCTTTCCACTTTGCTGTAGGCAAGCACTACAGCAGGAACTTGTGGCACTACAGATGCAATCCCTCTAAAACAGCACTGAAACGTCACCTCCTGACTTATTCAGCATGCACAGACACACAGAGAGGTCCAGCATGAAAGTTCATACACATTCAGGACAGATTCTTTCATATCACAATCAGAGCATCACGACTGCTCCAGGTGGTCCCCCTTGTCCCTCATTATAGCTGAGCCACAGCTGGAAAAATGTAGCTGACACAGTTCCTTTGATGTTGCCTGTTCTGGCTGGAAGGCAAGACAGGACTATTCTCTTGCAAGCACGTATCTTATTCCATGTTGCCCCAGCCTTGTGTTTTGCTAAACCTGATGTTCTAGACTGGCACCAGATAGCAACAGACAACCTCAGGTCTATATCTACAATACTTTTGGTCAGTGAATCTATGTCATGTCTGCACTGAAAATAAAAAAATATAAATTAAACCATAAACATCTAAAATCACCCACAAATCTAACTTAAAAGCCAGGTTCAGAAGAGGTTCAGAGAAATTAAATTTAAAACATGAAATAGAACAAAAATGCAATTTAAAATAGTACATTTGAATTAATGATTAAGTAAGGAAAAAAAAAAAACCCTCATTCTGGCTGATTAGAAGCTTTTACAGAATATTCAAACTTTTTTGCTCTTTAAGGATGTTGTCTTCAGTCAAATGGAACAGTAATCCACAGTGCTCTGCATGTCTAGCCAAGGTGTCCTCTGAGTTGTCCTCTCCTGAGACTAATCAAGAAAAACAGACTACTGCTCATAACACTTTCCCCTTTTCATATCTCCCTTTCCAATGCCAATAATAAAAGGTTAAGCCAAAACAACTGAAAATGAGGTAACCATCTTCCTAAGTGCTGTTATAAGCAGCATACATTTACTGCTCCAAAATATATGATCAAGGAATAAAAAAAGCTACTGTTAATTAAAAAATATAAACAATTTTCTCTAGTAATGTTCAAAAGAATTGCAGCAACTTTTACATGAAAGAGGGGAAAATCTGTTTTCATCAATAAAGCACACAAAGAGATGCCTAACTGTGAATACATTTTCACCTCTTCAGCAATAGTTCTTAGATAGTCACATAACAGCTCTGTTGAATATGAATGGACTTAAACATGAACATAAGAGCATGAACATGAACATTAGTAAAGTTGGGAGAATATGAAATATCTTCTGATTGCAGAAAAAATAGATGCAGGACTTGGCGTTCTTGGTAAACATTTAATTATAACTCGGTTGGCTCACAGACTGCTTTTTCTCATTCTTTTTCCCTGTAGATTCTTCATTGTGTAATTCAAATTGATAACGATTCATTGGCCAAAATCACCACTTTAAAAGAGAAAGAGAGAAGTCCAGCACAACACAGTGCCATATGTAGTCTTCTTCTTCCGAAAGCATCAGCTGTTTGGCTGGGAGGAGGGAGCAGAGCGGACTGGGAGAGAAGGACTTGGGGGAGTCAGTGGAGAGAGGGAGCCACCCATGATACCTGAAAAAGCAGGGCTGGGGGTCCTGAATTCAGGTGCTTCCGCTGACTCTATGTACAATGCAATATGCCACTCTAGTCCATTTAAGGTGGGTGTTCATCACAGGAAAACTGACAGGAAACACTGGGTTTTGCTTAACAAGTATTGGAGCCTGGTTACTCCCAATTGGAGAATTTAACTAGAAAGAGGAAGCTTTGTTTTTCCTGAAAAGGATGGTACGGGAGCAGTGGGGGGAATAAAATGCTCCTCCTTTCTTTTATGTAATAGTGAAAGCAAACCACTTCCTCCGTGGAAACTGAGATACCATAACCATCAGGAAAGAGGAAACTCCTCAGCTTGGGAGGGAGAATAAATGTCTTGCAGTGCCTTCATTTTTATTTTTGGATACAAATACAGTACATGGCCATTCTGAGAAGTTACTTGGCTCTTCAGAAGGACATAGGTAAGCTGATTCTTAAAATACTACCTGAATTCCACAGTATTACAAGGGTATCTTAATACTACCTGCAATCTTGAATGGCAATTTATACACATTTAATAAAATACAACTTCAAAGCTCTATGTTTAGGGAAAAAGAATGTGAAGAGGCTGCCTAAAAGGAACCAGCACCTCGGCAGAGCTCTTCTCGAATGCTGTGCGGGGTGGCTGAAAGGGGATACTGGCCTTACAGAAGCCACATCGCAGTGGGGACACTGCTCGTCCCCACTTCTCTTGAGAAGCAGCAGAGTGACAGCTACTGCTGGCAAGTGCTTACAGCTAACGTCAACCTCAGTGTTCACCAAACGCTTTGAAAACCTCACTTATTAGTTTAGGATTGTTATGCATACTTTGCCATACACACCACGAACCTTGATACCAGATGTGCAAGGGGGATGAGACAATTTTACTATACTTGCACATTTTTTGACAATACAGTCTAGGAATTTCTTGCTACACCAAAACTTTCACTTAGGAAAGATCCACCACTACAATCCTCCAACCAGAATCCATATTTATTATATATTAATTATAAATTCGATATTCAAAATACACAAGTTTTAATACCTACAAGCTATTTTTACTGGATGGGGCTGCTATAATACAGACTGTAAGAAGACATCTAAGATTATAACAACTCTTAAATCTGAAAGCTATTCTTTAAAAAAAAGTAATCCTCGAAACCATGAGAATAACAGAGAGGAATTTGAGTAGCAGAAGACCAACTAGTTTGTATTGAAAGCCGAAATGACTTGCATAAGCACATCAGGAGAAACCTAGCATTATTATATATACGAAATGTACCAAAGCCAAGGATTAAGAGGAATTTTGTCAACTTTTAGGGGAATTAGCAGCAGAACAACAATCATAATACTCAACAGACAAGTGCCAGAAGTTTGGCAGAGCACAAACTGTCAACTCATTCAGTAATGGATCTGAGAACTTGTTAGGAGTATTTAACTCCGTCATAAAACTTGGAAAGACAATACTTGGCCTCAAATCATATTATCAAGCTTTGCATCTTGAACATGTGTTTTTGAAGTCTTTCACATTCATCCTTTCCTAATACAATTTTAGCTAAAATAAGGTTCTTCTCGAGCCTTTATCTGATGTATAGGAATGTGTCCTAACACAGAAATCTGGCCTGTAAATATGGGAATATTCCCACAGAACAGGGCATGTCTGCTCTGTTTCATTTTTTTTAAAGAAAAGAGCACTGAAATGTTGGGGAGAAAACAAAAAGAAATACATATTTTTTCAAACAGACAAAGAAATGGATGTACTTCTATTCTGGTTACTTATTAACCTTTTACTACTTCCCTGCAACATGGATATTTAATCTAATGACAATAGTTGCAATCAGTGATTTTCAGAACCAATATACAATGAGTTAATCAAACCCATGCAAAAATATGATGGGCTGCCTCCCTTCACAAAACCACGGTCCAAACCCAATTATCCAAAAGGTTCCCCACTACTCATTAAATCAGAAGAGTCATTAGGTTGCTTGGGGTATTAAACACTACTCATACTATGACAGACCTTTGCCGAGTTATTTTGTAAGTTATCAGGTTTAAGACTGCTACATTTTAATGCACTAGAAAGCGCAACTCACTAACAGTCCATGCTTGGCTCACTCCCAAGAAACAATAATTGTCAACTAAGAGATGATAAACACCATGCAATCCAAATACAGCTGCACAGAACACTAGCAAGGCCATGCAGAGCTGACATACAGTCAGAAGGTTATTGAAGAATACACACGTGGAGTCATACAAAGAAGTCATCCAGGTTGGTGTAGTAAAGCTAGGTATTTGTGGAAGATTAAGAGGCAAACTTGGAACTTTTGGAAGAGCTACATTAGGAAGACTGTTGGTGATGCTCCTGTGAAGAAATAAACAATGTAGGAATACAATAAAAAATAGAATATTTAGAGGACAACAAGGGAGAACACCTGATTAGACAGAACGCTACAGGCAGGTGCTTTGTTCAGATCTTGTAGAAAGCACTTACTTGACAGGTTGCCATGACTCTTGTTCAAGACCTCTGTGAATGGACTGGGCAATTGATGATTCCATGAGATCGATGTAGCGGATGACCATGGGAACAAAAATTTCTTGCAAGTGCTTGTGAAACTTTCCATTGCACAAAAATGCTTTAAAAACAAACAGAACACAAATAAAAAATGTCAGGCCTTTCCCTATTTTATTTTTCTATAGGAGAAAGTATCTCTTAAAATGTTTTAGTACACAAAAGCATTTTAAGAACAAGGTCCAGCTTGTGTAGGAAATATAGTTCATAAAAGATAAATGAAGTGCTCCATGAGGACACTGCAGTACATTTTAAACTATCACTGTAAAGAAAACTAGGCACATACTGAAGTTCTTTGTTGAACCAGAATGCTTTTGCATCTTCTTAACATTAGTATACTTTGCTGAATCTAAGCCTTAGCAATTTTGTTCAATACTTAGACACCAAGACAGAACAAAACCCCAAACCAAACAAACAGTATTTGGATGTCATTCAATTATTTTTATTCTCCTTATGGTAAGAACAAAGGTTACAGTACAACTTTGCACATAGGCTATGTGCGAAAATATAGAGCTCCACAGCATCTCCTCCAGACTGCTTAATGGAAAAAGGCAATATGTGACATATGAGTGTTTGTGGAAATAAAAGCAGTTTACCCATCTGCTCTGTGTCCTCAGGAGCTGGCAAAGTCCTGAATCACTGCCTACAGCTACACAGGACGTTCAATGAGCTCTTGAATAGAAAACATGTCTTGGTATGCATAGTATGACATGTCCATACATAAAAATCTTGAAGGCCAGAGCTCACCGCCAGAATCCTGGCTTTTCCCACCCTGACATGTGCACAAACCGCACCCAGACCCCCACAAAAAAAGTACCTCCCAGCTAGTCTGTGCCCATGTGAAACTCAGACCCAGCAGCCATGCCTGCCTCTCCTCTGCCCTCTCAACTGTCTCACAAAATTTTAAAGGATGCTAACTGCACACTTCCCTTCTGAAAGTTTGCTCATTCTCTGGTATGATTATCTCCAACTTTACAGCAATTGTAGTTTTATAACTATTTAAAGGAAGTCCTGAAAACTAGTTGCCTTAAGTGGTTAGGAAAACACACCTAGAGGTGTTCTCTTGATTTTGAAAGAAATGGAGTTAACTGATGGGTGTATATATAAGCATCAAGTATATTACTCAAGAAAAGTAAAAAAAAAAATAAGAAAAGTAGAAAATTACCTGCTTTACAGATGGGATTTACTGCATGAAAAACTGTATACACAATGCAAACTAAAGATGTATCAAAACCTGAAAATACATTTGCCACCACCACTGTTTGCCCTGGTACTCCTTGAAACGTTCTCTAGTGAATCCTAACTCTTAGTGGACTAATGTCCTGTCCCACCAACAGAATATATCAGTTTCATGCTTTGAATGTGTCTGTGTTCACCCGTTAATCCAGCACTGTTATTAGAACCTATAAGATTATTCCTATGTGTACATAGAAATCATACAGGCAAGCTGAGCCATAGAGAGATATTTTCATGACTTTGGTAGCCCTCCTTTCCTCCAACACACATTCTGATGTTGTAAATTGTCTTGTCGGTTTCTCCTCCTACCTGTTCCTGCATCCAGGATTCTCTTTTCATTTGGATGGGTATCACAGCCACATTCTCAGGAGGTTTTCTCCTCTTCCTAAGAAGCAAAGGCTGGAAACCATCTCATAAAATTACAATCCCCTCTTGCTCCAGTACTAGTACAACTCCATGTATAATATATAATTTCTGTAACTTCCAGGAACTCCTTTGCTTTCCATTCCTGAATGATGTCCACCACAAACTTGTTTCAGCTCCCTATTGCTACTTGTATTGCAAGGAAGCGCCTTTGTTGCTGCATGTCTGGACAATAATTTTTTTTCATTTTTTCTTCTTGAATACAATGATCTGAAGCCAAGAACTATTTTCTTGAAAACATCCTTGTAGAGTAATGGGAGATTATGCATCAATCACTTTTACCTAAGGAGACAAGACTGATGTGATCAGCTCTCTCTGTTTTTGCCCACCTGCCTCTTTTTTTTGCTAAGAATATTGAAACTTTATCTAATTTCAACCATCTACACACTGGGGTGGAAATCTCAGATACACGAAGTTTCATGAAAACAGGCAGCTAAGTAGCAGGCAGAGATTATTAGGGTTTCCACTGAGAAAAAGGCAGCGGCATAGGCTCATCTCTTATTAAACACTTGAGAATCCACCCTTGAGAGTACCTACGAGTCCATTACAAACATGCTCCATTATTTACACTGCTCATAGAACTACTTGTTAACTAGCTAGTTCTGGCATAATTATTTGTATATCAGGCACTCAAAACAGTGTTATTTTTTCTATATTTATGTATCTTAAAACTGCAGCATCTGTGACCAGCAATAACAACTGAGAAGGATTTGGATATTAACACAAAGATTTCACAGTAAACAGCTGATGAACATTGCCTTTGAGAAACAAAAGGTGCCTGGTATCAAGCTACGTATCAGGCTGATTTTTCAAGGTAACTTTGAGCTTAAAAACAACATGAAGAATACAACTGCGTCAATGAAGTCAATATTGCTGCTATAGTGAATCAGTGCAGGACTGGCATTAATCAGGCAATCACAGTTACTTGAAGGGATGAGCTTGTAGTTTACTGTTTTCTCAGCACACCGCAGAAATGCTCTGCTCCAAGCCCTACTCTGGGAATTACAGTAATAAAGCCTCATGGGCAGGAGGGCGACTCTGTTATTCTGAAGTCAGAATGAAATTTGAAGAAGTCACAGGCAATAAAAGCTGTTCAACTTAAGCTGAATAATTTTCCTAACATCCTGACAACCAGTCTTTGCAGAGAAGCGAAACTTTCCAAAATGATGCCAAGACTCTTAATCTGACTGCAGGTCCACAGAGATCCCTCTGTACGTGGGCACACACAAGAGAGTGCTGTTTTGGATCAACAACTTGTTGAGCATTCTGCTTTCCCAGGGCTGAGGACATGGCAGCCCTGATTTACCCATCTGGAGATCTCTGTCAAGGATTACTGCAGGGCAGGGAAAGAACTCGGAGCACAGGGGTAAGTGATACAGCTGAGCATCATCGGCAGACTCATGCCACTCTACCCTATGATTAGAATTGATCTTGCCAAAAGGTAGCACCTGTGCATCAAAGCAGATGGGAAACAAGAGATCCTTGAGGAAATGCCACACTTCAAATCCCTCAACTACCACTTGTCTTCAAAGCTATGTAGCTTAATTCTCCATTGTCTTGTCAATATAGACACCCCACACCCTCTTCATATGAGCCATCTCATATTCACACAAACAACAACAAAAGGAAAGCCTATGCCAGGGCAAGCCAATGCACAGACAATATTAATGGGAAATGATTGCAGGAACAGAAACAGATCCCCATGTGAAAAATTCTTGGAAGACTGAAGTTGAAGATGAAAGTTATTCAACTTTTACATATTAGGTAGCTGAAATATATTAAAATATGACAAGAAAAGACCAGAGGTAAAAAGTACAATCTAGTAACGCAGCACTGGAATGATGTTTCTCCTCTAATAGGAGGAAAAGAATCTACTGTGCTTGTGTACATCAGAAGCTGTGGGGCTTGCTTCGCTTCTACTTATATAGGCACAGCTTAGGACTTATCCTGGAGTCAGCTATCCTCAAGAGCTTCTGGAGAATCAAAGGAAAGGAAGAATGACACAGGTTAACACGAGTCTCTTTTCCACTGACAAAATTAGCACTTTGGTAGACAGTCTATAATTATCCTGCTCTCCATAGGATTCTTGGGAAGGCACCACTTGGATTTCCTAGCATATTTTAAAATTCAAAATAAACCCAGTAAATTTCAAGAAGGAAATTTCCTTGGGGCTCCATATTCTATTTGTAGCAGTTGAAAATCATTAATAACCTGAAAAAAGAAAGCTTATATTTCCATTCATTTCCTGTTTATATTACATTCTGACTCCAAAGAGCATTTATTAGTCAGTTACTTAAACTGTGGCGAAAATTGCAAGTCCCTCAGCTTATATACAGATTGTGTATTTTTACATAGAAGACATACTTTAAAAGTGAATTTTAGAAATACTCTATATGGAAGCAAGCTGAAAATTTATTTAAGAAGTAAAAATTCCATCCCCCCCCCACCCCGCCAGAACTTTGGCAATGAAACTGCAAAGAACTTCATCTTTACAAGGCAGAGCAACACAAACAACTTATTGCACGATTTTCTTGTGCTTAAAATGCCCGTTCAGTCAAAAAGGTTTTTGGATATTCTGGTAAGCAATTACCAGCTTGAGTTAGCTTGCAGTATCAGTAACCAAAACACGCAGCTCTAAATTGAAGGCAGGTTATGATTTCAAAGCAGCTCCTATTAGGAGCGAAAATTCAAAGTCCCTGATCTAAGAAAAGATTCCCACTACAATGAATAAGATGTGTAAGGTTTGACGAAAGGTATCTTTATGTGTGGTTATAAACTTTGCCCTGATTACCTTAAATCCAAATTGTTTTCTATCTCCACCCTGTGGTTTAAGATGGGGGCTGTGATGTTATAAATACATTGTAGTACAAAAGTGGTACGCAGGCTGTTACAGAGCAGGCAGGTGACGCTGTCTGTGGTGGTGTTTGCCACTCTGCTACTAGCAATAGGAACAGTGTAAAAAAAACTTATCAGAGAATTCCTGTTTGAAATCAATAGCCATGACAATGGCTTTCAAGAGGCTAAAACTCAACATGCTGTTTTTTCTTCAGCTTCATCAGACAGTCTACAGATGTAACACGGTTGAGTTAAAGCAGGTACACTGAGTAGTACTCAATGGAAAATTAAGATTACGGGTTAACTTTATAATATTAATTTTGATTCACGCCAATGTAGTAATGCAATAATGCTGAGCAACAGCACAGTACATCGTGTCAGCAAGTGACACTTGGAAAGAAAACCTGGTAAGGAAAGGAGCAGAAATATATAGACACTTTATTTAACTAGGCACATGCCACAGTGTTCTCTCTGACACCGTCTTAAATGAAGAGGAATTAATAAATGTCTGTTTTGAGGCACTGAAAACCTGATTAATCTGAATAACTAAGCAACTACAGAAAGTACATTGCCCTCTAGAACAATTCATAACGTAATTTATAGGCTTTACGGACAAAAAATAACATGGACATTACAGAAAATAAGATACAATCCTGGGGCAACCAGGTTGTTCTTCCCTCTGTGAATATCCAATTCTGGAAAAAATAATTTCACTACCATAGAGAGATATTGGGTACTATTATCTCAGTACTATCTGCAAAGCTTCACACAGTTATAACTGAAACAATAGAAACTTTGGAGATCATTAAAACGTGTAATATAAAAGCAGCTACAATATTTTTTGCAAATCTTTACATTTTGTAAAACCACAAGAAATTTATCTACAGTCTATTACTTATCTCTACAGTAAATATAATTTTTTAAATCACTTTCTGTTATTTGTTAGCGCTTGTCAGAAGAAGTGAAATATTTTCGAGGATAGGAAGACCATACTCTTCCATCTATTTTTTTAAGTAGTTTGTCAGTCAGACTTAACACAACAGGAAAGCTGTCACTGATGAACTCACTGATGAACTCTTAATTGCTGTGGAATAAGGTCAGAAAAAAATAGAGAAGCTTAAAGTGACTCAAAATGGAGTCCTTCATAGTAGAAATGTGAAGCAGCAGTCAGGACTCCCTCTTCCTTCGCCCTTCATGAAAAGTTATACGCTGTGCTGGAAGATGCACTTTTGTCTCATTATTAAATGAATATTGGCTTTGAAGTATTTGGCTTGAATCTTGTCCAGTATTTTGTATACTATGTAAAACAACACATTTGGTAACATTTGAATAGTAAAGACCATGCATTTTCATTATCTCACAGTCTTTCTAATATTATATTGTAGTGACATAGTTATAAAAATAGTCTTACATGTAAGTTTTCTTTAATGCTGTGAAAGTTAGATTGTTTCTTTATTGTCAGGAGTTCGCTCATGTCAGGTTTATATGAAAACTGACTCCTGCATTGAAGATTTAGAGCTCATTTAAAGCTCTTGAGATAGAATAACACGCAGGTGTCAGTCCTCCAAATTTCAGTGAAGATTAACCTAATATGCAATATGGTGACCTAACAGTTCTTCATTTGAAAGAAATCTGAAAAGTAATCTCTGATATAGCCAGAAAGTGAGAATAACCCAGTGGGATTTCCACCTCTTCATTTCCTAATGAGTTTTTTGATAATGAGAGGTGACTTTGCCAGTCACTGTGGGCTCTATTATGGCTAATTTACTCCACTTCACTCTCCTTGTTAATTATTAACACTAGCCTTTTTATCCTCATGAGACCACATTCCAGTTTTTCCCTTTTTAGTTTTTTTTTTTTTTTTTTTCTAAATCTATCTTTATGAAGGTGATAGTTTTCAGGAAAAGGTTTTCACTTAGGGTAAAGCCAGAATTATTTATTTCATTTTGGAAGACTGTAAAATTGATTATATAAGCATGGGGAGCTTTTTCTAATGGCTTTAATGCACTCGCAAGGTGAAAAGGCTGTTAATTAAAGAATAAGCACTGAGGTATGTTCCACTTGGGAATCAGTTCTTGGTAGAATGGTCACTTGCCACTTGCTAACATATCCACCGATTAAAAGGTGACTGATTTCCATGGTTGCTTTCCAGTAGTTCTGGGGAAAAAAAAGTGTATAATTTTCCAGATGGCTTTCACTTGCCTGAAACTGTCCTTTACTGTATCTGTTACCATTAGGGAATTACTGAAATTGGTATACAGGTGTGACATTTCATACAGCAGTCATTTCTTACCCCTCAGTTAAGGTTTTACAATCTTGCTAATGATTGCTTTGACATGAAAGTTTTCAGAAAATATCTTTCCTAAGGCTGTTTTAATCATTTGGCAGTATTATCCATTTAATCTTTTAAGGAAAGAAAAATCACTAGCCTACCAGCAACCTCTTTGCACATGAGGACAACCCTTGTTTGTTTCTATCACTTCTCTCAGGCTGGAATCAAGGCGCAAAGGAACACAAATGACAATGATGTAGTTAAAACTGGTGCCACAAATCCTTCTTGTAAGACTACTGTAAAATACCTCCACAGCTTTCGGAAACCAAGTAATTGTTTTAAGCACACATAACATCACAACTAGAGATGTGCTTCCTAAACTGAAAATATAAGAGGGTGGGAAAGGCACCTGAATATATGCTTCAGATTTTTAATCTGGATTTCAGATGATCAGACACCCAGTTCAAGTAATGCAGAACCTGCCTTGCAGGAGTCTAACTCTTATGAGATCTGCCCCAAGATCGAACAATTCCTACACCCTTCTGAGCAACCTTCGAAATCAAGCTTAAATTACCACCAGCACAGCAATTCTAATACTTTTCTGTAGTTGCAGTTTGTCCAACAAGGGATCTAGACCAAACAGCAATGAATATCTTAAAAACAAGCTAAGGGAAACACCAGCAGATACATTTTCTTTCCCTAGGATAACATGTGAAAAAAGAAATCATCAGGAATATGGCATTCCATGTATTGCTAAATGTCAGGGTATGGAAACATAATTCATGAAAAGAGACCCTGAAGACTGGATGTTAACGTTCTTCCACTCTGTCCTAGACCACATCCAACACTGCAGTAACAGTGCCTTTCAACAATTCCGTTTGAGAGTCAGCTACAGTTCAGCGGCCCTGTCCATTTGCCCCTTTCCCTCCACGAAGTTCGTCATCCATCGTGTTACAGTGAATTGTACATTTGCTAGTTGCTCCTTTGCATGACATGGTGCTGTGGCCAAGAGCTACTATATTGATACGACCTATATATTTCAATAAACACTTGGCAGCTAAAGTTAACAATAATACAATGATAAATAATATAGGTTGTAATACGTGTAACCTAGGACAAAAGCTCTTGAATACTATTTTCCATTCTTTCAGTCAAGCAGTTTCCATATACGGAGCTAAAATTCTTGAAAGCTATTGAACTTCCACAGAAATGAAATGAATTTTCCAGGAAGAGTTAAAAATGATCCCTTGTATGTATAAGAAAAAAATCAAATTTTGAAATGACTTGATTCATTGCATAAAAAGAGCATTTGGATCTCCAAAAATAATTAAAAAAACAGTAGGTCATTTTCTCATTTTTAAAAAATAGAACATGAGTAAATATATAAAACATAGCACAAATATATTTTTTTATTATTTTTTGATGCCTTAAAATGTTAGGAGAAATCACCTGTCTGCAAGGTGATGTTTTTAAAATAGCACCTAATCCATTTTCTTTGGTTTCATTAGTTATTTCCTTAATTCCATTATTAAAATCACTTTCACATAAAACATGCCTAGGAAATCACTTAACTATTATTAAAAAAAAAAATCTCTCTTCAAAGACAAACAAAAGCAAAATACGGCTATTTCAAATTTTGGTCTCCCACTCAAATAATGATACAACAATACAACAAGTGAAAATAACACTGATTTATTGTGTATATCTTACCACATTCACGTGAAGCCTACAATACCTTTATAGACATAATTAGTCTGAAAGTAGTTTCCATGAAGGCTTAGAAGGAAATATTAGCTACGATTTTATTTAAGCAGTATAGATTAAACATCAATTTATCAAACCGGGGTGGTGGAAGCCCCATCCCTGGAAGTGTTCAAGGCCAGGCTGGATGGGGCTTTGGGCAACCTGGTCTAGTGGGAGGTGCCCCTGCCCATGGCAGGGGGTTGGAACTAGATGATCTTTAAGGTCCCTTCCAACCCTAACAATTCTGTGATTCTGTCATCAAATATTAAATACATATTATGCCGCCTGTACATAACTGATTTAAAACTGAGCAATTTGTGATACTGAATGGTTAATGGATCATCAGAAAAAGGACTGAAGTGGTGCAAGGATAGAGAGAATCTGCTCAACTTCCAAGATACGGAGCATCAGAACATATAAGATAAACACAGGCACTGTCACTTTTATTTTGAGAATTATATTATATAGAAACACATTTCTAAGGTGTGGGCACATTGAAAAATCTTATGCACGCAATAAGTAAAGAACTTAAGATCTTACTGTCATTTCTGAGGGCGTTATTCAGCAGCTGGAAAAGTGGGAAGCTGTCCCAGGAGTCCTGTGGCTGTGCCTCGAGCGCTGAATCCATATCAACAGAATAGAGAGACAAAAACTTCTCTGCATGCTCAGCCAATAATTCTGGCCACCAAGCAAATGCCTGCAAACATGACAAAATAGAATTACTAAACACGAGCGATAAAGCAAAGAGATGTGTTGTATCTATGGCAAAATACAGTTGGATATCTCACTTCATGTTCTATCTCATTTGGGGAGGATGAACAGGCCAAGTAAAAAATGTGAAAATATTTTATAAAACCTTGCATCAAAAAGAAAACAAACAGATTACGCTGGGAAAGATGATATAATCAGAACGAAAATGTAACACAAAAAATCAAAAAAGGAGTATAAATCCCTGCAACTCTTTTTACCAGAGAGCAAAGAAAAGAATGAAGGCCTCATCACTGAAAAATTACTGTATATGCTTCTTTTGATTTCATTCAATTCTAGAAGTAATTAGTTTATTTTTCAAATAAATTCTTGTGAATACATTTCACACCCTTTTATCAATCAGAAGGGATGGTTTTAATGTGAAATTTTGTTCCTTGAAGTCTAAGGTGTTTTTTTTAATAGACACAGAGTGCTTTTTAATTCCTATTTTTGCCTATTTGTTGGCTTCTCCCAAGGAGGGCATCCAGTTTTCCTTCTGCAAATGCTATGAATACATCTTTAGAAATTCAGTAATATCTATAGTAATTTTCAGTAACTTAACAACATGTTGGAATACATGGTTTTCTTTGGTAAAAATTTAGATTCTTGGGTAATCTTAGCTTAAAAGAAGAGATCTGTCACAAATAGTGTGTCAGCAAGTAAAGCCAGCTCCACATTAAAGACCACTTCACATATAACTCTGGTACCTTTTTACTGTCACTTAAATCTGAGCTTTGAAGGTCAGTATTGAAGCTGAGTACTGTATCAGAGGGAGCTGTATGATTCTGGAGTTAACGATGAAGGTGAAGTCAGCTAATGAAATAGGATGAATATCACACACTGCTGCGAGTGTTTTGTTCAGAGTTAACAAAGACATTTGACAGTGAGAAATACCTACACATACTACATAAGAAAATGTCTTTGCTTTCAAACTTATGCCTCTCATTTTGAATACCTCGTTTTGACTATTTTTGAGTTGCCAACATGGGATATATGTAGCTTGATCTATAAGAGCACTGATTTCCCACAACTTTAACAAAGTCATAGCAAGTCTCACTCGCATTTCTGAAACGCAGGTCCTAGGTAATGTAGAAATATGAACTCAGGCCTGAAAACACAGCTTCTGAAAAGTGGTGTAGAAATATTTTTTTTTTTCCACCCTGGACTTTTTGATGACGGCCTGTAACTCTATTTGACACGGGGTAAATGGAGAAAAGATGAATTGGCAGTAGGTTTTAAAGAAATGCTGAGCATTCTCTGCTACTACTGGAAAGTACTTTTTGTGCTGCAGTGTCAGGAGTGAAGGGTGCTGATTGGCACCATAGTGAAAGGGATAGATGAGGTTTCAAAAATTTTGGCAAGAGTTTGAAATGGAGTCTTTTTCCTCAAACTGGAAGAAGTTTCTCATTAGTAAATCCTGTTTAAATGGGAGCTCATTGAAGGAACAGACTCCTGACCCCAGCAAATAACTAAATGCAAAGAATAAAGGAAGAAGAAAAGAAAGGTATACAGGCATTGGCAGGTGTCCCTTTTAGGCAAGCAAAACTCTTTTCAGAAAATATTGCCAAAACCTCAAAACAAACAAAGCAAAACCAAACCCAGAACGCCAGCACATTTTCTTTCCATCTTCTTCCCTTTTGCAAATGGCACTTTGAACCCAGACAGAAATTCTTCTGACCCTCTCAAGAACTACCCATCATTGCTTAGGCAGCAAGGAAGAAGAAAAGAAAAACAAATACTACAGCTAAGACAGTAGTTCAGTCATTATGGATAATATGAAAACAGGCTAAAGGCAATTAGCAATTGGTGACACACATTCTAAGACAACAAAAACATTGGCCGGATTAAAGGAAGACTGAAGTTCTTTGATTCTAGAAAGACACACAAATGTTGCAATACAACACCAGAAATCATCAGAATAATTTATGCTACACATTCAATGCAGAGTTCCATGCTATAGACGGTGAAAAATAATGCTTAGTTCATCATGAATCACATACCTCTCTTCCCTTTGGGAATCCCAGAAATTTGGAAGTGTTATGAATTTAAAAAAAAAAAAAAAAAATCTAGTATTAAAAAATGTGATACACTGGTTTAGAGATTACTGATCCTTTTTGTCAACTGCACCATCAAACATTCAACATTTATTTAACATTACGATGTGAAATCACCACACATAATCTTTGATTTTGCGTAGGGAATGTACAATTTTTTTATCTATTTCTCAGATATATTTTGATACTGAACGGGGAAGAAATCTTAAAATTATCTTTATTCTTTTCAAGCTGTCTTAGGTTAGATTGAAAACTTCTGATGAATTGATTCTTCTGAAGGCACAAGCAATATATTTACCCTTTTGAAAAATGCCACATTTCTGACTGCAAGTAAACAGCATGGAAAGTATCATTTGATCTGTTTCTTCTGTGTTCTTTTCCACAGAAGCCTAATATTCTTACAGTAATGCACATCCTCAAACGACAAAGACAACAATATATACATTTTATTAAGTAATCATTACAGAGTAACACAGTGGCAACAGTAGTGTAGAACAGGACCTCCAGGGAATTAATTTCAAATCATTGAAACAGCTGTTTCTTCAGTATAAGATAAAACATCTATAACAAGTTCACACATGACAGATGTAAGCTAAAACCTAGGTTCCATAGTGTGATATAAAAACAGCTGGTTTGAATGATCATATTTATAACTATATATACACTAAATCATGTTTATCCTTTTGCACATATTCCTCAAAAATATTGAGTTTTTAAAGAACATTTAAAAAACAATTTCCTGAACCTTAGAAAAGTATATTTATTAAAGAAATGTTGATAATATATACAATTGTGTGTCCCTGTCAAGTTTATTTTTGCAATTCCTTCATATAAAAGGTGCTATAATTCTAAATATTCTAAATATTGTGATTTCTGTATCATGAAGCTAGAGACTTGAGTAAGAAACATGAAATGGTTCTATTTTAAGTTTAAAAGCGCTACTTTTCCAACCAACAGAGGAGCAGTGTGAATGTGATTATTATACTCATCATTATTTTTACGTTAAAATCCAGATCTATACAGCATGACGAAAACTAGCATTCAGTTATATTTTCTTTCTATTTTGAATGAGGTGAAAAGTTGGAAGGAACAACTGTGTAAAGCTATGAATCTTTTCCATACCATTTCACCACCTCCAGCACAAAGACGCTTTCTCTATTTTATGCTCTTTAATTTTCATTTCTAAACCTACAGTTCATTCAAGCGAATTCAAGTAGAGTTTTATTTCACTTCACTTTTCATAAGCTTCAAGTCTCTTATTCCTCTGTAAATGTGAACTGCCTTAAACATATGTCAGAAAATAAAGCTAAAATGTTTCTTGACAGAATTGCTTCGCATCAGGGGAGAAAAAAATCTAGGAACAAACCATTCTCTACAGCAAATGCTGTTAGGGCCTCACCTCTGAATGATGTTCTTCATTTTGCTGCAATACTTCGATACAGAGTTCTGCAAGGTGAAGAACCTCTTCCAGTTTTCTAGCAGTTGTTGCTTGGTTCATGGTCTCTATTTGAATACAAAATGCAAACCAAAATTGCTTTCGTTAGAAATAAGATTCAATAGTAAGGGAAAACGATGTCAAAAAGGAATGGGAATGGTGCAAAGTTACTATATTCTGAAGTATAAGCAATTTCACGTGTTAAGGACAATCTTTCAATAAAAGTAAACGCAGCTGAATGTCCAGGTCACTAGAAAGAGAAAATATTTAATTCACAAAAGAATCACTGATCATTATAAACATTATCTGATTTAATATGCGAGAACTAACAGGTGCATCCATGTATTAGATGCTCAACTTCTGTGACAAGCAATTTCTAATTCTCTTCAAGGTCAAACATACAAAGACAGCAGACATTAGAGACCTCTTTTGTTAGTGTACCACCAGTACAATGCTGTTCTCACTAGATGACTCATTATTGTCTTCAGCAAGATTCATGCATTTTGCAGCAGTCAAAAATTCCAGATGTTTTATCTAAATAAGACACTACATTTTAGGTGTATTTAAAAATAAGAAAAGTACAACACACAATAATTATTCAAGTAACTAATTTCCAATAACTAATTATTCAAATAACTAATTTTCTACCTGCTGTTCAGCAATAAGAGTGAATTTGCATTCTTTTCAGTACCATAATGAAAAGTAGCGCTATAAAATAAAGATAACAGAATTAACATGAGTCTACTAAAAACTCCATGCAAAAGAAAAGAAGGAAAAATGCAAAAGTTACAAATGACATGAGGATCACTTATTCTACAGAGTAGACTTCAAAAAGAAAGCAAACAACACAGGCAAAACAAATGTAACTAAAATTCTTACAGGGCAATTAAACTCAGTTTAGTGTTCAATGAAAAAAAATTCATAGGACTACATCCCAGGAAGAGTCACTGAAGATAAGAGAAGAGGCCAATTGAGAGTTTTTACAATTGTAGTTTAATCAGCGAAAGTAATTTGTCCAACTATATAATTTCTATCATTAGGAATAACTTTAATAGCTATGTGAGCTTATTTACTCAACAAAGCTCTTGTGTAAACCGTGGGATGTCAATGATGTTGTACAATGTAATCATATATAAAGTATGGTCACATTAACCAGGTTTGCAGAGGTCTTAGGAAGCTGATAACAGAAGGTGAGTGAGGGGCTCAGGAACCCTATTTTCTCATTTTCTGTCTGTTTTCATGGATCACCTGAATAGCAAATCACATGAATACACATCTTCATATGCAGAAAATTCTGCTGACATTTCTTTCCCACTTTATGCGTTCATCATGACATAGAACATTAGCAGATTAATTAAAAAAACTTATATAATCTCCTTCGTGTCAGTAAGAATATCGAACTGCGTGCACTAAATATTTTTAACACTTAACATTTCTGGCAAGTCAAAACAACTTTTCAGACATCTTAAAAGCAGGTGATCATGTCCAGTTCTCCAGCACTAACACACTGATGCATAGTAGCTTGATGAAACATATAGCCTTAATGCAATTTTTGAAGAAACATTGGATTACAACCTTCAGTAAACATCGACTTAAAGATGACTACAAAACCACATTATTTTCATGCAAAAAATAAAGCAGGCAAATTAGTTACTGAAGTAACTAAAAAAAATAATTCAAATCTTATTAAAATAGACCACATCAGCAGACAAGTTGAAATAATATCATTTCCAAACTCACAACCGAAGTCAAGAAAGAGTTATTGTATGAACATGCACCAAGCACAAAGTACATGCCAGGACACAAAACTACATTTGCAACGTCAAGATTACAGTTATTAGTACTATACTGAATTTGCAAATTTGATACTGTAGAACAATCACATGAATATAACCACAAGTATATTAATGTATTATATTAAGTGAAATTAGAAAGGATTGGTCCAGCCCCTATTATTTAGGTTATAGTATAAAGACCACTATTGGATTCAGACTTAAGCAGTGGTTTCTATGCTTGTCCCGGACTTTAACTGGTGTTTCCTCTAGTGGTCAGTGTCCTCTCCTCCCTGAAGACACAGCAAGTATTGTTCATACAGCTGATACATCAGTACCAGTATCACTGATGTTAGTGAGTCTTAGAGAGAAACCAGAGATAATAATACAGAGTATGACTGGCACATCTGATTTCAGCATAAACAACTCATTTTATTACAAATTCAGCGTGGTCTTCACAGACCTTACCGCTAACAAAGTAAACAAAATAATTGCATAATTAATAGCATTCATAATTGCATTCACTCCTAATGAAACTAAATAAGCTGTAAACTATTCAGAAATTACATCCTGGAAAGGCCTCCTCTAAATTAGTAAGAAAGTAATTCTAATAACTGTATTTAATCTGATGTTGCATTTTTGCATTGGAGCAAGTTCACTTAGTCCACACCTGGAATAAGCTCAAGATAGCCTAAAAATGGCTATTGAGTGGACATCGCTATCAGTAGGGACAGCAGGAGAAAGACCATAGATTTACTAGCTAAACGTAAAATTATCCTGAATAAGCACTGTGACGAGATCATGACGAAGAGAAACACATTATCAGGAAAGTATTAATTCCATTGAGCAAGGCACAGGGGAAATGCAGTTCTGGTCACCTGTGTTGGAGTGATGAATTTTGATCCGAAATGGCATTGAAAGGATAAGAATTCTGATTTTCAATCAGAAATGGCATTGAATGGAGAGTCTGGTTTTGTTTGTGTGTTTGTTTGCTTGTAAGGCATAATAAGCCTAATAAAATGAAGGATGAAAGAGGGGATCAGAAGTGCTCCTGCACAGGCAGCGTGGAAACACTTGGTAAGGAGAAGACCTACTTATGATCAGCGATGATGCTGGTATAAAAATAAATCAGTCACGGTAAATTATTTAAGCCAGCAATTGCAAGAATTTTGGTGATTATGGGACTAATGCTCAGGAATAGTTTCTTCACAAGGATTAGTGTATTTAGGAGGAAAAAGAGGACGAAAACTGTAAATTTCCATTTGAGGTGAGTATGGCAAGTTTCTGAATGACGTTTCATGGCACGAATGACTAGAAATGTGGGCCAGATTAGGGTCAGCAAATTCCAGTTTCAGGTTTGCATGAAATTGCCCATGCTATTTACTATTTACTAGTTTACTCCGAAACTATTTACTAAAAACATGCAAATTACTCTTGATGCTTCATACAGCTTTTGATAATACTTTAAAAATCACAATTTTCCTGTAAGATTTATTGGTAAGAAAAGGTGGCAGATAATCGCACTCACTCTGCATCCCTGCAAAAATCTCTCTAATTTTGTTATTGTTTACTCATTCACATAATAAATAAATACATGCAATTTCATTTGGATGGTATACGCTTCCCTACATTTCACTTAGGCTTCACCTAAGCTTCCTTTTCCATCTGTAAGTTACCACACTAGCTAGTCTTTTTTCTCTGTAATTAATAACCTTTCTCTTTCCAAAATTTAGTGAATACGTGTTATGGATAACCACCATTTACACAGGTATACAAACACGGGGCCATGAAGTAATTTGAAAGAGAAAGAACTAAATACTAACTTTTTTAAATCAAACAAGTAGGACATTTGAAATATGAGTACAAATAGACTGTTATCTAGAAGTTTTAGAACCTCCAAAACATCTGAGCAAAATACTGTGCTTGTCTTTATAAGCGTAAAAAAATTACAGGAATGGAAATCAGTGCTGTCAGTTTTCATTATATTCATGATGTCTTTCTCCCCACAATTACTAAGGGTTGTTAAGATGTGTTTACAGTACTCAAACTAACAAGTTGCAGCAGGAGCCGAGTCAGTAAATATGCTGCTTGACATCTTTTAGAAAATAAACAGAAAAAGCCATCAATCATCTGTTTTCAGCTTCACATTCTGCTGAAATGAAAAAGGAAGCCGGGCTTTGCAAATAATGGATGCTTTCTCAAGTACACGTTATCAGTGAGTCACAAAGGTACCAAGAAAATATTGTTAAATGAGCTAAGTTAACTGACTAAAACGCTACTGAAATGAAAAGGTGACTGTTTCATGGACGGATGGAGCCGAGGGCCAGAAGGGACTGTCAGATCATTCAGTCTGACCTCCTGTGTCACACAGGTCAGAGAACTTCTCCCTGTTCCTCCTTTCCTGAGCCCATCAGTATGTCTAAAACCTTACATCAGTATGCCTAAAACCTGACGTAAGCTTGCTTTCCAGAAGAGAGTTTATCCTTGAAGACAAATGTACAATTCACCTCTTTCTTCCCAGCATGTAAGATGTTAAATATGTGTGTTTAATTTCTCATTGGCATTTGTTGAGCACAGGAATCTGCTAATTAAATAGGTGATTCTCCTCCTCAGGTATGAGTACAGTGCAGCCGGGAGGTATCTGTCTCTGGCCTGCCTGTCCTCCCACTGTGGCACAGCAAATATCCCTTACTGGTTTTCCCTGTCCAGTATTTCACCCTTCCTTTTTTTTCAAAGAAGTATATCCAGACCAAGACACTCAGGAAAGCCAACCTGTCTGGAGAGGATCAGAGGATCTCCCACAGACCAGTGACAGGAATATTGGAAAAAAGGCAAGTAGTCGTGTGACACTAGAGAACGGCTGCTCCCTCGGATCACCACTTCCCTCCATGGCCAACGACTCTGAGAGGCCCCACATTCAGAGCCCTGGTGGGTGTACGGGTACCTCCTCATGCAGCCAGCTAGATGGAGCTGGAGACTTTCGTGGTGATGTAGCTTAGGAGTTGGTCAAGCTCATTTTATGCCAAACTGCAACAGAACATCCAGTTTGCATTTTGATCCTTTACGTCAGACAACTGGCATTTGTTTTAATTTTCATCAGCACTGTTGCACTGGTTGCTGGCAGCCCTCAGCTGTCGTGCTACTTAACATTACTGCTACCAGCACTCAAGCCTGGAGAAAGTGCAAGATGTCTATTACTGGAGGTGTCTGACCACCAATTAATTAGTTTCTATGCATGTGCCAGAATTATTCCCACAGGAAGGCAGATAACGCCATGACTGCTGGCTGCCAGTCTCCTGCCAGTATGCGCTGTACGCACAGCAGTGCACGGCTTGAGCAAGTTTTGGAGTTTCTGAAGGAATACTGCCTGTTTGGATATTGTGCGGAGCGACCTAAATCTTATGTACTTCTTTCCAGATCTAATTGTAGTGCACAGAGCCTAAATGAGCTACTATGTTATACCAGCTCACTGGCCAAGGAATCTGACTTACTCACTCCAAATTGGAGCCCGGGAGTGAACTCGATGCAGGGGAGATGACAAGGAAGTCCCGCAGTAAAACAGGCCGTGATATAATTTGATAATATGGATACATCATCATTTCAACTGTATAGAGCCAACTCTGCTCCAGTAGGACCCATTAATTCAGACTTTTTGACATGTGAAACCAGAAAGTTTGCTTTTAGACTTGTCTTAAAAGCAGTACAAACATCAATAAATTGGAGCTAATACATGTTGCTAGACCTGAACTGACTCTCCAGAGTTAATCTGCAACTGGGATAATCCACCCACAGACAAATTAGATTTGACTGTGGTGGATTTTCTTGCAAATTCTCACAGAATTAACTCTGCATGGAAGAGTAAGGAGTGGACATCTGGGAGGACATCCTATATTTTTCTGATTAAAAAAAATAAAATTCTGGCCTTATATAAATAATGGAATTTAGCTTTAATTATAAAGTTGAAACCAGTTTTTCTATAATTGCTTTCTAAGAATTCAATAGGATTTTAAATTCTAGGGACAAAAAAAAAATAAAAATCACCATTATCACCTATGTACAGAGAGATTATGAGATTTGTAGAAAGTTAAGAGTTCACATCTCCTAGTCTATCGTTTTATAAACTGGGTCACACTACGATGTTTTCAGTTTTTAAAAATGTATCATGGTATTCAATGGAATTACTTTTGTGGGACAATCGAAGATTTTTTTTTGTTAAAGAGGATATCTTTTGGCTCATGTGAAGCTGGAAAAAAAATGAAACAACAAAGAGGTAAAAGCAGAAAAAAAAAAGGCAGAGGTAAAAAGAATTCTCAATTTTTAATTACTGATCAATGGCACAGTTTATGATTCTTTGTATTCTGGTTTTGGCAATACATGTACAAGCAGTTGGTATTTTCTTCCTTCCGCCCACTTGTAATTTCTCTTCAAAAGGGGAACGAACTAATGTTCTCAGCACTTTCTGTTCCAGTGGAATAAAAATCAGAGGTAAAAAACATGGCAAACTGAAGAGCTCCATGAATGAAGGGACCTGAGTAACTGACATACTAGACTGAGAGAAAACTGGCACTTGAAAGTGCAGACTTAGTAACAAGTCTTTTTTAAAAAAAATCTAATAATTTTAAGAGTCTAAATTTTAGGGAGCTACTGAAAGATGAGAACAGCAAATCTAATGCTGGCTGGTAAGGAGGAGGGAAAAGTAATGTTGACAATTATTGACTTTAAAATGAATTTTGAAGAAATGACTAATTGAGGGCTTAAAATTCACAGAAAACAGAAAAAAAAGTAATAAAGATTTGCAAAAGTAAGTCACGCTAGACTTGTGCAGTAGCTTTTCTTGATAGGATATTTCCTTAGAAAAGAAATTCAGTGGATCTCATCTATTCTGACTTTACTAAAGCATTTGATACTGTGCCTCATGGGAAAACTACCATTAAGCTGAAGAAAATGAGGATTAAACAAGAAACTATGTGTTGGATAAAGAAGCTGCCTCTAGAGAAAGGCAATGGGTAGCACTGAGAAAGAGCAAGGAAAGGTTTCTTGAGGAATCCTTGAAGATCTGTCTTAGGCCTGAGCTTCCTTAATATTTTCACCAGTGACTTCAGAAAAAGTATTAGGAGTGCACCGATGACAATGCTGTAAAACACTGGCAATAGACAGCAGGGTCACAACGCAGTAACAAGAATTGGATAATTCCAAAGAATGAGAGAGAGAAGCAAAATTTAATACTTTACAAGGGAAGACAATACATTTTGACACATGAACTGTGACAAACATTTGCTATAAACTGGGAAGTCGTCAGTTGGAAATGATCAAAACTCTGAAGACGGCTGAATTAACTTTTCACTGAATGGCTGTGTGCCACAAGCATGATATAGACACAAAACCACAAGTGTTCCTTGAATATATTAGATTAAGCATTTCTAGTATAATAGCACTACTAGTACTGTGTAAGGCATCTCATGGAAATGACTGCACTGCACAGTTCTGGTCCCCAGTGTTCAAGAAGGCTGAATTAAACGTTCAATAGAGAAAGGCACCTAAGATGATACAGAGGAAGAAGAGGAGGCTGAAACTCTGAGACAAGGTGATGAAAGCCCAGGTTGTGTAAGTATAAAACAATTGTCTAAAAATGCATCATAGGGTGAGATGGCATTGGAGATGATGAGATGCTAAAGAAAGAGGGAACTATCCCTCCTTCATTAGGGATAGAGGACAAGGTTAGCACGCTATAAACTAGGAAATAATTTGACTGTAAGCTAATTCCTTCACCTATACAGCAAACAGGAATTGAAATGGCCTTCACATGGGCAAAGCAAGGGGTGGAAAACGGGAAGAGCAGTGACAAAGACTCATCCCAGCTGTTAAGAGAGGATGTGGGTATCTTTATGAAGGAGGTATCAGGACATGGACCTAACAATCCAGGGGTTCTTTTCCAGACCTCTGCTCCAAAATTGAAATCAGGGATGTTTGACCATATCCTACTCTTTCTGTTTAGTTGCACAACAAACACAGACCAAGAAGGTGCTATGCTGCTGTGCAACTCATTCGTTTTGGTTTGTTCAGTGAAATGAACATGCATGGAGAGCTTTAATCAAGTCCTCTCCAGGTACAATGACTCTCTCCACTTGCCTTCTCAATTTCAATAATGTTTGTAGTGTTCTTCTTTTTAAGTCAGATAGATCCTTCTGAGCCTTGAGGGCATTTACATACTACCCTTCCTTTAGAAACTTGCAGGTAATGAGTATGTTAACGATCGATGTCCTTTAAAAAACAGCAAAGTGTTGAGCTGCTCCTGACCTTCTGTTGTATGGAGTTAACAGTTATTCAACCTTTGTCAGTCTGTCTGATAAAGAGAAATATTGGGATGACTACTGTGATTTGTCTTTGAGCAACTGCACACTACACAGTAACTATATGCTCTGATTTTAATCAAATTTATTCTCATTCCTTTTATTAAAACTGATTGGCAGAAGCAGCCCAGTATATTCAGTTACTACAGACTTTTAAAAATAATCAGTTAAAAGACAACTACCTAATAATTCAAATCTTTACAATCTGTCTGTCTATTGCCTCAGAAATGAGTATTTATGGACAATGACAGACACTGTCCTGTTCGCTTCATAGCCATTTACCACTTTAATCCCTAACCCAGTCCCTTTATTTCTCCATAGCAAGGTAATGCCCTTGCGCTGAAAAACTTAATTACACGTAAGTTTATATCACTTCTCTTAGGCAGTGACAGCAGCACTAGCAGAGTCCATTACTTCTCAGCCATTCAGATTTCAAATACATTTAAATGGGGAAAACCACTCATTTCTGAGAAGGAATAAATAAACTGTTAATGGATGTGTATAAAACAGAAGTAAGAAATATGATTTCTGTATAAGGAAGGCCATCTTTTTTTGAAGGATAGAAAACAGGTGAAGGAGGCATGCAAACTTCTATAAGCTGTTCATTGGAAGCTATACAAAATGCATCTGAAGGATGCTATTTGTCTCTGGCCTCAGCATCTAGCAGGTCCAGTTATATTCAACATTATCTTTAGAAAAAGTTAACTCAAGTTAAATACTGAATAAGACAAGAAAATATGGCATACACAAAATGATCTAAAAAGTACTTTCAGGTAATGAAGCCTCAAAGGCAGCATGTGCTGAAATTAAAATGGTTCATACTTAAGAGATCTTCACATATTGATGCTGTGATCATCTCCTTGAAAAGTTATAAAGCCTTGCTGCAAACTACAAGGGCATTATATGAGAGTTCTTAGACATAGTTCAAAATTATAATAGTAGGTTTGCTGCTGTTTTCCTCATAATGCCAATTATACTGACTGAACAGATTAGCTACTGCATGAGAATTTCAGCTGCACATGTCGTAAGGAATGACACTCTGAACCCTGTGTAATTGTCACTGCAAATGTAATTTTTATTGAAAAAAGCTGTTCTATATTCATAATAGTGCAACGACATGGGAGTGCTAAATAAAATGTCATCCTGACTGCAAACAAATCCTGTTGATGCAAGTGCTGCTTATATCACTGTGTCTGCCATTAAGAAAGTAACCACTGCCTTCTGGGAAAGCATTCAGAGTCTTGTTCAATTGAGACTGTGAAAATGAGAGCACTTGGGGAATAGACCTGGGAACCTGGCAACCACGCTGCTGAAAAAGGATTCTCGCAACAAAAAGAATTTGCATGTTCACCTCTGTATTACCTAACAAGGACACTCCTGCAATTCAAGAATCTCTATACACTATCTAGTGCACAAGTTAAAGGCTAAATAATAGTTATCAAGACATAGTTTTTCCTTATTTTCCACGACAATGCAATATATGTTATTAGGGCTAAGCATAGTGTACGTCAAGTTCATGATGAAAACTGTAGGAGTTTAGGTAATGACACCAACAGGAGCAGGATTTGTCCCTGTTAGCCGAGTTAGCCAAGCTAAAATATAATTTTATTGGGATTCCTTTCGGCTGCTTCATCTTTTGCATGAGAGAAATGGGTTCAATGGGACACAAAATTACGGTGCAACGCAGTCTATTTACTCCTTTCAATGCAAGTAATTTTTTTGAGTTATCTGATTATTTTTAGTCAGAAGCAGAATTTAACTAAGCAATTAAATTAAAAACACAGCCTATAAACCTCTAGCTTCACCTAACTCGCACAGTGAATTTCCATTTACTCACTGTATGACAGGCTTTCCTCTCATCCATTCTCTAATGTAGCACTTAAGGGACAGCTTTGCTATCCTATCTTAAGAATATGGCAATAGTTTATTTCAAAAGTGTGCATAAACCTAATGTAAAATGGCTGAAATCAGGTACAATCTTTTTTTTTTCTTTCTTTCCTGTGCTTGTAACTGTATGTCATCTGTGCTTAATGGTCTATATTTCTGACACAAATGAGCCTGAGAAGAAATAAGAATAGCAAGTGCATGTGGCACAATGAAGATTTATACTTGAGGTGATGCAAAAGGTCAAAGGACACAAACTGTAAAACTAGTTTTCTCATTTCACAAATGAATTTCAATATTTTTCTAAATTTCTAATTTGAAGAGATATTTTCTTCAATGCCTAAAGGTGTAAAAATACTAAATTGAATATTTGTGTTATCTAGATTTAGGTATTTTACCAAATAGGGAAACTTTCTTAGGGTGCACTTGTATTCGATGATGTGAGATGGGTCGTTTCACAGAGAAATTGCTGAAGGAGCCTCGAAGCGCTCTGAATCACCTGATCAGTGTGAGCTTGTATCATCTCAGTGTGACAGGTTGTGGCGCGAATGCCCATATCACCACTGCTTCGTCTGCTCTCTTCTTTAACAACTCCAGAAAGAGCTCTTCTATTTCAAGAGCATTTAAAGCTTTCAAATGAAAATCACTGGAAGTTTTGGGAACCAATGGAATTTTTTGAATCTTCAGTTAGGAACACTGACTTTAAAAAAAGTAGTTTTTATAATTTGCTGGTATTTTTTCCTTGTTTACTGGCTAAAGAAGCTGTTCCTCCAAAAATGAACAATCTTTCTCCCCTCAAGCCTCTCATTGGCAAGGAGTTCCATTTAGAAGTACTTCCATGCAACCTTTAAAGTCATCACCCCAGGCTTTCCAGACGGAAAACAATTCCATCCTGAGAAAACAATGTCCCTTCCCATAACTGTGGTTCCTATTTGTGGAAACCCCACAAAGCACCATGATCAGGCTTCCACTGTGTGTACGTCTTTAAAAAAGGTAAGACAAAGTAGTGCATGCATCTATTTCATAGCATATATATGCACAACCCCTCATACCTCTATGCAGCCAGTACTACTCAGCCAAAAATACTGCTTTAGCTATGCTCTTTTTATGATCACTCTGTTAAATATTTGGATATAAGCACCCAAAAAACCTCTCTGCACTACTGGAGAATATACAACATATCAACTTCATGAAATTAGGAACACAAAGACCTACCATCCTCACAACCTTCAGCTGTAACTAGAAAAATAAACATATCACTAAACAAAGCCATATCAGAGAAGTGTGAAACTAGCTTTATGAAATTAATTGTCCTATCAAGACTTTCATCAATAAATGCAGCAGTCCTATTAAAAAATGGGTATCATTTTTGCTGATGACTATGAAATCACATTTCTCTAAATACGCAAGCCGATTTTTGAATTTAACAGCCAAACTTTTCTGCATCACTCAGTTACACCTCTTTCACAGAGACTACAATTGCATCATATTCCAAAATATGACATTATCTAAATTGCTAATAAATATGCACATCATAGTTAAGCATCAGCGTAAAGGAAGAACGTATGGACTATACTACATCAAAATTACTTTTTATGTTCACATATGTTGTGGTCAATATCTTGATACTGTTGAAATCAATGAAAATAATAAAATAACAGACACAACACACTAAATCTGTAGTACATGCAGACATGCACACAAATAGTAATCACCTGAGTCCTTTTCTGCTGTTGCTAAATATAAAACAAACAAAAAAAAAAGAGAGAGAAGAAAAACATCGTTACAGAAATATAACTATTTTCATTTCATTAGAGTAGAATAAATACCAAATAAGGAGTTAAAATCTTCCTAAAATCTGACAGTCATCTCACCCAAGTGATGGGGTCTGTCAGCTGAGGGAGAAATGGTGTATATGTTTAGGTAGTGTACTTTTATTTACTAGTTCTATATTGTCTCTATTTCAGGCTCACTGGCTGAGTTTGTATCCATACTGTGCCTGGGAATTTAGAAACATAAATAGTAGTAGAAGAATATAAGAATATTATTTTTGTTAGAGCCCTCTTTGCATCTCTACTTTTTAGGTAGTTACTATTGGACTATAGCTGATACTATCATGCAACAATTGCATTTTCACTGACCGATATGATGTTGTTCAATGAAGAAGTATTTAAAGAATAGGAAAAAATCCCAACGATGTATGACAGCTACATTTGAGGACATCAGTAAAGTTATAAAGATAATGACTATATGCTTTCTGTATGGAATTTGAGGAGTAAGCAATTAATGTAAACACTAACATGCATTACTTTCAAGAGAAGGAGGTAATTTCAGTGCAAGGATATAATAATGCTCCCATAAACCTAAAGAAGAATAATAATGGAACCTATTTCTGAGAATTATTACATTTATACTGGTAAAAATGTAGGATATTTGTAATGACAGGAGTATAGAAAGAGACAAATACAGGTCTCAATGCTGCTGAAAACCAATGAGTTTAATTTTCTGATGTTATAATGCTGGAGCCCTTCACTTTCAAATAGTACTCTATTCTCAGAAAAGTACTCAACCTATTTCTCGTTGAGGTACTAGACATATATGCAATTATCTGTTGTGCTTTGGGTTTACAATTAGATGAGTGTAATACTACTTACAGAAACCTAGTTGTGTTTCAACCAAAAGACAATAAATCCAAAAATAAATTTGCAAGTCAAAATATGCCACGGGATGGACGACAGTTTTACGTGCTGTTCCAGCTCACTGCAGTGTTAACATTGTGCATATTTTAAAGTGCAAAATTTGCTACTCACAGTGGACCTGCCACAATTCTCTGGGATACAGTTAAAAATCCTGGGCAAAGATGTATTTACATCACTGTAAAAAACTTTCGCAATCCAATTTAGTGTCAGTGAGTTTAGGTAGCTTTTGCACGCTCTTGTCATCTTTTAAAAATGGTTCTGTTTTTATACCCATCATTTCAACAGGTTTGCTAAAAACCTGAAATACTGAACATTAAAAAAATCCCTTTTATGAAAACAGATAGATAAAAACTAAGGAAAACAGTCTTTTTCTAGAATAGATTTAATATTCATCCTTTCTTTAACACAACATGATATCATAATTAATTATGATAAACTGGTTACTAAGATGGTTTCATGTTGTTACTCCCACGATATAATACAGGTTGCTATAGTGATGAGATGGGTTTTTTGTTAATCACTTGTGAGATTGGTTAACTCATGTTTTTCAGAGAATTTGAGCAGAAACGGAAAAAGGAAAAAAGTTGGCTTGATAATATTGCTAAACATATGAGGCTTCTTCATGATGCTGCTATGATAACTCTATTTCTTCTAGATCATTGCTAGAAATAGCTGCTATGAAAAAAACATACTATGCATAAAGGTCTGATTTTTTTAAAGCAGAATTTATCCTTCATGTATTTTCCTGCTAATTGACTTTTACTTCCAAAAAAGCAGTTGTATAGATGTGCAAACACTGTCTTCTACTCCTGAATATATCTGTACAGGTATATCTCAAGCCTTCTGCACTTTATGGAGAATAATAGGTCTGTCTTGAAAAGGCAACTGACTATTATGACTTCCTTTTTGTTTTACCTAAGGTTTACATATATTAAAATGATATTGTGTATGCTAGGAATTTTTTTTAATCAAAATCTTCATTAATTTCATGATATACATTCTAGAATATACGTAAATTCCAGAAAAACCTGCTGATTACCATTAGATCTAGCATTTTTTCCCATTAATTCACTCAGGAAATCAGGATGTAATTAAGGTTTTAATGATCAGGTTATTATTATATATCTGACAACATAACAGAAAAAAAAAAAAATAAGATTTATCTCTCTGCCTGTCTTATAAATACATCAGAAAAGCATCTATACCCAGAGTTTTCAAGTTTCAAGGTACTGTTACTGCTGATAAGGAAAAAATTTCCTGTCAGTAGTTTAATTACTAGAAATAGCTAGAGAAATAAAAAATAACCCATAAACAATCTCTTAGATTTATGGAGAACTCAAAAGTAAGAACAAAGGGCAACTTAAATTAAGAAGTCCTAGTCTTCCATTCAGACAGGGTCCCAGGAGGCATATTAAAGCAATGAATAGGAAAAAGCTCCATAGTTCACCAGCTGAGATTTTAATGAGACATTTCCCCTTGCTGTGGAAGGGTTTGTTCAGGAAAGGGAAAAGGCTGCTCACAGAATATTCAGTTAAAAGGCATTGTTGGCTTTTACAGCCACTTTGGCAGTTGATTGCTGTACTAACCTTCTATTTTGGCATATTCTGTAAGTCGAGTGTAATTGATCAAGGCAGCCTTCTCCAGACATTTTCTAACCACTTTCTTCACCTCTTCTGCTGGTATGGGAGTGGCAATATCTTTCATTAAAACCTGTGCCAGAGACAATTACACCGCTTGGTTACACTCATTACCCAAAACCCAAGGGAAAAGGATAAAAGTATTCTAAAGTTACTACAGATCTGATAATGACTAAAGCCTGAAATCAAAAAGGAACTATTTCAGCTGGAACTAGATATTTGTCATTGAAGGTTCCTATTCAACCCTGATTCGACAGCCTATATGGTATTTACATACAATACCCCTACCGTTTGGCATCTTGCAGCATGCCAGTCAGTCTTCACTTGGGTGACGCCAAGACCAGTGTAACAAAAGTATTTAATGGATGGGCTGGATCATGGTGCCCACTGAAGTTGTGGATGTGGAAATTTGCTTGGTTCTCACCTGTGGAAAAGCTTCCACCGTTTCATAACCATTGACTCCTCAATAGTGTAAAGGAGAAACTGTGAACAGCACCATCAGAGCTACCTAATACCGACTTGCTTTTCTTCCTCCATAAAGTTGGGCAAATTCAGCATGTCCTTGCTGTGAAAAACAGTCATCTATAGTAGGCAAAGGAAATACTGAACTTCTGGTGAAGTATTTTATTATGGACAAGTAGAAAAACAAATCATATAAAGCTTTACTAAAACCTGCCAGTTTTTACAGCCTATTGATTTTTAAAATATAGGACTTTGATAAAATGGATCACCTGTTGCAAGTGAAGTAAAATGAGAATATATACCTCTTTATATGAATGCCACATTATATACTCTGGGTTACTAATATTGACATTGGTCATCCAAAAAAATGGAATAAATATTGTTAACAATTCACTTGCATTTTTACTTTAATTCTATACTCCATTAACTTTCAACAGGTAGATGCAAACAAAACTCAATATGTTTCTACCACAGTTTAATGCAAATAATGACATTTCAGATAACTCACAGCCTTTTAAAATTGCTTCTCCAATGGATCCCCAGACAAGCTACACCTTTATACAACATACCTAAAAATTACAGTTAAAGGGAGGGAAAGAGGTATGGTCTGTGGAAGGATACAGTAGAAAAGAAACAAGTTCAGGAACAGAGAAGCTATTAGGAAGACATTGTTGTAGGAAAGACTTCTTTCATTACTTACACACACACACATGACATACCTACCTTTGTTAACTTGCTTCTTTTTAATGAATAACTTCTGGGTTACCAACAAGTGAAAATACCGTAGTCAAAAACTGTTCCTCTGGATTTGATTTTTTTTTTCAAAATTTTCAAAGACAGGTAAATTAAAACGTTTGTAACCCATTGTGCATTCACAGGTATAGATGTGTACATTTATTCCCAGCCAAGACTGACAATGGTGTTGCTTGAGCACTAGACAGAGATTACCATTGCCATTTGTAACAGCAGGAACAGCGAGAGCAAATGGCTGTTTCACGTAACACAAAGGAATCTACACAGTGCTATAATCACTGAGATCGTAAGTGAAAGAAAACATATATACCCAGACTCTCTACATGGTTTTGAACATGGCAGAGCATTTCAAAGACAGGATCTCCATCCATGGAGTGTTTTGCAGTGCAGAATGACTGATGGTCCCCAGGACCCGACCTCTCAGACGTTGGCAGAGCTACACAGACTGGGATCTAAGATTTTTTTTTTAATTCATACCTTCATTGGGCTCCTGCTGATACAATTTCTCTGGAATCTCTGCTGGAGTTTAAAGTTCCCTTTCCTCAGAGAAGTCTGAGATGCTTTTGCCGTTAT
The DNA here is from genome assembly GCA_947846985.1 of Fratercula arctica. NCBI lineage: Eukaryota > Metazoa > Chordata > Aves > Charadriiformes > Alcidae > Fratercula > Fratercula arctica. The sequence continues at coordinate 190,259,247 of CANTUZ010000001.1, forward strand.
GAGATCTTCTCTTTTCCAGTAAATACAAGAGGATTTGATGGGCAGGAGTTTATATTTATAGCTGTCCATGACATTTTTGCTGCATATAGCTTTTTCTTCTTAAATTGACTAGATTATGCGTTTATGGAAGACTATCTGGATCATATAGAAGTTTTTTAATGTTACATATCAGTATAGACAACATCAGCAGCACAGAAGCCACAGAAAGCAGGAAAGGGGGGGCTGTAGAGTAGACTTGTACTACTTCAGAGGTAATGCTGGGTAATCATTAAATTATAAAGAAACAGAGAGTCACTCCAGTGGCTTGAAATGAAAGTCCAATAAATAAGTCCTACAGAAAACAGCTGTTTGCCTCTGTGGAAAACATTGAGGAAAAAAACCCCGAGTGAACAATTAAAACCAGCAGTAAAATAAATACCTGCAAAGACATGAGTCTGCTTTCAACAGCCTGAAGGCAAAAGAAAAATGCAGCCTTAGTACTCAAGCAGAATTTAACATAATTTCTCAAACTTACCCTTTCAAGTAATGAAAGTGTAGCTTTTAATGCTCCTTCAGGACGTCCAAAAGGGAAACAGTATCTTAAAAAGTCAAAAAAAAAAAAAAAAAAAAAAGGAAAAAAGAAAAAAAGAGTAACAGAAAGTTATCATAATTATTATACCTAAGTTAAGAATTTACTTTGAGATTTAGGTGTACACAATTGGCATTAAATTATGTTAGCAAAAGACTCCCATATGCAGAGTACTAATGAAAGCAGGAGGGCCTCTTCAGTAGTCTACCATGGAGCATAGACACAGTACAGCAGCAGAAGCCCACCAGCAGCTCAGACCTAAATAGAGAAAAAATATGAAAGGCAAAAAGCATCACTTCCACTTTCTCAACTATGAAGGATACTTAATGGTCTCTGATGAGCCTAATTGTCATCTTCAGGGAAAGAGGTACTATTTGTCATGTAGCCATGACAGCTCCTGGAGCTGTGACGTAGCAGTGTCTATATTATATCTCATTTTAATACCAGATTAAGATAAGGATAAAATTTTTATCAGATATTTAAGTTTCTAGAGATATATGGGAATAAAAATGCCTGCAGATATTCCATAAATTTTCCTATTATATTATAAATAGCTTGGAAAAGCATTTTGTTATCTTAATTTTACAGCTACAACTGAAACCATGCCCACTTCTGTTTTGATACTTCTAAAATGATGTAAATTAAAAAGTGATCCCATTCATAGCTTTGTTTTTCATTTTTGTTTACTGAGTGATCCAATACAACAGCTCTATGAGACTATAATGCTCAGGCAACTGTAACCTCTCTTAATCCTATCTATAAAATCTTCCTGGATATCCCCAATCGGAAAAAGGATTTTTTAATTTTCTGAGATTATTTTTTTCTTATTATTACTCACTGAGAATGGTAGCCTCATATTCTAATGTTTTCCAATAGTAAAATCTTTTCTAATGATAAAAGGATTCAGAGTAGTGAATTTTTGATATATGTTTTGGTCAGCCAAAATAAAGCCCTGTAAATGAGGTCAAAAAAGGATTTCCCACAGTGAGAATTCCAATATTTTCTTTGCTTCATTCTGTTTCTTTCTTACTCTAGTGCTAAAAATTTTTGGGGACAGGTTAACAAATTAGCAAAGCAGATTTAATGACTTAGGCATTAAGTCATTTTAAAACAGAACACGTCTTTAGGTGGTCTGTCTCTTCCTCTCTTTTCAGTATATTTCCACAATCCTTGACTTGTCTTTCCCACTGTTCATTCCTATCAACTTCTAATGGTAGTTTTTGAATAAATGTCACTCATTTTTTAAATACTTAATATTTCAAATCAAAGACTTCCTTCCAGGTATGTTCTGCAATGTAAATAACACAAAAAGCTTCCAAAACCAACCAGTTTGAAGTTCATGATGCAGACAGAAGTCCTACAGTAGAACAGGCATTACTCAGTTTATTGCAGAGGCAATAGGTATGAGTACAACACGGGCAGCAAGCTTACATGTGCAAGTGGTACAAAGAGCTATTGGCAGAGAAGAGTTGTTTTCTTGAGATAAGCAATTAAAGAAAAGGAAATGTTCACAGTAGAGGCCTAAAAGGACACTCAGCAGTCCCACCTCTGTGCTGCTGAGCGGGCAGGGAAGCAGCATCTTGCTGCCAAGGAAAAATTCAATCTTTTGGATAAAACCCCCCTGGCAGCCCATTTCACACTGTTCAGCTGTGCCACGGATGCTCCCACATTTGAGGGGATCTTTAAGGACTAAGCCATAGATGGTGAGAGTGTTCAATCCAATTATTAGAGATATGGACAATTGGGTCTGTGACATCCAAGAGAACCAAGCAGTAGGTCGCTTACTGGGTACAAAGGTAGTGGACCTCAGGAGATGTTTATATAAATTACCTAAGGGAGGAGAGAGAAGGAGCAGGACTCGTGGTCTACATTAGTACCAACGATATACAGAATCCAAGAAGTATAGGAGGAACAATATAGGAGTATACGAGAAGTACAGGAGGAACACTCCAGAGATTAAATTCACACAGCCAGGCAAGAGGTTAAGTCCAAGACCCTCACGTCAGCTTTCTCTGAAATATTTGCTCTTCTACATTTGATGGCAGGCAGGCATCTGGAGTCTCAGTGGGTAGGTAAGATGACAGAGAGGAAAAGTTTTAGTACCTTAAGAATTGGGAAATATATTAGGTAAGAGCCACCAGCATGGGATGGCCAGAATGCATCTTAATCACAATGGATCCAGGCTGATAGCGCTGAAAATTAAAATTAAAAAGGCCATAGGGCAGTATTAAAGCCGTAAGCTGCGGGTTAGCTGACAGGCATGGGAGAGCATCTTTTTCAGATGGGTGTGACCTCAGTGGACATAGCAAATGTTCAGTGCATCTCTGAAAAGGCAGGAAGAGAAATACACTCTTCAGTTACACTGTCCACAATGACAGCTGACCAGTGCATGCAATGCTAAGCCATGGAGTGAGGGCAAAGCTTAGAAAAGTTCCAACATACTACAGAAAAAAAAAATAGTGCTGTTGATCCTTGAAAGTCTGTACCACTGACACCCTAATTAGAATGACGAGAGTGATTAGGAAATGTTAAGTGAGATTAGAGGAGTTAAAAATTGATGACAAATAGCAAGAGATTTCAACTAGACATGTACACTTGATCGATGTCTCATTAGGATGAGATATAATGAAAATATTTTGAGACACAGTTTTGAATTGCTTCCTTGGACAGTAAATTCAGCACCCACAAGAAAAGATGCTATTCTGGATTTGGTCTCAAACGTGAACAGGACATGGTTTGAGAGGTGCAGAGCAGGAGAGGTGCTCTGTAGTAGTGACATGAAAGGACATGAAAGTCTCCAAAATATTCCAAGGCACATGTAAATGGCACAGATGCTCATACTGACAGTAGAAAGAAAGGTGGAAGCAGGAAGCCAGCTTCGGAGATGGTGGGACTGCCTGGTGACAAGGAACGAATGGCACTCAGGGACAGTAAGGCCAAAGCAGAGTAACTCAGTGCATGATTTGCATCAGTCTTTACTGCTGAATGTATTTTTCAAAATGTTCGGCATTTCACAGTTATCACAACAATGATGATGGATTGAAATATGGAGTGGTTTTAATATCATGTTTTGTTACGAAAGCAATCTCACAGCCAAGGTTATTCTGTGTTAATTAATGATACAGGTGATCTTTCTACATTACTTGAGTCTAGGTTTTCTTTAGAAGTCTAACGACAATTCTTTATCAGGATGTCCTACATTATGACTCTATATGCTTTATTAATTCAGATTCATGGGCACTACTGATTCCTCCTTCTACCAATATTATGCCAGTACCCTCATTTAAATCCAGATACTCCAGCTAATTTTTTTTATTTCTAATATTTCTTCAGAGAAAGATATAATAATTGCTTCCCACCTGGCTGCACATTGTTTGTCCATCTTGATGGAATAGGATTTTAAGGGAAACCTTAGAGTCCTCTGAAGGATGGAGGCGTTCATCTTTGAATGACACATTTAATTGCTCTCAAGGAAGAGTTTCTAACCTTTGAATTTTTCTTAGTTAGAGTTATAGAAGCTTAAAGTTTAAAAGCATCAACAAAAATCAGGCCTATATTCTTGCACAATCTTTTCTACCATAGAAAAATTCAACTCACATGACACAAATAAATTTTAAGCACAATCACTTCGGTAGATAGATTAATCCATATTTAATATATTCAAAAATTCTTTGCAGTAGACTATTTTACTTTCACTCCACTTTTTCAAGACCAAAATTGAAAATCGTAAGAAAATTCTTCCAGAAAAAACTTATTATTACTTGAATAAATTATACACTCACCTGAAATGACTTATTTGGTTTTCTAATAGGGAGGAAAGCCTGTCCTTAATCTCCTCAAACCTTTCTTTCTCTTCAACAGATACTGTTCCAATTCCATCTGGCCTGTAATATTAAATATTTAATAATTATTGATATATCTTCACTCTGATTCCTCTTTGAACAGCGATCTTTATTTTCAAAGCTTTCAGCTAACGTGCGTGCTAACTCTCCATTCCCCTTTCCCATTGCCTTCAAGGATAAACAGTAACTTGTGAATATATTAAAGAACAGACTGCAACTGGACAACCAGTTTAACTTTTGAGCTGAATTTTAAATTCAAGTCCTAAGTTTCTACTTGATCCCAATATGAACATAGGGTAGCATACATTTCTCCCAAATCATTCCTGAAGATATATAATGTCCTTTCTCAAGAAAATTGGTATTATTGGCACAATGGACGGGCCTACTTGGATCTTGTTGAATTTCAACTCCTTGAATCTTCCAGATTCTCCTAGAGGCACAATATGGCTGAAAATGGTTTTAAAATAAAGGTGGGAGGCAAACTACAGTGAGAAAAGCCAGAACAGGCAACACCTAGGAATCCCCCTTCTTCAAGTGAGCATAGATTTTTGATCCCCCATCCCATATTGACAAATAGCAGCAGGTAAACAAGACTTTAATATAAACATAGCATAAAGGATGTAACAACAACAAAAAAGTCTTTAAAAAACAAAAGCACTGGCATTTTTTTAAACATAACAAATTTAAGTCCCAGTAATTAATAATAAGCCTTGCATTAAGTATATTAAGCACGTACTTAGTCTAACGTCTTAGCCTAACGTTGTTATTAATGCATTTGTATTAAAATAATAACAGAATTAAAGAAATTTAAATACACATTTCCCAAATGGTATTTTTGCCATGCAGTAACAACTTCCCCACATCATAGAGCACACTTTAAAAAGAAGTATCTGAAAACTTCTGGTTACTCTCTTAACTTCCAGCTCCAGGGTAACAAACCAGCTACTGCCTCCCACTTGAGTTCATGACCCTGACACTAAGTGTTGATCTGCCCTGTACCTCCTCCAGAGCCTCCAAAACTTTATCTCAATGTTTCTAGAACTCAGAAAATTGTAGTAAAATGACACAAAGAAAGACAATATTCTATGAACATTCTAAGAATCATTCTAGGATTCTATGAACATCTTTTTGCTAAATTGTTACTTCAACTTTCTGCTCTATACGTAAATCTAGATGTGATAAGTTGCTACCTGGTCATGACATAAACAATTCTCTCACCCTTTAAATCACTTATATTTGTGATCTGTCAGGTCAAGGTGGAAAGAATGCTTGAACTCCTTAAATTATTGTGAAGACAACAATAAAAATCAGATATGGTGGAGATATAAGTAACCAGGCACATCAGTATACTATTGTATAAATTTGATGTGAAAGAGCAAATAACTTATCTTCTCTCTTTTGATGGATGCCAGGATACTTTACCTCAGCCTTCTGACAGATGGAACGGGTTCAAATTTAAGTGAATTGCACCATCTGATTTCATTGTCAGGAGAGATTGTGCTCTGGAGTGATAAAGTAAATAGTTCTGTCATATTCAACCTCGCTGAGGCATGTCATATATATGACAGAAAAGACCTAGGGGACCAGATAACAGTAAGTGAAAAAGGTGAGCCAGTAGGATGTCATATCTGTCAACCTGCGCTAAGGCTAGGATCACTACGTACCGGGGACCTGTCACTTCACTGTGTTTGTTGCCATAAAGAACCTCACTGACAACACCTAAAATTTTCAGAACTGTTAAATATATTTTCAGTGGATGTTTGCATAGAAGCAAATGTCCCAGAAGAAAAAAAAAAAAAGACTACACAAAAAGGATTTAGAAAAATGTACCATCTATAGCAGTGAAAAACTTGTCCCTTGAAAACGTGCTTTTAGAAAACAGCACAAACGCTAAATCATTATTTTGTTCCTTCCCGTTAGCCTTATTGCAACAAGCAGAATATAAAAATGCATTTTCGTAACTCATATTGTGCTGGTGATCATTTTTTGCTACTCTTGGGAACTTCTGTCTACTACTGAGAAAAAAGAATCCACAGAAACAAGAATGTGACTCTGAGATGAGCCGATATAGAAAAAACGGATAAATAGTTTCAAAATTCCCACTCATTTTGTCCTCTAGATCTTTTTATTTAATTGCTTTAAAGACAGAATAAAACAAAATAGCACTGTTTTGAGCTGGTTATTTTTATTTAAAAATTATTGTGCCTGCCAAAAATATCAGACTCAGGCGGTCATTTTGTTTTCAAAGGTTTAGGTCATGCATAAACTACGCAAAAACTATTTTACAACTGAAAACAACAACAAATGTGCCTTTCCTATTATCCCAAATGTCATGGATAGTGTTTTGGACTTGATTTTTTCAATCCAAAACCAGTATTCAGCTTTCTTACTGTAGCCCGGGATCTCTCTTTCAAGAACTGAGCCCAGAAAAATGATGGACTGTCTTAAGGAGAGTTTTCATTTTAACTTTTCTTTTTAACATTATCTTCTCAAGAAGGTAAAGGGAGAGTGAATTTTCCTTTCCTCCACATTCATTTCCTCCTTATTCTTCACAACTGCTTTTGGGATTAGAGAACTAGGTAAAACAGTGAACACTCAAAACCTGAGTAGTCTTCGCTCTCTCGTACTTATATTAGTTTTCCATGTTTTGAGATCTCTGTCAACTGGATTTGGATTGGCCTGTCTTGTCTGCTTAGATCACAGTCTAACCGGCACAGATGTAATGTTGTCTCTGGTCACATCTCAAATTGTTTAATTCACTCAGACTTAAATATCAAAAGAGATTTGAAATAAATACCTCACGAACTACAGCTAGTAAATTCAAGCGGGAAGTAGCTGTTTGACCATAAGACACTTAAATAATGACACCAAAACCAGAGGCTGACCAGCATTTTTAAAGAAACTTTTACTGTGACAGTCCTGCAGGGGTGCTGTCCTGATGGCAGTTACTCTAGGGAAGCTGATTGATTAGGTGGTGGATTTAGGTTTTCCTCTAGGAATGGACTGGTTTTCCTCACTTGATATAATCCTTTAAGGCTTGGAGTAACCTCTAGAAATATTTTGATGTCTAGAGGTCTTAAAACTTGTAATAATTTGCAGAGGTCACTTGAAGCATTGTAGGATTAAGATGCTTGTGAATAGCTATGGCACATGTGATAAAAACAGTATTCTAGTTCCAATGGGAATTAGATATGATGGACACTGGGTTCACTGTAAATTGTTTCCAGCCCTCAACTTTGGAAACAGCTTCTCCTAGTGGCCTCTCAGAGAGCGAATAGTTACCTTAAGCAAGACTGCTTTGTTGAGACAGCCTTGCGAAATACTAACTGAACATGACTGGCTTTTCTTTTTTCCTCTGGAACATTACTGATACTAGTGCTTTTTGCATATTTGCATATTTTATAAATGCTTAAAGTCTTTTCAATAAGCCTTCCTCATTAATAACATAGACCATCACTTTGGCCTGTCGTGAAAAAAAAAGGAGTAAGAGAAGAGGAATGCACAGACTGATATTCTAACATGTACACCCACTCACGTAGATGAGAACAGTAGGGCTGACCAAAAGAATCTGCCAGAGAAAGATGAGAAATCATGAAGAAAAACAAAACACAAGAAAAATATTTCAGCTAAGGTCTTACTTCAAGACATTTATACAATAAACTACATTTCAAGGGTGTAGGAAAAACAAAACTTAAATGTCACCTTCGCTCCTAGAAACAAATTGTTTTAGAAGACTTCAGTGCTTTCTAAGAGCACTTGTTTTTAAATTCATAAGGATGCACAGTAAAATGAAAGAACAGTGACAATTTTCAAATCAGCAAGATAAAAGTTTGACCTGTTTCTTAGTAAAACGGTGATTAAGTTGCTTAGAAATTTGATGTAGAGATCTTATTATCCACTTACAGGACTTTAATACCCAAGGATTTTAATACCCAAATTTTCCTTTAAAACACAATTGTATTAATTAAGGCTTTTGCAGAGTCCATGGTTTACGTTTGATAAGTCTAAGAAAAACAACGATTTACATTATCAGCTTAGAAGCAGGCAGAGCAGACGTCTTTTTATTAACAGAAAATGAAGAAAGCAAATTATCACATGGCATTTAAACATAGCCTTAACCAGCAGGCACTTGAAGACTGAGCATTTTTTTGTTTATATTAACTATTCTTCAAACATTCTGACAAAAAAAATGGCACAATAGAGCCTTCTGCTGTATGCATTTCTCAGGCTGATCCTACATCTGCTTGCAGGTCATACCCTCTTTTTCACAAGTGAACGAAAAAGACCAATTCTGGGCCACTAAAACAGATTTAAGATGATAAATCAGGTTAATTGTAATGATCTTTTATGCAGTTATATTTTAGGTGGGATTCATTAATGCCCTTCTGCTGAAAACCTAAGCATGTACTAATATAATGTCATTTTACCCAAAGTATAAGGGTATGTAAAGGCATTAATCAGTTGAAATTAATGACAAAACAATGTATAATGTTTAGGGAAGGCGAGAGTATGTAACTGCGTTAGCTGTTCCTTCATTGCCTAAGATGGCAAGTTTATTCTAATATTTCTTAATAATGTGTGAATTGTGATTAATTTTCTATTTACAATTTCTCTGAGGCTTTTCAGAAGCAGATTTGTTTTGATATGTTGAAAAATACACCTCTCATAATATTGTAGTGAGGAGATCCTTTATTATAACATTATTATAGTTATTAGCACTTTCCAACACAGGACAGTATCCTTCCTTAAACCAACGGTGAGGTCAACATGGCTTCACTTGGTACCTGCATCAGGGTGAAGAACTTTGTTTCTAGCTTTGAACTCAGGAGAACTCTGGTGATATCTTTCTTGTGGCTATTTACAACAGTAACGTATAGAAAGTTCTGTCACTAATTGAACAACATTAATGAAAAAACCCTCAAACTTAACTGTTTAGAGAGGCCTCACAGGAGAGGTTTGGGAGTACGACGTTCATAAGAGAACCACTTAAAAAGGAGAATACAGATTAAATTAAATAAGGTTTACCTTCCTCTGTGCTCCATACACCTTGGAGATCAGTAGCTTCCAAAAATGAAGGATGAACTGGATGATGCAAGACACTTGGCACAGGGCACTACATAAAACTGAAAGACCTAGTGAAAAAGTTCTATTCTCAGCATTGCCCAACGAGCCTCAGAAAAGGGGAAGATTACATTCATTTGAAGAAAAGGGATGTAAATGTCCAAGGATCAACTAGTTTTTCCAGTTCTGAGAGAACAGTACTTCTCATCTAAAAGCACAGACTTACATAGCACATCGATCCTAAAAGGTATATTTTCTCATTCCATTATTCTGGGGAAATGGTGACTGATAATAAACCTTCTAAATAAAAACACACTTTTGAGTATGAGAAATCCACTTTCACCATTTCCGTTACAGAGGACTGATAGAAAAATAAGACAAATTACAAAACCAAAAGACTCCTGTTAAGCTTCTAGATGCTGTATCAAACATGAGAGAGAATTTATATAAGATGCTGATAAATTGATGGAATACAACTTCTGACGTAACACACCTCCCTAACGATCCTACACTGTAAGGGATCTCAGGCTCCTTCCCTCAGCTGTTGGAGCAGATTTAAGATTAAAGCAGATGGCTCAACTGCCAGTAAAAACCAGCGAAAGAAGGCCTTTCACCGGCTATCATTACAACGTAGAAAATATGTGGGGTTGAGAGTGAATAAGAAGGACAGCAGAAAAAGGAAGCGTTTTCAACTGTTTAAAACTGAAAGGTTCCACAAAATCCTCCTAGCAATGGTTTCTTGGGAAAACCATCCAAGAAGTCTACATGGTATTCAAATATTTTTATATAAAAAATTATACGCATAAAAACATAACACTTCTGGGAAGACATCAACTGGAAAAAACCTTTTATGTCAGGTAGTGACCATGTGCAGACAAACGGTGAAACTACTGACTTAAGTTTTGGAATTTTGGATTAAATCTTACTAGATATTGTTCATGAAAGACATAAAATGAAGGAGAAACCAGAAACATACAGACACCCTTACTTTAATTCTAGAGTTAATTTAGTCAGAAGAGAAGGAAGTATCTATTCAGAAGCTCCACAAAAAATGATTACAAGAGACAGAGCAATGTAATGATACTATTTTCCTTATTTTTACGAAGTTCCTTGTCCCCAGTTTGAAAGGGATCATTTCTCTGGACATTCCCTTTTATCACTTGACACAAAGTGTAAAATTGCAATAAATTATTCTTATCACAAAACATTGAAAAATGAAAGGAAACATATGAATGCATAGTGCTCTCCGAAGTTTCCATAGTTTCATTTCTCTTATGTGTTCATTTACTCCACTTTAAGATATTTCCTCCAAGCATAACAGGAGCAAGAAGCCTATCAGAGAGGGTACCGTGCCAAATGATGGAAAGGATCTAAAAGGAGCTCTCAGAAAGGGCAAGGCTATTGCAGAGATAAAAAAAAATAAAATTCTTTCCACTGGTGTTTATGAAGGAAATGATGAAGATTCCTATGCTGGAACCCTTCTCTGTTTACAGTAAAAAAAAAATCTTTATTTTCAGCACAGAATCTGTCCAAAATTCAAGTAACTGAGAAAAAGCTTATGGAACAAATTAGAAAATGAACATTAGTAAGTTACCAGAACCAGAACTGAATTACCTACAGTTGCGTGAAGCTCACTGAGAACTGCCTTCCTCCTGAGGAATGTGAGATCAATTTAAAATCAGAAGTTTCCAGGAGAGGTAGGGGTAACTACAGGAACTATAATATAAGGATATTTAAGGATAAAATTAAAGGCAATTGGGTAAATATTATCTATTGGGAAGAAGTCTGTATGGCTTTGAAGCCATAAGGCAGTGAAATCTTATCCTGAAGTTGTCTAAAGGGATCAAAACCAGGTGGATGAGTGTGACCTGACTGACACGAGGTACCTGTATTTCCAAAAATCTTTTGTCAGAGTCCCTAACCAAAAGATTTAAGGAAATTAAGCAGCTTTAAATGGCTGTAAGATTAAGAGTGAAAGTCCTTACATTGACAGTGAAAAAAGAGAAAGCAGGAGTAAACTGTGAGTACCTGCAGTGGAGGTAAGTTATCAGTAGAGTTCTGCAGGGATCTGTGCTGAGACTGCTATTATTTTACAGTATTCATAAATGACCTGGCAAAGAGCTAAGAACTGAGATGATAGTAAATGTAATTGTACTGATAGTTATGTGGCATAGTGTGGAATTCCAGAAGGACTTTATGAAATCAAGTAGCAATAAAACAGCAAATAATGATCAAGGCAGATAAATATAAGGAAAAATCAGTTACTATTCAGGACAGAGATCTTGGTGTTATTATGGATAATTCCATGAAACCGTTCCTGTTCAGTAGCAAAGAAGCACATCAACACTGTGAATTACTACAAAAGGATACGGAATTAGCAGAAAACATCCACCCTGTGTAACCAATGCATACTTCAATCATACTTCTTGAATCTTAAATAGCAAAGAGACAACAGAGAATTATGTTTTTCTTTTTATCTCTCCTCCATCTCTTCCAATAGCAACAGAGAATGAAACAAGACGTGTAGGAGTCAAGTTCAAAGCAAGAGTTCTTCAAGCAAGAGGAGGCCGAGTTGTGGAACTTGCTGCCAAAGGTGTTGAGGGTGCAAAGGGCTTACACAGGTTCAGGTGTGCAATGGACAAGTACCTGAAACAGAGACTCACTCCAGGTTACCGAACAGGCATATTCTGAGCTGCAAAGAGTTGGAAACTGAAAGAGCACTAAGGGGAAATATTGCGTATGGTTGCCCTTCTCTTAGTTCAAGCAGGTCACTGCTGGCTTAGAAGAACCCTGACTCAAAATGACTCTTTTTCTATGCAAACACACATACACTCAAGATTTCAAAATGAAGGCAGAAAGAAACTATTTATCCTCAGTTATAAACTGATTTTTGTAGCATTACTTTCACCTTCACTTCTCATACATGAACTTCCAATAAATCAGCTTTCTTTCTGAATAGAAAAAGGTATAACTGGGGAATATGCTTGAATTTTGAATTTTTCAATTCAGTCTGTAACTCAGCAGGTGGAAAGAAGTCACTTTGCACTTCATGTGATACCCACCAGCATCCATTTCAGACAAGAGGGACTGAATAGAAGTCACAGCATGAAAAGTAGACAAAAGTGAAGGTGATGGGGAAGAAAACAATAGCTCCTACCTGGACTGTTTAGACTGAAATGTCAGCATTCAGGAATATCCTGTAGTTCCTTGTTCTGCCCATTTCACTTTCACCAGAGATACACAACAGTATGCATAACAGCAGTGCGAAAAGTTCGCTTGTGAACTGATGACTTTGATGGGGACCATACAATGGAACATTTCAGAAGAAAACATTGTAAAGAGGAGCCAAAGGAGATGCTATAGTAAAGTTACATAGCACCAGAAGCACAGCCAATGACAGCCAATTTTATTTACTGGAGGAAAAGGAATCAGCTGATGCAGAAAGACAAGTTTTTGTTTAAACACTCAGAAAGGCTATTCTTTCATATTTTGCTTTTTGGCTATTTAGGAAGAGAATGGCTTAAGAATGTAATCCACAAAAGCAGAAATACCTTTTCTACATAAGCAATTTGTTAGCCCAGTTGTAAAGCTCTTCCCAGCAGGAAAGGAAAGGCACGAATGAGGCTTGAATTCCTCAGTCTAGGACTGAGGTTGAACACTGAGTTTGACACTGCATAAACATTTCTGTTCCCGAACGAACAACACTGGCACAAGAGACACACGAAGTAGCAATGTGCTTGATAACTCTGTCAGAACTTGTTACCTGTATCTTCGTCTCAGGAGAGAAAACAGTTGGGGACCGTTCCCTGGTCCTGAGACCAAGCGGCAAGGTGTGCTCCATACAGCTCACACTAGAGCTCAGTTCAGGTCTCCTCTGTGCTCCACAATGTCCCTGAAGCTCTAGGACAACAATTCACTTTAATGTGTTGTCATGTCCTTCAAACGAGGATATGTGTTTATTCCAGGTGTTTTGAAATAAAACCATGGCTATTGTGTTACATCCTGCAAGAGCATTACAGCCTGCAGCATGAAACAGAGTTTATATTTCAAGTCCTAGGGTGCATCAAAAGAGCATAGGGGATACCTGAGGGTTCAAAATCTGCCAGAAGAGTTCTGGAGACATATGAAGTGAAAGAGTCAAAACTGATTCAGCCTTGTTCACAGTGTTTACTGGGAGCAGTATTCAGAACATGCAATCCCACAATCATGCCTGGCATCTTAGAGAGTGCCTATGACTAATGGGCAGTTGGAGTCCACTGTACGAAACAGCTTCCTCACCAGTTTCATTTAGCAAATCAGATGTAGCCACTGGTGTGCTCAGTGTATGTCCTGGTATGGCCTTGGTATATTTTGTAGATTTGCTCTGATTTGTCCTTGAGTTTCTCCTCACCAGACTACCAGAAATGAAGGTGAGTGACAACTTTATCTGATCATTTGACTGATGTCATTAGATTGCCTGCTACTCTAAAATTCATGCCCAAAAGAAATCGATAATTTGAACTACAGATACGGCTGCATTTCTACATGCTCCTCCATCACCTGACTTCAAGATCATTTTTGATGATCTTTCTCAGGCTAGTGGAAGGTCTAAGATCCCTCTGTGAAGCAAAGGTGAAATATAAATTGAATACATCATGCCCAGAGTATAAAGCTCTTTGTCTCTGTTGTGTGGTCTTTCTAATTCTCAGTCTGACTTACAAAACCAAGATGTATAACGCCAGGGATCAGCCTAGAACTTTGGCCTGTCGTGCATTGTCTGTGAAATTCTTTTTTCCCTTTTACTATTTCTTAGTGCTGCAGCAGATGAATGAGTGGATGTATTATGTGCGTATATGTGTGTCTGTCATCCTCAGTGAGTGTGTCTGCTTCTGTCCTTGACTTACTTTTCTTCTTTCTTCATGTTTCTTTTTTCTTCCTTTTTACAATATCTCAGTTCTAGTCAGACCCTCTCTCTTCAACACTTCTTTTATTCCTAAAACACTCATAATGCTATTCAGAGACTATCTGTACAGAAGGAATAGACAGAATACAAACAGAGTGCTTACCACTGTGTAAATGATGTGCTCCCTGAGATATTTTCATGCACTGCACGCACCGTTGTCCTTCACTTAAATTATGAAATAAAAAGAAATTTATCTACCTTTCTTTTGAATTTCTGAAATAAGTTTGAGCAATTATCACTGTATATTTGTCTTGTTAGGTTGAAACCAGTAATAAAAAGGCTAGAAACAACAAAGACTTACACTCAATAGGAAATACGAATGTGTCAGGTTCTTCAGGAACTGACAAAAGAAACATGCTTTTACAAAGAATAGGTTACCAAGTAAAAACCATAAAATCTCCCAATTTACCAGTGTGGACGTTAAGATTCTTGAGTGTATTTCAGGCACATTCAAAAACATTTTGATTTGGGGTATTATTATCAAGGATTACATAAGGTTAATCTCTCACTACCAAATCACTCAGGCCACAAATGCCCAGGTCCTTTTCTCACAGGTGAGGCTCTGTCTGAGCCAATGAAAGATACAGCATCTTTTTAAATGATTGTCCCTTCTTCACTGGCTTGAGGACAAGTAAAATGACTGCTGTGATTAACTGGTTGCAAGGCAACATAAGCATACATGTTGGCAAGAAAACTTCTCTCTCTCCTGATCCCTACCAGATTCAGTTTTAGGGATTTACTGACACCATCACAGTATTTTTGAACTTTTTAAATATATTGCCTATAGCAGTCTGCAAATCTAGTGTGCACAGTAGGGTATTAATGCATGTCGTCCTATAATTTGATAGATTGCCTGCCCCACTCCTAACTCCAGTACAAGGAAGACATGGATAAACTGGAGCAAGTTCAGTGTATGGCGACTACGACAGTGAGAGGCCAGAGCACCTGCTCTGAGAGAGGCTGAGGGACCTGGGCTTGTTCAGCCTGGACAACAGGTGGTGTCTGGGGGGACTGAATGGCAGACCCTCAGCTGCTACTGGGACGTTAACAAGAGACAACAGATATAACTACACTGAAATAAAACAGGTTCAAATTGCATAAAGACCTAACTGGATAAAGCCCTGAGCAACCTGGTCTGACTTTATAACTGACCCTGATTTGAGCGGGAGGTTGGTCTAGAAACCCCCTGAGGTCCCTTCCCACCTGAGCTACTCAATGATCCTGCCTCCAATACCTGCAGTTCAACAGCATAGATAGTTCCCTCACAATTTGTAATAAGATAAAGATGAAGCAAAAGCTTCTTTTAAAGAACGTGCTTAGCATAGCAAAGTAACAACTTAATTTTTTCCAAGCTTGTCACGTGCATATGGAAGGAAGACATCATCCCAAGAACATCACCGTGACCAACAACTCCTGAAGCAGCCTGCCCCTTTAGTGGAAAGAATTCCAGAAGTGTCCTAGCTCTTCTTGTCTGGGGTCACACAACACATTCCCAATACATGCTATTTCTCCCTGTGGTAGCACAGCCGGAAGAACTCAGTATAGTATGATTAGTTGCCAAGCTACAGACTGTAGGAAAAGAGTCAAAGCTTCTGTTAAAATGTAAAATTCTTCAAAATGTTCACTGGAAGCACCATTCACTAACACAACACAAATGCAAAATGCAGAAGACTACCTTTTTAATAGGATGAGATCCTTTAGCCTTGAATCAGCCTGTCTATACAATGCCCAAGAAAACACTGCATTGGGACAGTACAAACCGAAAGGAGATTATTTTCTTTTTTTAAGTAGTAAACTGTATGGAACCTCCAATACCCCTGAAGAAACCTTCATTAACTGATTTCTGTTGTGTGTGACTTCCCTACCTGGTGAATGCAAGAGCCTGTAACTACTTTTGCTTAACCCTAAGGCTACGAATTTTAAAATTTACCATTAGATTACCTGTTACCGTGAACATGAGAAGCACAAAATGCAAAACTGTAGTGGAGCAAGGTCGGATCAATGACAGAACCATTTTCTGAATGTTCAATCAATTCATTGAGATAGCAAAGATGGCGGTGACAGCCTCTCACTCCGTAGCGAGCACAGTATTCGTCTAATACGAAGACTTGACCTGGGCTAAACCAACCCTGAAAGACAAAGACAAAAAACCCCACAATATTTCGAGATTTCTTTTCCCACTCACAGCTTTTAAATCAAACACAGAACAAGAAGCATATACTTTTATGTGCATTATATAAACTTTTTATACTAGGATGATTTATATCTGACTAATGCTGATGGCACTGGAAGCTAGATCCAACAATAGCCCTCTTGCTGAAAGGAGTAAATGTCAGGAAACTATTTGCAGTTCTGATTTACCACCACTATGAAATACATGGTTTACAAAACCACGCTACTACATCCAAAATCTGGTACAGATTCAATTACACCAAAACCTAATACAAAATAAACTAACACTTAAAAATAATTAATTTTATTAAAGTTATTAACTGTAAGCTACGAGAGAACGTTTGGGTAAGTGACATTAACACAGACAGTTAAAACACAGTTTCTGGATGGTCAGTTCCCCATGGCTGCAACTTTAATGTGAGAACCACAATTTGACCATTAACTCTGTTTCATACGTAACACACGTGCACTTTTAACCACTTTTTAACAACTTACACCAGTAAAGAAATAGAAAGCTAGGTAGTTTGTTAAAAGCCACCTGAATAAGATGAGTATGATCTGACCTGAAATAATAATGAGATATTCTGGTGCATACTGAGGGCTTACTTGGGCACAGTCTTGATGAGACCAGAACATCATAACCCTAACACAGACATGAACAAAGTAGAGACTCCCTGAGTGAATCCAGAGTGTAAAAAAAAAAAAAAATTGACTCTTGATGTAAAAATGTAAAACAGAAGACTCTTGACTGCTTTGCATCCCAATATGAAAAAAGATAGCACAGTGAGCGTCCAAAAAGCAGTAGGGAGAAAAACATAAGGCTTGGAAACCCACAGCTACTGCATAGCTGTTCTAAATAAGCATTTTCCTCTGTTCGTTTCTTATTTGTGGTGATACTCCCCTCTCATCGTCCCTGCCAAATGGTTAAGAGAGAGTGAAGAATACCTGAACTCAAATATTCAAATAGCTTGGATAAGCAGAATGATTTTGCAAGTCATGAATTTATAACATCAGTTTAGCAGCTGAAGACCAATATTTCCCTATTGTTTGTGAATACTTTTGCAAGCTCAGATGTTTAATATTTATACAAAGTATCAGTCAAAGCACTATTAAACAATACTTAAAAATATATTCACATCAGGTTTAAATCATCTGTGTTTTAGCTTTGCCAAAAGACTTGCATGAGACAGCAATTTAAATTTTATGTTCTCCCTCAACTCTTGAATTTAAGATATTATTTGCGAACAAAAACACCTCAAAGTTATTTCGTAAATTTATTTGCTCCTGATTCGTTTCTTTGAAGTCAATGTTTCCACTGCCTTTAAAAAGCTTCAACTGTTCCTAAAGAACACTTAGCTTTATGACAGCACCCAGAACAGTACTTACTGTTTTAAACTAATATCCAGTCATGTTGCAATGGCTCGTGTAGTTTACACAGTGTTTGCTAGAAAACATGGTATTCCATTGAAAGAAGAAAGAAAAGGGATTTTAACTGAATTTCTGCAATAATACGTATCCTATCCCTAGATACAATAAACAGTGGTTAGTGTGATCGATATTCTGCCAATACGTTGTCGTTGTCATTAATCTCTCTCTACATTTTTATGGAAAACATGACAAAATGCTGTACGTCAATGACTTTAAGTACAAAAGGAAATAGTTATTAAAATTTCTGTATGTTCTCATAGGAGAAAATTGTGACAAGAATACAATTTTTTAAAGAAATCATTACTTTAACTTCAGTCTCTGTGAGAGATCTGTTTTAGTGTGGTCATTTCCATATAAATGGGTCTTCCTTGCCCTCGTTCATTCCCATACCGTGCATAAGTCTCACAAATGCATAAGAACTACATGCAGAGCATTAGATACTGCATTTTTTTATTGTGTAATTGAAAAAAAGCCCCAACAAAACAAAAAAAAGAAGCTCCCAATACCAAGAAGAATGTAAAATTAAAGAAGTTTAGGTCATACAGTAATTTAATACAGAATTGTGCTTAATATTAATTCCTACACATTTTTGTTTTTATTTTTACAAGTGTATGTGTGGTTATTCTATATTTATAAAAATAAAGGGATGCGTTTTTTCTAAAAATTATAGGAAATGAGCTGCTCAGGAAAATATCACCCTTATAAGTTCATGTATTCTACTGCTACCTTGACATTCCCAATTTTTTTAATTAAAAAATATAGTTAAATATGCAATTTAACAATAAATGATCACCCATTCTACTTATTAAAAGCTGCATTTTAAAAAGAAGAATAAGAAATGCATCTGCTTTATGGTTGCTATAGCACTGAGTATTTCACCTAACCTCTTCTAAAAGTTCCTGATTTCAAGGTTATATTAAGTGTCTTACTATATTATTATTATAAAAAAAGATTTTGACCCCAATGCACTGTTAGAAAGCTAACCATTTTCTCTTTGAGTGCCAATTACTTTGTACAGATGTACCTTCGGGCCTCTTCTTTGATTCAGTGTGCAACTCACAGACAGAAAATGAGTCCTTTAACTTTTTCTATACATACTTATATGGTAGCATTTTAAAAAGGAAGCAACTCTCATCAAATAATTTTTTTTCTTTTTTACACTTGCAAAAAAACCTAAAAACCCCATCATTATCTTTGTATTACATGACTAGTTAGATCAATGGAAAAAAAGAAGTACAATAAAGTTATTAGGTTTTGTTGCTATTGGGATAGTAAAGTGAAAAATATTACGTGCTATGAGGCATTTTAGGTCCTTAGTGAGAGATCACTATTTCAGACACGGTATCAAGTGAAAAATAAAGCCTCAGGAAGTTAGGAGGTCTGACCCACACAAACCTATTTAACAAGCGTGTATAATCTGATGGACTTCCACAAGATTGTTGCTGGTTTTCTCTCCTGAAAACAAAACGAGAAGCAGCCCCATCCTCAACTCCTAGCCCCACAAAGCAAAGAACAGAAAGTGTTAAGTAGGAAAAGGAAACTGCAGCTACAGATATGGATGCATGTTACGGCACTATCTTATCTTTTTTAGCTGTCTTTGAGTGTGAAAAACATCACACTTTACTTGTTTTTGTTTAATAATTATACTCCCATTTGTTTTTTGCAATTCAGGTAATACATATATGCCCATATATCTATATTGTCCGTGATTCTACTTCCCTTCTTTTTGGCATTTTTCCTTCTTCACAGCACAGCGGAATGAAGACCTACAAACTAGGCAAAAATGTCAGACATGAGGCGACTGCATTTGTACCTGAAAATGCCTCTACAGGTGTCAGTAAATCCTACCACAGGAGCTCTTACCATTATCAAAACCTTCTGTTTTTATTCAAACCTCCATAGAGGACATGATAAATTTCAGCTGATAAAATCAGAGACAGTTTGGGTCTCTTTGCTTTCTATTGAGTGGCACAGCAGCAGCTTGCAAGTGTATAATTTTCAAATTTGAAACCAATCGATTGGACCCTTTATTCCAACTACAACCACAGCTATTGAATGAACTAGGAAGAAAGGACTACTTTGTAACAACTATTTCTCACTTCTCTATATCCATCTTCCAGTCAGTACTCACCAAACAAGAATAGGAGTCATTCAATCTGTGATCCAAGGTCTGCCTCTGAAGCAGTCTAAAGAGGGAAGCATGGTCAAATTTGCAGGGATTAGCAGAAATAAACTCATCCATGCCATGTTTCTGACCACGGTCTGTATCTGTTCATATAAAGGAAAAACGTGCAGAACAAAACACGTGAATGTGTGTGCAGATTTACGAACACAAAGTGTACACAGCTTATATAAGTGTCTCTATATAAACTTTCTTGAAAATATTTTAAAGAAACAAGTTACATAAGTAGATGCTTACAGGTGAAATAATAGAATATTGTTTTTTCATCTGAAAATAATATTATTTTTCTATCATAACAATCTGTGGAGTGTAACAGTGAAAAAAAATACAGTTTCTACCCACTGACAGATGAAACAAAACAATTTAGAATGGCTACCTGAAAATACAACACAGCACATTAAAAGAATTCTTAAACAATGGTTTTCTAGTGGAGCTCTTCAAATTTTACAATTTACAAAACAATGTTATGAGTAGGAAAAAAATATGTTCTACAACTTCGTGGTTTTGTGTGGTGCTCTTTCTAATTTTAGTAAATTAACCAAATAAATACCCTTCCCTCCATTGCAAAAAGACAAGGTTTATGCATTCATTTCTTCAGATAAGAAAGAGCATCTTTACTGCAGATCAAAGTACCACTCATAGAAATATTCATCATGGCTTGAAGCCTACTTCTCAAATGGCAAACTGGAGCAGAAATGAACACACTGGCTTGAGCTAGGTCATTTCCAGCCTTTTTTTTGTCCTCAGCTTTTAATGAGACAAACCTTAATGTAGTAATGGCAAAGAGCTCCTTCAACCTTCCAGCAAAGAGTAGTGAAAAAGGGAGCAGCATTTTTGTGTATACATCGAGAAAACATACCATCCCAAATGGCACTTCAATCAAAGGCCCAAATTTATTGTTCTTCACAGACTGCATCTTTCAACGCCTTTAAACCCCGCGGGTTTATCAAAAGAGAAGCTCTAGCGATTGCTTTCATTAATGCTATGTTTTGTCAAAATCCTCAATGTGAATTATCTATCAAGTATGGACAGAAAAAGCCTTACAGTGCCCAAAAGGACTAGTTATGTATTAGCACATTAGCTGTCTTGGATTCTATAGACTGTACTGGGGTGAACAGTCCTATCAACTTAAAAATTGACTTCCCCTTTCAATAGGGTCTTAGCTCTTTGTTCCTTTAAATTCAGACCTAGGTCTTTTTATATTCGTTACTAGAAAAGTATAGATCTAAGTGTATCCTAAATGCAATTTTGAAAACCTGCATAGTACAAACCTAAAATTTCTAAAGAAAAGGACACAAAAGTTTATTGATTAAACCCAATTATAGAGTCAGGTTCATAATAAAACTCAATATTGATCTGTGGGCATGATGCTAACATAATCAGTCACATTTAGAAATTTAGCCCCAGATCATATTGATCCATGTCAAGTCCAACTTTCAGCTGTATTTGTGGATGGGAGAATTATTTAATTCAAGCTGAAGGATCTGCAGCATCACATCCTGGAAAGATGCAGAAACTAATTCATATCACTTGGCTTTGCATTGTCAAGGCAAGAGTCACATCCATGTGACAGATTTCACCAAGGTGGATGTAGCAAATAAACAGTATGACAATACATCGATGGTGTAAGGTATGAGACCATCATCCCAGAGAAACAGCAGCAGATATTTTTAATGGTTTAAGGATCAGTAGCATCTGTGATTACATAGATTAACAATATTTCCATGAGCATTAGACTAGCCTACCATTAATGACAAACTTAGCTCATATTTTTGACATAGGTAGGTACACAAAATGCTATCTTAAATGTTTTTCAAACACATGAATTCAAAGATAAACAACTGATATCAACACAACTACATAACTGAAAGTACTAAACTACAATGTGAAGTTATCTATAGTTTCCAAAATCCACACACAGATAAAAGTTTTCCAAACCCAGCTGGTTTAATGTGTTAAGTAACTGGTTTTTACATTTCTTGTAAGGTTTCCTTCTTATACGGGTATCTGATTTACTGGGTTATTATTTAAAGTAAAGGTTATTATTTAAAGTAAGACAGATTACAGAAAAGAAATGGTCTCAGATACAAATTATACACAAATTATACACAGCTGAATCTTTCCTACTTTAAGCAGCTTGATTTTTTTCTCTGGTTAACTACACAAACATAAAAGATCCTCCTCTTTTAAAAGAAAATCTGTGTAAGTACAGACAAATAATTAAGTATTTTGAAATCAGGAGACTGGATGTTGCAAAGGAAACATTCAGCATTGTGATAGAGTCATCTAGATGATCACAATGTATAAGGCGACCCACTGAATACAACGTGGCTTGTGAAAGCAGAATCTGCTATTACATAATTTGGCAAAATAAGCAAAAATACAATTTAAAAATATATATACTTCCTAGATCTAATTCTACAGAAAGACCTATGACTGATCACCATCTTTTTAAGTAAACGAAACAGGACAAATAACATTGTCAAAGAGTAACAGAAGATCTGCCACCAAGTATATTCTAACAACAGAAAAACAGTTAAAAACTTACCTTTGCCAGCTGTAGGCAAGCAGAAAATAATAGAAAAATAGATCTAGTGTAATACATTACATTTTATTTTAGTTATGATACACATACAAGGTAACTGGTAAATCTTTTTGAAAAAAAATGGATTTTAAAAAAATACAAGAACTTGATCAAAGATTATGAGGCATTCATAAATGTTATATGTCTGTGATTTAAAAATTATTTAACACCCTACTTTTAAAAATCACTAAAGTGATTGTATTTTTCTAATTCCTACACAAAGCAGCTTTATATGTCCTGTTGAAGCTACATGAAAATGCAAGAGACATAAAGAGTGCTATACTGTGATATACAGTTAGGAAAAAATACAATTCAATTCTATTCTCTACACTTTCTCAATCTTGGGAAATATTGGGAAGATATTTAGGGAGACCTTTGGAGCATGAAATACTTCTTCTGCTTTTTCACAATTAATTTTCTTCCCTTCCTAATGCAATTTGTTTTTCTGCTTTCGAGTTACCTCAAACTCATTGTTTTCGCTGGTATTTCCATGTTACACTGTTTATTTCAGGTTGTGTATTTATTTCATCTTTTGGAAACTGTTAGCCAAAAAAACTACCAATTTTTTTTGGATGAAGGTAGGACAAATATATATATTTTAAAGCCATGGTAAAAACTTACAAAAGCTATTGCAGGAGTTTTAATAAATTCTTTGGGTGCTCTTTTAGACAAGGATATTCATTTTGGCACAGCAGCATCCTGAATATGCCTTTTGCCATCTTTGCAAAAGAATTCCACTTCTAGCCCAGCTGCAAAGCTATAAAAATAATCACAACCTCAGTGACTCAGCAGAGTTGAGTGACTACCAAGAATTCCATGTTTATGGCGCATGCTCAAGTGGTTCCTAGTGATAACCAAATCACTAGGCATCTCTGCCCCATTCCAGCCCAGAAGCAAATATACGTTTTCTGTGCTAGGGTTAACTACAGGAACTGGCCTTGTAAAGTGGTGACCTCCTCCCTTTTGTGGTTCTCAGTGACATCCCTGCTTGAGCCTAAGCATCACAGAAGCAATTTGAACTAATTCAGGCAGGCAGGAAAGAAGAGCAGGTAGAGACAAGAAATCTGGTAGTGTAGGGATTAAAAAGATGTAGAGACTGGGAGTAGTAGGGTAAGAACTATGACTCTGATACAGAAGAGGCTGGAACTGGTTGGATGAAGAAGAAGGTGCACATGCTCTTTGCAAAAGACAGTGGCAAGACATGTATTACATTCCTTCAAGTGCCACTCAATAGAGATAGTGACAGCTTACATCGGGAACATTTCGACTCCTGATCATTGACCAGGACTCCAAAGCACTACACGCTTAGAAATACAGGCCAAAGAGACAATCTATGCCCCCAGAACCTTATCATTTAAATATCAGACAATGAGATAACAGATGGAGAGAAAGTGGCAGAACATGAGAAAGCAGCATGGCCCACATGGCCTGACCGTCAGGCTGGGGATAGCACACTGATGGACTGCCAGTGTTCTGCTGAAAGACAGATTTGAAGATGATATTAGTTGGCTTTTGCATCTTTCTGAGTAGCACGACAGAGAGCAAAAAGGTGACTTACTGCCTACCTAAGGTGGTGGAGGCCAGCGTTAACCTTTTATTTCTAAAAGGGAGATGGGGGTAGTTGGAAGCAAGCAGGAATGGGACATGAAGGGGAACAAGGGAACATGCAGGGAGGGTGGAGTTACTCCACTTCTCCAGGTGTCAAAGTGTACGATGGATATCCAACAAACCTGCTGAGAAAACTATGTCAAATGAAAACATATCATTTATTTCTGTTTGTTTGTTTCTAAAATATTTAATTAATTGAACATACAGATACAAACATCTCAGAACTATTTTAAAAGAACTGCTTTAGAAGAACATTACCAATTATTTCAAAACTGAGCAATGCCACCATAAGGTTAAGCAGTGGTATTTCTCATGTGTTATGACACCAGTACCTTAATATCAATCATATTCTGGTTTTCCCACAGAGTGTCTGATTGAACCAGTTCAAAGACGGAGAGTGACACAAATAACATTTAAAAGAAATGTGAAATTCATAATTTATTCCCGTACCATTAAACTATGACAGGGAGAGAAATTTTATAGTGCTTATCATCAGTATATCCAAATAGATTGAAAATGTTAATGTTATATTTTCATGACTAATCCCAAAGCATTTCTTCATTTGGCAAGTTGCCTGCACTTTCTTCTTGATTACACAACACTGACTGCTCCACTCGGATGATCTGAGTGTCTACAAGCTTCCTCTGTGATGCTCTTTTGGTTAGATGGATGTTTCATTTGGAAATGTCTTCAGCTTTGCTGTCACTAGATTGATGGCTTGTAGTACCAATGTATGGCCAATGTATTTGACTGCCTTTGCTACTCCCTTGCTACTTAATAAATAGGATTTGATGTTTTGTGCGTAGGCTCTAAACAGCATTTTTATGACAACTGTTATAAATGGTCTCTGCAAAATCTCAAATTATTTTCCTTTTGTGAGCTCTTTTGATACGTGACATCATTCCAAAATACAGATCTGGAAAAATTTACATCTCAGATCAAATGATTGCTGACCTCACTTGGTTTTCCAGTATTTGTCTCTCTCATTTCTTATCTGCAGATATTTTAAAAAAGAGACCATCTCTGAACTCATGGTGGTGTAGGACCAGAATGATATTTGGCTTTTTGTTGCTTCATTAAGACATGACAGTCCCCTCATGTGCTGCTGCTACTCCTTCATTCTTAACAAGTTATTAACAGTGGTACTCACTTCAGCAGCCTTTCAAACTATATGACTAGATCTCTTAATACACTGCTCATTAAGAAAGGGATCGTCTCCTGCACCTTTATGAGACTAATTTATTCTTAATTGTCCATTTCCATGAAACATTCATTTCCTTGGGAAACTTCTGGCTTTTCTACAATCACGCATCCTTAAATACTCTGTCCTTTGCATTACAGCATGCTTGTTCAGCATAGTGGAAGTGAAAAGCAGTCTTTTTTTCTTGATCACTGCTGACGTTAGCCTGTCTTCACTTTTATTTTGGAGCCACTTAATACTACGAAAGTGCAGTACCAAGTTGCTTTACTCAGAAATGAAGAAATTGGCTAGTATTCATTTTAGAAGCTGGACAACAGCAGTTTGATACAGGTGCCTCATTGGTAGTATAGAATATCAAGTTTCTTATAAATTACACGAATGATCCTAAAGTGCCGTACAGCATCAACAAGAAGAGACTGCACATTCAGATCAGTTAGAGGTTGGCCTTTCGGAGTGCTGCTGCTGTGCACACGCAAGAGCAACATTTCCATTTTCTGCATTTGTGATAATTGCTGTAAAGATCAGTCAGACCCTGGCAGTCTTATTATAATCACGTGCCTAGTTTCTTTTCAGGAGTTCCTGATGTGTTTGTTTTGATCCAGCTCTGAGGTGGCTGCATCTTGTTCATGTCATTTTAAGCACTCTTTTTTACAAGGAATTAGCTTACGTGGAACAAGGCACCAATAACTGCAAAAAAATACGACCTTTTTTATAAAAAAGGAGTCTCTTACTCCTTCCTTTCTACTACTTTCTTTTATACAAAAGGAGTTCGTGGAAACACAGGAGATCACAGGACTAATTCTACCACAGCTTACAAAAACTCTTAAAGAGTTTTGAACTTGAGATTACAGAAAACAGTAGAGTCTGCGAAAAAAAAAGGGTCATTTACTGTCATTTAAACATACCACTTGATTAAAAATGTTAAATGTTTAGTGGAATGCTTGCACTTTGAGAAGTTGTCATTTTCAGCTAATAATGTAACAATAACTTTGGAAGGTAGAATTTTGTCTACAAGGCAATGGAAAATGGAAACGTTAGTATTTATTACTAGCAAAAAATTAAACTTAATACAGCTAAGTATGTGGCATATTAATCATAATCTGATGTTTTAATTTCTTTAGTGACAACTTTCAGTTGTTTTTCATACCTATCAAAAGAATTTGAGGATTGCAGAGGATATTTTACGAACAAAATATATAAAAATGTTGAAACATATCTCCTTATATTGATTTTTTTCTACATCCTGGAGTTTAAAGATAGTTACATTTTTTCAAGCTATTGAAAGGTCTTTTTGTACATTTTATCAGGATGAATGAGTTGCATTTCTTTTCTTCCTAGAGGATGAGGAAGTCCGGGATAGACCTTCAAGGGCTGAATATCATTAAATTGCATTTGTTTTGCAAAGCCCTAGCTGGTTTTCTGCTTTCTGTATGTGGAGGGGGTGTTGTATGATATACTTTAAAAACTAAAACAATGTGATCTTGCATTGGCTGGAAATGCTTACATAACGTATTAAATAGAAAAAAAGATACATAAAAAAGCAGTTAGCAAATTTTCTGGTCATAACTGTATTTGCTAATACTAAAAATGTATCACAGTAAAGAAGAAAAAAGTGGAAATGAATTTCACTTAATATATACACTAGCTCTCAAGTACTCGGTGTTATATCTTGATTAAAAATAAAATACTCTTAACTTCACGCAAACATATTTCTAGGAGAAACAAATGAACTTCTTAGGAAACAACATATTTAAATCTTACAAAAGGTCAGCTATAGATTCTTCTTAGGAGTAAAACTGCCCCAAGAAAATCAGCACAGTGTATGTAAACGAAGCAGGAATCTTAGAAAATTATTTAAGGTTATAGCTGTAAACTCTAGTTCTTGCAGTTTCTTAAAAACTGATAAATTTGATTATGCCCATTTCTACCTCACGTGCAAAAGACAGAATAATACAATTTTCCACATGTAGGCAGAACTGGAGGTATTGCAGAAATCAGTCAAACATTGATTCTTTTAAGACTAAACCTCACAGTAAGTTAAATCTCACAAGTTACTCTACTGCAAAGAATTCTATGAATTAATTACAAAATACCAACATCGAAGCGTATTAAAACCAAAGGCAAATAGTAACTAACCACAGATTTTTGATTTATATACAGTTCAGTCAGATCAGTTTGTACAAGTTGATACATAAGCATGACAGAAAAGTAAATGATATTTTGAGGCTTTTGAGCTTCCCTTAAACTGTCTTTAAAATAAACCTTATTTTTCCTATGGTTTCCACCTAAGAACTGTGGTCACCCTAACTGTCTAAGGTAATAGCAAGATGTGTAAATCTTGTTTTTTAATTCTTTACCACTATCAGTAATTTCATCTCTGAAAACATAATTTCAGTATATCCAAACTTGCTATTGTTCTTTATATCTTTTTCTTTCTACAACTTTCGCTGGTCTGTGGTCAGCATTTTCTAGTTGCTTTTGCTTCCATGTAAACCCTGTGTCCAAGAGGAAGAGCAATTCCTTGGCTACTGCTGACTACGGTCACTTCTTTTGTACTTTCTAATTGATGCACATGAAGTAGAAACATCAGGAGGGGAATACAGTGAACTCCCAGTACCCAGTCCACATGCAGGTAACTGGGAGAAGGGGAGCAGAAGCACTCCTCAGCTGTTGGCCTACCTTTGCTTTTGCAGTGTTACATCCTACAAAATACTTCACCTTAATATGCCCCGTGATGAATGGTTACTTAACCCTTCCAAATTGTTTCAGATTAAAAATTCAACAGATGTTAGTGCTTTTGTGAGATAACACTATGTTTTTTTCAATGTTCTTGACAGTCCAGTCAGGATTTAGGTAACTATTACCAAGTTTAACAAGCAAATTTTATTGTCTTCTAATAGCAAAGTGATAAAAGATTACAGGATGAATGGAATGCCGTGAGACTGAGTGATAGCAGGACTGACAGAGGAAAATGGTTTTGGGTCAACCTGTTATAGGCTTCAGACATTAAACCAAGTTAAGCCTAAAACATGTACCTACCTTCTGTCATTCTATGGTGTATATGATAATGAAGCAGGATTACTGTATACAGTCATATGACATTGTAAAAATGTGACGGTTTTTACAAAAATCCTTGTATTGCACTCAGCCTCCAGAAAAACAAAAAAATTAAATCCTATATGCTTCCTATGTGCAGATGTCTACATGACAGAGTACTTTCATAGAGATCATATGAAAATTTCAAGATACGGTTAATATAGGCTATCTACCTTGATTTTCTCTGAAACAATATTTTCTTCAAAGAAAGATGGGGAAAACTTAAACCTGATTATTTTTTTGAAAATTTTTAATACTTAGTTTAATATTACACTGAGGGGTGCAAAATCCAGCAGCCGATCTAGGTCTTTCAGCTCACAATGTACTGTCTGCATAGCATTTTTTAGATAACCAATATATAAAATGTATGATAAAGCTGACCTAAATCTATACAATTCTGAGAATAGATTGATGTTTTTCTATTCAACACTACACTGGCTGGCTACTGAAAAATATCATGTAAACCACACATCATCTCCATGGTAATATGTGGGTCAACTGTAATGAATATGGAGCTAATTGCCGTATTTTCATGGATTATAATAAGAATAATGACCTCCAAGTCAGTATTTCCCTCGCTGGTAATAATAATCTGAGTTAAAGAGCTTCTGGCTAACAACAAACTGCTAGGCACATATCCCTAGTGAATGAGTTCTGCTTAATTAAACTTCATTGAGGAAGCTGTTACATATTTTACCAACTAAAACCAAAACCAAAGCCACAAAAGAAAGCCAACTTACAAAGTGGGGATATGTCTGTGTTGACATTTCCTCCTTTAGGATTCATCTTTTGAGCTTGACTTGCAGGAATAGGCTTATACGATTGACCTGTGGCTCTGTACATGGCTTGAACCCAGAGTATTCTATCCTGCTCATCATCACTGGCAAATATCACGGTATCTCCTTCTTTAACAGCATTGAAAAACATTCGACCACCCTGAAGACCTGGAGCAGGAAATAGGAAGGTAATCTTAATAAATACAAGTTACTTCGAAGTCACCATCAATGTTTATCACATTATTGGTTTTCCTCTGTGTGTGTGCCAGGGGGTGTGTGGGGTGGGTGTTGAAACATTTTATAGGTATTTATGACCTAGAAATATGATAAAATCTATAAGAGCTATAAGGATCAAATGGTAATACACAGAAGTACCATTTAAGTAGAATAAATATAGAAGTCTCAGGAGAAAATATTTCCATAATTCCATTTCCAGTTCAATTCCAATTTATTTCTTATTCATCTTCTCCATGTCATATGCTATTTTGCATTTCTCTAACATATCCTCCTTCTCGGCATCATTTTCTTAGCTGGAATTCCCTGTCAACTTTATCTCTTCTTGAACAGAGGCAGCTCCACACCTCTTATCAGTGTTGCTGCTCCTCCCTTGGTCCCTTTTTGTCATTCCAGTGTTTTGTTCTGAAAGCGTGTAACCAGAACAGCACACAACAATCAACGTGGCTGCACCGGCGATTTTTTTAAGAGAACACTGTCTTGGCTTTCCAAACACCTTCTGAGCATTGTTTGCATTCTCAATTATTCTAAACATTGAGCCAACATTTCCAAAGATCAGTCTTCAACATCTTAGAAGTGTCTTAAATTCATAACCCTCCACCGCATAAGTAGAGGTGAATCATTTTTGTCTACGTGTGTAACTTTGATTTCCCTCTGCCATTTTAATACTAAACTTGTGCAGATACTCCTGATATCTTCACATTTATTTTTGATTACTCTGAGTAATTTGTCTTTAGCAATAACTGTCACCATTCACCTTCTTTCCTAAATCATTTATGAATATACTTCACAGTACACTGCCACATGACTCCACCAGCAAAAACAGAGAGAAAAGGGAAAGACTGACTAGAATTCATACCTTTTTCCTTGTATCATATGTGGCCTTACAATGTTTCAGGCAGCCTTAGTGTAAGTTTATTGTTCATTCTTCTTACAACAATCTTCCTTCTAAAAGCATGATGCTTCACACCAGAAAATTCTAGTGGAATAATTGCCAAAGAACCTTGGGGTTTTTTTTTTACTGCTAGATCAAAACGAGCAAATTGAATCAGCTGGTTTACACAAACATACTGTACTTCAAAATCATGAAAAGTACCTGTATGAGGAGCTGTATAATCCACAGTGTATCCTTCGAGTTGCATCAGTTCCTGAGGCTCAGATTTCTTTTCTCTGTAACTGCACATTGCAAATGTGTATTGGCTAACCTGAATAAGAGAGGACTTGTTAATTGCTGAATTCCATTCCACAATTTTACAAAACGTACCACTGTTTAAATTAGCTTTCAGTTGTGCTGAAGAAATAAAACCCATTTTTTTCCCCCAGAAATATTTACAGTGTAAAACTATGTTCTTTATCCTTCCTGCCAAAAGGAAGGAAAAGCAAAGCCATAAGCACATATCTCTGTATTTTCCTGGAAGACAATGTCTTTTGGGCTGTTGCTTTATGAAAAATGGAAAGGTAGCAAACTAGGTTTTGGTAAGGAAAATACTTGGTACTGTGGTACTGACCAAACTGCTTGGTCTCCTGTGTGAGAGAAAAAGTCCTGTATTCCAAGAAGCTGGAAGAAAAGGACTTTTATGTATAACAGTACTATTTGCAGAAGGAGTGCCAAAATTATCATGCAGCTGTAAAGATGAACACATAATCTGGCCAATTCTAGTTAAAGATGGTAAGTGCCACAACCTTCAGTTCAATTTTATAGTCTAATTTCTGCATCTTTTGCACCTGTATTCACACTTATCTCTAGGTTGCTTGGTTCACTGGATACAGTACTGTGTAGGCCAAGCAGCGTTCAGCTGGCATGAACAACATCAGCTACTTCTCATCAAGTACAATTATTAAAAAAATAACAAAGCAATAAGAAGAGCATCTGTCATCACATGGTTTAAGACTCCCTATACAGAACAGAAAGCAATAAGGAGAGCTAAGGAAAAAGTGACTAGAAAAATCAAGAATGTGACAGCTGGGAGAGGAAAAGCAATCACTGAAACAAAACTGAGATGTTCCCAGCCTTAAATGAAGAGTGTGACCAGGAGAAAGAATGTGAATCTGTGAACACTTGAAACTTAAAGGGAACTAAATTTACATGGGCCTTTGAAACTCTCATCTCCAAGGACTGTAGGATACCTGCAAACTGACTTGTTATGAACTATAATATAATTTCTTAGATCTGTAAAATTATGCAAGGATATAAGGACAGTTAAGAAGCTTGTCTGATAGACAATGGACTGTCTTTATCTCAGTTGCTGACTGCTCGGCTAACTACTAGCTAGATTCATTGCTTTGGATACAACTTCAGAAATGATCCTTTTTCAAGCAAAATTTTGACAGCTGATTTCAGCTTCATTCACATATTCGCTGGTGCTGTACCTGCACACCACTTCACCTCCGAGTCCAGTGACTTCAACTGTTACTGACAGAAGATTTTTGGCTCTCTGTAAAGGTTGATATATTTGGAAAATAAGGCTAGAAGGTGTGATTATTATCTGCATAATGCTCTAAAAATATTTCATTATTTTAGGTATTTGGGTTTTTTGAAACAGGATTATGCTGTGCTATGTATATAGAGCATACGGTGACTGAACATATGCTCTATATACACAGTGTGTACAAGCAAAAGGAACAAGAGTAGCAGCTCTCTGCAAAATTGCCATCAGGCCCCAAAGGCTGAACTGGTGTCTCCAGAACTACAGCAGAAGTCTACAGGTGAAATAAATTAAAGATAGGTATTCCAGTCTAATTAATACATTAGTTAAGTGAAGGAGGTTTTATAGGAGAAAAGGATTTGAGAGACAGTCAGGCAACTAAAACTGAGTGCCATCTTTCCACATCAAATTTAGTATGTTCACTTAAGTGGGCTGTACCAAGGAGACAGAGCTAAATATAAACAAACACTTATTAATATAAAACATAAGTAAACTCCATCACGTTCAAAAGCTCATATTTTCAGGCTAGAAGGGACTATTACAACCAGCCAGCCTGTCCTCCAGCATAACATACATGACAGGATCTCACCTCACTGTTCGTGCATTGAGCCCATAGTTTTGCTTTCATTTATAGTGTGTATTTTAGAAAATGACTGTATTTTGGTTTAAAGGAGTTAAGTTATCCCTGGGCTGGCAGGGCAGGGCCTGGCAGCCAGGGCCCAGCCAGGGGCACTGAGGCAGCCCCAGCCCTGGGCAGGGGACACCTCCCTGGGCACAGGCCGAGGCCTTGCTGGAACATGGGCCCGGCTCAGTGTGGCCCATGGCTGGGCAGGGCAGGACTGTGGGGAGCTGGAGATCGGCCCTGCTGAGGCTTTGCTGGGGCAGGGGCTGACAGCCCCAGGGGGGCTGGAATGGGGTCCTGGGCTGTGGGCAGGGTGGGGAGGCCAGGCAGGGACAGTCGGGGCTGGTAGTGCCCTGGTGGCCCTGGCACAGGGCTCAGCCCCTGTCCATGTCATCTGTTCTAGGCCCAGCAGCAGTATCAGCTCTGTTGCTGCTCCATCTTTCCCGGTTTACGTTCCCAAGAACTGTTTTGCCTTCATGCCTGAGCATGGAGGGTGCTGTTTGTTAGTCACACACCCCTAAATCCTTTGCTTTTATTTCATAAGAGCTACCTCCTCTCCTTTTCTTGTAAACAGAACCTACACATTTAATTTTTGATATATGGCACTGCAGTAAAAACGTTTTTCAAATTACTCAATTTTGTTGAATGAAATAACTGGGCAAGCACCCACATCACTCACATTTACATGTCCACAACTCCATATAACCACACTGTACAGACAAATTCAGCCATCAAAAAGGAAGCTAGCAGATACTAATTGTGGAAATGCACAGGATGCCCGGCTTTTTCCGATTCCTTCAGGCACCCTATGTTTTTGAAGATCAGCTTGTGGAAGACCTGGGCTATGTGTCTTTGTTAATTTTTAACCTTACCCCTATAACAAGATAAGAGATTATAATGCTGTTGATTTCACTTTTTTCAAACCTATTTCAAATGCATTCTCTTATTTTAAAGGAACAATTTATTAAAAGATACTCATGTCAAAATCAGTCTTGCACTTCATCTTCTTATTGAAAATGAGACATTTTAAAGACTTTCCACCAAAGCAACAAATAGAAAAACTCCAGAAAACTTTGTTCGGGTAAAAAAAAAAAAAAAGTCTGAACAAAATAAAGAAATACAGAACTCGCCTTGCTTGTTTACATTCACAGCCTCTTAAACCTTCTTCCTTATTATTGGTGGCTGCTATCAGTTATTATAGAGAGAACCACCAGCACAATCTGAAATTACACTTTTTTATATAGATCTATGACTGGGTTTAAGGGTGCTTTCAGTAGTTAATGGACCTGTAGGTAGTTTTACCTTAGAATTCAGGAAATTACTATCAATACTTCATAGAATAACGGGTACTCAAAAGTCAGGAATATATACAACGCATTTTCAGACAAAACCAGAATCAAGCCACCTTCTTAAATAGTAATTCTTGATAGGAGAAAAGGCAATCCTCTTCCTACAATTGCATTTACCTGAATTTCATAATTTTCCAGAGTTCCGAACACCCACCTAGCAGCTGTTTTACCTCTTTGTGATGAAGTGGAAAACCAACAACCTGTGCAAGCATGACAGAGAGATACGCCCAAAAATGTGGGCATGACTTCTGTGCAGTGTCACTACGGGATGTCCCCACAGGGCAGAAAGACCCCACGTTCACTGTGCCAGGAGAAAGCATTACCGCAAACCTGGAGGCTGACTCTGTGGTCCCCGCTAAAGGGCATCACTGGGCAGCCTGCTTCAGGAGTTCAGCAGCAAGAACTAGCCGGCATAGCTGAGGTGTTTACAAAAAAAATTATCCATGAAACAAAGGACTGAATTTTCAAACATCAGAACAGGTGAAATTAAAATAACAGAAGTGAAACTGTAAACACGGTAGGTCCAGCTGAGGCTTTTTACCTAACACATTATGTCCTTGTCTTTTTCCAGTTTGAAACTAATAACCTTTTAGAGAAATGACCGAATTGTAAGAGGAAGAAAAGTAAATGTAATTAAGAGGTTAAAATTTCCACTCTGTAACCTTCCTATAACATTGAGCTGTTCTTTCACAAACCACTAACAACTTCTAATACGTGTAGCAATAACAAAGATGCACATTACTCACATCATGCTCCTGAAAAATCAACATTATTCATCTAATTTCACACCTGATTTAAATTTCCAAAGCATGTGTAAATCATACTGATAGCCTCTGTCTTACAACTGAATTTTGTGGCCTTAGTATTTTACTAACGGAAGCTAAAAGCCAATTTATAGAGGAAGACTCATAAATATGTCAATAACATATCAATACAACAGACTGATATTCATTACTGAATGCTTATTTCACACGTATTGACTTCAGCTTATTGTCAGTGTATACATCACTGCTGGACTATATAAATAAGCCAGAGCTGTCCAGACAGTAAATATAGATTTAACACAGTATTTTTTATATAGCCTTATTGAGTTGCTAGCTGCTTTAAAATGAAATAGATTTCTAAATCCCATCACAGTTGGAAAATTCCTGTAATATTCTCCTACAGCATTTCAATTTCAGCATAGAAAGCTGATAGTTAGAAAGAAAGATAGTCAAAATTAGCTTGGCTGGAATAAACAGGTCTCCCAGGTGGCTCCATATCACACTCACAGAAAGACTATGTTTCTCTTAGGTGTGCACTTTAAAACTCAGATGTTCTCTGTGGCTTAGAGGTAGAGAACAAGGTCTTTCTTTTTGTGAAAGAGGGGATGTACCGTAGGAGGAGTGTGAAAGAAAAGCATGAAGGGCAAGGAAGCATTCTAGCCTTTCTTTCTTTTTTTCCTATAACTTTTAAGTTATTTTCCCTTTGCATCCGTGCCTTAACAGCTATCCTATACAGAAATTTTCCCAATGCTTACCAACCCCTAAGTCACAAAAATTCCTCATCTCTTCACAGAGGACCTTGGTAAAATCAGAACCAAAATGATTCAGTAGATTTTCCAGAAGATCCTGTTCAGCCTTATAACTATTACTCAGTGATTATCAATACGCAAGCCAATTCCCATTGAGGTCAGGAAGAAAAACTGTATTGACATCAAGCTTCGCAAGAATAACATGCAAATACTCTCAGCTTTTAACTTCACTTTAATAAGGACCTTGTTTAGAATTTTGTTTTTTACATCCTTACAATTTTTGTTATTTAGGAGTAGGAAAGAGACCAGGTGAGTGTGATTGACAGAATGGTAGAGAAAGGAATCAGGCTTTCTGTAGTTTTAGAAGCCTTCATTCTTAAAAAAGCCTCATTAGTAGGCTTCATCCTTTGTATGACATTTATGGAGACTCACATTTTAACTGTTTCCTGTCAACAAAACAAAGGACACAGAAGAACAGCGTTCTCTGAACTGACTCAAAAGAACAACAAATTTGTAACTGGCATCTGAAGACAAGTACAAACAGAAAATATTGATTTTTCCAAAGATTCACAAAAATTGTTCATTTCTCAGTTTTGACCATTTAAAATCTAGTTTTCTATTCCTGTTCTAATAGTCTCATGTTAATGCCACCATTGAGTAGCATGTGAAAATACTTACAGTTCTGGGTTTGGACAAAGAATTACAAAATATCAGTCCAGGTCATTTTTGTGGTCAATAAAAATGGCTGCACTAGATTTTCTATAATGATTACATAATAAGATTTTATCCAATTTAATATTGCAAGGAAGAACAACAACAAAAAAAGCATTATTCAAAAAATAGTTCAAAAAAGTTCTTAATAGTAACTATTGTTGCTTTTATTTAATTTTAAGGGCAGAAAATATTTTTTTGAGATAGAATAAATGAAACAGTAAGTACAATCCACTTTGTGAAATAGAATTGTTTTAAATTGAGCACTGCTAGAAAGCTTTCAGCGGAATGTTTCAAGGTCAAAACAATTTCATTCAGAAATTTGTAGGTTTCAGCTGACACATTGCACAGCGTAGGGACTCATTTATATAAATGTAAAGCTCAGTGACATTTTTGTTTACTACATATATAAATTAAAACCAAAATACCCTGGATGTCTCTATGCTGTAAGAAGCTTGCAGTAGTGCTGCATATGTTGCCTTACGACACTGATTTACAAATGGCTCCAGAAACCACACGTAAGAGAACTGATAGTCCGAGACTACTTTTTAATGAAAATTCATGACAGACTACTAACCTGAACAAGAACAAAGTAGCGTTTTTTCCACCGCTTCCAAACCTTCTGTCCTAGAGCGTACAAATATCTGCAGAGGACATAATAAAAGGAATGGTTTTCCATTAATAAGAAGCACGATAATAGGAGGATCCAATACAAATGAGTGTATTTATCTGCTCTACCTACTGAGCTTTTTTATCAGTGTTGTTACATCTAAGAAGTGATTTTTTTCTTCTGTTTACTCAGACCATAAAAATGCAGAGACATATTCCTTTTCACTCAAAATGTGACAAAAAAAGCAGAAACAAATCATGTTTAAGACGACTAAGCTGCTTATTACTTATATTTCACCAATTGTCTCTGAAAGTAGAAAAAATACCTTCAAGTATAACACTTTTGACTACACAGAAATACTGAATGTTAGAAAAGTTAAAACTCCCCAACATTTTTTTTTCCCATTTGATTTCCACAGATTTGCTAGTGTTTCTCTAGTCTGTCACAATGTCAGTTTGGGAAAATGCTCAAATAACAAAATGCCAGCAGACAAACAAGATTAAATTTTTTCCAGAGTAAACTAGAACCTAATTTCCCAAAGAGAAGCCCTTCACTACTCTTAGGTTACAAAAAAACTCCTTGTCACCTTGGCAATTACCAGGCTTTGAATCAGATGGTGTAATGAGGAGGATCAACCAGTGAGATGATAACACCACAGATGTTGATACTATTTGGTGGTAGAGGAAGCACTCCCATTACCAAAGAAGTAGCAGCAAGTTTTATGGCATTATAGTGACACTTTTTTCTGTCACTGTGGTTGTGTTGCACTGCTGTTAACAAAGACTGCAAGAGGAAAAGGATGAGCTGTGGGATTGCATGCAAGAGGTAAGGATCTGCTGCTTAAAATCTGACAGGAGAACAAAATATTACCTATGAGATGTTCCCTCTGGCTGGCCAGCTTCTGTCAAGGGCATCTAGTACAATTACGTGGGTCAAAGGCAGAACAAGTATCAAAATTGTTCAGATCAACGAATGCTGGCTTCACAGGACACTCTCCAGAGGATGCTAGCACATATGTATTACTGAGAAGTTACCATGACTAGGATCGGGGACGGTTGGTTGGATGGTTGGTAGATGAACAGGCACCTTTGAAGTAAGGGTCTGCTGCCCTCTGCTTTGTGATGACTTTTGGGGCTCTGTTGCTCAGTGGTTCTGAACTCAGTTGCAAAACAGCAATCAACCAATATCTTCCGTGAAACAGGCAAGGAAGATACAGGCAAAATCTTTTTCCCACTTGCCCTCAGCATACTTTCAAGAACATTCTTTATGGCCTTAGGTATCACAAAGGACAAATTTTTGTCAGTGTAATGCTTATTTACCATGGTGGTTTGCCAAACCACATAACGGCTCCCTTATTAGCAGACACAGATATCTTGCCTGTCTTCAGCCCCTGTTATACCCACACTGAAGCTCTGCCTTGCTTGGTTACTCGCTTTTTATTAGTATGAGAGAGAGGACAACTGGCTTTCTGTACGTGATTACCATGTGATGTAACTTTCTTTGAATAGTCCAGATCCTACCACACTCTTTTTAACTTCTTAATTCTGTGATTATTATAAATTCAATACAATGAAAGGAGAAGAGTAAGGGCTATGTCAGAAAGGGTACCAAAAAAAGGGCCTACTAAGGTTTATTTGAAAGTTTATGATGTTTCACAACTAAAGAAGCATTCACCTCACAGACTGATAAGCACATATCCTCCTACAAAATACGAACTGTTTTCCTTTCATATGTGTTTCAAAAGAGCCAGGCATGTTCCTCTAAATCAGAACATTTATCCTCCCCAAAGCATACCACATTGCCATTGCCCTCGCTAATCTCTGTACTATTACCATAGGGTGGAGGTGGAATGACTGATGAATTTCACTCAGCCTTGAAGGCAAACGATCGTCGGTGGAGAGGGGAGAAAAGTAAAAGGGTCCACAGGTGGCCTTTGGGCTCTCTCAGTCCTAAGTCTGCCCTGTTCATGGTGATTCTGCCACTGCATCCTTCAGAGTATCTTGTAGGTTTCTCTGATGTATGTCAAGGACCACTGCCCCATGGACTGCACAGACCAACTGAGAACACACGGTTCTCAAATGCTACAGTACAAAGATACCCTGACCATGTTCCCACCCTCTTGGCATGTCTTAAATGACTGTAAAGGAGGCATAGACTAACACAAGGTTCCTCGTACTCAAGAGTAATCCTGGTACCAGCAGCAGCAGTGACTTTGACTAACAGGACTAACAGACAGTGACTAACAGGAGCACTGCAGAAAATAAGCAATCCAACCCTAGAAACACCATGTTTAATTCTTTTTCATTATTAACTGAGCCTGGTATGGAAGTGCTTTTAAAATAAGAGATCTTAAAAGAATATTTAAAATTAGTTTTCATGTAAAATACACTACATATGGTCCTGCAGTACAGGCAGAACTATCACAAGCTACAGTAAATTGAAAATTATTAAATAAGAAAGCATACAAAAAAGAAATTAAATAGCAATGTGCACTTTTTATTCCTCCTATAAATCATTTCCAACTAAGATGTTAAATAAGAGCTTCCTTGGGAAAAAAAACGGTGGAACATTAACACCCTAGCTTTAAAATCTGCTGGTCTTAGATAAGATTAGGCAGCAAAGAAAATAGCAGCCATTACACAAAGCTGGGATTTAGTACAAAAGTGAAAAGCCTTATGTTACTTGGTTTTACAAATCTCTATAAACACACAGCTACAATGTTATGTTATTAATCCTTGTTCCAGTGCCATCTCTAATGGTGATAGATTTTTTCTAATGTAGAAAGTTTCAGCTATTTAAAAGGGATATATCCTGTGCACATCTTAAGTGTGCATGCTCCTGAAAGACGATGAGATTAATTCTTACTCAAGAGTCTAACATTTATACCCAGAAGGAGCCAAACATCCTATAGACTCCTAGAATCCTGTTTGAACTTCTCTTTCCCATTTATTTTCCATTGAAGAAAATGGGATGCAAAGGACAAAAAATGGGAAGCTGATTACACCAAACTGAGTGGGGAAGTGGACACTTCAGAAGGAAGAGCCACCCTGCAGGAAGTACTGGATAGGCTGGGAGAGTGGGCTAACAAGAATCCTATGAATTTCAACAAGGACAAGTGTAAGGTCTTGCACCTGGGAAAACATAATCCAGGAGTGCAGCACAGGCTGGGATCTACCCGGCTGGGCAGCAGATCTGTGGAAAGGGACCTGGGGGTCCTGGTGGACAACAAGCTCCATATGAGCAAACAGTGTGTAGCTGGGGCAAAGAAAGCCAACAGGGTGCTGGGCTGCATCAACAAGGGCACCACCAGCAGAGATAAGCAAGTCATTATCCCACTCTACTCAGCACTTGGCAGACCACACCTGGAATGCTGTGTTCAGTTTTG
The DNA here is from genome assembly GCA_947846985.1 of Fratercula arctica. Classification (NCBI taxonomy): domain Eukaryota; kingdom Metazoa; phylum Chordata; class Aves; order Charadriiformes; family Alcidae; genus Fratercula; species Fratercula arctica. The sequence continues at coordinate 190,299,557 of CANTUZ010000001.1, forward strand.
GTCCCAGCTAAACAAAAAATATATGGACGGGTTGGAGAGGATCCAGAGAAGGGTCACCAAGATGATCAAAGGACTGGGAAACCTGTCATATGAGGAAAGGCTGAGAGAACTGGGTTTGTTCAGCCTTGAGAAAAGGCGGCTTAGGTGAGACCTTATCACCATGTTCCAGTATTTAAAGGACGAACACAAAGAAGATGGAGACTCCCTTTTTACAAGGAATCACATGGAAAAGATAAGGGGTAATGGGTAACAGTTACTCCTGGGAAGATTCTGATTGGACACAAGAGGAAAATTTTTCACAATGAGAACAACGAGCCATTGGAATAGTCTCCCCGGGGAAGTGGCGGGTTCTCCATCATTGAACACATTTAAGATTCAGCTGGACAGGGTGCTGAGCTGTCTTGTCTAGACCGTGCTTTTGCCAAATAAGTTTTGACCAGATGATCCTTGAGGTCCCTTCCAACCTGGTATTCCATGATTCTATGACCAAAGAACCTTGTTAAATTTGAACAGTAATATCTAGGATTTGTAGGAACTGCAGTTCATGTCTAGAACAGAAAAAGCCTACAAAATCCAGTTTCCAGAATGAAATGATACTTGCATTTCACAACTGGTGCAGAAAATCAAGAGGTTAACAGATTCCAAAGTTCCAGAGCCAAGTTGAAGAATGTTTTATTTTTAAGATGGGGAATTGCATCATTTTTCATGGGTCTCAAGTAAATGTCAGTACCAGAAACCAGACCAGACCCTCATAATCACAAGCTCACAGAACTGCAGCCTGCTATTTCTGTACCTGTACGTGTATCTGTGTTCATCTACAAGCCTTGCTCACTTCCTCCATCCAAAAATATCTGCACAAGATGCACAGTGTTAATTCTTCAGACTGTTTTAAAAACCCTCAGCAGGAACAAGAAACACACAACAGCCATTCCTTCAAACACTGTCCCTTTCTTTAGATGAAATACTCTGTGCAATACAGAGAAGAAACTGATATTCAGAAGTAGTCAATTCCATATTTCTAAAAATTAACCACGCCATTTGCTACAATTTTTCTCACTCCAATTTGGGTTCCAGAGTTGGGATAATCTAAAATAATTCTTTAATTATTACAGTTCGGCTAAACACTGAGAAGGAAAATACTGAAATAGTTCCCCTGTATCTAAGCACTGAAATAGTAATTGCTCATTACTAAATAGATTTATTTTGACTTCTCTTTAAGACCATGTTTTGAGAGTGTTTAATGAGTAGCAGACTGACAAGAAGGTAGGAAAGGTTGATTTTCTGATGCACATAAAACCAGATATAGATGGCAGACTTTTATTCTGTAAAAATATATTAATATAATAAGGTATGTATACATAACATCTATATCTATACATGTGCATATTAGAAAGCATATTTATAGTTAGTATGTATATGCTTGGTTGCCTTCTTTAGTCTTTTTATATTACTCGCATAATTTCCAGTACCTTAAGAGTAACACACCTGCTTTTACACAGCACATAGAAAATAGGACCTTGATCAGACATGTTGAGTCATTAAGTGCTGCACCAATGTGTGTCCTAACACAGTTTTCTAGTAATATGAAAATGCAACCAAACGTACAAAGCATGCAATTACTTTCCTGAGACTTTCACTCTTAAAAAACAGTTCTACAATTTTCTTTTCTTAAACATTATTTAATACTATTTTCTTTCTCTTCACTCACTCCCAAATTAAAAAGTAAAAATTGGATTCGTATGAAATCAGATTTACCTGATTATACCTCACAATGCTTGTAATATTGTAGAAAAAGAAACATTTAATATTTCAAGTTCACTTCCTAGAAATAAATAAAAATACAAGCAATTCACTTCCACTACAAAACACAGAAACACCTGGATAAAAATGTTTAATGTATCGTCTTGCCTCAGTCAGTATCATTTTCCCCTCCGGAAACAGAACAAACAAACCGAACAACCATTTTCTTTAAAAAGTCTGAGCATCGCTATATTTTAAATATATAAAGGTTGAATATTTTCAAAGTGCATTTCCTTGTGTTACAAAAATGCAAAACCATATTGCTAAATATTATAGTTCAGTTTCAGTTATGTGATGGCATACACAGGAAAGAAGATGGCAGCTTGTTTGCTCGAAGTCCACGCTGCGAGAGTGCAGGGTTCTACTTTTTGATGAAAAAATCAGCACTAATGAATAGCTGAAAAACATAATTGAGTGTGGAATACCGGAGCTATTCACTGCTGGAGAAATGAGAAAGGACTTATTACTTCTACAGAGATCATTTTTAGACTGGCCTTTTTATTCTAAGGAACGAAGCAATCTATCTACATCTTGAATGATAAATTCTCTACTTGTAAAAGGCTTCATTTATCACAAACAATGAAAAAAATATAGAAAGAAAAATCAATACGTGTAGCAGTTTAGTCCAGCAAAGGCCTTTCTTAAAGAGAAACCTCAGTCAAGGTTGAAAGAGCAATTAATGCAGTCTCAAAAATCTGGGCCACTCTGATAGAGTTCGGTTAACATGTGGCAGAAGTAATCATCCACTTGTGAAAATGATTTTCAGTTCATTCTCAAACACCTTTCAGACACTCATGATCCCATTTAACTGACAACAATACAGGCTATCTCTGGGCATCATTGCATTCGCTGTGAGAGCCAATGGGGACCAAATGCCCACAGGCACTTTCAGTCATCCCTGCACGCTTGGATAAAAGGAATCTTCCTTGCACCGCATTCCTTCTTTTATTTAACCCCGCAAGATTAAGCCATTTTTTTGTCTTCAGTTGAGGACGAGAGAGAAAACTGATTCAAGACAACAATATGACCTGGGTCATAAGAAACCTAGCTGTAAACATTCTCGGATTCATTTTAGTACTCTCTGTGCTCTCGAGAAAGAGAACTAAATAAGCCTTCAACAGATGGAACGAAAAAAATCAGCATAAACTTCTACTGTAATTATGCCTGCTAAGGATAAAGACATGTTGAAGAATGTCAAGTAATACAAACAGCACAGCCACAGAAAACAGTTCCATTTATTCCAACGAGCAAGATATTCATAATATTAACAGAAAAACCTGTGGGGATTTTTTCCCCCCAAGCGACTTTTCACTTAGGGTATAAATGGTGATTGGTATGCTGGAAGATCAGATATCCCTAGATTCTTTAACAGTGATATCTTACTGCACTCCGGAGTGCTTCAGCATTTGTGAATATGCATGCCAGTACTTATGGAACCTGTGAAGTAACTGCAATGGCAACTTGAGAATTATTAATCCAATTTATGTCATATCATAAAGCCTATTTGGTATGTAAAGTGGGAGTGTTTGTCAAGACAGAAAAACATCCTTTAGCCTTTAGAGAATTCCATGCAACAAAAGAATGAAATCCTTCAGATGCAACACAACTGTAGAAAGCGCTCCAATTCTAATGTAATCTAATTGTAATGTAAATTGCAAACAGCTGGTGCTGAGGAGCAGACATCCATTCCCTCTGCTTTTTGATGCAGTGTACTTTGGTCTGAAGCCATGGACCAAAGAGTTACCAGTGGCTGCAGCATATATGGGTGCAGGCCTGGAGCTCATCTCTTGGTTCAATTTAATCTAAAAGGGTAACAGTCTGTGAACACAAACTGTTCCGTGATGTGAAACAAAGTACTGTAAGCAGGAACAACTATGAGATTCATTTTAAAAGTGAAAATATGAATTTAATTGCCAATGTTGATGTAGTAGAAAAAGTCTGAATCGCGCTGCTCTCCCTTGTGCATGCAGTGTGGTCGTGGAAACAGTTCTTCACATTGCCAGACCTCAAATCAACTCAAAAGCATCCTGAGCATCCAGAAACATCTAGCATCCAGCCCAAACACCCCTCCACCTCACTGGAAGCACATGACGCTGCAACTAGAAAAACTGGTGACCCTTTTTCCAGACAGGTAGTGATATTATTTACCATCTAGAAAGCCTAAATGGCCAAGGACCTGTTAATATGAAAAATCTACTTTTGTTTCTAGGTCATACACTTCCACTGATGGAATCAGTCAAAACACCCTGCTCGGTGTCACACTGGTGTAAAACAAATCAATGAACTGGTGTAAAACAAAGCTGCCAATTCTGGAGTGTTGAAAACAGCCCACTTTTGGGAAGAGTGGCTGAGGCTAGTAAGAGCAGTGAGCTCTTTCAGGAACAACACTTGGCTTTGGTTATCTCTGGCTGGTTATGTATTTCTTTTCATCATCCAGAAAGCTACTTTTGAATTGATATAACTTTAATTTTGTAAAGAATACGGACCTCAGCAGAGCTACTTCTGTATTTTTTTTTGTAATAACATATAAGCAGAACAGGATGCATATATTTCCATCCTAAAGATTGTCAGTTCTAAGTATTTTCATAACATTTGTTGTCATAATCACTAGTAGGTATTTTAAAGTTACTATGGATCAGTATAAAGAGGTACATCTTATCTACCAAAGGCATACAGGATATATGTCACACCTGGTATCCCTATTTGTGATTTTAAATGAAGCACAGAAGTTACGATGATGAGTTAGTCTAGCACGTCCCTTCCATTTGTGCACACAGAAGATATGTATTCAGAATGTTATGGTATTTTAAAACCACTTTTTAAAATTCTTGACAAAAAAAAAAATCTTAGGGATTTTTTTTTTAAAAAATCCCTAAAATAATTCAATTAAACCCACTATTTTAAAACATCACTGAAGTTTTGAAACAAATTAGTTTTAACAACTCCTAACCTACCTCTCATTATTTTCTTAATAGGAACATTGCTTGACGCTTGAGTAGTGCTTTATAAACTTCAGGTAACTACTGCCTCACAACACGTCCAGTGAAGGAGATTAGCTTCTGTGGGAGGGAAGCCGAGGTGGAGAAGAGCGAGAACTGTTCAGAACCTGAGGTCCCAAGGCAGCAGAAGAAACATTTAGGAAAGCCTCACACCAGCCCTTATCTTCCAGACACTGTAAAATGCATTTCAGAAGCCGGTAAAGCTGTTCAGCCCTTTCACTCCATGTGTCAAAACATGCAAATTGTCCATGAATTAAAAAAATATAAAAGAAAATGTTCCAAAGGGAAACAGCAAGTTAAATACATTTGTCTTTGCAGGTCCTCTGTGCCACTTTCAGTGACCATGTTTCCGGTGGACTTTGTATGGATCCAGCATAAACTACTTGGGGCATATTTCAGCTTCAGAGCTTTGCAAATTACCCTTTGGGAGTCTCCATTGGCTATACCGGATCCCTACACTGCCCAGACTCCAAACTCAGGCGGTGCAGTTAGTTGCCTGAAAATAGATGAAATGAAGGAGGCTTTCTGCACCTAGCCATCATGAAGAGGAAATAATGTGACATTCACGGAAAATGGTTGCTGTTTGCAGTCTGACAAGAGTACTCGTTCTAAAGCACAATTCAGAATAATATATATTAGTTTGCCCTTTACAGTCAGTTCTATGAAGTAAAGCTTCTGTGGATGCAATGACCAAACTTAGCTGGTAGTGAACACAGTATGCTGACTGTAAAGATTTCAAAATGAAAGTGCTAGAGCACAATTTAGGCAACAGTGGGGAAATGAATTTACCTCCTTGGAATTCACATACAACCTTTGAAATGGCATTCTGTCCTCACACTGCAGAAATAAAAAGCTTTTTATTGGGAACTAAGTAATTTCTTCTGGATTAAAATTTTGACACTTCATGCTCTCGTACGTTGGAAAATTCCCTTTTAATTGACCAGACTTCACATAAACATTGGAGTCAATGAATACCACTTCTCTTTCCATCCAGCGTCCAACAGCAGAAAAACACATGATGCTGCCTGTACCAGTGGTGCAGACTGTCTCCGTTGCATCTCTAGCACCTCTAAGGAATGCAGGAATAGCGCCAGACATTAATTTCCATTCTCACACAGCAAAGCAACTGTTATGGCTTGTTTCCATGAACTCAAATTAGTTACATTTCATTGTGCATTTTAGGCATTCCTGGACAGGTTTGTGAAAGAGAAATTCAATGTAATTGAATGTTAGTAAAGAACCCTATCTGGCTCAGAAAGTCCTTGCTGTGCAGACGGGTGGAGTCTGAAAGGGTACTGAGACTACTCTTACGAACTTTCCCAGCCATCTGCTGCTGGCCACAGTGGGAGACATGATACCAGGTCAGATGAACATTCGGTCCAAGACAATAAGGTTAATCTAACCTTCTGACAGAGACATTCTGCCTTGGAAAACCTACCGGAGCAGAATGACAGCTGTAGGTGATCCTTTTATCAAGAGCTAGAGTCAAAAAAGTACTTTTATACTCCTGACCACCTTTTGATGATGATACATGACTAAGAACAAGGAAGAAAGTTTTCATAGTATGGCCCAGCCAATCAGTTGTCTTAAAATATCCATTGTAAGAAACTTTCCTATACAAAATACATGTAGAATTTTAAAGATGCCAAGGAATCAAAAAGAATTCTGTTTCTATGTCACTTCATCTCTTTTGAAGACACTCGTCTCTACGAAAGAAGGTGGAAGTGGCCACTCAAAAGCACATTCAGGCCTCTGCCTTGTTCCCAACAGGATGCGGAGGGAAGCAGCAACTGGATGGAAGCATGCAGTTATACATCCCCAGAATTTTCGTCTATACCCATGCTATTACTGGCTTTAGGAGTTTCTTTATCTAGAAATGGTGTCTCTGTATTTACTCGTTAGTGGACTTTTGTTTCAATGACTGTTGTTTCAATGGTTTTCTGAACCTTTTAAATTTTCAAAATCTACACCTAGTAGCACAGTTCCACATCTTAACTACTTTTGCCTAGAAGCAGCTGTTTGGTTTTCTCTGACACTTACACCTCCTAGTACCTCCTAGTACCTCCTCCTAAGACTACTTAGTCTAGAGGCACTGGAAGAGAGAGTTTCCAGTGTACAGTACTTTACTTTAGAACTGTTAACATGATCGGACATTTATTCTTGGAAATGCCAAAAAGAAACAATCAATCTGAAACTAAATTCCACAGGAATTATTCTAGGAATTGATAGAATTGCATCACTGAGAAATATATCCACCTTAAGAAACAGACTTTAGTATCCCTTCGTGGAATTCAGGATTTTTAAAATGGATTAAGATAATAAAGAAAAAAATAAAAATCCAAAAGAAATATTTATACGCTATGAATATCTTGAAAATAGTTTTGGTTTTGGTGGTTACACAAAAACAAAAAAAGTGATATACAAGACATATAAGCCTAAAACAACAGCATGGATTTGCTCTTTGTGAAAAGTGCTTTACTGTAACAAATACATAGAAAATAAAAACCTTCAAATGCACCGTCCTTGCAGTAGAGTTATTAAACGGCAGCTGATTCACATGTTCAGCTGCAGAAGTAGGACTTCAGGAATACAGAATTTACCACCTGGAGGGAGCATCAGAGCCATCTACTGGGGTCAGCCTATTCCTGCTGCACAGGATTGCTCTGATAAGCAACTGTATCCCCAAAATAGCAATACTAAAGTGATATTCAACTGCAAAACTGCTGTTACGTACAAATAAAATAAAAAAAAAAAACCTCGTAAAATCTAAGAGGAAACTTAAGTTGTAACACTGATGAATTAGATGTGAGGGGAGGTTTGAGTGTTTTCTCCTCACTTTAAGTTTTAGAAATACTTTTTAAAAAATAGCATTTATTTGTATATAACACAAAGGGTAAAATGCCTCCTCCTGTGAGTGTTTTACTGATGAATTTAAGTGGAACAAAAAAAATATTAATATTTTTAGTATCATTCATTGATTATTGTTCAAATCTGAGATTGAGATTTTTCAATCTCTTTCCCCAAGCAGAACATTACATGTGTGTGTGTATATATATATTTAGACATACATATATATTTAGACATACATATATAAAAGGACTAATTTCCTGCTATAACTGCAGAGTAGTTCCACTGTCCCTTAAACCTAATGGAATAGCTACCTCCATTCTCCAAATATTCGATTTACCAAAATACTATAACAGATTTTATTGGAATTTGCAGAGCTAAATTTCCAACTAGGCTTTAATTAAACTCCCACATTAAATATTTTAAAACATTCTTCTAAAATAGACTGTATATATACAGAGAAAAAAAGACTTTTACAGCTCCTAAGAAGCTACACTCGGAAGCTTCTAAAATTAACATGCAGTTGCTTTTCTGTATAGGCTAGGAAACTATGCAATCTTCTAAATTATAAAAGCTTTCACAAAACAATATAACAATCAGAAGTGAGATTAATTGAGCTGCGTTATAATCATGTTCCCATCCTCTCCCTTAATTTAACCATGCTGCCCTCCTGTGGATGTCAGGATATGTATAAGCAATGGCTTGCTCAGGCTATGAAAATCTAGTTCAAATTGATGCCTGCTACCTGGTTGTGACTGACTTGAAGAGGAAAGAAAATGCCACTGTGTAACCACAAAAAGCGGTTAAATTAAACTTCAGGGCAAGGACTGCGAAACTTGTATTTTAAATAGTTTTAAAATGAATATTTTAAATAAGTAGAATGTCTTATTATTCCACAAATCATGTATATATGGGAACAGAGAGTCATACATATTAATAATACATTTATTCTCAAATTAGGGGGAGAATATTCATTGCATAATGACAAGTTACTTCATTTGTTGAAGTGCCAACATAGTTGAACACACATATTATAAAGATTATCCAAAACCTCAAAAAGCATAGAAATCATTTGCAAAAGTATCAGTATTTGGTAAACTGAAAAAGTGAGAACTGGTAAAATTTTAATCTTTTTTTCCTGGTACAGAGATACCAAATTATGGAGTCAAAAAGATGTTATATCTTTGAAGAGAAATATCAAAAATGGTTTGGAGTAGAAGAATATAAAATTAAGGACAGGTATAATAAATTATTCAAAGAAATTACCTATGCAGAAAAAAATCTTTTTTGATGAATTACATTTCCATAAAGTCTTTTCTATATTCTGTTAGAGTAGTCAGATTTCTTAAATCATTGGTTTAAAACAGATCAGTACGGAACAGATACCAAAACCACTAAAATACAATACCTGGAGTGACACAACGCTGCTGTTTTTCTTCTCGACTAAATTTGTAAATGATGAAAAACTATGCTTAAAGTCTCATGATAAAGAATGCTTAAAAATACACTTTTCTTTCTGAAGATAAACTAAAATTTCTAAAAGCTACAAAAGGTACAGTGATACTTTTTGATTCTAAAACATGTTAGGAAGTAAACACTTCTTTTTCTTTAGAATCCTTTTTTTGTCTTTAACTTGGAAAAAAAAAAGAAAAACGAAATGCTAAATTTTAAGTCAAGTCACTCCCTGACAAAATATTTTATATATTATTGGAAAGACTGTGAAATAAATAAAAAGTCTCAGGAAAGCGAAAAACTGTGAGAAATTATCTTGGACAAGACAAGACATTTAGATTAGAGATGCTATTTTGTGCCAATTAGCGAAGCTGCTAACATGCCATATCAATAAAAAACAATTGACCTAAGTAGTGGGGCTAATTAAATGAAATAAGATAATTAAATGCTTCTCAATATATAATAAAAAATTATGGCTGAAAGTGTTCCATAATGTTGTCTTTTTGTTTTCCTATTATCTGCTTTTCTGCTGAGTTTTAATCAGTGTATCCATATGCATAAAAGACAGATAGTGTCCAGATGTTAATGTGTTGGTGGCAGGAATCAGGTGTTCAATTAAAATTTATTGAGTGTGCAAAGAAAAAAACCAAGCCTTCCATTAAGTAGAATACATACAGCTCAATTAAAAATGAGTGTAGCATTTGTGATTAAATTGAACGCTCACATTCTAGAATGGCAATAAAATTTTACATGACATACAATTACTTCGTTAACTTAATCTTAATCATACAATTCTAATTTAAGGATCAGTGTTATCTTCTGTTTCAAAAGGGATCCATTGCTTCTCAACATACAAAATAATGGTAGAGCTGCATGGTTTTCTGCATCTGATGCTTTCTTTTCTTTTTTTTTTTTCCATAATTACTGAATGAAAGACAAGCAACTGTAACATTTTTAGGGATCTTAGTCTAGCGCATGTTCTCAGCTACTGCCAATATTGCTTATATTTAATACCAGCCCCAGTTGTGTTGCTTGCATAACAACTCCAATTTCGTTCGAATGCATTCATTACTCAGAATGTGTTTCTAAATGGCTTGACTGAAAAGTCCTTAAATTGACATCCCATGCCCATGTAATGTGGTGTCACTTCCCAGCCTACTGCCCTTAACCTAAAAGGAATCATTCTGTAGTCTAAGCCTTCAGACCCTTGGTTCTGACTTCAGCTTGCCCTTCAAAGCTAAGACTTACAACCAGATGAAAAAAGCTGGAGAGCCACAAACATTCGGTTTTAGAAAAGAGACTGGCCATCGGGTGTCCGGCTGTGCGGGGAGCACATCCCCGGGTAAGACTTCTCCACACCAGCACTGCTACGAGCTGAGCCAAGCTTCTTACTCTCCTCTACTTGGTCAATGGCATGGTGCATTCCACTTAAAACGTTGAATTTCAAATGGTTTCAGAATTTAAATAAGCTTAAAATATCAGTGGTCAAAATCAGAAATGGAGGAATACGTGATAGTAAATTCAAAGCCACTGATTTACTGAACAAGGATTACTAGTTTTGTATTTAGGAACCTGTTCTCTCACCAGAACCACACAGCTTCTCATCTTTGGAATAAACTTTGAAGAAAAGCAGATGGCCATTTCGGGCTGGCAATCTTCTATCGTTATAATAGGAGTTCTCCATCTGGTAAAGCAGGGGAATTTGGTCTGACCCCAACAGAGACTTAGCAGTGGAACTCAAACCTCCACCTACCACAACACTTTCCCTGCCAATTTGTCCCTGGTTTACTTCATAAAAGCAGCACGAAAGACAATCTAACAGGTCTTTTCTGTCTCTGGCTCCAAAGGCAAACCATGCACAGGATTTGACATACCATTTCACAAGCATTTTTCACCTATCTGATCTCTTTTACCATTTATATGAAAAAAAAAACCAAACCAACCAGAACCACACATTATGAAAAGAGAAAGCAATACTACCTCGTTGAACAGGCACAAAGTTAATTTAGGATGGGATTAAATTAAAACATGTTTGTGACAGCAAGCATGCTAAAAAGATCATTTGTAGTGCACAGTGAACTCTTCATTACAGTTTTTATTTAAATAAACAGACAGAATGAGCTGACTGTGCAGAACTCTGTATGAAAGCACCACTACACTGAGGACATCACAGAAACCAACAGCCTACCAAGGTGATGCTGTCACGTTGCTTTCTCGGGGATGTGAGATGTACTCGAGGACCCTGACAAAATGGTACAGTATGGAACTGCCAACACAGTTGTGTTGACATTTAACAGGACGTGGACTATTTAAAGGGAGCTGGCTGTGATGAATACACTATCTGGGCAAAACAACAGTAGTGCAGGGCCATGGGGACTCCGTTACTGTGTCAAAATTGAATGCAATACTATAATCATTGAAATTATAACACTGCGGAGAAAAAAACCCCACTAACTGAATTTATAAAAAGTTACCTCTGCCTTTACATCCAGTATTGTGTTAGAAACAATTTCTTCCCATACAGAATATTGTATTATGACTTGAAATCCACTCTCAGACACAGTAAAGCACAACTGACCCTACAGTATCTACCCGAGCCAGCATTCTGGCACACTGGGAGGATTAGACTGGTTACATACTACTATCATTTAAAATTGATTTTGTTCTCATAAGTGCCTTTGATTTTGTAAGGGTTTATATTCCCAAAGACAAAAACTAGGTGAATTTTACCTTCCTATAAGTAACAGATGGACAGCGCAAGTGACAGAAGGACGCAACAGGCAGGTGGCATGCCCCCATCCTTGCAGTTAATAGTACTGGCACTCTCTGTGTAGAAATAATGCCAGGCCATTGCAGACCATATGCAATGTCACTGTATGTCAGGTGGAAATAACTCCTTCTTAAATTCTGTGTCACAGATTAGCGTATGGTACCACATCTTTCCCCTGCATATATGTGCTATGCTGATTGGTAGTAGAATAAAGCGTATAAACAAAATCCAAACCAATTATTGCAATGATGTTAGATTCTGCAGTGTGGGAAAATAAGAATATTGCTTAGGTGACTATGTACAGTAGTAATGTTATGAATATCACAGTCAGTTGCATCTTCATTACTACAGACTCATGCACATACAGGAAGTTTCCAGAGAACTTTCAAAAGGAACTTAGATGGCAAAAAAGTTAAAAATTATAATAATATATATATATATTTATATATATTCTACTACATATATTTCTGGAATAGATTGTGAAATAGGGATACTTGCACATGATTTGATTCTAAAGATACTGTCAGCAATATTTGGGGTGTATTTACAGAGTAATAAGTTTTTTCTAAAGGTGTTAGTTAGCAAAACTAAGAGTAAAAGTCAGCTTTGTTCTGAATGACACTTTTCCAAAGCTATGGGAACTGTGTAACAATAGCGTAAAGGAATTTAAGCTAAAGAAGCCAACCTAAACATTCCAGTCAGACCACACTCTCCTCAATTAGAGCGTAGAGTTACTGGGAAGTTCCCACTACTCTCAAGTTATTACTGCAAATTTTAGAATACCTCTGATGTGATAAATTTTTTTTAACTGTTCACCATTTATTGTAGTAAAAATAAGTAGCCTGCTCTATGCTCTCATTTTAGTAAGACAAATGATGCACAGGATAAAAAAAATGACCTGCCCATATTTCATTTAATTTACATATAGTGACTGAACTGCTCAGATCATGATCTTCCATATGAGGACCTAATAAGACACATTATTTTGCTACAACATAACAACATTTATTTTTTTAATGCTACCTTCAATCCACATAGCACTGAATGGTAAGCCCCCCTATTCTGCCTGTCCTGCATATGAAAACCACTTATATGTAAATTAAACAAAGCAAAGTTATGACTTAGTGGTTTAGAACAGAAGTCAGTGACAGATCGTACTAAACCAGACTTTCTCAGTTCCTCACCTACATGAACTTGTAAGGTCTTTTTTCAGTTAAATATTAGTTCATCATTCGGCCTTCTAAATTACCACAAGCTTTATTATTTTTAATGAAAATACAGAAAAAAATCCTTTTTTACACATTAATAGCTTTCTGAAGTTCTGATTTGAGCATTTCCAATAGCAGGCAAGATTCTGTTTAGAATCTATTCTTTATATTTTTTAAAAATCCAATAAAGCAAACATTTACAAGCACAAATGTAAGGCTTCACAGGAGCACGTATTTCTTGTATTTTCAGAATGGAACCTGTGCTTGAACCCCTGACACTGGCATCGGTAGAAGCTGCTGCCCAGTTTTGCCCACCTACTTTTAGGTACTTAAATGAAGTACCTAAACAGAAAAGGATATATCTGCGTTGGTAACTTAGTCTGCATAAGGATTGTGCCTTTGAAGAGAATCTCTCCGTCACTCCCAGTTGCAGCACTTGGTTCCCATCGTGGAATGGATTCAGAGCATGTGACCTGGACTCCTCTTGCACGAAATGAAACCAGATGCGGTGCTCAGCTAGCACATCTCACATATTCCAACCTCTAAAGGGCAGCCAGCCTAGGACAAGACCAGGCAGAGACTGAACTAAATCCCCAGAAACGGACGTGAGGTGATTATCAGGTCCTCGGCAACCACTGAGTCACTTTACAGATCTGTCTGGGTGCACTTCACCCTTGGCTCCCTTTGTAGTCAAGAAGGAGGCACATGCCAAGCACAGTTCAGCTCTTCCAGATTTCCATCTCTTTGTATTGGGGAGCATAATTCTGGTAGCCATCAGTGGCTACAAATCCTTTATAGGTGCCACAGTTAGACAAACCCGGATTACTGCTCTTCGCACCATTCATCCTTTAGTTCTTCTCTCTCCATGGTAGGATCATCACATGCAATCCGCCGTCTGGGTACAGGGCTTAATCTCATCCCACTGCTGCAACAAGTGGCTGTAGCTAGCAGGTACTTAGTGAACCAGTCTCTCTTATGCAGTGATGCTGCATTCGAATTTGCTCAAGTGGAGTAGCCATGAATTAGGAGTCAGACACATAAGCTATGATGACAAGTCCTCATCACCATCGTTACGGTCTGAAAGTGAGCTCGTCTCTAACATGATAAACTGAAAATTGCTGCCAAGGGTTTTTCCACTTCTTTTTTCTCCCCTCACACGTGCACACAAAGACTAGGAAGTCTAGATGGGGAGAGATTTAAACTTGAGAGTTGCAGACAGAAATTTGATGGTATAGACCAGAAAAATCTACCTAGCTGTTGTACGGGTCGCTGAGATGCTCGGTTGTAGGATCTGAGATGTCACATGATAAGAAGTAAAAATTGGCATTCAAACGTGAATTTACATGTGAATTCCCCCCCTGATTTTCTCCCTGTTCTCCCTACCCTACTGGGGGGTGTGGGGGTGGGGGTGAGCGAGGAGTGACATGGTCCCAGTTGCTGCCTGGGGTTAAACCAGAACACAGAAGCACGTAGCTTTTCAGTGAAATATAAGAAAAACGAATACCCTATACAAACAGTTTTAATGACTTTTTAATATAAGAGTAGAACCATGATTTAAATATAATTACATAAAGTTTGTAAATCTAGTCTCAATTCTTTTACTTCATGTTTTAAAAAGTTATGAGTAAAAGCAAACTTTTTTTTTAAGAAAAAAAAAATTATATTTTAAGTTTTCTGACTATTAACCTTTCTTAACCCATAGATCTTTTTCACATAAAGACTGTTGTGGTTAAGCTAAGTGAGTTTGGATCTAAATTTATATCTCAGCTTTTACAAATATTTCAGATTAATTACTATGGAATGAATGAAGAATGACACCTTAATTAGTAATGCTTCTCTTGGCAATTAGGATTCTATTGGCTTCTCTTAGCAATTAAAGTGGCAGTGGCATATCATTAAGGTCTTCAAGATTCCCCATGTCTCCTCAGAAGCAATTACTGTGGGAAGCACTGAAATTCAGGCTCATAGCTATAATCTGTTCTCTAAGGATCCAGCAGCAGGATAAACACTTTTGCTTCTTCCTTCCATAGCAATTTTGCATTAACCCATCATCATTATCCAATCAATCATTAATGTAATTTTAATGTGTCATTTTTCATGAAGTTCAATTTCCATTTTTAAAAAGCAACTGATTACCGTCAATTGATTTTGCAAACGCGTATAATATTAAAATCATTCCAATGAAGACAGTCAACACATTAGTACTTTTCTCCATGTCAAAATGCTAGCATTCATTTAGCACAATGAAATACTAACATTTAGCACAATTTAAACTAGCATAACAGAAAATACTGCTACGAGACACCTTGGAATAATAACAGTAAGGCATCCATACATCACTAAAAATGAATTAAAATCAAGCCATTCTACCAACACTTGTTATAACGTACACAGGAAATTTTTAGTATATACAAGTGCATGTTGCCTTATGAATGTAAAAATGAAGACAGGTTTGTCAGAATTTAGCAAGAAATAGAAGATAATTATAGCTATATGAATGACACTTTTGACCCTCTGCCTAAGCAAAAAATATACATCATTGCTATTAGACCCAAATTTTAAAATGCTTATTAATTATGGGCCAAAATGTAACCAGTATTTCTGCTGAACTGTAAAGTCACTGTTTTAGTTTTTGAATATGGTGTTATTTCCTCAGTAGTCTCATTCCATGTCTCACAAGTTCTTGAAACACTTGGCCTTACACTGTGCTGGGATTTATGAGTCTTGTCTTGCAGAAAGAGATACTCACATGCTTGTCCTCAGGGTCTTGGATCTTTGGAGTCAGCAACTGTCTGAGAGTTACTGTTGAAAAGAAAGATAATCTCCTCTTCCTAGGCTTTAGTAAAAGGCTCTTACGGTTTTAAAAGAATCAGGTAACTTCACGTCGCAGGAAGAGTAGTTAAGTTACAGATCAACAATGCCAGTCCTTTCCAGGTCAAGGTATTCAGCAATGACTACATTTCATGAAGTATTCTGAAGTTTGCAGCCAGGATACTTTTCATAGTAGTTTCTGACATAGCCTTCTGCAGCACCATTCACTGAGTAAAGAAAATACGCTCTACAAATATAAATATGTGGTGCTGGATGTTAGATGACATTTTGGCATCCCTTGACGTAAAGAGAAGAGCAGACATTCTTGAATATGCAGTAGTATTTGCTGCGCTGTATACTCCTGTTGCTGCTCACATTTTGTACTGAAACTCCTTTCTTCAACAGTCAACTGTTTGAAATTCAGCCAAAGCCTATTTCATGAACTACACAACACACTTCCGTAAGTGGTGATGAGTCAAGCACTGACATTAATACAGTTTGCTTCTGCAATGCAAATTCCGTACAGCTACTGCACCTGTCTTCATCAGTCATAAGATTTTGGAGTGTCATGCTAGGTCTAGGTTGAACATAGATTGGATAACGAAGCTTTGCAGTTCACACCTCTTCTATCTTTGAAGCTAATGAAACTTAACTGAAACTCTGATACTTCTTTATGCCTTCCTCTCAAGAGACTACAATGAAATCTTTCATCCAGTGTTTCAGGAGTCTTCTGTGTACGGCAAGCAAATACAAGGTCAAATTGTCCATGCTTTGAGTCTGAGATAGGAGCCAACGCTAATGCAAAAGTTCTGTGACCATGTTGGCAACCCCAACAGTTCTGCAGTGTGAGAGCTGGCACCACATTGTCAGACAGTTTTTGGCCAGGGTGCAGAGCTGGCATCTGTGCTCTTACAAACACACACACACCCACACCTCTCCTTGAAGGTGGCCTTGCTGATCTCAGCATAGGAGATAATGCTGCCAAGTCTCATGCTGACCTCCTCAGATTGTCATATTTGAAATACTTTGTTAGAATAGAAAGAAATCTCTAACTCACTTTTGCTTGATAAAAAAAAAGTTTCTTTACTAGACAATTCCCTTTAGATATGTCTACTTTTGTTCCTTTTCCATATCACTGACATGATATGTCAGTGTCATTAGCTTATAATGAGCTCTTTGGAAACATCAGTAGATGAGAATGAGGTCAACTACAACTAATTTTGAGGCCAACTACACTCAGCAAACATTGTCCCATTTGCCAGTAACAGGAGAGACAAGAAAACCTTGTGCACGCTATAAAATCATAGTTAGAGGGAGTGACAAAGTTTTACCAAGACCCAGCTGACTTGAATACACACTTGATTCCTGCGATGGGACCCTCCTGCAGCAGACTGCCAGCAATATAGTACATCCCCCAGTGTTTCAACATGTTATAACAAGATTTTACAAGGTAACAACTGAGACAACTTCAGGCAATAGGAGCACTGTTGGTCATATGGTTAGTGAACCAAGACTCAGGTGAAGACCAAGGCTCTCCTTCATGGCAGACACCCTTTATCCACACATGAGGAATGAGTGGCAGAGGATTATCTTTTCATCAATGGCACAAAGGTGGTCTAATAACCTCCCACTTGCATATGGATTACAGGTCACCGCAAAATACTGGAAGGCCTGATGTTGCAATTGGCACTGGGCAATCTCTGACAGATATTTGTAGAAAGATTTAACTCCTAAATGTATCTGATACTAATTAGGACTAATTATAATAGAAATTGTAATAGAAATCATAAAGATCACTGATATACTCCATCCATATTTTTTACAACTGCTGTTCTTATGATAGGATGAGAAGATGCTTTGAGCAAAATTGCAGCTGTTAAAAATATAAATCAAATATGTCTGCTGCCAAATAGAACAAGCTGTATATGTCAGAGGACATCGCAAACCCTAAACTACTATCAGTGCAAACAAAAAATCCTCACAGGAATTAACTGAAGTGACATTGATTTCACATAAAATATCCATTTAATCTCATTCATCTTCATAAGAGTATATGCAAAGACACTACTTTATCTACTACTTATAGCTAGTGAGAAAAACAACAAATATCAGTAGAAGTGAAGTTATTTCTCCAAACTTCCTGATTTTCTGTAGCAAAATTGTCTTACTATCTATCAAAGTAGGCTGAGTTTCATTTAAAATAAAAGACTTATCTTTTAAAAATCATTTTGGCAGCTATGCGTAGTTTATCTCTGACCTGAATTTAAATTCGAGAAACTGTGAATGAGGCAGAAGAAAAAAGATGACATGACTGAAGCCCACCTGTTGCTTTGGCAATTCATCTTTCCAAAGCTCTGTCATCTGGTGATTAGGCATTTATTTTAACTTAGAAAAGAATCTATACTTTTGAATGCAATATTTATAGACAAAAGTTTACCTTACCAACTCCAGTGTACCTTTCCGTTTTTCTCTATAGCCAATGTCTTAGCCTTCATAAGCAACACTGTCAAGGTATTCCCTCCTTACCCAGTGACTTTTGAGAGAATTTAGACAACTCTGACATAAACCTGAATTTCTAAATTTTGGGCTGCTATAGTGAGGCCATATGACTTCATGAGCAAAAAAGGATTCCGAACTACCTGATGTTATGTAAAGTTTGCAAGTTTAAAGTTTCCATCTGACTTTGCTTATGCTTCCCAGTCTTGATGTCCACAAACCGAAAAACAAACCTTCTACCAAAGGACAGTGTTTTGTCTTACTATCTATCAAAGTAGGCTGAGTTTCATTTAAAATAAAAGACTTGTCTTTTAAAAATAATTCTGCTCTTCAATGCTGCTCTTCAAAGCAGCAGCTGAAGTGGGTGCTCTGTTACCCTTTTTTAAGCTGTAAGAAAAAGTGCAATAGCAACAAAGAGAAAGCTAGATGGTGCTAATATACTGACTTTATGGTTTCAACTAGAAGTGCTGCACACAAACTTGGAAAGACAAATTAAATGTTATAAACAGATACAGAAGAGTTTACATACATAGATGAAGAAATGCCATAGTTGGATAAATACCTACTTACCTCACTATTTGATTCAGGCAATTATACTGTGTTGATAACAAACAAAGAAGAGCAATAGGAGTCTCTCAGATAGCCCCCTCTCCCTTTCATAGAAGAACGTTACAGTCTTCACTAATGAGAAAAGTCTTTTCAGTAACTGCTGAAAAGTGCCACGGTTGCCCCAACCGGCAACTAAGCCCCACGCAGCCGCTCACTCACCCCCCTCAGTGGGACAGGGGAGAGAAACAGAAGAGTAAAAGCGAGAAAACTCATGGGTTGAGATAAAGACAGTTTAATAGGTAAAGCAAAAGCCGCACATGCAAGCAAAGCAAAACAAGGAATTAATTCACTGCTTCCCAT
Source organism: Fratercula arctica (assembly GCA_947846985.1). Taxonomy (NCBI): domain Eukaryota; kingdom Metazoa; phylum Chordata; class Aves; order Charadriiformes; family Alcidae; genus Fratercula; species Fratercula arctica. The sequence continues at coordinate 190,318,849 of CANTUZ010000001.1, forward strand.
GGGTAGGCAGATGTTCAGCCATCTCCAGGAAAGCAGGGCTCCATCAAACATAACAGTTACTTGGGAAGACAAAATGCCATAACTCCAGATGTGCCCCCCCTTCCTTCTTCTTCCCCCAGCTTTATATACTGAACATGACACCACATGGCATGGAATATCCCTTTGGTCAGTTGGGGTCAGCTCTCCTGGCTGTCTCCTCCCAACTTCTTGTGCACCCCCAGGCTACTCGCTGTCAGGGCGGTGTGAGGAGCAGAAAAGGCCCTGACTGCCCAGCAACAACCAAAACCACCAGTGTGCTACCAACACCATTCTCATCCCCAATCCAAAACACAGCGCTAACCCAGCTGCCAGCAAGAAAGTCAACTCTACCCCAGCTGAAACCATGACAAAATGTAATGTAGAAAGTTATTGTTTTTATCTAATGGAAAATACTACTAATTTAAGAAGTCTATGGTGCACGTTACCACATGATAAAAAGTATTAGGAAGGATTTTCTTAGGTCTTGGATACATACAGGGTTCTAACACTTGACATTTTAGCTCAGTTGAAATCTGGTTTCTATTTTATTTTTTTAGTATTGGTATAACAAATTATTTAGAATTATTCTGACATACATATATGTTTTGACTCAAGAGAAAGGTCTGAAACTGGTTTCAAATCCTTTACATATAACAGAAAGCACTACTGGTGACAGAGATCACACAGCACTTGCTAAGAGAAGTGTGATTGTATTCCTGGCATCTTACTTTATCTGTAAAAGCAACCCCAAATTGAGATAGAGTAATTGCAATCTGGTCACCTTGCACATTTCTCTGAAATAACGATACTGGGAGCAGATCTCGTCTTCAGATCAGCCTTCAGATTACACATCTTGTAAAGCTTATATGCTTTACAGCATATATAAAGCTAATTATAAAGCTAATTATGTTCCTCCTCCTGCCCTTTGCTAGGCGACCACGGACAAGCAGCATGTAAGAGCTGGCACCTATTGTTCTGGATAACTTCAGTGTCCCTGTGGGTCTTCTGAGTTGACTTATGAGCTCACTAGTAGCTATGACAACCATTTATCCAGGTGACAGTCACACACTTTAACCCTACCCACTGAGAAGCCAGCAGAACCCAGTGCTATCCTCAGCTCGGTCACTGAAATGCCTGTGACCTTGGGTGATCTCTGTTCATTCCTGTGCTTCATTTCACTCATCTGTAAATCCAGTAATTATACTCGTCTTCCTCTCCAATGAATTCTTTTATCAATGGGTGACAAGTGTCATAAAAATGAGAGAGGCAAATTACTTATCCTGTAATTCTGCATCTTGGAAGACTGCTAGCCAGGGCATTCATCTCACAGATTTCCTTTAGCTCTACAACGACAGCAGCAGGAGGAGAAAAGTGATACTTCAGTCACGTAAGGAATCAGTAGCTATATTTATTGTTTATAAATGCTCTCCTGCAAACATTTCAGTCCATTCCAAGGGCACAAGAGAAACCTTTTTAAAAGTTTAACAAATTCATAGTAATCTTTTTATTCTGAAAATACACCCATAAAATACTACTACTACTACCACTACTACTGCTACTACTACTACTACTAAGTCATGAAAGAAAAATCATGTCACACAGATTCCTTACAATTTTGGAAAGCACAAGTTCTAAAATGTCACCAAAATAATTGCTTTACAGATGAGAGACAGGGAGAAAATCTGGGCATGTGCATACTCAAGTGCTCACAGAACGTAGATTCCAAGCACAAATGTTTACAAAATTAAAGGTGTAACATATCTATATGCAATATATCATAGCAGAAAGCAGAATAGAACTTACAAGAATGAATTTTGGCTTTCAGATTTTGGAAAAAGTTCTGGACAAGAACTATGCCGAAATGTTTTACTTCAGAAGTCAAACCCAAATAACACTACTTTGTAATATTGTCCTGTTTAGGCTGTTCAATTTGTAAGAATTTCATTTTACATTATTATTTATTTTCCTTTTTTAGGTATGACCATTAAGCATTACTAATCCTTTTAAAGCAAGCTATTTGAAAAAATCTCAGTATTCCTTTTTTTTCTACTTCCTCATTTCTAGATTGGAAGCAATAGAATAATACCCTTTAGTAACCACTAGGTTATGCTAACGGACAACTCCACTGATGCAAAATCTACTTTTAAAAAGAATGCAGCTTAAAATGCATGCAGATATGCAAAGGCACATTAAAAAAAACCCCAAAACAAATGCATTAGAAAAGGTATTTACAGTAACCCACGTATCATGAGTGGATTAACCTGTCCTCCTTGGGCTTTCAACACTAATTTAGTTATGAGGTAAGGAGAGCCAAGTGAGCCTTCCTGAAGCAAGGAGTACCTCCCTCATGCTGCTAGTCTAACTCGACAGAAATGAACAGGCTTTTAGCATTTTACATAAGAAGTTTTTAAACTTTTACATACGAAGTTTTTTGATGGTTTGTTTTATGTTCAAGATTGTGCCAGAAGAGATGAATAGAAGTGTTACAAAACCTCCTTTTTTACAGATGTTGGCTTTAGTACTTCAATATCAAGGACAAAAAAAAAAAAATATCTTGTATGTACGCTGGATTTTAGACCAGGAAAACATTACCGTATTCTATGAGAAGACGACAAATACATTGCGAATTATGAAAAAGGAATCTGAAGTATCACGAATTGCAAATACTTGGGACTGTTCTACAAATCCCCATCAATGAGTGATGTTTACCTTGTCGTTACTCAGAATTTCTAGCTGCGCATGCTTCCCCTTGTCCTCTATTGACAGGGTTTAAACAGAAAAGGATGGTTATATACCCTTCAGGTTTCATACTTTGAGAGCCTTTCATGCAAGAATTAAAAGAAAAAAAACCAGCAAAACAAGCCTAAAATAAATAATAAGATTATGTTCACTATAAGACATATATAAGTATTCTTTATTTTTTAAACATTTAAGAGAATGCGTAGAAAAATCACTGTTTTCTTGCTCAAGTGTTTTTTTAAAAATCACATTAGCAGAATAACACTAACTGTATGAAGGTGTCACCATAAACACTGGTGTAACAGCCAAGTGGTTAGCAAAGCTACCTGGTTTTTGCTGAGGTACAAATGAACTGCAATTGAGATTCACAGTAGTGTTGAGTCATAAGGATTTCTATTTCTTGTTCTTAGGTTTCAATTTGTATTGAAAAAAATTCCAAGTTTACAATTTTATTTGAAATATAATTATTTGTTATGACTGTGGAAATCGGGAAATATGATCTGAAGGTGCTGCAGTCAGAACGCTATTTGTGAATTAAAATTTCAGTTTAAATACAAGACAGTATAATTTGTAAAACTGAATATTCTTGAAGCATAAATGCGAGACAGGTTTTCAAGTTGTTCAGAATATCCCCTGCGTCAAAAAGTAACGTCAGTCTTAAAAAGGAGAAACTTTTCTGAAGGAGTAAAACTGTAAACCCACAACTAGCTTGAGCCTGTGGGTTTTGCTTGGTCTTTGATTTTTGCTGACCCTGCAGAATTTGAAATGTTTGAGCGTAGCTCCCATATCTGAAGAAACGGTCTCTTAGTACCATTACTATTTTTTTTAATCATGATAGAGCATTAATCTAATAAAACCCCTCTTTCTGCAATTGGCTGTGGGGTAAAATTTTAATTTAACTTTGAATAAATGTTGAGATTCTCAGCTGAAAGGCATTATCTAATGCCAACAGATTGCCTTTTTCTCCTATGAGACAAATATGAATCTTGTATATTAGCTTGTTAACTCAGACTGACACAGAAGATGTAAGTTGTCTAGTTCAAAGACTGGGCAAAGATAAAGCATAAGATGTTTCTGAAAAATAAACTGAAGAATTAGAACTCAACTGGGATAATCACACTAACTACATTAGAAGTCTGTTATTAAGGTTGTAAAATTTAACTTGCTAACGGGACGAAATTCCAGCAGCGAAGATGATTGCATTCTTTCCTCCTTTTATTTCCCCCCCTTTTTGTGTACTCTATGACACTGTGCTTAAATATCTGACCACATAAATAAAATAAAATAAAATAAAATAAAATAAAATAAAATAAAATAAAATAAAATAAAATAAAATAACAAAAATCTCCTAGCCCTTTTCACTATTCAGGATAGCAGCAGCTGCCTTCTAGTTCTTCAACACACTGTTTTCTCCTATGGCCTATTCCGTTGCATGTTACACAAGCGCTGCTTCATAGAGAGAATCGAGTTATTTGCTTTTCCACCTTGTGCAGGTTCACCAAGGGAGCTGCTGAGACCTGGCACTGCAATAACACTGCCCAGCAGAGCATAAGCCTTTGGCCATGTGTTAGAGAAGCGGCCATGCCCCACTTCCCCCAGCTCCTGAGGTGTGTAGGAAACTTCTACCAGTTGCTTCCCAAGATTTACCTTCAAATGTCTACAACACTGGGAAGTGGTATTATTCTCCCTTGGTAACAGGAGAACTAAAGTACCAACAATTTTAGGCTTCACATATTAAGATGAAGATCTAATTTTTAGAATATTTGAACTCTAAGAACACAATGTATATTTTCAGCCCAGTTTCCACTGATTTCACCTAGTAGCTGTGAGTTTTGGGCACCTCTATGAAATCAGATTCCAGTTTATCAAACTGGGCACAAGAAAGAAGCAACATCCCACAAATATCTATAAGTGGAAAAGTTTGTTTTCAGGCTCTTACAGACAGGTCCTTCCGTGCAGCACAAACAAGAATAAAAGCCAGCTGGTCCCAGGCAACCCTCAACTGCCTTAACCACAAAATCTTCCTTTGCCTTCCTGTAATATCGTTCATCATCCACCACGTGTTTCCAAGCTCTTCACAAATGAGGATTTCTCTGATAACACGGTACCAGTTCAGAACCAGAACAGTTTTACTCTGTGTGTTGAAGCAGGTGGGAATCCCTTTTGAAAAAATAGCAAATGACCACTTAATACTTATACTCACCCAAGAAGTCAAGAGAATGCTGCGGAGAGTGCCTGGATGATGACATTTCATAACATTAACGGTTCCTGACTGTACACGTTAATAATTCTTCTAGCAGGTGTTTTTTTCCCGCCAAACACCTTCTTACTTCCTCTCACTGCAATTCCAGTGCCATCATACAGTATTTCATCAACCTTTTCTATGGTTATTGGAGGAATTATTAACTTTTTTTTTCATTTCACATATATTTATGGTGGAGGAGTGCTCGGTGCCCTAACTTTTCTAGACAAATGTGTAGGTAACAATCTTTATAGCTAATGGCTATAAAGAAAAGGAAACAATGACTGACCTTGAGCATTTTTGGTGGGAAGAACAACAATATTTGCCTGGACAATAGTGACAGCAGTGACCCTGAAGTAAAATGAAGAAGTAAACAACTGTGCCAGAGATTAGAATTCAAGATCAATGTGAGGAAGTAACCAGCAAGAGCAGATGAAAGGGATAATGATTGAATTAAATTATTGAAAGCAATATTTGACTGGGCAAGCCATGTAATGCTCAGACAAGAAGACTAATAGACATAAACCAGTACAGAAAAGCAAACTAGGAGGTTGGAAAGACCCTCTGAAGACCCCAGAAGGACAGCTCCCCAGCCATGAGAGCCTCTATGGAAACCTTGCGGCACAGTGGGAGGAAGCATTGGAGCCTTGTTCTTGTTTCCAGACTCAGGTCAATATAAGTTGCATCTTACACCTTTGGAGTTGCAGACAGCACGATCCCAACATTATCAGTGACCTGATCAAAAATGGGGACTTCTCCCGGTCACCTGTTGGGATAAGGTGCATGGGAGCACAACATCCCTGACGTAGCTGTAGTGTGGAGTATGCAACCAAACCAGGTCACGTGCAAGTTAGATCTATCTGCTGTGTATTATTAACTACTGATGTTATTCAAGTCATCCCATCGCCATGGTTGCCTTTTGACAAACCATTGAAGAACGCAGGCAGCACCGTGCCACCCCTGCAGCTTGCGCTACTTCAACTGTCTGAACACCCTCCCAGCAGCAAGAGACTGAAAACATGCTAGTGGACTGCATCCAGACAAGGATGTGCCACAATTACCAAACCACTTCAGAGGTGTTTGGTGAGTGCAAATGAATGGGGCGGGCGTGGAGACAGACTGGAGAGCATCATGCTTTAGTAGAGACAAACACTTTTCTCTCCTCCGTAGGTCCTCTCCACTCCAACTTACTCATATCAGCCTGCTCTTCCTGCTCTCTCCTGCCACATTATCCCATTCCTTTATTCATGTATTTGCAGCCCTACTTGTCAGTCTTCTCATCTCAGTCCCAGTCTCCAAGCTCAGTAGCTCCAATTCTCCCACTGGCTCCACTACTGGTTTCTTCCTCTTTCCTCTCAGCTCCTGGTCACCAAACACACGTCTCCAGCCATCAAGTCTGATTGTTACAGTCCTCATCATTTGTGTCTAAGTTTCCCAAAACCAAAATGAGGGCTGAGGTTCATACCTGGGAAATTTCAGCCCAACCAATTACAGCTTTTTCAAAACTAAAATAAGTTTGTGGTTTTTTTTTTTTTTTAAGTGGAAATGTTGGCAATTCCTGTCTGTATACAACGAGCAGAATATTATCAGGAGATTTAAAAGAAATCTCAATAGTATAGCCACTATATTAATTCTTCATTAATATGTTGAATAGTCCTCTTTTTTGAAATGCACTTCTGCTTAATTCAGAAGAAGTTAGAAGAATGGAAAACAGCCCTGGTGATTGCTTTAAAACAACAGATACAGCCTTGCTTACTGTCGGCAACACTACCGGTTTTTGCAGCTGGGATGAAGAATAGTGGTGGCACTTGGCTAGGCGAGCTGTCTTTATGAGTAATCTATTCCATATACTTATATATGTTAGGTAGAACATATATATATATGTGTCTGTGTGTATGTGTGTATCTGTTAGACAAAAACATCCTTAAACTGGTTTCATACACAAATTCCTTTCAAGAGAAATACCATGCAGCAGACAGAGAAAGAAAAGGAGAGACTATGTTGCAAGTACCATCACATTCAGGTATATAATTAATCCTATTGTAATGGAAAAACATGTTCCTCCTAAATATCAACTTTTTTTTTAAAGTGCTATAAATTGCAAGATTCTAACCCAGTTTCTGTATGATATTATACTCTTAGTTCTGCATGTCAGAGTTAGCTCATCATCTGTCTTTACACATCACTGAATGTCTGAAATGAGTGTTATTCCTGACTAGTCCAAACTTTATGTATAAAACAAGGATATAACACTATGCCATACTATAGGAACTGTTCTACACATTTATAATGTTTTACAAACCTTATGTTTTTAGCTACATATGGTTAAACACAGGCAGAGTGAGGCAAAACAATAAATACGGACAGCCAGAAATGGACACTTACCCACAGTGCTTCATGTGAGGTGGTTTATCCATTCTCACCGCCAGTTTAATTTTCAAGTCGTTGTCCTGGCTGTTTTTGGGGACTATCATTTTATGCAGATCAGGTGACTTTGGGCTGTTGGAAGTTGGATACAACACTACCTGCAAGTCATAAAATAAAAACTTCAGCGAGTTGATACAAAAAGAACCTGATAGTCTTTAATGCAAACTTCTAGGCACTGAAGATTCTTGTTGCATCTCCTCTGATCTGAAAGATGACTAAAAAAGATTTCATAAATCTAATAAATGAGTTGACACAATCTTATTGTGATAGACAAATTTCCCAAATGAACTCATTAATTTTCTTACAATAGGAATTTTCGTATTATGAGTTAATAAAATTTCCTTCTCTGTTAGCTCATTCTGAATTAACAGTTTTACACAAAGAGGAAGAGCTGACACTTCAAAATGGTCATGTACAATTAAACAAGAACCTAAACTTTTATACTACTCAGTGCTCTGGGGAAACATCCTATTGAAAGAATTTGCTGTAGCATTATGCAACAGATCGCCCCTCCAGCAGTGACATTGCTTCAGTGAAGAAAACCAAAATATGCTTTTTCTTACCAACTCCATTTTTTGAACATTAGCATTAATAAAAGCCAATTATAGTAAAAATTGTGGAAATTGGAGAGTAATTCCAAAGCACCTTTGCGGCAAATGGAGTATGATAGATGTAAGGTACTCCGTCCAGTCCAGATGTGATATGAAACAAACCTTTTGTTTGTGGCAGACACGTAAAAAAATAAAAAATACATTGAATTTGAAACATTTCATTTTTTAGAAGTTTATATACATTTCTTGATAGTTTTACCAGCTAACCATTAATTTCAGATTAATATTAGTCACAAGCTGGTAAATATTTATTTACCATCCAGAAAGTTTATCCGTTTACAGAGAGTATAATTAAATATTACTACTTCATGAAATCCTTACCCACAGTCACACGTTTAGCAGTTAAATGCTGCTGAAACATAATTTCCTTTCATTCTTATTATAAGCACTACTTTTGAATCAATTTAGACTCTAAAATATTCTAAACGCGCTATTTGGGAGACTTTTGTAACGTTGAGTGAGTTCTGAATTACCATTATCATGAAGCAGTATTTCAAAAGTAACAACACTCTAAAAAGCAGCGTTCTTCACATCTTTTATTTCCTGAAAACTAAAATTAATCATAACGCTAACCATCAAGTTAATTTCTTACACGCAGTACTTGTGTCTTTTGTCACATATATAAAACACAATATATTCTCCTCTGTGTTATTAGGAAAGTTAAATCAAGGACTTGAGTAAGAATCTCCAAGTGAGCATAAATCTAACAGATGTTACTAAGCCAAAAATATTACAATAGTGTCATTCAGATCTAATCATCTGAAAGATGATGTAAGCTGAAGGCCTTCAGCTCCTCGTCTCAGTATTTTACAGAAAACGCGTTCCTGCATCCTCTTAATACCAGGAGCTCTAGTGAAGCAGGGAAACATAATGCATCACTCCTAATCAAGAGCACAACCTTTATCACATCAGTGGGAGAAATAACCTGTCGGATCTATTGAATACATTCAGAACCTTTTAAAGAGGTAGCAGAAGAATCAGTATATTCTGGTTTTAATGAACCAGGAGGCTACTTTTTTTTCTTTTTCGCAAATGCATACCAAACACTCCTCCTTTCCCACGAAACAAGCTGATTTTCATTTTGAGTAAAAGCCATCCCTTAAAAAACATTTAAAAGCATTATGAGTATGGCAACCTTTGCACTCTGATGCAGCAAACAGAAGATGATTTTTAGTTTGTTTATCTTTTTACATGCAAGATTGAAAAAAACCAGAATTATTACTCATTCCATGCATATAATCACTTGGCATTCACATAGACTGTAGGTGATGACACGGATTTTTCCATTTTTACAGGCTGCAGTTTCTGTTGTCCTGTAATAGCTTATTACAGCTCATGCATCTCAAGTGACATCTTTCTCCTGTCAATTTCTTAGGTTTTTAGAATGTAGATGAAAATATAAGCAGACAAGTGTGTAATTAATTCATAACTTCACTACTGACAATTCCTTTTCTGAATTCTTAAAGAAGTATTCTGGAGTTTCGTTTTCAAAGCTCTCGCAATGAATAAGTATCTGGCAGAATATTTAAGTACGCACTCAGTTGTGTTTGTATTACACTTTGTCATGCCTGCCAGCTTCAAACAATGACAGCTAAAAGAACTTTGTCATTAAACTTTTTATCTTTACACACAAACACACACACACACATGCACAGAAAGCATTTGACAGGCATTAGTTATCTACACAATAACCTTCATACTAATAGCGCCCTTAAGGGAAATACTAACCATTGTGTACCATCTCATCAGGTGGCACAACCTGTATCATGAAATCACTGAAAGCAGAACACCGGGCAAATGTTCCTTAATAGGAAAAGTCAAAAGTTGCTGAAATTTGTATTAAAAGCATTGTCTCCATTATGGCACACTGCAATGAAATGTCATTGCCATTTTCCCTGTAGAAACTTCCTAGGTTAATGTCTCAGATTTCCTTTCAGCACTGCTTAAGGGATTTTAATCTTCTAGTTGTTCTATAATCTACTATAAAAAATAAAATGGTATCAACTCATATGTCTTCTCTGAGGGATATAGAACACGCCTACATGATACTCCTTCACTGTGCCTAAAACTTCTAAAAGGTTCGTAAAATTCCTACTACATCATACGTTTCTGAATTAATTTTTATTTTAGTTTAGTTTATCGTATTTTATTGTTGTTATGCCTGTGACTATCACCATAGCAGATTACTCAGCAGCAGCACAGAGAACTATGAGTTGTTACTCTAGGACTGTCTTTACAATAAGTAAACTAACAGGTTGTTGCGGTTTGGGCTGGGCTGGCCACTAACCTCAAACCAGGACCCAGGTAAACTGCATTAAAACATGTAATGAACTATTAACGACCAGAATGCTACACACCAAACATAGCTGCTGTGCACTGCATTGCTTCAGCTGATTTGAGGCAAATTAATAGTATCAGAACAGTGTGGGATAATTCAGTAAATTCAATCATCTCACGATCATTAAAAATACTTGACCATGTGGCCCGATTATATCCAGTATTATCTTTCCTCAGACCACAATGTAACTGAAAAAGTTGCAAGTTCACTTTATGCCTCTCCTCATTTGGATGCAAAATAAACACAGAAATCTGAAATATTATAGAGCAACACATTTATGGATTTGTGCAAGGTGATGTTCTCAAAACACTCTTTCTAAATTTTGAATGAATGAAAATGTTTCTCTCCTGGACTTAAAATATGACAGGTTGAAAGACATGAAGCTAATATCATTTGATGACTTAACTAACCATCATTTACTGTGATTCAGTTGTGTATGTAAGTCCCCAGCTGGATCACAATAGAAGTTGTTATATGAAGTACACCCGAGCCAAATGGTCAATGCGGCCAAGCAACTATTAACTCTCCTCTATCTTTGGCATATTGATCATATCTTCTTTTAAAGGTATGAAAGAAAAATTGAGTTGTCCAAAATACTCTGAAAACTTGAACAAATCAAACTTGGAACAATCATGCTTTCTCAGAGCAGGAAACCAAGCAGAAGGTTCAGAGTCAAAAATGCTGTGCAGAAATACCTCTTATCGGTATTCCCATGCTTAGATAAATCTCTCAAGCTAACCATCCCTGGCCACAGTTATCCTGTTAAGAAAAGAAAATGCAGTCTTCAAAAGGGACCAATGCAGCTAAGAGGCAAGCAGACTGGCAAGCTGTAAGCACATGAGAAAAATCAAGAGTCAAGATAAACTCTACTCTTCCCCCCACCCCACACTTGCAGCTGAGTTCAGTTTCAGCCAACTCATGTCCTCGTATCCCATCTTTCCCCTCTCCATCCCCTACTTCCATCCAAACCTCATGATATTCAAGAGTTGAACGCAGCCGCTGGAGTTACCCACTCTTTTGACCCAAGTATTTGAAATGAGACAGATTGTACAAGTTGGGGTGGTCTAAGACACATTTTGAGATCTCAGATCTTGGGCACCAGACCTTGGTAATCATGGCAATTCTGAGAAGACTACGCTGAGTTTTGGCTCATTGTAACAAGCAGAAAAGATGAAAGCGAAGAAGATCTGCAACTGCTCTTTAATGCCCTAGCTGAGAGGCAGATGATACTAACCATGCTATTACAGAAAACCCTTATCTCACCCCTCCAGTACAGCTCGCACCACACAAGCATAAAGAAAATAAAGATGCAGCCCATCAACAGTCTCTTCCTCGTAACACGGTCAGGGGTCATCTTCAAAAAACAGACCAGACCCTCAACCTGTCCTCATCCCCAGGGAGGTGCCTGATGCCTGGAGCTGTCCTAATGTCCCCCATCCTGCCCTGCTCCCTGTCACCCCAGGAGTCCCTGCTGGTACCCAGCTTGCTCTCTTTTCTTCAAACTGCATGGTCCCCAACAGGAAAGCCAGAAGATTTTATGAGACAAAAGAAGTTTCCGTGACTGACGTGCTCTTCCAGATAACAAATGATTGCTTTTCGCCATTGACCAAGCCCACGTTTTCTTTTTATCTTATTCCACACCTAGGATGAAAAATTTTAGCCTCAACACTTAAGGTCTGGCTGGGTTACAAGCAATTGAGAACTGAATCGTATGTCAAAAGGCCTTAATCATGAACAGCATTGCCAGCTCTGCTCAGAATAAACACCACGCTTGTGGTCATGCAAGAAATCCCACAATGAACTGGAGAAACCAAGTTCTCTAAATCCAAGGTCTACCAGAGACACTTCTACCTCAATTTGTGATTATTTAAAACTATGAAAAACAGCGAGTGCCCCAGACATAAGATAATAGGCTCTCTCAACTGCATTTGTTGAGGTTTTCATCACACAACAGGACTAATTCATTCTATGAAAGGCTTTTTCTTTCATGCTTTAAAATACAGTGACTTGAAAAGATGCCAGTGCAAGCAGAGAGGACAGGCAAATTTTATGTTATGAAATAAGCACCCATTATTATTTGGCACACGCCAATTTATGGTGCTGGTCATTGTCTGAGCAAAGATCATAGGAAAATTTCCTAGTTAAACACACTCTGGTTTACTGATCAGAAAATAACATTACAGACCAAAAATTATTGAAGCTGGTTTGGAAATAGATGACTAGAAATGTCTACTGACTCCTCTCAAGTCACCTTCTCCCCTAACTTCAAAGTTTGGACTTGTTCTGAGTTACGCCAGCCCCTTGTCCAAAGACAGGTTAATGTCAGAAAGCCAGAAGCTGCTGTCAGCGTGACAAGAAGAGAAACTCCCTCAAATGCCCCAGCAGCAGCCTGCTGAGCACAGCACCGCACTCACGTCCTCTGAGCGTGAAGTCGTGATGCACTGCTGCCAGGAGAATGAAGCAAAAGAAGCTCAAGGGAAGGGGCAAGAGTGGAGGTAGAAATGGGAAAGGAAGGTGACTCTCTTGAAATTAATTCCCTTAGAGAAGTTCTCACCTACGGAACCTCTAAAGAAAGGGTTAATAAGATCTTGATCACCAAGGGAGCTTATGAGAATTTTACACAAGCTCCATTATCTCACCTATTCAGCAATCTCTTGCTTTTCAGCTATGACTGTATTACAACTGAAATACCGACACAGGGCTTCAGGTAACAGATGGTTAAAAAGAAAAAAAAAAATCAAACGAAAAGCTGCCCAGGTGCACGATGAGAGAGATATCTAAAATACTGTTGTTGACAAAGAACCAGGAAGACTTTGCAATTTACACAATCAATGGATCTCTGCTGCTGCTGCCAACTGAACACTTACCTTAATATATGTTAGCAATTGATAAAAGCTGCCTTTAAGTCCTTCCCAAACAGCCTCTCTCTCAGATCTAAAAGAGGGCATGCCTGAATGGAAAATATCTCGAGAATTTCTGATGAGAGGCATTCTCACAGAAGCTACCGAGAAAATCCTTGTTAGCGTGGAAACAGTAACACTCAGCCAGACACAGCAGGGTGCTGACAGGCAGAGTGCTTGGGGAGCAAGAGAAAAAGGGAGAGTGGAAGCAATCTCTCATCATTTTCCAAACTTAAAAAAAAAAAACAAAACCAAAAAAACAGACAGAAAAACTCAGACCTGCAAAACCTCAGTCATTTCAAAATGCGATGGACAAAAACATTCCCCAGGATGGCAGGCTTTAAATTAACACATTCACAGTATGAAATCGTTTCTGCTCAGCAGCCCTTCAAACACAGCACAGAAGATAACCAACATGCCCAGTGCAGTTCGCATTCAGGAACTAGGCAATCATGCGAGTACGGGTACTTAGCCAGTAGAGCTATTTTATAATGGCTTAAATCAAACCTAGAGTAACAGCACCAGTGGAAAAAAGCCGCAACTGCACAGCTAATTATTGCTGGCTGCAGCTGACTGTGACAAGCAGGTTGTGAGACAACAGTTCCCTTTTAATTGAATAGTCAAAGCGACACGGCTGAAATATTCTTATATTCAAAAAGTATCAGCACTCAAACACCACCTGCTGTTCTCACATTGTATTCACATGCGCGCTAAGCAAGCACAACTGCTGTCACTTTGAATTACTAGGTTTGAACATCTTCATACACAAAGTACTGGAACAAGGAAAAACAGTGTCAGATCCCTGAATTTCAGAAACCACCAGGCTGATTTTTCCGAAGTATTTAATCCAAACTCTGAAGGCTTCTTCATGTTTCCGCAGTTGTTGCACGTACAAACGCAAACATCGACTGTGCCTTCTGTACGCACACAGAAAAATTAATGAAGCAGTCAGATCAGTGTCAATCACACAAAACCTGTGCCATACATTTCAAAGATATTTGAATAAAGTAAGTTCTTAACATTTCCTTATTAGAAGAAATTTAGCTTCAAAGAGGCAGCCTGCCTCACTTTCTGGAAGTTAAATTCAGTGGCTCACTGTACGCGGAGGTCCGCACAACGACAGACACCGACCACGACTCCAGAAGCTCACGTTCTGCAGAACCCAAAAGCAAGTAACATCCTTTCTCCTCCTGTGCAGCACATGTCTCCGTTTTTTCTTTCAGCGGAAAACTGAGTTTGTCCAACTGTCCTCCAGTTTGTGTAGAACAGAGAATCAAGGTTAAGATTTGTTTTTTGTTTGAAGACACTTAAAGTGGTCAGCAGGGAGCCAGAAGAATATCCCCCAGCACGCAAAATCTTCTCTAGGTATTCACAACTGATTTATTTTGGGTTTTTTTTAGAGGAAGAGAGCATTGCCAGACAAGCAACATAGTAAGCACTACTTCCTCTTGATTAAGTATATCTTAAATGACCTGAAGTGAGAAGATTTTAAGATGACAACCCTTCTGTCACGTGGTGCTCACCAGGTGACTTCTGCGGCAGAGGCTGAGCAGCCCCCAGCCTCTGCTTCCCAACAGGGAATAAAGCAAGCTGTAAGTATGGCCTGCCCTCTCTGCTGAAAGCATGAACCTGCATCCTTTCTGCTCCAACGTGAGCTAGTTACTTCTGGAAATCAGCAGTGTCTCCTGCTTAAACCGAGGAGCTGTAGTGCCGTCATACTGAGACCAGGGCCTACATCTGAAGTTCGTAAGAGCGAGAGACTGCCATGCACTGATGGGGTCTGTGGAAACTCCTTCTCCTCTGCGGCTCTGGGGAAACCTTTGCTGGCTCCACGTTTCACACCTTAGATCTGTTTTCATAAAAAGCTGATCCCTTGGTGGCAGAAGAAACCCTTTGGTATGTGACGTAAGTTCAAAATTCAAATCACGTACCTTAATGTCGCCTTCTATTTCTCATTATAGATTAAACGGGACAAAACCTTCACAATAACTGCAGGGTATGGGAAATGCAAACTTCAGTAATGTAGAAAAGCGGTCTTGGGTCAAGACACATGCTTTGAAGAAAGTACGTGACAGATGAGAATTAATTTCCACAGCAAGCCTACCTCAGAAGGGACAGGTTTGAGCTGAATTTTTAAGTACAGAAAAAATACGAGCAGAAGTATCTTCAGGCCTTTTCAGAGTATAACAAACGTACCCGAATCAGCTGCACTCCTGCAAGTCACTGCAGTGCACTGACCAGGCATAAAGTTGCCAAATTCCATTAGAATTAAATTTATGTAGTGGGATCCTGCAATGTTTCAAAGGCTACCTGAATTTAAATCTCTCAAACCTGAAAATGGAGACACTGAGAACAAAGCAAGCCTTTGAAAGCTAAAATGTATACCATGAGACTACACAATACCTTAAAATTATTTTGTAAAAATTCTATCAAATATTCTCCCAACCTACCCTGAAGCTAGCAA
The DNA here is from genome assembly GCA_947846985.1 of Fratercula arctica. Lineage (NCBI taxonomy): Eukaryota > Metazoa > Chordata > Aves > Charadriiformes > Alcidae > Fratercula > Fratercula arctica. Next base: position 190,334,588 of record CANTUZ010000001.1, read on the forward strand.
CCACCACTCTCAAATACTCTGGTTAAACCGGAGGGGTAAGTTGGCAGGTTGCCCCTTCTCCACCAGCTGGAAGGTGTCTGTCAGCACCCCTGGGTACTGCCAGACCTGGGAGGTGCAGGAGCACAGAGCAGATGCCCAAACAGGCTGATGGCTATCACAGCTGACCTGCCCTTTTTTCATGTTCTTTTCCACTGCTAAGGACCATGCACTACGTACCCAATGTCATTGTGGGAGGTTTATCTTGCACAGACTTATCTTTTACAGAAGGTATTTTTTGAGCAAGGATGGGGACTGGACATTTTTTGTAAATCAGGAATGGATTATAAAATGTAAAATCAGTATCCAAGCATCTCTCAGGTACTTCTGTTTGCTACATCCAATCTCAGGACAAGCTTTAACAGAAGGGGAAAAAAGGCGATGGCCTTTGCCCTTTGTGACAAGGAGGGAAAAAGCCCCAGCAAAAAGCGATGAATTTAATGGGCTAATTCTGGTATGAATTGCCAAACCTCAGAGCATCTGATAAGAGCATGCAAACTGCTGAAGAACAACAGAAGAGTAAGAATCAGCGACAGAAACAGAAGATTGCTCTTTCCTCCCTCACCTTTCACATGTCTTGCTTTGTCTCTGGGAAAGCTGGGTCAGACTCCATCCAAAAACAGGGCAGTGAGTTCAGCCCTCGCCCCTCTCAACTACCTATTTTCATTTTCTCTCTCCTCTCACCACTCCGAACCAAGAAAGGAAAGTTATTACCTTCTTCTTTGGCCATCTGACAAATACAGATGTGTCAGAAGGCAGCCAGGAGTGGGAAGGGAGAGGAGACAGGGAAAAAACACAAAACAAACCATCTGGGGCCATACGATACAGTTAAGGCAAAAACAATATTCAGTATTTTACATTTTAAATGTTTCCATTCTTTAAAATAATTTAAAATCTTTTATCCTCCTTCCCTAGAAACTCAGACAAGCTGCAGTGTAAGAAATCAGACGAAGCTTATACCTGAACTTTAGCTATTTAATGTGGCAGAGCAAGAGGATCCTGTTAACACTTGTAATTCTTAGCCCCTTTATTCTGTTAAGGTTTCTTTTCTCCTCTGATTCCTTGGCAATGACTATGCTGGCTACTGTTCACAAAGGCCACATAGTCCCTGCTCCACTGCCCTGCACCTTTGCATTGACTTTCCTTTTGCTTCTTTGAAAGGACTGAGCAAGCAGGGACAGAGAAGAAACTCCTTGGCATTTAACAGCACTATGCAGTTCCCTTGAGTCCACCCTTTCAGTGTCTCTTTTCATTGTTTTGGATCCAGATATTGCAGACTTTGGTCTGCTCAGCTGCACCCTTGTGGCTCCTCTGCTGTATCTGCCACAATGCCTGCCTGACTCCCGCCAGTGTGTCATCCCTATTGGAAATCTTCCCCACGCAGATCCCACCTTCCGCTTGGCTGTCCTTGACCAAGTGACCTTGGAAGCCTCTTAGAAGGACATGAGAGGAGGCAGGAAGTAGTAATACTGGGGATACAGTCCTGACCTTAACAACTGACCCGATGTGTGGGAGAACATGGGTTTGTGCAGCCGCTTGCACTTGGAAGACACAAAGTGGGGAGGAGCTCTGCTCTTCCAAACAAGCTGTCCTTGCTTGAATGAGAAACAGCATGACTCTGAGCTCTCCAACATGCGTTAACATGTCAGAGAGGAGAATTTCAACAGGATATGAGAGGCCAGACTTTGCAGACCCTCTCTGCCTTGTTCACGCTGCCCTCCTTTTTCTATGATACACTGCGCTCTCTAGCCCCTGATTTTGGCCTAAGAAGGATAAGTGATTCTGTCAAGATAGAGTAAACGTGAAAAGGGAAGTGAAGTTCATGCAGTACAAGAGTGAGAACTCTTATTTTAGTCTGATACATTGCTTCCATAGCTCCTTCCCCTCCCTCCATCCTTCCATCACTTAAGTCCTTCCTTCCCTTTGCCCAATTGTTTGCTATATTTATTACACGCCAAGTCTTCTCTCTCTCCTCTTCACTCCTAATTTGAATAGCTGCAAGCATTGGTAGGTCAGCTAGGAACTGAAAAAAGTTTTAAACAAGACAAAGAGAACTATCACTACAAAAAGTCACCCTTAAAAGAAAAAGCACAGTTTGGCACAGCTGCAGCAGAGCAGGTGCTGTACTGAATACCTTATACCATTTTATGGCATGTTTTATCAACACTTGCATTCCTACTCATCATTTCTCACATATTTCTTGTTTCTACACATAATACTCACTCTTCCCAGTTCTTTATCTTCAAGTGCCAGCACCCCGGTGCTTTCTGTAAAGAGTTTTACTTTGACAACAGGCCGAGGGTGAGTAGTGGTGAAATCCCCTTGAGTTCCCCATCTGCAACAAATAAAAGAACAGAATTTAAATGGGGCAGAGGACAGGCCTGAGAGTGATAGGACTTTGTAATCTTTTGTACGTGGTATTTATTAATGCACTCCTAAAACTTAATTTCCAAACTTTTGGGGGGAGAGGGTAGGAGAGAGAGGAGGTACATTTTAGAGCATTCCAAGATTAAATATCTACATGGGACAATTGGCTTTTCCCTGTAATAAGACAAATCAGGGTTTTCCTATATGAATTCTGTAATAAAAAAAAAAAAATCATAAATTTATTAATGGCAAAACCCAAATAACTGAAATTAAATCCTCATAGGGAAAATCAGAACCAAGCAAGAAAGCACAAAGAGAAAGAGATCTTTTCTCTATTAAATATACTATGTTCACTATCTTGTGCATACAAGTCAAATTAATTCAGCAACGAATCATGTCTCAATTCTAAAAAAAATTATATGTTTAACTGTAGTTGACAAAACTATGCAGAAAGTAAGAGACTTGCCCAAAGAAAACCTTATTTTTTATGAGATATTACAGCTTAGTATAAGCATGTAGGAAAAATGTAAACACAAACAGAAAAAATGGGAAAAAATATTTATCAGAGTGACTATAGCTCTGCAGGATAATTACTGCTACAAGGCTTCATGCTTTTAGAGAAGCTAAATTAGGCAGACAAACTTCTTGTTGTTAATCTCTTATCTCAGTTAAGACACTTGGTTTGTCAGCCTTTCCCCCCCCTCTGAAGGGAGGGGGGGGAAAGTTACACAAATCAGATTGCAGCTTCCTCCGACAAGCTATTCTGTTTTCCTAAATAACTGCATGGTTCTCATCGCATTGACGATGCTGAGTCTGGTTACATTACTAGGCACAAACAGAATGCAAAAAGTAAGTGCAGTTCCAGTTTCTCTTCATTTTTTCCACTACTTAGGATATTACGATTAGCAGAAACTAAAGCCAAAAAGAAAACAGGTGACCTTAAGAGTATGCTCTATAAAAGGATGTATTACACAAGCTAAAATCTTAGAGGGCCTCAATTACAAAAAGCAGTATGTTAATTCTACGTTCAAGAATAATTTACATGGTCTCTCCTCTGCTGGAAATGAACATACAGTAGTAATCCTCCAGCAAAGGGATCTAATAGGTAAAAGAAGAACCTTCAACTAACATGAGTTTCAGACTTCAAGATAAAGACTAGAAAGTAACACGCAACTAAACCCAGAAAGTTTTAAGAAAGCAGTGGTTCTGTGTAAACCAGTCCTACAGGTGGCTGAACACATGCTAGACTACAAAAGTGAGGTTCACTGAAAATTAAATGAAATCTAACTTTGCATTCTGTTGTTTTTGCTTTGTCTGAATTAGAAAGATGCACACTCTCTGTCTGCGGTGGACACAGCCTTAGCCTCAGCCAAAGTGGTAACTGAAACAGGGACTCTGACAAGAAATTACCTTCCTGAGAGGGAGAAAACCTGTTGCGTGATCTGATGATAGATGCTGCAGTCACAGGACAAGACAATGCCTAGTGCTGCTGCTCTTCCCAGCAGTGGTCCCAGGGGTAGGTTTTGTCACAATACAGAAATGAGATTTCCAAGGAGAAAGCATCTTCATAAAAGATGAGATCCTCAGTCTCCCCCCACCCCCAGATCCCACTATTCAGGAAGATGCTGCCTTGCAACTGCAAACACAATCTAAGCACTTTCTCTCTCGGGCACCACCGAGCTTCTGGAAGCCTTGAACTGTGCACACCACAATGGATAGGACCATCCAAATAATCAACAGAAACTTCTATTAGAATAACAAAACAAAACAAAAGCCTCTCTACAAAGGTCTAGCGCCAGCATTAACTCACAGACAGAAGAAATTAGAGTCATGCTGACTAAAGGGAAGAGACCCAGCCTATTCAATGAAGAGAGCATCACGGGGGCGCGCTCAGCTTCTGCGAGATGAGGGGAAGGTACATGCCATGGTATATGCTGGGGTTTGGGCACCCCAGCATCTGACTCCAGGACCTCCCCAGAAAGTGGTGCAGCCTTCTTCAGAAACACATCCCCAGGAGACGCATCCCCAGGAGGGATGGGGCGTACCTGAGCCTTGCCCAGGGAGCCTGGCAGAATTTGCTTTTTCTCTAATTTCGATGCACAATGAGAGACTGATGTGAATGGGACTAACGCTGGGTCATTCACCTGTTGTTGACACTAATGTAGTACTGGAAATCACGTTTAACATCACATCTGATCACTATCCTTGACTGACCTCTTTCTCCCACCCCTTTTTCCATCTGCAGCAGTAAATGAAAATCCTGGGCTGAAAAATAACAGGCTGAATCTATTCCTAAAGCTTAATGTTCATGGTGGAAACAGTCCACGCTCCTTCATGCTGCCTGCTGATCAGGACTTCAGCGAACTCTCAAAGCCTCTTAAGACCATGTCTTTGGAAGTGAATTATCTGGTACAGCAGGTGGTCACAGATGTGCTAATATAATTATATCCACTTGGTTTCTCAAAAATTTAACATTTTTCTTCCAAAACACATACGTGTTCTGTCAAATGCATTTATTAATACCTATTGAAACATAAATATTTCCTGTTCTCACATCTGCTTAATCTCATTGGTGAAACTGTAGTGGAACATTTCCTTTAAATTTAAAAGCAAAGCTGCTAGGTATAGGTCAGACAAACTTGTATTTTTCTTTTAGGTTGGGGTTGCACCCTGATATTTCCCTGGAGAAAATACACTACTTCTCAGAAATGTCTTTCTGACCCACAGATTTAAAGGCAACCAACAAGCAAAGGATTGTTGGTATTATTCGTAAGACTGAACAACTTTTTAGCTGTTTAATTGAACAATTTTTTGACTGTTTTTAAATTAGAACTAACAACGTGGCCTCCAGAATTTGAGCACTGAATAAAGAAAAGTTACTTTTCTTTGTATCTTAACTTTCAACAGCAGTAACAGTTTTCTGCAAGAAAATAAATCCTACAGCTGACTTATTTTTCCTACAGGGGAGGAGGTGAACCTGTAGGTTGTAACTTGGTTTTCTGTGAAAACAGAAGGAAATCATATGTACCATTTTGATCTCATTTGAGTCAAAGTATGTTGCAGATAACGTATTTCATGTTTGCTCTGCTATGGAGATACTGAAGGAAGAATGAGAAGGAAGAACAAGTAAATTAATTAACCTAATTTCTGAAATGGCTATTTACAAGAAGTATATCTTTAATGATTCTTAACATAAGGAAAATGTAATGATTTTTATCGGTAATAGCGTATGTTTTAACTACCAAATGTATGTAAGCAATGCAAACAGCAGATCAGTCACTTCCACACATTCGGAGAAGCCACTGATTTATGAATATGTGTCCAATGACTGTTGCTAATGAGAACAATTTTGGTGCTGAATGTGTCTAGACGGTAAGTGCAAAATTTTTGTCAAAACAAGTGTGGATCTCCTGCAGTATTCATATTAAGGTAAAAAATTCCCATTAATGTCTGGGTTTGTTTGTTTGTTTTTTTATATCTTACTAGAAAATTAGTCAAAAGTAACAATAATCTCAAGTGCTAAATGCTGCAGCATCGCTCACTGCACTCTCAGCTGCAGCCCCTGTAGCATACCTGAGACCTCTAAAACCACCAGCTTTAAGTCTAAAAAAACCCCTAATCCTGCCTCTTCATGCTCTCATTTTGCCACATCATTTTCCTTTGTATATGTATTTTTTTCTACTTTTAACCTACTCATTCTCTTTACTATAGAAACTGCAATGATTTGATATTTGATCATCTTCAACCGTAAGCCCCAGACTTTTCACCATATTTACACTGCTGTCAGAGGTACGTGGGCTGATACCATAATTAGTGACGGAGTCCTTTGCCAAAGTTGATTTCCCTTCACTGCAAGATTATCCGCTACCAGCAAGGAGGTGGATGTTTATTTCAGGTAAAGATTTATCACTGTGGCACAGAACCCCATCTAAGCAAATGTATTTTTCTACTTCATTTTGGAACACATTTCATATACTGGAAACAGCAGCAAGTTTCTCTCTCAGGTTTTCCACTCTAATCATGGTCTCTGTTAGTCAAAACTTTTCTTTATGGGATCTTAAATCTCCAGTCTTACATGGGAGTGAATATTATAAAATTTATTATTCCAAGCAAACATCTAGAAATTTTACTTTAGCCCTATCTATTGGAACATTTTCTTTCTGACAAAATATCAAGTCTACAGAATTTTGCACCATCAAGAATTGATCTTCCTCGGCAATTAGGAAATCATCTCGTTTTTGAAACAAATACCACAGTGTATTGGTCTCCTTGGTGCCTCCTTTTGCATCTTTCTGGGTTTGATTCTTGGTTTAAATCTACTGCGTAAATCAACCTCAACAGATTTGTTAATTCTTCATTAAATCACCTCAAGATGTCTCCTGAAGAATTTTTCTTATTGCTTATGCATACAGGGATGATCTGGAACGAGCAGGAAGAGCCACCAAAACCAGTTTGTTAGGCATCCTACTGCTTCATGAGACTAAGAGAGTTACCAGCACTTCATCTTCGCTCATCGCCGAGCTGGACTGGAAAAAAAATGTTCAGATCTCCGTAACATCCCTGCATCTCAACTCTTTCAAGAATCTGTACCAGCTTTGCTGTTTCTATTTTGTTTAGAAACATACTTTAACTGCAGAAAACTAGGTATCTATAGTCTTCAGGTTAGAAATCATGCTGCCAGTGCAAGTTGTGAGATGAAAGGCCAGGGAAGAAAAAGACAGACGAGACTCACAGCACCTCCCTGACACATCTGACTACACCAATGCTTTAATCTAGTTCAAAACACCTTAAACTCAGGTCTGACAAACATTCTGCTGTCAGTGAAGTATTGTGTGAATGTGGAATTTATGAAGCGTTGCGTATTACTAACTACAACTGCACATAGCCTTCTACGATGGCATGACTGGATGGATAGATGAGGGGAGGGCGGTAGATGTGGTCTATCTTGACTTAAGCAAGGCGTTTGACACGGTCTCCCACAGCATCCTCATAGGGAAGCTTAGGAAGTGTGGGTTAGATGAATGGACACTAAGGTGGATAGAAAACTGGTTGAAAGATAGAGCTCAGAGGGTTGTCATTAGGGGCACAGAGTCTAGTTGGAGACCAGTGACGAGTGGTGTTCCCCAGGGGTCAGTACTGGGTCCAGTCCTCTTCAATATATTCATCAATGACCTGGATGAGGGGATAGAGTGCACCCTCAGCAAGTTTGCTGATGACACAAAGCTGGGGGGGGTGGCTGACACACCGGAGGGCTGTGCTGCCATACAGAGAGACCTGGACAGGTTGGAGATCTGGGCAGAGAGAAACCTTATGAAATTCAACAAGGGCAAGTGTAGGGTGCTGCACCTGGGGAGGAACAACCCCATGCACCAGTACAGGTTGGGGGCTGACCTGCTGGAGAGCAGCTCTGTGGAAAGAGATCTGGGACTCCTGTTGGACAACAGCATGACCATGAGGCAGCAATGTGCCCTTGTGGCCAAGAAGGCCAATGGCATCCTGGGGTGCATCAAAAAGAGTGTGACCAGCAGGTCAAGGGAGGTCATCCTCCCCCTCTACTCTGCCTTGGTGAGGCCGCACCTGGAGTACTGTGTCCAGTTCTGGGCTCCCCGGTTCCAGAAGGACAGGGAACTGCTGGAAAGGGTGCAGCAGAGGGCTACCAAGATGATTAGGGGACTGGAACACCTCTCTTATGAGGAAAGGCTGAGGGATTTGGGTCTCTTCAGTCTGGAAAAAAGACAGCTGAGGGGGGACCTTATCAACACTTATAAATACTTAAAGGGTGGGTGTCAGGGGGATGGGACCAGGCTCTTTTCAGTAGTGCCCGGGGACAGGACAAGAGGCAATGGGCACAAACTTGAGCATAAGAAGTTCCACCTAAACACGAGGAAGAACTTCTTTACCCTGAGGGTGGCAGAGCACTGGAACAGGCTGCCCAGAGAGGTGGTGGAGTCTCCATCTCTGGAGACATTCCAAACCCGCCTGGACGCGTTCCTGTGTAACCTGCTCTAGGTGACCCTGCTCAGGCAGGGGGGTTGGACTAGATGATCTCCAGAGGTCCCTTCCAACCCTATGGTTCTATGATTCTATGATTCTATGATACACAGAGAGAGAAAACACAAGATAGAGCGAGGAAGCCGCTGTACCAGCAGCTTAAGTTGCCCCACAGCGATCTGACAATAAATCTTTAATTTGACGAGAAGGCTCCATTCAGCCAAACAAAAATAGAGTTAAATCCATACTTATCTGATTCTGGCTTTTTTTCTGAGACTCCCAAAGAGAGTATTAGTTGGTACTAATTGCTGCTAGTTCTCTTCCATTAATAATTGGAGAAATTTCGTAAGTGTTTCCTACTCTCTTATGAGCACAGAAATACCCATCCATTTGGCAGTGACTGACACCAGGATGCCACACAAGAAATCACGGCCTTAACGCTAACAGCTGTCTCATACAACCCAAAGGCACGTTTATTTTCTGTCTTTTGCATGCCTTACAAAATAATACAAACATCCCAGCTTCTCCACTGAATGAATGTTTTTGAAAAAAAATGTTGAAATGTTACTGCACGAGTGACAGAAGTTTACTATTCAGGATTTAATAGGGTAACGATTGTTCCTTATATGCAACATTACAACAACTATTTTATTCAATATATATTTATGTATATATTCTCAATTACATCAGTGAGAACTGGGATTCAGGTTTGAAACCACAAGGGGAAGAGTCTGTGTGTTAGTGCCTTTCTATAATGCTTCAAATGTGGTTTAGGTTGCAAACATTTTTTCCTGTGGGGGAAAAAAAATAAAATAAAAAAAAAAAATCTACATTTTCTTATTTCTCTATTTGAAAATTACTCATTTATTTTGATGGAAGTGCAAAGAACATGATTTCCTCCATCAGAGCAAGCACATTAAATTGCAGCTGAAAGGCAATGCATAGAGAAGGTTCTAAAGAAATCATGTCCTTTTACAGCAGAGGTACAGACATAGCCCGCACTCAGGCAAACTAAACCATGAGCTTGGCTAAGTATCTTGGCCCTTCGTCACGGAAGTCATCTAATCTTTCATACACCTTGACTCTTCCCTGTGTTACTGTGATTCCACTATTTCATGCAGAAATCCTGCTGAGAACTACAGATTCATTGTTTTACAGTCCCTACTGCAGAAAAACTGACACTTTGCATAAATACTTTCAGGGCCGTCAGTCTGTGAAGGAGCATTACAATAGTAATGGTTTTAACCCTGAGGTTCCCATCAAAACGTTCCTAAAACTACAAAACGTAGGTATGCGAAAAAATAATTTGTTCTACAGCGATGCCAGTAGGAAAGGAGTAGTACAGAAAAAAGGGAAATTTTGGTATAAGGATGAAGTCATAAAATTGCCTTTAAGTGTCACCTATGATTCCACCTAAGCAGGGTCTACAGTACTGTGCCTTACTTTTGGGGTGTTTTTTTAACCATTTTTCATGGATTTCCATCTATGTAGGAACTTTTGACTGGGCACACTAGCAGTTTGAGACACAGACAATAAGTCGTCTCTTCAGCACTTCCCTTGTAGAAAAGTTGGGGGTTCAGCACCTGTAGCTGCGTACACTAAATAGCCTGGCATTCAATTTCTGAATGCATTGTTGAGTCAACATATAGTACAGTCACTCAGAAAGAGTGAATGTTTGCTTCCCCCCCCCCCGCCCCGTGGATTCAGCGGCAAAATTAAAGGCTTTTAGGCTGGTTGTTACAAAACGTTGGCAATCCCTTCTTGTTACTCTGCTCTGAAGAACTGGAAGCTCCGAATCAGACCCTTACTTCACTAACAGCCAGGATACAGTGTTTGAATGGATTTGCTATATTCTAAAGCCCCTTTTCACAACTAGACTAATATGAAAGGGAGAAAAGAATAATTTGGTCATATGGTGGGTTTTTTTTCAGACTTAGCTTTTGGTAAAAATAATAACTTTTAAATAAAGGAATTAACAGAGCTCAAAATTACTAACTAGTTATCACGGAGCTAATAATGAGCTAGACACAATCATGTATTTCTTTTTACACATAAAACATTATTCATATCTGGAAAAAAAAATGTAAAAAAAGGACAAAATTGTGAATAGTTTTTCTTTAAAACAAAAAAGTGCCTAATACAAACCAGAAAGGAAAACCTGAAAAGCGATTCAATGCGTGATAAGCAATTCAGTATAAACACTCATTTAGGCTTTCTACACTGAAAACGAGAACAGAGCACTGACACTACAGAACGCTATTATGACAAGTATTATCATCACAAATGTAAAACAGTATGAATAAATTATTACTTAGTCTTGTTTTCCCATCTCACTTTCCATCCAGGCAACCAAGACAAGTCAGGGTGAAGAATTTCAAGGGTATTCATGAGGCATTAACTCCTGTTTCCCACCGAGTTTCAAACCCAGCTAGGGGCTGGCGATGCACACAAAGGCAAGACACAGTCATTTATGCTCTCAAAATTCCTATATGCCTATCTGCCTCACATTTGCCTTGAAAAAGATAATTATGAATCCAACACAGCATTGTTAAAAGTTGCAAATCCTATTTATTTCATGTTATTTAGTATTTGTCTGACACTTTAAACCTTCAAAATGTTGTACAAAAGTTGATAAACTGACAGGACTTTGATGAAGCAGCTAGATGTTGTCGTCTCAGTCTAAAGATGGGGGAAAACAAATCACAAAATAGACTGACCTATCTGAGCCTGCACAGTTTATCAGGGAACACTCAGGTACCAAATCGGAAAACTTCAGTATTCCATCTGGCTTCACACCAATTCTCTTTTATTCTGAAATCCCTTTTACTCCTCTTTCTGACTCCTACTGTTCTTATCAGCTGTCTACATTATTCTGCCTTTGTTTCTGCCGTCCTCCTACACTCAGTCTGCTGGTATGGCTTTCAAGTAGGCACTTAACCTGTAGACTCGTACCTTATATGCTAAATAGTTATTAAGAACTTTCAAGATCTATACTTTTTTTTTTTCCTTCATCTGTTCAGTGAACTATTCTGTATTCTGAAAGTATTAGACCTCTTGGGACCTCTGAGGACCAATGCACATACTAACACAGTGACAGCAAAGAAGAGTCTGCCCATGGCGGGGTGAAAACCAGTTGTCTAAGTGTCATGACCATTTGAAATGTACGAGGTATTCTTAGCCTGCAAAGGGCTCAAAAGAAAAACCTTTCATTTAAACCCTTTGCCTCAACCTTTCTCTTCACCCAAAACAACACATCGAAACTAAATAAAACCATAAAATTTGTTCCATTTCAACCACTGTATCTAGTCAAATGTTTAGCAATTATTTTGAATGTACCTGTATTATATTGCTTACAACAAATAAAAGCAAATTTTTGAAAGGTTTCTTCAAATCAAAATACAAGAACAGTATATTCTGAAAGCGTAAAATGGGACATTCTGATCATATAAAAATTTCAGAGAAATCCAAAGGAACTGTTTTCACATCAACTGTTGCCCACAAAAAATAATGCAATTTTCCAAAGGTGAGGCAGGTGCAGACCACTGTGAATGACAAATTTAAAATCCACTCTACCAGAGTATTCCAGGAGACTGGAGGTAAAATTTGAGGCAATCCTTCCCAACGCCATCTCTTTTTTTGACAGACCACTATCTCTCTACATGATACTTTACAAGCAGATGTAAGCTGTCTTCACTTTGACCCAGCCAAAGACCATGTAGCTATATTAGTATGAGGCTTAGCCCGATCCAAAACGTTTTTCTTCTAAGCAGGAGTTAATTGGCTTTGGCTCAACACCACAGCATCCATAGCCAAATGCCTTCCAGTTTGAAGCTGGATCACACATCTAGAGATGCTTTAGCATAATGTTAGAGAAAGCTTATGTCTGTCTGCAAAATATTAGTCACATTTGCCGTGGATCAGGTAGGAATGAGAATGGAAACAGATGTATCATGTACATTAAGGAGCATGTAAACAGTCTTTCTCCAAGCCCTGATTGTTATAGTGAAAGGGATAACAGTGGGGCAGGCAGAGTCTGCCCCAAGGTTTCCAAAATGCACTATGAAATAAAACTGGTATCAGTCTTGCAGGAGACATGTAATGTCATTATACTTTTTAAAAGAACACGGTCACCCCCAAACAACTATTCTCTCAAGCAGGGACACTAGATGAGGAGAGTTAATATCCCAACTCTGAACGGAGAACCTATTAATTGTAAAGCTTTCATCCCACCGGCTTTCTGCCTGGGGCCCAAGCGTTGCAGCAGAAGGCAGTGCACCAAAGCCGCGGTCTTCAGAAGTGCAGACATCACGCCAGGGCAGAAATCCTGGTTGCTTTCAGTCAATTCTTAGCATGCTGAGCACACAGGAGCAAGGAGAACAACCAGGACTTAGCCAGAATAATCAAAAAGATTAAGGTGAAGAAAATTAAAAAAAGATATGCCCTGGTGGCAGAAGGATTATGTTTATTGCTAACCACCCAAATACAGTAGAGATTACAACCAGCTAATTATCTCCTTCCTCCTCTCATCCCAATTTCTTACATGCCACACTTGTCTTGATCTGACAAGTGAATATTCCCTTCTAACAGCAGTGGTTTTCACAAGTCCCTTAGGTAGACAGACTTATGAGACAAAATTTCAGGAGTTAATCATAGAACCACTGTAAAATTTAGGCTGGAAGGAACCACTGGAGGTCATCTAGTTCAAACCCTGCTCAGAGCAAGGCCAGTTAAAATCAGGTTGCTCAGGTTATTATCCAGTCGAGTTCCAAATTTCTTTTAATATTTGAAGCCTGTATGCAATTCGTATTTCTCTGCAATAAGAGAGGTGAAAAGTCTCTTAGACAATATAAAAAAATAATCAATGACAGAACATAGCATAGGAACTTACTTATTTTAGAAATCCCATATCTTTTTCTTGTGGATATCATATTGCTCTTTATATTTGAGCTGATTAGGTATTATTTCCATTCTTTAAAGAAGTAAGCAGTTGATCAGGCATCAAGAACAACTGAATAAAATTGTCATGTAAATTTTCAGCTGAATCCATATTCCTTTTGTGAAACTTTTCCATCATTAATCCAGAACACAGGCTAGGATAAATGTGTATTTTTTCCTTCTCCATTTTTTTCTTTGCAGAACCAAGAAAACATCAGATAATTTCCTACTGGCAACTGGTATTCGCTCATAGCATTCAATTTTTTGAAAGGTAATTTCTTCCACCCTATTTTGTGAATTGCTCCAATCATGACAATCCAAAAAAAGAAAGACTTACTGGCATATGACAAGATGAAAGCCATGATGGAATTTATCCTTTAAAGATATAAAGATGAATCTTAGAGCAAATTATAATAATCATTATGCAACTATATCAAACCAAATTTATGAAAGCAGACATGCTTTGTTTCTTGTCACGATCCTTATCCCACTGGCTTCCAGAAAATTCCAAATTACTTATTCAAGGATCACGCTCACCTTCACCAAGTTTTCAACATTGTCCACATCAACATAATTACGTTTCTCAGGCTTTTGCCTTTCAAATGATCTTACTAATAATGCACAGAGGTTCTCTAACATACAACCTTACTTTTGTAAATGTTGCATAAAATGCATTTATGTTTTAAAGAAAGTAAGTCTGGATGCCAAAAGCAGGCTGAACAATTCTGCTTTATTATCCTCTGTAAGACAAACACTGAATTTCACTGCACTTATCTGTAAGTAAAAAACTTCCAGAGGTAATAGTCAAAAGAACAGGTGAAATCCATCAAGTAAAAGACTCTGTTCGAGAAGCTAAATCCTAAAGAGGATTTATCCTCAGAAGATATAATAGGAAGCATATGAACAAAAAGCTAAGCTCTGTTAGATCAGGCACTGTGAAACTGCAATCTCATTATCCCTCTGTAAAAATCCCACGTGCAAGTATACTCATTTCAACAAAAAAGCACCCAGACAAACGACAGAAGAAGCCTCCACACCCTAAGGAGAGCTGGTCAGCTTGGCAGCAACAGGCTAGTTTGATTACTGCCTATCTGATCACTTGTGTTTCTGTCCCTCATTTCTTCCTGTGTTCAGTCTCTAGCTTTACACTTCAGACTTGAACCAGTATGAAGCAGGAACAACTTTTTCATTCTACTTTTTCTCCCATGCAAGAGCGGTAACATGGATTGCTACACATGTAAACAATATAAGGAATGATTACCGAAAACTAACAGTATAATTAAAGCATTACTGACCAAACGGAACCTCATTTATGCAGAGGTATCAGACACAGAGCAGTAGCAGCTGTGCCTTCTCGTTCCTTACATACTGTACATCTGTGTCATGCAACCACAAGTTAGGTGACAGCTGTAGGTATGATCACCTTTTTGTTTCCCTTAATCAAAAATAAAAATTAGAAAGTTGCAGGGGCTATGAAGAAGAAATAAAACTAGCTGAAGTTTGGAACATGACTGTCACAGGTTATAAGTCTTGTCAAACCTTTTTTGCTTCAGAAATGTCATCTTAGGCCATATCCTCAAAACATTCTATTAAAAAAGTATTATTTTTTTCATGAGCAGCCATGTTGTTTAAGGAAGTTCTAAATTTTAGAAATTAAGTCTTTTCTTTTTCTTTTTTTTTTTAAACCATTCTATCAAATTTTTCCTAAGTAATCTTTAATTATGTATCCACAAGTACTCATACTTCACGTACTTTATGGAATTAATGATGGTAGAATAGTCCATAAAAAGAACGTGAGCAGCATTTATTTTATTTGTGCAGTTTTGACTGAGGTTCCCTGCCTCCTCTGATCAGATATTTAATCATGCATTCTTCACACACTTCTAATATATAATAGCCCTTTTTATAAGGTTAGACAATCATTGTCAGCAAAATATGATCATCTTATTTGTATTGTTTACATGAAGAATGTCCTGGCTTCATTAAAATTTTCTCATCATGCAAGATACGATCTTTTTCTATTACATAAATATGTGACAACAGAATGTCACTTGTAGTGATAAAAGCATATTCCCATCCTTTATCTTTAGGCATGATTATACATACCCAAAAGACGACACTTTCAAGAAACCACATTATTTAATAGTCAGAATGAATAAAAATCAATGATAAGAAAACACGTGGACACCACACTCCACAAGATTAAAAACTAAGCCACAACAATAACATTTGAAAAGTGAAACTAGCACTAGATTTTGCAAGATGACCCCCTGTGGCGTCACAGCACCAAAGTTATGCAAAGCTTCATACGACTGAAGGGGTCCTCTGAAGGCTCTGCTGACTGATCTCTGGCAGAAAAGGTCACGGGCTATGTGCGGAGGGATTTTCAGCAGGGCTAAAAGGCAGGAAACAGTTGGAAGGAAAGAAAAAATATTTCACAGGCAGTAATAAAAATTTTATAGAGTTTGCATGCAAAGCTGTATAACTGATCTGTAAAACTGTCTAAGACTTAAGCTCAGTCAAACGGTACTGTTCTATAGCACTTGCATTTCAGAATGACCACTAGCTACTCAAGTAACATACATATAAACAGTGTTTTATTTAGCTTGTTAAAGAAGAAAATGAAGCACTTCAGTATAAATTCACAAAAATATTATTCAAAGAGAGAGAAAACAGGGGTTAAAAGTAGTAAGAAACTAGAAAACATTTCTTACTGATAAACTGTCAGGATAAAACTGTGCTCTCTTCTCTGGGACTTAGTTAGGTCTTTCTCCTTTAAGAAAGAACATTGTTTCTAATTTTCTTATTACTCTTATGGAAGCACTGAGGGATTCAGAGGAATACCTAAATACATAGTGACAAACATGACTGGCAAAATATTCAGCATTTTGGAATAGTAGATAAATCTTGAATTAAGTCTCCACTTGACTCATGCTTCCATTACTCTCCACTGTAAGGTCACACTGGCTTGCACTCCATTTTGAAGCATTTATCCGAGTATCTCGTTTTCTCCTTTTCACTGTCAAAGCTTTTGAAACTTCTGACTGAGCAGCAGCATTGCACTGCGCACACCAATGTTTCGCAGATGAAAAAAACAGGCATAAATAATTCTTTATACAGCTTCTTTTCACAAATGTAGCTGCCAGTTCAAAACGATAAACCAACTACAGAAAATGTGTGTGACGAGCACATGATTTGGAACTCTTGCCAGCAGTCTCCCACAGCAGGCTGGTGGTAATCATTCACTTTTCATCACAGTCTCATTCTACGCTTAGTATGAGAGCTTTGCTACCCTTTTCTAGCTGCTCGTCCTATATAAAATCTGAAGTTATGTTCTCATTTATCTGGGATTTGTCAGTGCAAATATGTTACTGCTAGTGATTTGAAGAGTCAAGCTGAACAACAGTTCTCCTTGAATTTTTTTTTTTTTTTTAATGGGTTTTTGGGTTTTCTCCTCCAGCCTCACTGACTATTTTCCTTCATATCAGAATGACAGGACTGAAAATTATCCCAGTAAGGAGCCAGCTCCAGCAGCAGGCAAAATAGGCAGCAGCCTAAGGCAGCTGCCAGCTTGTCTTTTCCTGTGTTGGACAAGAGATGGACTGGCTGTGCTTGCCCAGCTGGTCACTGGCCTCTACATAACTGACTTTGCCCATTGTTGCCAAAGGACCGAGGGGGAAAGGAGCCATCTTTCTTCCCAGTAGTAGTACCGTTACTAACATCAACAGGAGCAGAAAGTCACCTCTGTTTCCACCTCTTACCGTACCTCCTCTTTCCAGGAGAGTATCCAACGCTTCACCCAGCGACTGACCCTCCCCATCACCCAGCAGGTCCCTATCAGAGCACAGTGATGAGTGCTGGAAGAAGCAGGGGGGCAAGAGGAAGCAGGTGACTGCATGGGTCAAGGGATTTGTTGGTCATAAAAGTAAGAAAGTTCTTAGAAGGACTGGACACAGGCTGGGAGAGAAGAGAGAAAAAAGAGAGACACCTTAAGCCTTCTGAAACCTGGAGACTCCTCCCTGCCATAACAGTATTTCCCAGGTTCTCTTCCACCAGCGCAATTTCATGATTAAACTCTGCCAACCCCTCTTAGTTCCCTCCGCCAGCAACCAAAAAAAAGCAATATTGCTACTGTCAAGAAAACCTGATTTGGCCCTAACAGAAAAATTAAACTGCGGAATAAAGGATTTCCCATTCCATAGGTATCGAATGGGAAATCCTCCACCTTCTTTACTGCTTGCCCATAATTTGCTAATTTCATGCTTTTCTAATTTAATATCCTCCCCCATTGCCTCAAACTACAATTCTATATATGTCCACAAACTACATGTCCCTATATGCTCATAATCGTACTGTATGGCAATGTCTCACAATTGCTCTTGCCAGAAATGGGAAACAGTACATCTCAGAAGAGCACAAGAACTAGATAGATTTTAGAGCTCTATCAGCTGCGCACCTTCAAGTTACACTGTTTTGTAGGACAGCAGGTCAACAGCACCAGTAACTCCCATTCTTGTCCTTCCAGTGTATGGTTCAGGGCATCTTTCAAAGATGCACAGTTTTTCCCATACAAGTCCATATGAATTTGGTTCATACAACATTACTTATATGGAACAGCCCATAAACCTGCCTTTCTCCCGTATTCAATCAACTCATACCTATTGAGCCTGAAATCCACCAAATCAGCTTACAAGCTTTGAGCAGGTCCTAACATTACCGCTTTTCTTAGTTGTTCTTGTATTGACTCTTGGATTGTATTGAGGCACTGGAACAGGTTGCCCAGGGAAGCTGTGGATGCCCCATCCCTGGAAGTGTTCAAGGCCAGGCTGGATGGGGCTTTGAGCAGCCTGGTCTAGTGGGAGGTGTCCCTGCCCATGGCAGGGGGGTTGGAACTAGATGATCTTTAAGGTCCCTTCCAACCCGAACCATTCTGTGATTCTTTGAGACTCCATCTAGTCTGGAACTTCCTTTTCACAAAGTTTCTACTTTGACAGACAGGAAAATCAACTAATCTGTTACTAACTTTTACCAGATGCATCTATACACAATGTATACCTTCTGATTGGTTTTACAACCTTTACCTTAACCTGCAGCTCTCAGTATGTACTAAGTAAACCATGAACTGACCATGAACCATCCCTACACCGTGTTTTGTTCACCATATCTGGAAACAGCTAGAGAGAAACAAAACCCTTAACATCTACAAACGGTTTTCTGGAAGAAGAATGACTGTGGTCAAGAATTTCAAGAATTGGTGTATTCTAGCTGATTAGGGAGATTTGAAGACCCACACCAATGACATCAGGGGTTAATTGTGCATTTAAACCAGAAGCTAACAAATTCAAGGGTGAGGAAAAGGAGAGACACACCATCAAAAGAAAAGGGAACCTTGACTGTGAGAGTAGGCAAAGGTTGGAGGCACTTGTTGCAGGTAACAGTGTAAGAGCAACTCTGAGTCTGAAGAGAAAGCACAGCTTGGAGATGTGCCCTCCATGAGAAAGCCTTGCAACTCTCCTGGGACTCCGAGCCACTAGAGAACACCCCAAGAGGCCCACAAATAAGCAGGGGATGTTGCATACCCACTTATGACCTTGCTTCAATGCGTATATTTGTGTGTCTTTTCTGCTGTTGTTGCTCTTAGAAGTTCCTCATGTACTACATGTATGTGCTAAGACTGAGCATTCCCATGCCCTGGAGAAGGAACACAGCCAGGGACTGCGACAAGTGAATTTTACATCTTGTCCCACATACTTAGAGTTCTGCAAAGCTGTCTGAATATATTACTGGAGTAGGCTGCTGGCTTACTTTCCAAGGAAATTTGCTGCAACTATGAAAAAGTCCACCAAATTAGATCTCCTCCTCCTCCCAACACCAGAAGAGGTAGATAAAACTTTGTGCTTATAATTTTGCCTAACAGAAGTCCATATTTGTGGCCTGAGTGTAATAGAAACTATCATCCCAACTCCATTGAAGATGTTTTCTCGGGTACTGTAACAACTACAATTTTTAAATTGTCTTTCACAAGGCACGCTATGGTGCCAGTAAAACCCCAACATGCTGTCTTGAAAGTTATCTACAAAAGATTCCAAATGACATTTTAACAGAGAGAAAAGTGTCTGAAGTCAGTGTGTAGGTCTAACAAATCAACCAAAGAACACATTTAATTTTCTTCCTCTCTGCCACTCTGACTGGTTCAACTACAGATGGCATGATGTTATCCCCCTCCAAGTCAGTTTGCTGACTGCCTCCCTCAAAAATTAATTGAAAGAAGTGGATCCTATAATTTAAAATGAAATAGGCTCAGCAGGTGAGTAAGCTTTGTCAAGATTGATTACTGGGTATTGATTTTCCACCAATTGTACAAGTTACACTCCGCAAGGCCACCTGCACATTAACCTAGAATACACAAAATCACCTCGGGCTAACATCTATTGAGAGGTTTGTATTTTCAGAGGATGCAGGTAAGAACACAATGCTGCAGTCTCTAGCTCTTTGCCTCACACATACATTCAATGGCATTTATTTGGACACCATTCACACTTCGTACTTACTTCACCATAAATAACTATTAATTGTATTTTCATTTTTCAGAAAGAATTTAAAATAACTACCCAGGAAAAAAACTTCATATAACGTAGCGCTAACTTAATTGTAAAAACTGTGAAGATGCTCAATTAGGTTCCCCTGTGATATGAAGGAAAGAGATGCTGGATGCAGTGACAGTGGAGCCGCTTACTGTGGCCTGGAAGCTTCTGCTTGGTCCGTCTGAAGCTTCTCGCCTCCTTCCACTTCCATGGTGCAGTAGACAATTCGGTTGGGAGCAACTGACCTCAAACCTTGCACCTCCATTATAACAATCTGAGGAGAAGAAAACAAATAGTTTATCCTTCAGAAAACATTATGTAGCACAGCTATTACAGTACTAAGCTCCAGGCAGGTGGAAAAAAAAAAAAAAAAAATTCCCAAACCCGGCTCACTCAAATCATCATAGAGAAGAGTTTTAATTTTGCCTTCTTTTTCCACTGTCATCACCATATAGTAGGAACTGAAATTTTGCTCTGTTTCTACTTGGACAACGACCAAAAACTCACTCCAACCATAGTTTAAATGCTGGGAGCTGAATTTGAGACTAATGTCTAAATACAATTCTAAACATTAATACATGATGAAATGTATCTTTTAAGCAGTCATCTACATAAGCATTTATGGAACGAACAGGTTACTAAGTCAGGCTGTAAACAAGACAAGTAAGTACATTGATCACATCTTGAAAGGTTCAATCATGGTGCTGTGACACCAGAGGTTGCAACCCTTGAATCTCAGAGGCGATTTGGTGCTGTACTAAGCACGAGGTGGGTGAGAGTATCGTTATCAGCTGCTGTAATTATTTTCCCCCACTGCCTACCCCTTTTCTTGCAGTCAGGTTTGGCGTGCATATGGGGGGAGGAAGAGAAAGGAAAAAAAGCCACTACCAGCTGTGTCCTGATAAATTTCCTCACCAGGGAAATTCTGAGCTTGGCAGATCCCATAGTTTTTCAGCTCCTCAGAGCTACTCAGTTATAGCTCAGAAGAGCCAAATGCCATCCTACTTCAACTGCTCTCTGCCTTTTATAAACCTTACGGTTTGTCACTGTGTGGAATTATTGAAATTTTTACACTTCACATGTTTCTAATTCAGAGAAGATTTGAGAAGAAAGTCAGGTTTCCCTGCTTGCTTTACAAAATCTGCTTTCCTTTCCAGTCCTATTTGGGTCTATGAGAAGAAACTGGGAAGAAACATAGTCCATTTAATCAGGAGAGAAGCTGTCTTCAACTGAACTATGCACGTAACCCAGTATTTGTTTGATTGTTTTAAAGGTGACAGAAGTAATGACTACTATTAGTCTCATCGGAGGCAACTGGTTTCTTAGGTCAGCAACCAACTACGAAAGTACTTTGCTATTAAACCCTTTGCATATTTCACAACTCATTTCAATTCAAGTACGTTAAGCCAGACTTCACCCCTAGCTGTACAATCACTCCTACCTTAAACTTCCAGAACCTTAGTAATAGCTAGATATCTTGTAAAATTGCTAGTTTGGTAATACCACAGTGAGATGACAGTCATTGATCACTTAGAACATTTTTACATTATGCATAAATCATCAGCGCTGCCTATTACATTTTATAAATAATAACAGCAATTCAGGCAGAATGATGTAATCATCTCTTATCTTTTTTTTGTTCAGGAATTCAAGTAGTTAAAGTGATCAGTCATCACTAAAAGACTGCACTGGGGATCCTTCTAGCTAATATTGCCTGTATGGTCTTCCCACATGCCAAATATATGTCCTGGTTGAATGCAGACTTCATGTTTATTCATTTTTATGTTGATACTTTCTTTCCTTGAGTTTCCAATTTAATTGCATAGTACATTTGTCTTTGCTAGCGCTTCTGGATTCTAGCAACGGAAAAAAGTTGCATTTCATTAGGAAGAAAACTGTCACTAGCTGATTCACCAGCTCATTAGCTGATGAACAGCTTCCTAAATATTGTTTGTCTATTTCTCAAACTGTCCAACAGCTGGAGAACACAAGTGATTAAGTCTTCTACTACTTTGATATTTTATTTATTTAATTTACAAACTTTTGCAAACTAGGCTATTTGAGGGAATATCCAACTTACAAAAATAGTCATTGTTGCTTGTCGTGATGTGCAGGGCTGCTCTTAGGTTAGAAAACAAGGTCCATTCCCACCAGAACATTACAGATGTTACATCTTTTGCTGTTCTGTCTTAATAACGACATGCAGTGGCAGCATGAACCCCCACCACTTTGCCCCTTGCAAAAAAATTTTCATCGAGTTTTTTTTCTTGTCCTTATGTTTAGACATGTGTCATGGTTTTGGCTGGGATGGGGTTGACTTGCTGGCAGCTGGGTTAGCGCTGTGTTTTGGATTGGGGATGAGAATGGTGTTGGTAGCACACTGGTGGTTTTGGTTGTTGCTGGGCAGTCAGGGCCTTTTCTGCTCCTCGCACCGCCCCGCCAGCGAGTAGCCTGGGGGTGCACAAGAAGTTGGGAGGAGACAGCCAGGAGAGCTGACCCCAACTGACCAAAGGGATATTCCATGCCATGTGGTGTCATGGTCAGTATATAGAGCTGGGGAAGAAGAAGGAAGTGGGGGAAGTTTGGAGATACGGTATTTTGTCTTCCAAAGTAACTGTTACACGTGATGGAGTCCTGCTTTCCTGGAGATGGCTGAACGCCTGCCTGCTGATGGGAAGCAGTGAATGAATTCCTTGTCTTGCTTTGCTTGTGTGAGTGGCTTTTGCTTTACCTACTAAACTCACCCACGAGTTTTTCCTCACTTTTACTCTTCCTATTCTCTTCCCCATCTCAGCTGGGGGGAGTGTTTGAGCAGCTGCGTGGTACTAGTTGCTGTCTGGGGTTAAACCATGACATGTTATAGATTTCCTGTTCATTCATGTTCCCGTGCAGCAGTCCCCAGTGGGGATTTTACTGGTTACCCTATAGTTTAGTTAAGTCACACCCCAAAAGATACAAAATGGATATATTTACGTGTTATTCAAGAAATGTGAATTTGTGCACTTATGACCTCACATTTGCCAGAAATAAAGTATTCTATCTACAATAAAATGAAATCAGCTTTTCTTATTTGCCCATTTGCATTGAAAAAGATCTACCATATTTCAGTCTAAACTAATAGCACTTCAGCTGTTTCCTTTTGCCCTTATATGTTCTGAGATTTAGCTTCTCAAGAGTAAGACATGCACATGTCCAGCAAGAAACTCAACTTATATGATTAACACCACGTTTAAAATGAAAATTTGCCCTACTAAAAAGTTCTACCTGTAGAGTAACACGTTAGTTCTTTGCCTTGCCCTGTAGATTACTAACCTTGCAGAACATCTGTGGGTTTTCTCTATCGACAATGGAAGAAAAACCCACAAACCCAAATTCACTAGACCTAATAGTTTGCATTTCTGACGTGAGACGGGAAGGGCTGTAAACAAAGCCAAACTGTTCCGAATTTAATGGAAATAAAATCTACTGTCATTTTTCATTTCATGACTGTTTCAATCTTTTACTGTGCTTTTCCCCCAAATACCTCACAATTTTTAGTACATGCTTAATATTTCTCTCTATAGGCACAGAGAAAGCTTTTCCTCTTCTTACACCCCTCACCAAGCAAACTTTCTTGAACACAGAAAGCATTATGGAAAAACTTTTCCAGGTACTTTTTAGGTGCTTCAGAACTATTCTTTGTTATTGCTGTTTATGGACCATTCCAGGCTTGGTATTCCACTTGAGGCAGACAGAGCACATGTGATGGAGATGCACAGGATTCAGCACAGGAGTTATAAAACTACTTCATCGTTTCATATACTTCACCATTAAGGCCTGCGCTCTAGTTTTACATGCTTGATGAACTAATATTTTTTGGCATATAGAATGATGGCTCTTACTACTCTTTGAAAGCTGATGTTGGGCTTTTACGTTATTAGCTAGTAATATTAAAATTGCATACAGTGGGATAAGTAATTTTCTGTTATACGAAGGATTTAAACTTTTTCCTCTGTCCATTTTTGACATTTTTTCCATTCTTTGCGCATATTGATGACATGGGAAAGAAAAATCGATTTGAATTTCATGAAAAAAGCAGATGCTCATTTCACTTAAGAAAAAGCATTATTTAAAAAGATAAATATTTTTGTTTGTTTTAAACCATATAATAATTGAGATATTTATTCTGTAACATTATCTGTTGTCTTAAACGAACTAAAGCCACTTCAAGGGCATAACACAGATGTGGCACCTTGTGACCAGCAAATACATAATACACACTTTAGAAATGTTTTGATTCTGTTATTATTGAAAGAGAGATCAGCATTTCCTGATACGCACATCTGCGCAATTGGACCTGAGCTATGATGCTGTTATCAGACATGTTTAAGTAACTAACGGTATTTATGTTTTCCTCTTGAAGTCGGTTGAGCTCTATATGGGGATCCCCATAGACCAGATTTTCCTGCAGTCTCAGTAAAAATGAGCTAGTTTCTTGAGGAAAATGCAGAAATTTATAAAAATCTGCTATGACCACCAGTAAATTTTTTTTTGTGGTTTATTCTCTAAATGCTTTCAGTGAGAAAACACAACTTGTTTGTAAAATTCTGTGAATGAGTTCCTGATAACAACAGTGTTCCGTTATTAAGTTCAAAAGTATACTCAGGTATTTAATATACTGGAATTCATTTGAAGTTAAATTTGCGTGGGAGATTCAACTGCCCAACTACATTGCTGTGTGGGCCCAAATGCAGCTACTGCTGCAAGAGGAAAATGCATCATATAGCTGTATTCTAACTCCTACTTACCAAAGTGGCAAGGAATAATTTACTTCTTTAACATAAAATTTTAAAATTACCAAGGAAGGACTAATAACAAAAAAAGCATCAAGACATAGATATTTTAGTAATGTAAACTGTCAACAAGTTTTCTGTGAAATATGTGATTACCTCTAATGTGAAGGAGAGGACGACATCAGACTTTGACAGCTGAACCTCATTTTCATCTCCTATGTCCAAGAACGCAGAATTCTGTGATCGCTTTAACTTCTGCAATTTAAATTCCGGCCCACCTTTAGACACTGGAAGACTTTCCAGATTTGCCATTAGCAAATTCACCGAAGACCGCAACTCTTCTATGTACATGTTCTCCATTTCTCTTGTTACGAATTTTGGGAATTTTCTTTCCTTGGAAGATATATTTTAAAAGTTAAAAAGGAAAAAGAATCATCCCACATTATACACCATATTAACTTACTGATTTGCTCTCAGTTAGGAGACATTTAATAAAAATAAAAGTCTTCATTCCATTCTCTATCTACTTTTAAATCTTCAAAACAGTAATGGGAAGGCTAATCCCATTCCATAAATACAGTTAATTTTGACAAGAAGGAATGTAATTTGAATTAAGAATTCCATCATATTCCTCAAATATAATAGACAAAATATCTATTTGAACACATCAAAAAACCAATATAAGCAGCATCTGTAAAAATGGAACCTCTTGCCCACCCAGAATCATTTAACCATAAACCCAGGTTGAATATGTACACAGATATTTGTAATATATGTGTATTAGTGTATCAATTGACAATATACCTCTAATGTTACCTTCAAATATTTTATGAATTGACAAAATGAACTGTCCACTAATAATTTCATTACTTCATCCATTTCCAATCCTACCAAAAATAAGTCAATCACATTCATGCTTCTAACATAAAGCTGTTAGACTACAACCATGACACGATATCCCTGTCATTGTTTATTTCTATTTTTAATACTAGGTCATTCATTTTGAAAGTAATGCTGAATTATTACACATGGGATTGTTTTAAACATAAGTGTTTGAGATAACTTAAAAATTCCTTTTTTCCTCTGTAGGAGCTAGATAATAGTGTTTAAATATTGTGTTTATAACAGAGGGAACACAAACATATATAATGCATATATGAAGACATACAGAGTCAATTTTCTGCACAGTCTTTCCCCTGATACTGAATATAGGGCAGCTTGGAAGAAAATCTCATTCAAGATTAAACAAAAATGTAAATTATTCTAAAATATATGTTTTATGTATAAATGAGAAACAAACACTGCTCCCTAAGTATTGTCTGCAAAGGTAGGCACCTTGCTCCTAAACCAGGCAATTTTGATGATTAGCTGTTACAAGGAGTATCATAAAACCTCCGTGGGGTTTTATGATCATGCTGATGCGTACACTAGCCTTTTGGTATTCTGAGAGCACTAAAATGGAATTTCAGGATGCATTTCTCAAGTAGAAAAGACACTGGGCAGTCTCTTCACAGGATCACGGAAAAGTTTATCTTAGAAAAGCACAGCACCAGTTACAATAGGTAGAAAATCCCATTAGGTCATACATACCTAATGGTATGGGCACACAGATGCACAAATTCCCCGTTGTTTTTACTCTGTCATAGATGAACGTATTTCTAAGGTTCTTGCCCCCAGTAAATAGGTTAAATTATCTTTTCTGCTAAAATAAACTTCTCATTTATAATTAACAACTTGTAAAATTAGGAAGTAATGTGTTATAGGAACCAGGAATGAGACCTCAACAACAACAAAAAAGCTATATGCAGAGATTTATCCTGAGCTGTGCTGATCTTTTGAGACTGCAGTTTAATAATTCTCTCACAGGCAGGTAATCACGGAAAACCCTTTTCTTTACCAACAAAGAGGCTAGAATACATAATCCAGTATCAAAAAGCTTTTTACCTTGTTTTTGAGCTCTGAGAATAAAGTTCATATTTTGCAGCATTTGATTGCTTAGGCTTAAATGATCTTAATAATTTGCACAGCTGCTAGAATTAGGACTAGCTCTCAAAGTCCCCCATAAAAAATTCTGCATTTTAAGTAGCTTAAAAGAACTGTCTTTATGAAAACTCTGATTTCTGACTTGGATGTACCATGTTAAGACATGGAGCTCCTTAGTCTGTTCGAAACTGTGCAGTAGGCACTGTGGCAACCATGAGAATTTTCAAGTAATGGTTCTGGTAGGAAAAAAAAAAGCATAAATAAATTTTTCTTTAAAAAAAAATTTTATGGACGTGCAGTGTATGCATATACATTAGAGATGGAATGAACAAGATTTACACAGTTTTAATAGTGTTCATCGTTTTCACCTTCTTTAAAATTATTTTAAAACTTTTGTGGATAGCATTTTGCTTTTTAGAAAGATTACACCTCTTAGTTGTTATTTATGAACTTCATAGACCAAAAGGATATTTTTTTCCTTTTAAAGAAACAAGCAAATCTTAACTACTCCACAAGTAATACCATATTAATATAATATACATTTTTCTGTGCACACACAGAGTACGACATACATGCTTCCAATATTTTGTAACTCTTGGAGCTAAAGGCAAGGCAAGAGGAAACATAGGATTATTGGACAACTTTGATTATAAGACCAGGCTTCACAGAAGACTGAAGAGACTTCAGATTGCCTTTCTGTGAAAAACAAGTCTTTCCCCAAAATTTAGTAAGATATGGCCAAGGAAAATACCAATCCCATCTGTGATATTTAATATAGAAGGGCATAATCCTGTCCACTGAAATAAAATACAAGCTACAGGAGAGAAAAAATAGGCTTAGCTTTCTAAAATTTACAAAAAGAACTTATAATTTACTCAATCACCACTAATTTGACCTACAAGACTTACTCATAGTTTTCTAACTTGCAACACTAATGTAACTATTATGAACTTAGACTTAATCTATAAATGTAAACTATATTATATACACTTTAAAAGTATATCACATATAACCTGTAGTAAGACATAAACATTATGGTTACACCCTTAGCAGCTTAATGCACTTCTGTATATAAAAGATGACTCATTTTAGTTCCAAAACACATAATCCTAAATGTGCAAATAATATACCCTTTGTTTCACCACTGGACTTGCTGCTGAAGGGAAGGTAGGATCACACAGCATATGACTTTCCAAAAGCAAGTTTTGCTTTCTCCCTACTCCTGTTGACACATACGCTCCGGAGCGGAAAGAAATGCATCTGCCAAACCGGTATGTTTTCAAATGATCTTCTTCTTCATTTTAGAATCAGAAAATGGAAAGACACACTAGGTATTGTCCCACTCAACGCCTTACATGTTTTTGGTACAAGACAGCAACCACTTACCCTTGCCATTTGATCTGCCAATTGCAGTCGTCCATCTAGTTCACGTCTGATCTGGGCTGCTTGCTCATCTCCATTATCCAACTTGGACAGAGAACAAAAATAAAGTTAACGGTAAGAAATATGCACTATATTTTAAGTTTATAGCAAATAATGTAGTTAAAAATAAAATAGAAATGCATACTTTTCATCTTAAAATCAGCGAAACACTAAGCAAATACATGGCTTTGAGTCTTACCAAGATGAAAGAAACATAACGGCCCCCAGCTACCCATGGCAGCCAGGGTCTCTGAAGGGTAGCCTGCATTCCTTTGAGATTTTAATTCTCAGTCTAAACAGAAAAAGCATTACTTCCTTACAGAAAGAGCAGCTGAAAACACTTCTCCATGAAGCAGAAAACTGGACTGGCAGACAGGCTTAAAAAACATTTGCAAGGAAATCTGCTCTTTGCTGCCATGAGTTCCTGCATAGGAACATGTAGGTGTAGGGAAAGAAAACTGTGTGGCTATGCCTTCTAAGCATGGTATTGTTTCACTCGTATAGCTCTTTCCCCAACTATTGGCCAACTGCTCACATCAAGGCACACCCAACTTTTGAGCCTCCAATATTTTCATATCAAAGGAATAGTCACGAGTAAACATCTGACTTCAATCAGGGAAGCAAAGGAGAAGGACATGTCTCTTCACCTCAACAGAATAGTAGGGTCTCAACAGAAAAGAGACTCCCCAACCCGTTCTTCACCTGTTTACTTGTTAAGGGAGGAGGTGGTGGTGGTGGTGTAGATGAAGTGGGGCTTCCCCTCGACAGATTGACCTGCACGGCTGCTTACGAGAAAGAAGCGTGAAAGATCTGGAAAAGATCAGGCACAACTTGCCTTCTTTTCTGAATAAATGCCAAACAAGGACAAAGACGGAGTCCCAGTGGAAGGCTCTCTCTGTCCTTAGGGCTAACCACAGACACAATACAACATGCTAATACGACCCTTAGTATCATCTACTATACGGCTAAGGTTTAAGGATACCTGAATTGCTCTTCACTGAAAAAAACCTTAAATTGATCAGGGATGTAAACTAGCAAAAATTGGCTCTCTAATTGATTGACATCTTCAGATAAAGAATACACAATTAGTTTGGTAAATGATTGATTACATTAAGATTTTAAGTAAGACCATTATTCAGCACACCAGGTCAAATACATAACACCATCTCCTTTGCAATACTCCTCAGCTAAATCCAGTAGATCTTACTGAACCAAAACATTCTTGAAAATTAAGCATTTTTTTCTTTCAAAATCCAATTTTAAAAAAGGAACAATTAAAAATACACTATTCAGTGCTTACAGGTCAATCACAGCATTATGCAAACCTGACCAGATTTAGCTAAAGGATGAAAAGTTTTCCACTGCTAGTATGGAAGCGATGACAGAACATGCAATCTGTCACCTGCGCAATCTGGCGTCTCACAAGATGCTTGCAGGAACTGATCTAGACTACCAGAAAGCAAGAGAAGAAAACCTGATGACACCTCTAAAAGAGGCTCAAATTTAAACTAGAGAGCAGAAGACGGATCATGTTGCAGACTGGAAGGGTCCTCCTGCTAAGTATGTCTGTAAATCTGCTCCTAGTTTGACTGTGAGCATACATGGCAAGAGTGTTCTCGATGAAAGCAAATATTTTATGTTTTCAGAACACAATTACAGTATTTCAAATAAATTCCCAAATTTCTGTTCTTCCATTTCTTAACAGAGTAAGAGGCTGCTTATTCAACTTGTCACCAAGAATATTTCTAACTTCTATTTTCCTTTGTACCATAACCACATAATTTTTGCAATTATTTTTGTTTAAGCAGTACAAAAGTCTGTCTAATATGAAAAACAGTTTTGTCTTCTTTTTGGGCTAAGAGAAGGTCAATATTATTTTAATAATATATCCCACAACAGGCAAATCTTTTAAAATTATCTGCTTGAAGGTAGTTTTGATGACTGAATTTTGATTTCTACAAAAAGGAAGGCGTGGGAAAGCAGAACGAAGCTAAAACTTTTTCTTGTGTCAAGGCACAACTTAAATGACTGCCTCTATTATTAACTCACTTGAAGAGGCAAAGCTTTTGTTTAAAGACTGGTATTTAGTTATTTTTACACTTAAAAAACACATGAAATGATCATGTAAGTTAATGAACCTGTAAATCTGTAAAAAAAGGTAAAAATCTTAAGATTTTTCCCCATAACTATGCACTGCTTCCCATTACCTGCTTGTACTTGCGTACCTAAAAACGTGCTGATTTCCCTAGTTACTTATTTTTAAACTTCAGTCTTCTTCCTGAAACACTTATACATTTTAATAGTTTTGTTAATGTATGTATATAATGATTTTTTGTAAAGTATGGAAGGAAGCTGAAGGGTTGAAACACCGCAGAACGTCGCTCTACTTATAGAAAAGAGCCTAGGTAAGAGTGACTGGTAGGTCATTCACAGCTGTCCTAAGAAGAAGTAAAGTTGTTGATATTAGTATTGTTGCAGTTTGCAAAATGAAGTGACAATGAGAAAAACAGTAACTTTGCTATCACGTTCCATGCAAGGTCATTCTACTTGGTTTTATTCTAAAGTCAACAAAATGCATGAAAACCAACTTTGCAAGCAAAGCACTCAGCAATTATGAATGTGTAATCAATAACACTTTATAGATCTACTGAATCTGAAGGAACGACAGCAGTAATAGTGAGTACATTCTGAAAATGCAGGTGGCATTTGGAATTTGAGTTGTGTCTGCTTTTTTACATAGGGAAGACACTTGATACAACCCACCAGATGGGTGGGAAGTGGTCACAAGGGTTAACGTTAAGTGTACCCTTATCCTTAATTCCTTATTCGTGGGTCAAACCTGTACCCAAGACTCCTATGGAATACACAGGCACGACAACCATGGCAGTACTTTTCAAACTGTTAAAGAAAAAACAGAAAAGCATACGATACTATGCACAGAAATTAATGTAAATATAACATTGCAGAATAGCAACTCAGATTCTTCTCAGTATTGCAACTGAAATTTGGTTATAAAAAATAACTAATTGGTAAACAAAAATCAACGAAAGAGTTTTTTTGTTGCTGTTTTTTTTTTTTTTAAAGAATAATTGGCATTTACATAGCATCACACAATGCTTCCCACCTTTAAATATGAAGGCATGTTTTTTTAAAAAAGAGACAGCTTTAGAGATTATTTTAAAAGAAGGTACATACAAATTCCATTTAATAAAAACATTGCAGCTTTCTGTAATGGTAGTATTAGCCATACTATAGCTATATCATAGCTATTTACTGACTGCACCAACACTAGAGATGCTCCTCACATCATTTAAACCTCACATAACCAATTAGTCAGTATTTTAGCAGCAGGGGACCTCACTACAGAACACCCTACAGACACCAGAGACCTGTTTTCAGTGTAAAATACATTAGAAATCCCGACCAAACAACGCAATGTTTCCCCTAAATGCCACGTATCTGTCCCCCCAAACTTGTAAGACCTACACAAAGACACTGACTCCCCTTTTGAGGGCTAGCTAATTTAGTGGGAAAAGTCCCAACTGAGCAAGAGTATGAATAAGACAGCTTTGTCACTTGTGCCCTTTCTTTTTGCAAATATGATTATTTGGATTTTAAAAGCTTATTCAGAAAAATCAGTAGTTATGAATGACTATGCTTGGGTGAATAAGGAGCTACTTTTATTAAAAATAAAAAAGTGGTAGCTCATCATCTTTTTTTTTTTTTCCCCAATGGTGTTACATAAAGATAGCTTTCTAAAATAAAAATGCCACTGTTAGACATCAAGCTATTAATTCAAAACTGTTTTTATTCATTAATGCTTGAAGTTGCATTTATTTTTTCTCATTCTGAAAAGGGCAACCATTTTTATTACAAACTTCTTTATTAGTAGAGATGGAGTGGGAACGTCCTCAATATGCAGGTTGCCCAACAATTCTTATTAGAGGATGTTTTCGGTTGCTTATATAAGCGTCAACTTCTAAAAGACAGACTGAAGTTTTCTACTCCAAATTTCTGCTTTAACAATTTCAACCAAAACAGTCCATTGCTTCTGAAGAGGCCGGGGAAGACAATACGCTCCTTTATCCCTAATAAGAAAAATGGTGACCATCTGGTCAAAGAGCTCTAGCACCATCTTGCTTTGAAGTAAGGATCTGAAATGTAGCAGGGCCCTATCTGTGAAAATCAGCTCAACTCTGGACAAGTTACAAACCTTTGAAAAATGCAGTTTGCAGCAGGCTGCAAACAGCCGCTGCCAGAGGTCAAATCAGATTCAGCATTCACACTCGTCTTCAGGTCGTGCTGCTCTCTGCCTTCAATATGCACGGAGCCTACACTCCTCAGATTATTTGCTCATTTACGAAAGACTATAAGCTTATCAGAGTTAAAAATCACTATTCGTATCAATAGCATGACATTTTGCTTGACAAACTGCTGTTTAATTTGTGTGCCTAAGCAGCACAGAACAGAAATACATCTGAATGAATTAATGTTTACATATTTTAAAAGGTTGGAAAAGAGTGCATATTTTTTGATTCAAAAAAAGAATATTATTTAAAAGGATGTAATATATCTGTGTATTTTGGTACAAAAGAAAAATGGTACACTGGTGAAAAATCTGGTTAATGTGCAAGGGCAACTTAAGGTATAAAAGGTACTAATGCTGCCAAGAGGTACTGCACTGCAGCCCGTGGCGCTCATTTGCATGCCTCTACATACAAAGTCAGTCAGGTATCCTTTGCCCAAGAAAGACGACCAGTTTGAGTATGGATAACTACTGACCTGCTGCAAGTTATTGTTCTTTACACTCACAAGTGCTCAAACTAACTGATAGTCCCTCCAAGTGCCTATTTTATTAATGTTCGGTTAGCTTCCCTGCAGCTTTCTAATTCACAGCAACGTCAACATGAAATTCCATTTACCTGCCCACAGCAATATAAATTTCTCAACATTTAATTACTAAATTGACAGTTCACGTATCTTCGGACTTGCTCTTATTCCTGCAACACAAAATCCAAAGTCTTTTCACTCTGGGTGACAGCAACGGTCATTTTGTCTTTAACAGCCACTTTTCGCCACACGCAACCAAGTCTGGGCCCTGCTGAGCTGCCAGGTTATTCGTGGATGCCCACGTGAGGTAACCTGCAGGGCCCAGCCCTGACGACTGCCTGACAGCCAAGGCAAAAAAATGTCAACACGGAGTAAAGGGCTTGGATTATAAGTGTTGTGATTATGTAATGCTCAAAAAAAAAAAAAAAAAAAAAAAAAAAAAAAATAGGGATTTCTGGATGTAACTAATGGCATCCAGCAGCAAGGCCGGAAGAGAAAACAAATGCCAGAGAAGTCCTAGTGCTCAATTTTGGCTGTCAATCAAAGCAAGCAGCACGCAGGCAGTAAGTGCAGCAGATGCAAATAGCAGCGTTTTTCAGACTGTTGTCCTTGTATACTCTTATCCCTGACTCTAAAAAAAGGAGTTTTGCTTCAGACAGACCTGCTGCCTCTGAGACCAACAGGATTTGTTCCCATTCTTATCGTTACACAGGTGGAGTTGCTCTAAAGGAACAGACTGGGAAGAGATTAAAGGTGTCTGCAATTCTCGGCGGCACTAAGGAGCTGCCGTGCACTGAACACAAACAGCCTGCCGAGAATTTCTGAAGTTTCCCAGGCTTGTGAACCAAGATTAGCAACTACATATATAAAAGTAGGAGGATGAACAACTTGAAGTCAGGCCGAGAACAGAGCACCCAACTCCAGTCTACGGCAGCAGACACTTTTGGAGATGAATTCAACAGGACTTAAGTCTAGAAGAACAAAGTCGTGACAGAAGCAAATTGCTTCCACTTCCTATAGGAGGAAAAAAACAGATTTGATTAAAGGGCTGAAGCTTTCTAAATGGCTTCTACTGGACCTTTTCATAAACCTTCTGCCTCCTGTTTCACAGCAAGAAAGACATAGCTGTAAAAGGAAAGAAAATGTAGTCACTCCTCTGTTTCAGAGGAGGTCATGCTGTTTAGCTTCAATTTTAAAATATTTTCTCTTCCTTGTGTATAGATTTTATAGTGGATTAATTCAGATTCATAAAACAGATTAATGAAATGGCAACGAAAAACTCTCATGTTCTCTGCACCCCGCAAAATCCCTACCATGTACCACGCAAATGGCTATGCTGATGGCTGACCCTGCCTGGGTGATGGTGAAATCCTGTGAAATCTGCAGAAGAAAACCTTCAAAAACTCAGCTCCTAAATCTGCCTCTCCTCTCTTCCCAACTCACTCCTTTCCCCACTCGACACACGTAAACAACAAAAAATGTCAGATTGGGCAAATAAACTCAGAGATGGGCAAATAAATTTTGCTTCTGTGTTGCACATGCTCTAACTGAAACCTACGTGGAAGAATGTCAGAGAGAGAAAATCTGTTCACGGTTAAAAGGGGAGGAAAAAGCACCTCCTTTTGAAATTATTTTTCTTGTGGAATACCAGTATACATATTTTCAGCTAATTCTAAGTCAAAAGACAAACTCTGCAACCACTGAAAGCATTTCTACTTTCAATCTGTCTGCAGCAAGTCAACTTGTAAAAGCTTCCAGGCCCAAAGCCCGTGTGAGGCGTTCTAACAACTTTTCACGACGCACCATCAGCCTCACAGGCTTCTCTTTTCAATTCTGCTCCAATAGAGCACAAGAAGATTGCCGTTCAGACAATTGGCCAAGCTGAACACTCAGTTTTCCTGTAACACAGTGCCAGCAAAAAAGCTCAAATATCAGTTATCATTAATTTGTTTTAATACAAATTCCTATTGACTACTACATTTTTTTTTTCTCTGTTTTGGGGGAGGGGGAAGAGCAACAGTGTTACAGTAACATAAATATCAAAATTAGGATGGAGAGCGTACAGATGAACAGAGCAAGCAATTAGCATACCACTTTCTCTGTAGGCAATATGTTAACAACAATAATAATGCAGACAAAGAGCAAACCCAGTTGGATAGAATAAAATAAAATAAAATAAAGTAAAATAAAATGAAATATAGAATAAAATCAATGTTTTCAAAAGCTGTGCCCGCGTACCTTCAAGGAGTCCACTAGATATAACTCCTCACTCAAAATTTTCTTACAAGCTCTATACAAGCCCAGAAGGTCAAAAACTTCATGCACAATCTCAGATGGTGAGAGGTTTTGGTCTCTGAAGTATTTTTATAAAGCTCTGGACTTGCTTATGTAATTTCAATGTTGACTTGTATATGTACGACTGATTAAGGTGGCAGAAGATATAATTTATACTAATTTTTTGTACTAATTAATTATACTTATTGATGTTTAAAAAATGATTATCATAAAAATATTAAAACCAAACCTTAAAGACAAGATTAATTAATTCAATGAAATAAAAAAATTTCAAAGTTCACAAAACCAAAAGTGACCACATAATTTTAAAATCTTGGACTTTTTTTTCGATCTGCCATTGGATGGCATTCTATTCACTTTGGCACTCCCCAAAATACTCAAAGCTGAGACTTTCATGTGGCATTTCCTTACATTCAAGTTTTGAAAACAGTAGAAGAGCTTTTCAGTATCAGATAAGAAGTTGTCTCACAAATAGACTTCAGTTTATTCAGGGACTACCAATACCAAAAACCCCAGGAAAACCTTCAATAAGCACTAAAAATAAACCGGAAAGGAAGCACATACAGTATTGAAGCCAATCAGAATATATGTAAAGGGAATTGTTACAGAAGTGTATTAAGCTCACTCAGAACTTAACATAAAGCATATATTCATAGGTCAGACTTTCACTGCACTTAGCGAGCACTGTATGTGAGAAGACATTTGAAGAATTAAATACATATCATGCATTACTGAGAAAATCTCTAGCAAGAAAATTTATTTTACGCTGTGATGTGCAGATGTACAATGTAACTTTATACAGTGACTGTTTCCCTAACAACCATCTTTCATATTCGACTGCTATTAACCTTTTAGAGAAATTGTAACAAGTTAAATGCCTTTTATCAACAGCTAACTTGATTAAATTCGCCAGACAACCTTAGTCAAAATGATATGTCCCAAATGGGAAAGAATAATCCAATCTTTAAAAAGATGAACTTCAAAGGATTCTCCAAAAGCAACTTGTATCCTCTGTTTAATATTATCTTTAATGAAGAAAATTGAAAAATAAATTAATGGTTCAAAATTTGCCCTAGCCCAAATTAAAACGCGGTCCTCGATATTTTTATATACTGACTGGGGCTGATACTTTGTGAACAGGACACTTGAAAAAGTAGCGAAAGTGTCTGCATAATAAAGAATGACGGTTTTGTTTGCCTGTTTGCATTTGAGCAGACCTCAGGTCTTTTTTTATCTACATGGGCTGAGGAGAGTGTAGGGCTTCCCAGCCAGGATTTTCACTGATTTATATACATGTTGTTTTCCACAACAAACTGTCCTATCATTGTTCTGCACCGATTGCCCAAATAAAACATTTTTTCCATTTTATTTTAGAACACTGATCTGAAATTAAATTGGTGGTCTGCTAACCTAAATTCCAAAAGTTAAAACGATCTGTTTCTCTTCTTGGCCAAATCTTGACATGTGGTTTGTAAATAAATAATAATAATAAAAAAATCAATATTGCACACAAATCACCGTTTTGACCAGCTATTTGGATGATAACGTTTGAAGAAAGTCTGCTAAGCCCTCATATTTACAGAGGAAATCTCTCTGGCACAAGACTGAGTCTGCTACTAGTTTTTCCTCTGATTTAATGCAAAGATAAAAGTTGAAGCTTTATTTGGTTCACAGAGGCTGTTAATTATGCTATGATGTGGTGTTTTAGTGAAAAAGATACAATGATCTAAATACAAATATTTTAAATATTCATTTATGCACAGCAGACACAGTATTTGCAGGCATCAAGGAGAGACAAATCAGACAGCAGGTACTTAGGTAATGATTTGTCTTTAGCTAGTGTTTCTTGGTTGGTATTTTCATGATAGCAGTTCCCTGTAAGTATCAGAGACTCTTTGCTTAGCCTTAGACTACCAGCACATTCTGAGAGGGAAAAATTCACTAAAATTAAAAAAGAAAACTCCAACGTTAAAAAGGCCCAGAATTTTATTTTATTCACTATGTAAATGGTTTTTCATTTTGTATCAGTGTTGACAGACTGCCACAAGCTTGTCCATAAATGCCATGATTCTGGTGCTCTTCTGACTTTCTCTGCAGTGAAGAGAATCAGGACATACCACTTCTGCGCAGTGTATAAACACGGATGTATATCTACACCGATTAGAATATTGATCAAGAACAGTTTTCACGATATTGATGCCCTTTTCTGCCACAACAGGCTCTTCAATCTTGCTTAGTTTCCTTGAACATTCACTTCAAGTTATTTTTGTAGCAGAGGCTCTATTCTGTAAAGCGGAATCCCAGAATTGCAAACCCTGTCTCTTCCTCCAGTTATGTTTTGGTCTTGGCTATAGGTCCACTTCTCTTCATAACGCAACTACAACTAACTTGTTACACAAGTGGTGGCCCCTACTCAAAGAGACTAGATTAAAAAAAGCAGGAAATTTAAGTATCCCTCTAGTTGTACATATCGAGGGGCCACCGTGGACAGTGAAAAATCTGTATGTAACCCTTTGCATGACTCTTGCTTGCTTGTTTTCAGGGCGGTTCATATCCCACAGCACTTATTCTGATGCATGCTTCAAAGTAATATGGCTGTTGCTTTCGTGAGCACTATCTTCATGCACTTTCCTCTAGGTAAACCAGCAAGATTTAAATAATAAAACTAAGAGCAATTCAATTAGTTTATCCTATTTTTACCTACATTGCATTTATAAATTGTTAGAAAACGTCCAAGAAGAATTTCTTTACTTTAAGCTTAATACAAGACAAGACCCTTGGCTTTCCCAAGGAAAGGATGGGTAGAGATGCAATAAAGCCTGCATAAACCAAGACAGATTATTTGTTTTAAAGCTTAAAAGCATAAAAAGACAATTGATAGAAACTGAGGCTAGCAAACCGATAAAACATTTAGTTTACAGATGCCATTCTACAAACTGGTGCTATAAGAATTTTTAAAAAGAAAGAATTATAAATCATGCTTTATTCTAAATTTCTCCCTTTACAAACTACTGATTTACATCCTTTTTGGCATTTTGACCAATCTCATAAAATGATGCTAGTCTTCAAATAATAAAATATATAATGATATGTATTTATAATTCTTGTTTCATCGCCCAAATTTTAAAAGGAAATATCTTCTTATTTTCTCTTTGGATTATACAATCATCTTGCTTGTGACAGACTAATAAAAAAACCCTGTTAGATCAGACAAATAGTCCATCCAGCCCAAAATCGTATGTGTGACAGTGACAGCTGCCAAGGTTATTTGGGGAAAATTCTGGAGCTCGGTTGTTCTCTGAAGTGCATTATTACCCTAATGATAGTTGTGGAGCCCAAGGAAGTGAGAGGGATGTTAGAAGGTACATACAGGCCTAGTCCTACTAGCATCAATTTATGGACCTGTTCTCCAGGAACTTGTTCAAACCCGTTTGAACCTTCTGCTGCTGCCTGTCCCCATTGCTCCCCATGACAAAATATTCTGGGAGTTCTCCAAAAGCCATATAAGAAAGTGTTGCATCCATTTTCAGTCTCCTACAAACCTCCTTGAGTGTCCCAGTTTCTAGTGATGTGGCATGTGGTGAGTGAGGGTACACATTCACCTTGGCCACTGCCTTCATAACTTTGTAAACCTCAACCATACTCCTCAGCCTTCTCACCTCCAGACTGAAGAGCTTCAGCCCTTTCGGTCTCCTCAAAAAGCAACTGCTCCATGATTTTCAATGCCACTTTCTAGTCCTCACTGACCTCCCCCATATACATGAGATGGGGAGACCAAAGCTGCACATAATACTCAACATATGGGCATAAGAAGGTTATATACAGCAGGGAAACAATGCTACTGTTGCACACAGAACTGATTTCACTGCAGGGAAACTCAAAGTGGTTTTATCAAGCTGTAACTGCCCATGCTCAGTTCAGTATCCTGTGGGCATGCGCTAGTTTATTTCTCCTCTGATGTATTACCTTACATTTAGCTACATTAGAGCTTATCTGTCACACTTTTGCATTTTGTGAGGTACTTCTGGAGTTCCCTGAAACTACAGCAACATTAGAGTACCTCAAACAGATTAGGGGTACTCTGTAAACTCTTGAGATTTCCCTTACGCTGCCTTCTCCAGGATATTCATGAAGACGCTGAACAAAGACGCAACACTTCTAAATAAACTGAATCAGATAGTAACCACACTTAAACTGTCTAGGAATCAATCAAAAGGAAAACAAAACAAAACAACCCTTCCCCCCAAACCTCCTTCTAAAATATCAAGACTGCACCATAAGAACAGTACCATCAGGCCTTGGATATTTACTACGGAACTGGTCGTTCAGAAAAAAAGTGTCATGGGCTCATGACAAGTCAGCCTATTGTCTGTTTAAGAACAGCAGTGTTTTTAAATCAACAAGTACTAACATTAAACTCCAGAAACCACATTAGAATGATCAG
This sequence comes from Fratercula arctica, assembly GCA_947846985.1. Taxonomy (NCBI): domain Eukaryota; kingdom Metazoa; phylum Chordata; class Aves; order Charadriiformes; family Alcidae; genus Fratercula; species Fratercula arctica. Next base: position 190,374,247 of record CANTUZ010000001.1, read on the forward strand.
AATCACATTAGAACCCACATTAGTGGCTCAGTAGTGGACTACAGAAGAGAAGAAAATGTTAGCGCAGCTCAAAAGTGTCAACGGAAATTTCTGCCTCCCATTCTCTTGGCATTTGTGACAAATGCACAGATCAGTAGCCAAAACCCAGGTTTGCCCTTTGTTCTGGTTGAGACTACAACATTCACCCACCTCTGTTGGACAGGACGAAAACCCGAGGAAAGCATGTCTTGCTGAGAGAGAAGGAAGGAGAATAATGGCAGGTTCTTACTACTTACAGATCTAATCACTCTAAATAGTAAGAAGACAAATCAAGGATGTGGATGCAAAGCATCATTCTTTTATTAACAGGAATAGAAATATTAAGATCTGTACTGTGTCATACTGTAAACATATTTTATCCAACTGTATCTTGTTTTTCACATCCAGATACTGGAGTTCAGGGATCCTGTCAAGACAGACTCTACACACTCATCACAGCACTGTGTCTTCCACAATGTAAATGTCAAACTTTTCAGTTGTTGCTAACTATGCAAAATGCCTTCCACCCCCACTTTGCAGCCACAAAGTTATAAATATCCATAAAAAAGTTAAACTTTTTTTTTTTCCACTCAAGTCTTTGCCTTGTTATTTGTATGGATGTTCTTCCTACAGCTAGGCAGCGAAAAAAGCTTCAGAGCTGTGCATAGAGCCTATTGTAACATCCAAATAAAGTATCTTTTAAGTCAGAAACCTTGGGTCCCTAGATAATCAACGGAGAGACAGAGAAGCCTCCAGAGAGTTATTAAAAGCACTTAAGCAGTTATCTACACGCCTACCATAAATACTGTGGAGGTCCCAACTGCATTGGTAATCTCTGCTAAGATGATAAAAAGAAATGGGTGTTCTTATTCTCCCTCTCACCTTCCCCCAGATCCTGCTGAAATAGATACTGCCTGTCTCTTCCAACACAAGTTGCTTTCAGGTTCTGGCTAGGGAATACCCTCCCACATCCACCCTAACCAGGAAGCGATGGGCCTTTAAAGAGCTATGACTCATGTCCTGATCCTCCTCAGAAAAACCCTTCCACCTTCCTCCTCTCCCACCACCTGCACAGAGATTTCCATATCCAAGACAACCCCAAAGATTAGCATGCAAGCCTTGTGGGTATATGCATATTTATGTCTTATAATACTAAATGAGCTCACAGTGTTTTATATTTTCCTAAAATTATCCTTGCTTCAGAAGGAAATCCCTTCTCCTTTTGCTTACCCTCCTCACTCTCCAAAAATATCATGCAGAATGTTTTCCTGCCTTATTAATCACTGATTAGATTTTCTTTGGAGTGTTGAAACCAAAGGGAATATATGCAATTAGGGCAATAAATGTTAATGAGCCTTGCGTTAAGTAAGCAAAAACACCTTGAATGTCATGCCAATATTTTCCCCCACATAATTATATGTGGCTGACTTAACCAGATAGAAAACTTAAAATTCAGGTTGACAGCTCACAATTGAAGCACTGATTTATCACACATTGTCAAAAAACTGTATACAATGTTGCTTTCAAAATGCACCATGGAAAAAAAAAAACATCCCATACCAAGACACTCAGTTACATACAAACAGTTCTTTCAAATAGGCAAAATGTTTCCGTTTAGTTGAAAGTCTACATTTGTATTTAAATATATGCAATATCTGAGCATTTTAATAATGATATATTTTTAAAAGCTAATAATTTCTTCAGGAAAAACTATTTAAGAAAATCACTGGACAGAAAGATATACTACTGAAGCTGTTTGTAAACAGGATGGAGAGAAGCTAGAAGATGACAGAAATGAAATCCCAGTTTCTCCCTGAGAATGTTCTGTATTGATAGCTTTTTCTAAAAGTCAGTGGTATTAATGATGTGCACATATTTATCCATAAAAATAAAAACCCCAAATAGTTGAGTAAAGGCTAAAAAACAGATGTAATCTAGAGGTTAATGTACGAGAAGGCAAACTTCATCTACAGATTTGTGTTGCATCATGAAAAACTGACTTCCGTATCTATGAAGGTTCTGTTTGAAAATCCACCATGGTCAGGCCGTGTAGAAAGCTCTCTTTCCATGTGTACTCTAGATATGACCAGCTGTTCTCCTTGATGGAGAACTGTAACCTGCTACTTCGATCAAGCAACCTGTTTACACAATACTCCAATAAACCTTTCTAAGTTCTTTTCTTAAATCAAATTTCTTCCAAATCAGCAGGTAGGTTGAAAAATTGCTAAGGTGACCACAGCCAGATCTTAACCAACTCTCTACTCCATTAATTCCCAGAAGTGAGGAGTTCTGTGGGCTGTATTAATCAAATTGTTTTCATTTTCCTACTATTCTTCATGCTCAGGATTAATAATGAGTTGGTCTGGAAGTTGAGAGTAAGAAAGTAAGAGCGAGCTCATGTTTGGAGTGAGGTTCAAAAGAAAAGATATTATAGATCTTCAGTCTTTAATTCTGTTTACTTAATTATCAGGAAAAAGACCTTAACAATGACAATGAAAAAATATTGCTTAAAAGCGTGTAGCTAGCAAGTCTTTACCTTGGGGAATTTTTTTTTTTTTTGCGATACAATAAAAGAGCCAACATTTGTTTTACTTTACAATCAACTGTGACTCTACTGGAAGAAGACTTTGTAATCATAAAATTCCCATGCTTACAAAAAACTTCACTGATATCACTTATCTTAGAAAATAGGTCAGAGAACACCTTGTACATCAGTTATCCCAAAAGAAGGACCACCTCTATTTAGGCCAGTCTAGAAACATATTTCTGCAACTTACGAGAAAACACCTCTAGTGACAAAGACTCCGTATGCTCTCTAAGCAGCCAACTCTAGTTAAACACTAGTCCAGTATTTAAGAAGCCTCATACAGAGTTCAGCTCACCAGCAAGAAACCGTCTACTTCATACTGCTCTCTAGGTTCCATTGCTTGTCTAGATCTCCACTGACTATAACCAGACTTTGATACACAGCAAACATATAAACAGTAATAGTTAGGTGTTTGCATCAAGAACTGCATACCATTGTCGGCACCTCCTATCAACATTCTCTTCATTTTTGTTCTAAGTACAAGAAACAGCACTATAGAAACATTGGTTACATAGGCAATTTTGAGGTTAAGTCCAGCCTCCTACTTGGTAACAGTAGGTGAGTCAGCTGTGGCTATGTCAAGCTAGGTTCTGAAAACCTCCAAGATGGAGATTCCACAGCTTCTCTGGCTCACCTGGTCCTTTGCTCCAATACCTTGACACTGAAATTTTCCTCTAATGATCATTCTAAATCTCCCAAGACACAGCTTGTGACAGTTAACTCTTGCTATACCATCTGCTAATACACAATAATATCTCCGTCATCTTTGTCTTTGAAATGTCCCTCCAAGTTGTTTGTGGTAGGCTACTGTTAGACCACCCATTAGACTCCTCTTGGCCAGGCTACACAAGCCTAGCTCCCTCACCACTGCCAGGCAGAGGGGAAAAACAACTCCTTCAGTTTCCTACCTACACTCTTCTTCTGTAGCCCAGTATTATCTCATCTGCAATTAAAAGACATTGCTGGCTCTTACTCAACCTGTCACCCATCCTGCACACCCCCAACCCCTCATGCCATGGCATGCTTTTCACCAGGGCAGCAACTCAAACAGTTGGTCCTGGGCCCATAATCATGACCAATTACCCTTCCCAAGGTGCAAAACCTTCTGCTTCTCCTTGGTGAACTTCATGAGGTTCCTGTTAGTTTAATGCTTGAGATCACCCTTAACCATTCAGCATGCCAGCTGCATCACTCTACCCTTCAGTTTAGTACTATCCACAAATTTGCTGGATACATTTTGTCTCATCATCCAAGCTGTCAATAAAAATACTTAACAATACTAAGCTCTGGAGTACTGTGTTCCCAGCTACCAACTGAGCTTTTAAACCACTGCCTACCACCCTTTCAGCATAGTGACCTAGCCAATTTTCAAGCCCTCTAATAGACAACTTGTCCAGACCATACTTCCTGAACTTAAAAATGTGAGTAAAGGTGGATGACAATGTTAAAAGCCCTACTGAAGTCAAGGTACATTACCATTCTCTGCTCTCCTTATTAACATAGGTAGTCATTTTATGAACGAAAGCAGTCAGGTTGGTCAGTCATGATTTGCTCTTAGTATCCACATGAACTAACAATGATTAATGCAAAAATGGATTGCAAGAGATCGTGCTCCACAGCCTTTCCAGGGACTAAGGTAATACCTATAATTCTCAAGCTTTCTGTACAACAGAGTAGTTTGTTCCTGAACTCTTATTATGTTTTCTTAAGAAGTCAGCCAACTCCTGGGCTCTCCTTTTCCCCATGTGGCAGCTTCTCAAGGGCCTCAGCATAGCAATTCTTTAAACAGAGTAAGTTCGCAGCTTACCTTCTCAGCCTTCCTCCAACTCCTGAACTGTCAACGGGTGATTTCTGCAGCCCAGCTGCTACCTGTGATCACATTCACCTCCAACTCTTCCCTGTTTGTGAGCAGCAGGTGAAATAGAGCACTAATTCCAACAGTTCCTTTTGCATTTGTGTTCAGAAATTATCACCAACAGGATCTAGAAACTTCCTCAATTGCTTACACAATGCCATGTTACCATCCCAGCAATTTGGTAGCAGGTCTCTGAAATCCACCATGAGGATCGAGGCCTGGCACTGGGAGACTTCTATTGTTTGTAGATAGCCTCGTCCTCTTGTTCAGGTGGTCAGTAACTGACCCTCACCACATCATTACCAATATTACTTCCCCTTCTGATACTGACTCAGAGACTAGACTTCTTGTTTGTTGCCCAAATAGTGTAGACACTATAGGGTAGGCATTAGTGTAGACACATTTATGAATGCTCTCCTTTCTGAGAAAAAGTGTTCTCTCTCTTGTAGAGTTCTACCATATGCATCTTCTCCACATGCATTGCTTTCTCATTTAACACTTAGATTAGTTCCCTATCTTCTAACAAACCTAGTTTGAAATCCTCCATGTTAGGTTAGCAATCCTGTCCACAAACATGCCGATGCTTTCTTGTCAGATTCATTCTATCGCTTCTTACGAGTTCTTCTCAGAACAAGGTGCCACAACAAAAGGTAAAAACCTCACTCATGACATCAATTATGCAGGTTGTATGTGTCACCCTGGGCCATCTTTGCTCTCAGACTCTTGCAGTCACCTTTGCTCTCCTCAAGGTTATGTCACTGGTCTTCACGCAGACAAGCAGCAAGGGGCAGTACATGGAAGGCTAGATGGGCCTCAGCAATCTCTCTGCAACGTCCCTGATCAGAGCTAGCAGCAAGTAAAAAGGTATGGCCAGCCAATGGGTGCTTTTGTTCTGGGTAGGATGGAGTGACCAAACACTAACACTTCTTGCTTCCCCTTTGTGCTTTGGTTCCAATCCCAGCACCTGAGGTGTTCCAACCTGCATTCTTCTCACAACAGGACTCACTCATCCTCCTCTGCTGCCAGGGTCCTGAAGCAGTTTTCTAAATGAACAATTGCAGAGACCTGCTGCCAGAACTTATAAGCTTCCAGCTTCCACCCTCCTGGAAACATGGGAATGGGAGGAAGCTACTAACATTAAACAGGTGGGAAAACACCAGTTGCAGAAATTCTGCTATCCATCTCTAAAACAATGGTTGCTCCAGTATAGTAAAATTGGATCAGATAAATTTCCCTAAGGTAGGGATAGGTGTTTCAGGCAAGATCCCACTGTCTCCAGTCTCCTGAGGAAAGACAGTTTGGGGAGAAGGCTGTGACAGATTGGTTGGAACATGATTTTACAGTGCTCCTAGGAATAAAACAAAGCTACTCCAGAAGTTGTGCGTACCTCTCTCGGGCACGGCTCAGTATTATACTCCCTTGTTTATGGGCAGTCCTAGTGCTCCCACATTAGAAAAGCTCGGCACTGCACGACCAGTTAGGGAAACAGATTATTCAGAGGTGACAGAGGGATTGACTCTTCCCTTACTTCATTTGCAAAGGAATATTTCTCCTGTCATAGCCCTAGGCTGCTTATCATACAACTGCTCCTTTCAACAGCAGCTAGAAGTCAACATTTCTAATAAATAAGTAGCCTCATTTCTATTTCAGATTTTTCCTGTTTATAGCTAAAGTGCCTCGAAGTCAATTTATTTATCTGTCATCTCAAGAAACAGATTCCCACAGAGGACACAAAGTACAGATGAATCCTATTTTTACTCTCCTCTCAACTCGTCCCCTTCCCAGTAGGCTGTAAGCTTTTAGACTGAGGGCTGCAATTATTATTTTTTTCTTCTCTCTACTTGTGTTACTGACCAAAAAAGGTGTTACTTCAGTTGGCCTGAGACTTTTTTCATGCCTGTGGCAGAAAACTAAAATGAAGAGAATCTACCTACCTATAGAAGACCTATGGAGAAACAGGCACTTTCTTGTAAACATGTCGGAAGTTTGAAATGATGAACATCTAATCACAAAACAGACAGCCTCAGCACTAACACCAGACTGAATTTGGATGAGATGCACAACGATCTTTGAGTCTTGTAATACAAAATACGGGAATAAATGACAGGCCAAGGAGCATCTCCCTGCATGACAGCTCTTCTGTTGAGAACCAATTATCTTTTGGGATGAGAGGTGTCTGGGGTGGACAGCCTGGAAGATGAGAGATTGAGAGATTAGATCCTAGAGATTAGGACAGCCTCAGCAGAGGAGACAGCTGAAAAGGTGACCTGAGAGTTCTCTCATTTTTAGGACAGCCACAAACATACCTTCCTAGAGGATAAAAAATAAGCCCCCAAATCATGGTATATTCAAAGAGAGCTGCAGATCTCTCAGCCATTTTACATACACAATTGTTCTTGCATGGGACAGTCTATCCTCTGCTATGGCTGTGCTTTGATATTTCTGTTTAAAATATCTACCTACCATATATGTTAGCCAGCTCATTTCCAAATTCACCCACATCTTTCCCTTTGGAGTGACTGGGGTGCGGGAACCCACATGAACCATGTCCAGGCAGCCAGCTGCAAAGAAACTTCCTCCTTCCTCTCAAGAAGGGAGAGCTAAGAGGGTTCTCCCTTAAAAATTTCACAAATGGGGGAAAAAAGCAGCTAAGCTTCAGAACAAGACATTCAGTACCAGTGAGAGAGAGTGATATGGAAACACGGGCTCATTCTTTCCCCGTGGCTTTTTCAGCTGCTTCTGCTGGCTTCACATTGGCTGCGGAAGACACCTCACAGGATGAAAAACCCTGAAGAGGAACAAACTTAAATAATCAAATTGATCCTTGGGAAGGAAGTGGCTATTCTAAGCAAAACTGCTTTATTTGAATTGATAAAGAGGGAACCCAGAAAACTACCGTGTCTTAAGCAGAACAGGTGACAAATTCATGCAAAGGGGTCATTAACTTAATTCAGCTTGCTCACAAGCATTTATTCAAATGCACATACAAGCTAGGAGTCACACATATTAAGTAAGCTTAATCATCAGTCTGGTAATGTGGTTGTAAGAATTATTTGTTTTGTATTTGTTTATCTGAAGACACAGAATCTCTCCTTAAAACCAAAAAACATTATTTTAAAAAAATAATACTACAACCTTTGGGAGAAAAGATTTATTTTTATTGTTTAATACCAAACTAGAGGAATTTTATCCTCAGCTGGTAATATTAAACATGATGAGTCAAATGCACTGGTGATGTTAATATAAGTGCAAGTTAAATGCTGGATATATTTGGCTTTCAGTGTTGAGGCAGCTTAACTCCCTTGGATCTGGAACTTAACAGAATGCCAAAACAGCATTAATTACTTCATGTAGGCTCCAAAAGAATATTTTTGTGGAAGAAACACAGGAAAAGGTAAAAAATAGAAGAAGCTTAAAAGGATCTGCTTAAACAAAGCCAAAAACAACTTCCTTATTTTTTTTTCTGCTAAGATGCCCATTCAGCTGCTGTTTTCCTGCACTCACAGAATGCCAAAGACAGTCTCAGAAACCAGAACAGCTTGAAAGAAAGATCTGCAGCTGAAACCCCAATGCTGATGATTTCAATCCTCAGAGGAGGCACAAGACAGAGCAGGGGAGATGGATAATTCTCAGTTTCTCTCTGCTGATTCTCAGTCAAGCCTGGCTCACCTCTTAAACAAGAAAGGTGATACACAGGAGAACAGGCCCAGAAGGATGCTAACTTAGAAAATAAAAGTAAATCCACTAGTCTTAGTGCTGGTAGTCTCTCAGGCTACTAGAGACCATACATGTCCAACTCCTTCACACAGGTGGAAAACAAAACACAAGAACAGAAGCCACATATGCACAAAGAGAGCTGATAAAAAAATCCACAAGTAAGTTTTGTCTTAAAAGTGATTGCAAGTGAACAATGACCCTTCAATGTTTTTTCTTAACACTTACATTGAAAAAGGAAACCTTTGAATATTAAATGCAGATGTCAAAGCCCATTTTTCTCAGCCAACAGCTGAATGTAAGAAGGATACTGCAATACCTCAAGTACTGAAAATGAGTAACTGTTACCAACATTCCATTCCTCTCTGATATTTTCTCAGTATTCCTTCAACTACAGACACAAATATTTCAAAATACTTCTCCATTATGTAACTTGCAAGCCTTTTAAATGTTGTTCAGAGTCAGACATTTAAACATGCTAGAAAAGCAACTTGCCTCTCAGAGGATGCTTTCATATTCTTTCCATTGTTCTTCTATCATTAAGAGTAAATGAGAACAAATCAACACCCTTTGGGGTAATCACAAGACCTTTTTTCCAAAGTAAACTGTTATTTTAGAAAAAGAACACTTGTTTACAGGAGCTAAAACTTCAGTCTTTTCCTCCTTTTTAAGTATCATCAGTGTGTGTTAGCAGAACTGAATCACTTGGGGGTTCCAAGACTTTCTTTTTCACCAGAACTCGTATTATTAAGCTGAAACTCCAAACTGGCCTGACATACACTCGTCAGCTTAGCTCTGGATTTCTCACACAGTCTCATTATAGAAGTAATTTTAGGAGCACTATTTGGCCTTGCAGGACTATTTTCCAAAGCACTGAAACTTTAGTCTTGAGCAAGACCTCTCCAGAACTCTCGAACAGAGGTAAAAGACAAATGAAGCAGTTCAGAAAAAAAAAAAACAAACAAAAACCAAACAACCAAAAAAAAACCAGGTAAAAAAGACAACTGTTGAAATAACTTCATATTAAACTCCTATGTGCATGTAATCAAGAGTGACATCACATGTAGAAGAGACAACACCTAAAATCCTGTGAGAAATGAAAATTTATTTCTCAATTGAAATATTTGGCTTGAATTATTCTGTTCTCAATCAAGAACAGACAGTGGCAGATTTGAAGATGAGGGAGAAAATCCCTGTAGAACCGGGAAAAATCAATCAGAAAGCAGATTTTTTTTTTTTTTTGAGAGAGAAGGAGAGCATGGAGAAGATATATTCTTGTATTTACAGGTACTAGAAACCAACAGAGTTGATGTCTGAACAAGCCCGAAGTGTGAACATTTGAACGTTTCTGTTATCAAAGACATGAAACACTTTTCAGGTTGACAGACACATAAGACAATTTTATAAAGCACTAACCTGTTCTGTAAGGAAGCATATTGTTATTGCATCATGACTGTGTGCAGAAACTTTCTAGACTCACATTTATCATATAAAAATGCAGTCAACACCTGAACACTAACTCTACAGCCTTCCACAGTCCCACAAAAATATTGAATGAGTGGATGTCTTATCTAACACCTGATGCTACCTGGAATACACAGCAATGGACCTTGCCAACATTTTTCAGAGGTTACTTTGTTGTATCAGGTATAAATTATCATGAAATAAGTAAGGACAGTCATCAGTGACTGTTGGAAAGATACTGGCTTAGCTGAAGCCCTGGTCACATTGTAATGTCTCACAGAGCCAGTATCTGCTTTTGACTAAAAAGACTTAGATATAGAACACATACTGTTATACAGTATGTATAATATACAGCCCAAACAATTTTTTTTCCTGTGCCTTGCCTCAACTTAAAAAATAAATGAATTTGCTTAAGTTTTGGTCTATATACTAAGGGAAATCTTAACACTTGTTTAATTACTTCAAGAAGAAGATTATCAACTCCACACTGAAACTTTCTGTACAAAGATATCATTATTCATCATGCTTCATAAAGTTGTATTTGTCCCTATACCTTACACAGGGTACGAAAGTTTCTAAGAAAAATATCCAGAAGTATGGGAAATTCTGTGATCCGTTACATAACTGTACTACTTTTCGTGATTTTACTGAGCAAAGAATCAGAACTACAAACACTCAAAAGTTATGAAGGCCTTCTTGCAAATTAAATTGCCCTTAATTTGAATTATTTCCAAAACTGCATAATTAACTGGACTTCAGTGAAGGGTGAAACAGTCCAACCAGTTGAGCACCATGAGCAAACTTCAGTTCAGAAGAAATTCTTGACAGAAAATATTCTCATAATTAAAAGTGCAAAAATTTATTATGGAAGATACAATATAGTCCATCATTCTCAATATGAGACACTTATAGAAAGAGTTACATCTTGAAAAAGCTAAAGATAATAAACGATGTGAACCAGAAGCAATACAAGGCTTTTAAACAGAAAATTGTATCTTGCAGCAAAGTACCATCTAAAGCTATTTCCAGAAGAATTTGTGGATTCCCAAAAAGTCGACAGTAGAAGACTTGGCAAATAATTCTTCTTAAAACCTGTTACGTTATTCTCAAAACTATTTATTACCTGTCAGAAAACAGAACGTGACTTGCAGTAGTTCTTTCATGAAGATCTGTGTTGTTCTCTTTTTCCCACACCCAAGACAAGGGGTTTAGGTCAGCCAAAAAAGTCAACATTATAAAGGTACTTTCAAAATAAAATTAACTCTGTGTAGAGTGATGATTTACCTGATACAGAAATTCTGGTGCTGGTGAAGTGGTGTAATAATAGTGCATGACCACACATCAGTTTGAGTTTGACTTTCAGTTTGACTTTCTGCATCAAAGTTATCCTCTACATCAGTGAGTAATTAAAAAAAAAAAAAAAGAAAAAAGACTATCATGTTTGATCTCTATAAATCAAAGAAATCGTTACAACACACTGTGGTCAGGCATCTCAAAAGCAAGTCAAGGAGCTCATTAAGTCCCGGCTAACCGGCATTCATTTCTTTATCACAAAAAACAGCTCAAGGCAACACAATGTAAATAAAAATCAGGTGAAAGTGTCAGCACTTACCAAATTTAATCTTTTAATCACCAAGAGACATAGGTGGTTGGCAGCAGTTGCTGGCCTTGCTCTAAGTTGTAAAGTTGAAAATAAGATCTTAGAAGAAGTCTTCAACATCCTAATGTGAACGTTCCATTAATGTTCATTACCAAAGGACAAGCTTGGGCATTTAGTATTTGTTAAAAGATTGTGACAAAAAGTTGTTCTTTCAATAAAAATGCATAAAATTCTCACAGCTACATGGACTGTGTTTGGCAATGTCAGAGAGCCGGCCTATTACTCTTCACTTTATTTTTGATTATATTCTTGTGCTGATTGAACGAACACTGTTTCTCACTGCTATACACTAAGGACGGAGACTGGCAACCTGTGTGGACCCGCAGTAACCCACACCCTACCAGAACTGTCTGATGAGCTGCTGCAAGATACCCAAGGGTTTAAAAGTTGAAGGGAATACTCCATTTAGAACAGGCTGGGGAGCAAAAGCTGCTGAAAACCAATAAAAAAGTTTCTAAATGCAGAGAAAGTCAGAAGGAGGAGGCTGGCAGACAATACCTCCTACTGTTACAAATAGCATCCTTGTCTGCTTAGCAGCCCTGCAGGTGCAGGATAATTTACTCTTATCGTTGACATTGTAAGACATTTTTCTGTTTCCTATTTCCAAAGGGCTGGAAGGAACAAAAAAAGGGGGGAAAGAAAAAGACAGAATTTTCTGGACAAATTATAACAGTACAGATTTGCTGTTAAGGGCAGCTGTTTCTCAGAGCTGCAAAATATACAGGATTTCATATATCTGATTCTCTGCTAGAAGCCAACTCATCAAAACCTCTATCAAAAATACTATTTTAACATCTGTTTGGACTTTCACTTATCTGACTGCTCCCAGACACTACTGATTATCATTATCTGCAAGTCTCTAGTATTCTGAACAGCAGCAGCTAAGGGAAATGAAAGTGAGCATTTTCATAAAGACAGATAGAAGCTTCTACGGCAGAATGAAAACTGCTGGTGCTGACTGAAATCCAAGTCTAACTTCATCTCATCTTCTATAAATACACTGTCAATAGAAAGGAATAAGATACAGCCTAAACTAAAATATTTATTAAAACTATAATGCGAAATAAGGGATTTTGCCAAAGGAGAAAAGGCATTACATTATCAGAGCCTGGTTGCTGTATGCAATACGCGTCCTGGGAAGGCTATGATTGTTGCCTTTTTCTTTTCAACAGACTTTCCTCATAGCTTTGGTGTATTATGTGCTTGACTGGACCACAGGAACAGGATATAAAATGTATGGATGGTAGCAACTCTGTTGGAATACATAATGAAAGTTTTTGCTTTAGCAAAGTAACCTCATCCTAAGACTAAAATCTTCAGAAAGCTACAACCCCAAACAAGAATGGTATAGGCTTGAAGCCTTTCCCTCTCAATTCTTCCCAGCTTGAAATATGTAGGTGCTCCTATATATGCTTCCAAAGAGGTAAGCCTGTCTTTCTTCCCATCCTCCAATACTTATATGAATCCAGGGTAAACAATGTTTACTTTCGAGACCTGCACAGAAGATTTTACGACCTTCAGTGCTCAGAGAGCAAAAGAAGAGTCTTCTCTTAATCCCACTGAGTCATCTTTGCACACAGAATGATCAGCCTTTCTCCCTTCCTACCTACAAGACTATTTCCTCTTTAATTTGCAGTTAAAAAAAAAAAAAACAAAACCAGAAAAGAACATCATCCCATGCTCAAAGTTCTACCATTGTAGAAGACAAAAATGAGTCACTGCAATGTTTCAGTCTCTCTGTAGGTTATGGACCAAAACCAGACAAAAATTTGTTGACATTTGCCAACCAGCTTAGTTCCATCAACATTCCTACAATTAAGAACCAAAACAAAGAAGCCTTCGAAGTACACAAACACAAGAACCTCATGAACTGTATCATCAGAACCACTTCCAGACTAAAGAAAAAAATTTTTTTTGTTTAATTGTTCAAAGCTCTACAATCACATATGTTTGTGTTCCTCTGGCACAACACAGACTAACAGCAGATTTTGACTGTTCAGTATCATATAAAGTAAGATTTAGCAATCATCAGACACCAGAGGAGGGAGGAATCCATACAGAATTTCTACTGTAAGTAACAAGTTATCTGCTTTTGATGAAAAAAATAGGGTTTTTTTCATGTTTTCAGGTATTGAACAGGTTGCCCACAGAGTTTGAGCAGTCCATCTCCATTCTTGGAACTCTTAAGATCTGACTGGAAAAAGCCCTCAGTAACCTGGTCCCTCATCACAGCTGACCCTGCTTTGAGCAGGAGGTTGGACTGAATGACCTCCTGAGATTTTTTCTAAACTGAATTCTCCTATGCCTCTATGTTCTATTATATAAAAAACCCCAAATAAGCAGGATTATCCCCCAAGATTTCAGTGCTTCTTCATCTTGTTACCAACCAGTATATCCCAGTGGTTAGCTTCATGATATACATGTATGTGAACTAAGAGGCAAAAGGAAAAAGATGGGGCAAACAGGAAAAAAAGAAGAAATATTTTCTCTCTCTTTCCATTCCAAATACTGCTCGTTCAGAAGTCCTTTTCACCCTGTCAGTAAACAGCTCACAGTGAAAACAGAAGCGCTCATAATTTGATACAGAACAAAATAATACACTGTCTCATTATGAAAGTTGGATCTATGACCCTGAGATGGATTAAACACCACAGATGTTTCAATCATAGAACAGTTACATGATTTCATGCCACACTACTCCATAAATGAAGTAGGCAACAATGTCCAAGATTCCTCATTTGTTCTCATATTCAGAAGGCCCATAACTACAAGCCAGCCTTCAGCATAAGATAAACTGCTTAGCTGTAGGCTGGTGTACTATTTCATAGACAGTATAGAAAGCTGCGTGAGCGCAGTTTAAATGTCACATCCACGCTGGTCGGTTGCGAGACTTTCAAAAATACCTTGCTTTTTTTTGGGTTTTTCCTCCCTAAGTAACTGCTAATTTATAGCTGCATCACTATGAAGACTGGGCAGGTAAAATATTTTTACATACCATTTACACTACTGATTAGCAACAGATTATACATATAAATCCAAATATGATTGCTGAATAGATTGTTAGTCTTGGCCTCAGTAATTTATGGGGAACATCACTCTTATCCAACAGAACATCAAAGTAAAAATGTGCAAATTAGCTTTGTAGACGGTGTTTGAAATGAAGCACATTGAGTTCTAACATCCTCAGCTTCTAGACACTGGATGGCCAAAGAGCATCATGAATTCAACCACCTGTCACCTAACTATTTATGGCAGCATATTTCTTTTAAAGATATATACACATACACACAAATGTATGTACAAACATACATATGTAATTTCTATGAGGGTATGCAGGTATGTTATAGACCATAGAACATTCTGCAGAATCACCCAAATCACTGGAGCTGTGACACTGTAAAAGGAGTCAGGAGATCCCTGTAGCATAAGTACCATGTACTCTTGCAAACCATTTTTCCAAGTGCTCTCCAGCAATCAAATGATGCAAAGATTGCTCCCTGAGAGGTTTCACCTCCTTGGACTGTGGAGATGTACTTAAAACTGAAGGCTTCTGCACAGAGGGAGGAAGCACTTGACCTGTGGGTGGAGGGGAGATATTTTGAACACAACAGAACCGAGTGACACCAATACTTACTTGGCAGGCATTATAAATCAACTGGTGTTCCAATTTTTTGATCCCTAGAATCTGCTGAAACATTTCATAAAGCTGTTCCTTGCTCAGAATCAGCTCCGATACAGCACTTAAGGCCATTCTATTCGGCTGTTTGCATAAGTCCTCTTCTCCCCTGTATATGGCATCATATTTGGCTAGCCAAGAACTTAACACAGTCTCTTTGCTTAATCCATCGATTTCCGGCAAACTTCGGACCCTCTTTTCTATGTTTTTCTTAAAAACATCTCTAAAGTCATTTGCAGAACATCCTCCACTGTGGACCATTCTTGCAACCCGGTCACTCTTGAGAAATACCTTTTAAAAGAAAAGAAAATAAAAAAAAAAAGAAACAGAAAAAGTTAGTCATGGACACAAACACAAAGCAATGCCTTATAAAGGGATTACAAGCTAGTATTTTGCTTCTATGTAAGATGGCTTTATAAGGAAGAGTCATACAGGCCAAGTTTGCTTTAGTTTTCATACGGAAACAACTGACCACGTTGAAAAAGTAAGTTTCTGCACTGGATAAGTACTTTAACTACATAGGTTTTCAAGTATGCATAAATCTGTAATAGCTGAGCTAGAATGAAGTTTGAATTAAAGCAGTTAATTTAAAACTTATCTACAAGATTTAAATAATCTTTCCTCCGTTAAAACCACAGAAGTCTAAAGTTACTTGCAAGTAACTAATGGATAAGCTACTGTCTCAAAACTCAGGAATATGAGTTAAAATATGATCTTTAAGCCAGTCAAGCATCTCATGGAAGATGAGACAGAAATCCAGGAAAAAGAAAATACTAGAGAAACACCACAATAGATATTAACAATAGAGAGAAGAAAGAATCAAAGACACAGAACTGGTTCTATTACTGTAGATACAATACTGGAGACACAACAAGGGATTCTCTGTGTAAAAATCCCAAACAAAAACCAACATAAAAACCCCCTCCCAACTACACATACTCTAAGATACGACAAGGCAAATTGCAACAACAGATCAATTAAATGAGCATCAGCGTTCTGTAAGAGCTTTTCCGTGTTCAAAGATAGTTGCAATCTTATCTTCTTCTAACACAGGCCTCGGCAAGGTTGATCTTTCCAGTCACTGCGTGGCCAGCTCATTTCTAGTAACAAGTCTCATGAAACCGTACCCCTACAAAATGCAACCAACAAAAAGATGACCACTGCAGCATGATCAGTAAACAACTGATGTCTGCCATGGAGAAGGGACAACCTCCATCGTGCCATTGAATGGATAACTCGGGGAGAATCACTTGGCTTGAAATGCTAAGAAGAGATGTGATACCATATAGTCGAAACAGATTTCCTATCCATCACCTTTCTGACTGTTCGCTCTCTTCAATCAGACGCTATGAAGCGGAAGATGAGTTAACCACGCATTTTCAGATAATCACTTCAGTCACCAGAGCTATGAAAATGCAACGAATGGAGATGACAGCACAGTAGAGCTCTGACTCCATGTGCTATCACACGTTGGAAGATGGTGCACTGAACAACCAACATAAAATATTATTGTGCTTCATTTGAGAAATACAAAACAAGAGCAGTAGGAGAGGATGTAAAAAGCTGAGCAGAGAGGAGTGCACAGGTGGAAACAGATCAAGAAAAACATATTCTAAAAGTTATGGTGCTTATTGATGCATCTTTCCCTGTAGCATATTTTAAAAAGCAGTTACTTATAAAATATACCTTTCAACGGATATCCTAATTGATATTGTACAGAAGGCTGCAGATTAAGCCCAAAAGTACTTGCCCAAACAGATTATTAAAAAAACCAAACATCACCAATATCTGCTAACCATATTTTATGCTCTAACTGTACCAGGAGAGATTTCCTTTTTTGGAAACATAAGTATCTAAGGTTAAATTCTTATTCATAAAGGGACCTGATATGGTTACTGTCAATTCATGCTGACATTAATTTCCTAAAAATGCTACACAAATATTGAATCTCATTGCAAAACAAATAATAATCAGAAGTTCCACTCAGCAATAAAACTTATCAACGCAAACAGGTACAAGGATATTAAGCCTTTCCTTGTTTTAACAGTCTGCTATTACAATTGATTCATTCCTCCAACAGCTTCACTGGAAAGCAAAGAGGAAAAAAAAATATTTTAAAAAGATGACTTCAAACAAACTTCAGTTAGTTTGTACCGTTCATAAACAGCATTAAACCCTCCATCACATTCGTTTGCATAGTCAATGAGAGAAAGCAGATGCAGAAGAACAAACTAAATTAAGAATATTTATAGGCTCTTTCCTCCCAAAATCTCATGGTTATCCAAGATTACAAGGCTCTACGTATTGCCAATATAACTGGATCAGTGTAATTAAAAAAAAAAATCTGCAAAACACAGACTGTAAGATCATCAGAATATCATTCACCTTTCATTACCTTCTTTCAGTCATATTACTCAAAACCATTAATCTACAATGCAAGGGCTGAAAAGCTGCTCGCACTTCCCTTGACTTAAGAACCAGGCTAATTAAAAATTTATTTCTGAATTTCAAGTTGATTTTCTATGAGACTGCAGGAAAACTGTTCCATTTTTCAATACTCACCCGTGGAAGGGGAGGACTACCGTGACACTCGGTGCCCGTACCATTGACAAAATGATGGCATGTTCATGTTGGACAAAACAAATTTTTATATAGAATCATAGAATCTTCATGGTTGGAAAGGACCTTTGAGATCATCGAGTCCAACCATACACATACACACACAAAAAAACCCCTACAATCTCTGTCACTAGAGCATGCCCTGAAGTGCCAAATCTAGACGTTTCTTAAATACCTCTAGGGATGGTGACTCAACCACCTCCCTGGGCAGGCTGTTCCAGTGCCTGACCACTCCTTCAGTAAAGTAATTCTTCCTAATATCTAATCTAAACCTCCCCTGCCGCAACTTCAGACCACTTCCTCTGGTCCTGTCACTATTCACCTGGGAGAAGAGGCCAACACCCACCTCTCTACAACCACCTTTCAGGTAGTTGTAGGGGGCAATGAGGTCTCCCCTCAGCCTCCTCTTCTCCAAACGAAACATATAGGTATACACAAATACAAAATACAATTTGCGTGGATCCCTGACCTTAAAATGTTCCCTTCTGAAGTGCTTCAGCTCACAACTGTATTTTTATTAAATTATTCCAAGATAAGTCTTTCACAAAAGATATGGTGGATATTAAAGGGAGTTACTCAAAATATAAACCCAAGATGTGAAAAATTGACTACAAAAAGTACATGCTTGGTTTTGAAAAGGAATCCATTGGACCTAAAGCTCTCATTGTACTACTCCTTTTTGAATGGCAATTTACTGAAAATTTTCTTGAGGGAAAAAAAATGTAACATCATCTTTAAAATGAATTACTTGTCTTTGAGCTAATTAAAAAATAATTATAACATTTGAATGGAAAGACTCGATTTTTAGACTTTGTTTCCAACAGAAAACCATAGGAGAATGGAAATTGGGTTAGGAACATACCATATGCACATCAAATTTGACACAGTAAGATGCATTAAAAAGCTATTAATGTCTCGTTATTCCTGTTCCTGAAAGACATATGGTACACTTCATGTTAAATTCAAAATTCTTTGCTTCAGTTATATTTCTTGAGATTTGTCTCCTCAGTTTCAAAGCTCTTCTGAGCTGGTTTATAGCTGCATTTTTTTTTTTTTAATTATATGTATAAGTTTATGGGAATTGCTACTATAGGGAGAAAGGTATGGCACCAGTTTCATGGAGTTATTGTTTGCACTGTTGTTCCAGAAAGCCTGTCTGGCTGAGTATCTGTGGGTCCAGAGTCTAGGCTAGGACGACAAATTGGGATATACACATGCTTTACAACATGGGTGGTACTTTCTTGGCACCATTCATTTTTACAATTAAATATATAAGCTTTTATAGTCCCTTAATGTAGTTCGCCACTTTATTCTTCAATGTGGATTATATGCGCTGCCCAATCATCCCCATTAGGGAAAATATTTTTGTTGATATCTATCTTTAAAGCAAAATACTAATTAAGTACATTTACTACATTGTTGGCTCTTTCTTCCCTTTATTCCTATATTTGGATTGTCTGACCATTAGACTTAGTTCTAATTAAATAATCATTCAAAAACCTCCAGTGTCAAAATGTTATCTCAAGTTTCTCAACAGTAGAGGGGAACTGAAGAGAAAAAAATATTAGATGTTTGAATGCAAATTATAAAATAACAGAAAAAGTTATTGTGGGGACACAGAAATCTATTTCTACAGGGAACTAGATTTGGCAGATCAGCCACGATCATTTGGAAATCCTCGTATTATTTAGAAATAATTTGACAAGAGTCAAAGTTTTTAATGAAGTTTTTCCTGTTTCTATCAACAGACAACTTTGTTAGTCGGCATTTAAACTTTTACTATCATTGTTGGTTCCTTAAATCTAAGTCAACGTCAACTCTTCATGTTATCTGCTGCTAACAAACTATCAAACACCAAAAAACCCTATTCTATTGATACATACAGTGCATTCAGGAAAAAATGGATAGTTAAAAAACAGGTTTTGATCAGCCCAATATACCCACCTTCAGGAACTTTTCCAATTCACATTATTTAGAGCCCTTCTAAATACTCTTGGACTGAGCCATACCTACAGTCTGATGGATAAAGTTATTCTCATACCATAACCATTCAAAGATGATCAGGTAAGGAACTAAAAAAAAAAAGATTGTCAGTTTTGTCTTCCCTTATAATTACAGTTACAATTACCATTTGCATCTATCTACTGAAGTATGGCTTAAATTCACTTTTTACCCAGTCTTTATACATATGCAATTTCATCTGTTGCAAATGATAATAAAAAGCTTGATTCAAAATAGTCTTTAGCATGACACAGTTACATTGAAAGTGTATTTCTATTTAGAGATGAAAAATCATCATTTAGCAGTTCCTACAACTTGAGAAAATATTGAAAATACTAAACAAAGACTGCTTTTACATCTTCTAGCACATACCCCTTGAATAATATTTTATTTGTTGAGCATCACACCAAATTTAACTAATTATATATGCAAGCAACACAAACATGATAATCTTATTCTCTACTGTAAAGCTGAGGAAAAAGCATAAGCAATAGGCAAGAGAGTTTGCTTACAACTGCAGATAACCTCTGCCTTTTCTTTGTAAACAGATTAAGCATGAGTTCTGTTAGGCCACACATTACAAAGTTTTACACGTGTGTTCTTTCATTTGAAAGACATACTGATGGAGTTTTCTACTAAGGTCACCTTTTTAGCCAGTTTGGAAGGAAAAAAAAAACCCAACACCACAAGAGTTATAAATACCCATAATGTTTCTAACAGTTTGTATAAGTGGTGTTACTAATAAAAAATAACATTTTTTAATTCTGCTACACATACCAGTAAAGTACAATCTTTCAGCTACTTGCTTATACCTCACTTCCAGCAGAACCTGGCTCAGCTCTAGGCAAAGCACCAATTGGCAACACACTAAATTGACACTGACCAAATTGTTTTACAAGCTCTTTTATTCTCTGCAAGTTTTATTAACTTCGCAAAAGGGTTTGATAAAGAGAAAATTTATGATCTGAGCCCCCCCACTTTTTAAACACAGGATTGCAAAAACAAGCAAACAAAAAAGTGCTCTGAACAGTACATTACCTCAAAAGGGAAAAATATCTCTTTGCAGAAAACCACTCACGTCTGTGGTATACAAACCTTGGTTTTGTAGGTAAAAAGTAATAATGGAACACTTTTTTCAACATAAAATTGCCTTCTTGTTAACCATGTGAAAACTGAACTTTTAATTTCAGGGAATATAAGTGTGTATATATACGAATGCATATATGTCTATGTCATGCATGTGTGTATGCACACACAGAGAGAAAAGCATTGCAGTCAGTCATGTTCATCCCTTATCCATTTTGGAGACAACTGAATTCAGCTATGACTTATTGCTTCTTATGTTTTGAGTACAAGTTTTCACAGAATCACAGAACGGTTTGGGTTGGAAGGGACCTTAAAGATCATCTAGTTCCAACCCCCCTGCTATGGCCAGGGACACCTCCCACTAGACCAGGCTGCTCAAAGCCTCATCCAGCCTGACCTTGAACACTTCCAGGGATGGGGCGTTGACAACCTCCCTGGGCAACCTGTTCCACTGCCTCACCACCCTCACAGTAAAGAATTTCTTCCTGATATCCAATCTAAATCTACCTTCTCTCACCTTGAGGCCGTTACCCCGTGTCCTATCACTACACTCCCTGATAAAGAGTCCCTCCCATCTTTCCTTTAGGCCCCCTTTAGGTACTGGAAGGGGCTACAAGGTCTCCTCGGAGCCTTCTCTTCGCCAGGCTGAACAACCCCAACTCTCTCAGCCTGTCCTCATAGCAGAGGTGTTCCAGCCCTCTGATCATCTTCGTGGCCCTCCGCTGGACCCGCTCCAACAGGTTTTGTGTGGTAACACAGGAGTTTGTTAAAGCAAGACTTTGTGCGCTCTTTTGAAATTCAACAGGGTACTGAGAAGGGCAGAAGGACCACAAGAACGATTTCTCAGCCTCTGAAAAGGAAATTCCTTTCTCATCTGGCCCCCATACACCTTCTAGTAGGGCAACTGCACTGACATTCTTCTCTTCATTAAGCAAAGCAACACTGGGAACTTCATTTGCCACAAGAGCAGCTCAGGATTTTTCTCCATTTTTGACAGTCCCTGCTGTTCCTCTAGCTTTGAGGAGATCACATTTACACTCTAGACACGTCCTATGTCTTAACAGCCAGGGCTCAATGCATCTCTCATGGAAAAGATGGCTGCAGCTCAAAACGCACACTATGTCTCGGGGATAGTAAACTTCTAGACATCCTAGACATCATCTGAATCAGCTTCCTTATCACCTTTCTTTACAACACATAGTGCAAACTGCCTAATAGCTTTTTTCACTTCTGTTAAATTCTGGCATTACTGGACCCAAGCTGCACGTTCCAGCACAGTAATGGGTGGAATAAAACACTGCAGCCCTTATACACAGAGAGGGCCTCTAAATAATGGTTCACCCAGGAGCTGTGGTAGCTTCCTACTTCTATTGCTATGATTCCTTGTATGCCATTCTGAATTAAGCATAAAATGTCCTTGTCTTCCAGACTACCAATCACAGTAACAGTATCCTCTGCACTGATGTGGACTATAGGAAATGCTTCATTACCTACACATGGACATTTATAAGTAACTGCATTGATGCTGCACACTGTATTTTACTTGCGAAAGTACATTATGTCCTTCTAATTATGACTATCCAGGTCTCTATTTCTGTTGGCCTCCTGAGGCTTGCAAAGGAGCTGAAAGCACTGCAGTGTGGTCATTTGGGTAGCACCACCAATCCACACACAGTCTTTAATGGTGAAGTTCTTCCAAAGACTCCATCAGGTGCTGACTCCCACGTTGTCCTCTTCCTAGCCTGGAACAAAATGCTTAGGGCAACCAACTCCCAGCCACAGAATTAGAGAATTGTCTAGTTTGGAAGGGACCTTTCAGATCATTGAGTCCAACCATCAATCCCTCGGCTTGTGATCAGAGCAGACAGAGTACCATCAAAACTGCAAAGCATAACCACTGGGAGGATTTGGCCTCTCTTCTCCAAGCCCCAGGCACATCCTGTTCATGAAGAAATACACTTTAAGGGCATTTTTCCCGGCTGGAGCTGGAGCTTGTCACAGAGGCTCAGTCTGCTGGGAGCTCTGTTGCTTCACCATATTACTGCCACCCAGTGATGGCACTACTGCCTGCTCTTTAGCTGGTGGGATCCTCCTTGGGCAGGTGGGATACACTTCCCATTCCTGTGTTTCGTGGTAATGCCATGTCAATCTCCTGTGCTCAGTGCAGAGAAATAAAACTGGAAAGATTTTGGTGAAAGTGGGGATAGACTCACTGTCCCCAAGATAAAGAGCTGCCCCAATTTCACCTGCTTATATTTTAGTCTTACATGTATTGAATATCAATGCCCCTACGTAAACCTTTAAAGTTAAGTTTAATCTCTCTCTCTCTGGAAAAGAAAAAAAAAAAAAAAAAAGCAAATTTCACTGTAAGGCATGTGAGGAAATTTCAACCTCTGACAACATCACACATTCTAACTTTCAAGTGTTTCCAGAGCTTTCAAACTGTATTCCACACATAAATTATAAGTGCATTGCTATATGAGGACCAAACACTCTCTCCTACACAGGCTCACAAAGACTGATGAGCCAGCTAGTTAGTTATCTAGATCTCCAATGCATTTCTTCATGCCAATGTACTGCAGCTAATGTTCGGGGCATCCTTGAAACACACTAGTGTTAAAACTGAACTTTTTCATGGAACTAAGAAAAAAAGTTGTCAGATAAGTCTTACAGGTATTTCTCTTTGGAGTTTTTTTCAGGAGAGTCCTATCAAACAAAGATCCACAACTACAGAGAGCAGCATTTTGTCCTTAGGGAATCATTCTTGTACTAAAGGGTAATATTTTTTTTTACTTTAAGCTTGCTTGAAAGAAAGCTAGAACTATAATAGTATTAATGGCAACTATTTCATATTGGATACTGTCAATTAAAATTAAAACATATAAATTAATAGAAATAGTTCTTTGATAAAGACTGACCAAGGGCAGAAAGGAAGTTCCAGGAACACTCAAGTCTGTGAATGCTTTTCAAGTTTCTGATGTGCTGTTCTGAGTGTTCTCCACCCAAACTCCTGATGTCCTTACAGTTACAAGAACTCTCAAGTTTATGACACACAGAATTCTTTCTTTTTTAAATGGCCAGCAATTTTCAGGGCTAAATTCAGCTCTAAAATTTCTGCAAATAATTCTCTTTCTAAGAACTAAAAGGAATTGAAGTAAGTTTCTTACTTAAAAATCTGATGTGACATGCATCATCATGCCGTGCTAGAAGCATTACTTGTTGCAAACCAAAGCACAGGACATTTACTGTGTGATATTAAATAGCACCTTTGTTGCTACTGCAGCAGCTCCTCAAAGCCTCTCATACAAAAGCTCTCTCGCAGTCAACAGCTCTCAGCCACTACTCAAAGTCCTTCCTGTTCCACAGGAATAAAAATATTCCCCATGTCAGGCATTAGCGTGAGCAACGTTCTCTGGGATCACATCACTCAGCCCTCAGTAGTTCCACTGTACTTTGAAACTGTACAATGCATCGCACTGAGAATTGGGGCTGGTTTGATGAAGATGCAAAAAAATTCTGACAGTTTGGAGAACAGCTTTCACAACTACATATTTCAAAAACAAAGGCTCATGCCTAGTAGGAATTAACATATATTATAAGCAACACTGTTTGCTGCTATACCCTGGAGCTGCAGAAAAAAGTTTCAGATATGATGTTCTCACTGCACTTAGAGAGTCTGGAAAGAAATAAAAAAAACACTCCAAAAATTATGAAGTTGACGTTTAGGTTAGGTTTAGTCTGATCAACTAATCAGACTATAAGAAAAAGATCATTTTGGGTTAAAAATAAATAGCTTAGGCAGTAGCTTTGTACATCTAATAGTACATAGCAATTATTTTTATGCTAGTTGAATAAAATTGCTGCATTAGGCATTGAAACAGCATTTATATTCTAGGAAGAGACTAACAGACACTAGTGAATTTTAGTAACTCCTTTAATAACTATTTGCTGATGAACATGAGTGGAAGGTCCCTTCCAACCTAGACGATTCTATGAAATTGAGCTACTTACTGAGATTTGCTCACTATTTTGAAATCGTAAGTATTTTTTACATTCTTAGAAAAAGCCTATAAGACTGGCTACAGGTCGTCTTCCTCCCTTCTTCACTTTCATGCCCTACAAATATTCTCCAGGCACTATGATTTTTTTTTTAATGATTAAAGGGCCTTTTTTCTTATATGTGTAAGTTTTCAGAACAGAAAACCTTCAGGTAAAAGCGAAAGATACTCACATTTAAGGGATCACACTAATAAATCCTATTTCTCTATTTAAGTATTTCTGCCAGGATTTTGTTAATCCCAGATTTCTTCTCCTACAAGTAAACTACACTGTACAGTCTTCCCTAATTCAGGGGGAAAAAAATGCTGAAATAAAAAAATCTTAAATTTTGGTTAACAGCAAGTTTTTTGTTTAAGTCTCCTTAAAATATCACATTACATTAAATTTTATTTTCTTTTCTCACCTTAATGTAATAAACCATCATCACTTGAAGAAGCATCATCTTAATATTTTTTCTCTTTTTTAAAAAATATCATATCTAGTACCCTTCTGGAGTATATTAAGCTATGATTTCTTCCTATCAAGAGTAATCATTCAGAAACCATCACAGGTTGAAATCTTTAGAAGGTTTACTTTGTTTTCTTCAACTCTTCTGGACAATATCATAGCCACACATCAGACATATCTCACAGCTTAGCACCCAGCTATCTCTAAAAAAACCAAACCAAACACCAAAAAAACCACACTCTTGCAAATTAAAATGTGTGCAACTTCTCTAGGCTTACATGCTTGTAAGCGTACTACACAACATTGTGCACTGGGATTTGTTTCTTTGTCTCCTTTGTCAAATTGGCGCAAGCAATTGCCCAAAGTCTTCCCAAATTTCTGTTCCTGATGGCTACACATTTCACAGACTCATGTACTGCAATGTTCGTGCCTTGGGCACAAGAACAAACAGAGCTATAGTGACAATCACCATAAAAAACCCCACAAAATTACTTCACCCAGAAGCAGTGTTTTCTCCTGGATTCATTTATTAAAGTTATGCAGACGCCCTTTAGGAACAAGCATATTTATCCTCCTTCCAAGGCTGACAACAGCAACAATAGTTTTTGCACCCTTATGAGACACAGCAAGTTATATACCGTTGCCTATATGAGCACAGTTGTGGATTATTTTAGCAATAGCTCTACTTGCTACAGCCACTGCTATCTTCTCTTTAAAAGTATTGCCTCCGCTTCCACCAAGCCCCAGAGTTGACTGGCTGGCTAAAGCATGTTGAGGGACTTTGTGCACCATAGTACTGGCCCTCAGGTGGTACCAGCACTCCAGAGGAGTTATTCTCCAAATATCACCTGGATGTACAGCTCCAAAGTGGTCCAACTTTCCTCACGAGTGACTTTGCTCACACAGGCAATGAATGTTCACATAGTTTGAGGTCTGTGCTGGCTGATCAACAGCCACATATTCAACGCTGACAGCCAGAAAGGGGCAAATCCTCTCCCCAAAGATGAGGCTCGAGTATACCTTCACGCTAGACCCTGCATGAGGGTAATCACAAGCAAGCAATTACAAAAATGACTTCTCGTCTTCCAGTTGTCTATGGCAGGGAGAAATTAGCTGATAAACAGGTGAAATGACAGCAGAAATAGATCAGTATATTTCAAAATGTTGCGATGCTTGGTTTCTTGAAACATAAGAAACAGCCTGCTGTTAAAAGAAGTCTCAGTAATTTTGTGTTCAATAATGGGACTGGGACACCTGATGTGCTGCTAGGAGGAAAGCACTGTTCCCTCTGCATACTGCTTTCCTCCTGGCTACGATATTGTACATCTGCTGTAGACAATGCCATGAGGTCTGAAATCACACTTACACAGTCCGCTCATAATTCCTATTTAACTGTGGAAATAAATGCATAAATGTCACTGGAGACTAAGCAGTTTCTGTACAGGTCTAGGCTCTTCTCCTGCTAAAAAAGCCATATTATCTCTGTAGATGCTTCTCAGGATCTTCAGATACAGCAGAAAGAACAAGATTGCACAGAGTGGATCTAGAATAAATCATTAAGTTCAATAGTTCCAAGACAGAAATGGTACTCCAGCTGTCAGCCTGTCCAGGGGAAGATGTTAATTACCAGCGCAGCAAGGGAAACCTAAACTCCATGCTAAACATGAGCTATTTTGAACATCTATCTTTTTAATGTATTGACTGATACAGACCATAAGCACAAGTGGAAGTATTTTACAATGAACAACATGCAACCCCATAGGGAGGGAGAAGAGTTTTATGCTTTAAAGTGCACATTTGCTTGCTTGCAAGTTAAATGCAAGGGTTGTCTTGTCATCAAGCCAGGTAAGTTATCAAGAGCCTGTTCCTAAGCTGTTCTCCCAGTTTATTCAAGACTTGGCAATTGAAGCAGACATGAAACTATTTCAGCATGGAGATACAAAGCAGAGGTTTTCCTTGGCCAGGTAAGGAGCTTCTTCCTCCACTATGTAAGGGTGCAATGTGCTCACTGTCGTTGGTTATATCCGTCACCATCTTCTTGGCAAAGAAATCATTTGCAAAGCCTCTTTTTGCCAAAGTGCATTTTGTTAGTTAGTAAAGTGAAATTCATCAGGCACTAGGAGCTCATCAACATGTTGCTTCCAGAGTTTCTTCCCTCTTTACAAAAGATCTGAAAACTTGCTCCCCAGTATGCTGATCTTGCCTGAGCACAACTCCTCCCTTTAGGGACAAATGGAAAGATCCAGGTGGCAAGAATTTCAAAGGGTCTATCTTAGCTACCATAAGCCAGGAAAAGGCTGTTAACTTGAACGTGTAACACAGTGTGCCTTGGAGATACCACTGAAAAAAGGCTTACTCTCACTGCCCTATTGGTCCCATTCGTTTTCCAGCAAATTCCAGAAGGTAGGTGTCCGACCCTGACTGAGGGAAGAAGGTGAAGAACAACAAAAGCAGCTAGAAATAAAACAGAATGGGAAAACTGAAAACTGAAAGAAACAAACTTTAAAAAGGAAACAAATATACACAAAAATGATGAGCAGCAAACACAGTCACAGTGAAAGGATTAGAAAAAACATTTACTTAGCATACTTATTTATTTCACAATCACAGATGATGATTAGTTTATGCATAACTACCTGCTTTGGTACCTGCAAACTTGAGGAAAAAACACACAGCTGTTCAAAATCAATAGTCCACATTTCCATTTGCCTTGCTAAGGAACTCCTCAGTTTGCTGCCTTTTTGGTGTTAGTGCTGTACAAAATATAACAAAACCCAACACTTTATCTCTTACGACAGTGTTTATCTCTTAGGATACAGTCTTTCTAAATATAAGATCCAATTTCTTGCATTAACTTTGAGAAAAAAGTTAAGTAAATGGGCAAATACAATAAGGAAGGGAAAACAGTCCTTCACTTCACTGAATTTTCCTCTAGAGTCACTTGTCATTCTAATTTTTATTCCACTTGACTGAAAAGTGGAAGTTGAGTGAGAGTTTTCATCATTGGTACTGCATTGCTCTCATTTTGTCAGAGATGAAAACAATTGGTTATTTCATTTCCCTCTTCATTAATGTTCTCCTGCATTAACCATTTTCACCTAAGTATGGATTAATAGCTTTTAGTTTGAATGAACATATTACTGTCGCTCTATTTTTAAATGTAATACCAGGCAGCCTATATAGTCAGATCCTTTAGGTCCCTATTCCCCACCACCACTCTAAATACTTTAATTTAAAATGAAAAGGATACTGTTTCAGAATATATTTTTTTACTCATCAAGACTACTTTTTCATTTCCAATTTATATATTCTGCCAGTGCAGACAAATGCTCAAAAAACACACAAGCAAATAGAAATTGGGCTGAAGCCACCTGAAATGTCATCACATAACATTATTTTTTTTCCTCTCTGTTTTAGCAACTGAAAAAGTGTCAGCAAACTGAAAATTTACGCAGTTAACCTGCCACTTTCTTTCCCTATACTATTTAGTTTTGGTGGTTTATTTTTTCGTGGGGTGGAAGGGGCACTGTTGGGTGGAGTGAAAGGTTAAAGCATTGAGTTCACTCTGTGTTCTAAGGAAACTGGAGAAGAATTGACACACCATGAGTACTGCAAAACTTGGAGAGTCACTGGAAAACAAAGACAAGAGTAGGCCCTCTTAAGCCTTGCAAGGTTTATTGATGATGTCTCATCTCTTAATAGAGTATCTTTCTCCTGCTATGATCACCAGGATTAAAGGAAGCAATACATACATGGGAAAACTCAGCCTCTTTCCATCTAAGAAAAAGCTTCTTTTGCATCCCATGAAGGGTAACATCGTCTCAGCAGTATTTTTGAGAATTAGAAATTTTGAGAATCTGTAGCGTGCAGAAGTGGCAGAGAGAAAGATCTCCCAGAAAGGCCACAGCCGCATACTTCCCATCCCAAAACCAAAAAGAAAGTCTGTCTGCACTTCTTGTCTCCTGTATGACCCAAATAGCTGCTAGGATAATCCACTACGATTGTTTAAAAAAATAATCCTATCATTACTAAAACGATAGAAGGAAGTATAAATAAGCTGAACAGGAGAAAAGAAAGTAAAAACTGCTGCAGACTTCAAAAGCTGTATGATTGGAGAAAAGTAAATGAGGAAGAGATGCCACCCTGAAGACTGAAGACCCCATCTAGTCCATAATTTAGCAATGTCTAATCTCTGAGCAAAGAGAAAAATAAAAGTCTTACTATTGTATCTCCACCTGTATTTACGCACTAAAAGAAAGGAACCATTCAGAGGAGAATAAGGACAAACAGTCCTACCACCCATGTTTAGCTATGCAACTCACCCATTTTAGACCCTTTTCCATGTGCTGGGAAAGGGCATACTCATCCAGAGGACAACTCAGAGCACTCTAACACAGGCTCTCCTCTGAAGCACTCCCTAGCAGAATCTCTCTCCACAACAAGGACAGAGAAGCTCACAAAGATTCATTGTCCAGACTGTTCTACAAAGCACCTCAAGGCACGTGGTGCCAATGCTTTCCCAAAGTTTCTAAATGGGCTAAACAGAAGACTTCAATGATCTTGTGAGAAAAAAGGATGGAACAATACAGTCAAGTTTAACTGCAAGCTGAAGTGATAGATAATACTTGCTTTGTGGTGACAACATACTTGGTGTTATAGAAATTGCCTCCTTGCCCCCCCCCAAAGGACAATCTGCACTTCAAACTGTTCCTGTTTTAAGATGAAGACATGAATAACTGAAAATGAGAGAAAATGCAGACAAGGACAATGCATCATGAAAATGAGAGTGCTTGGAGAATTGTTTGCTTTGTTTTCACACTTAAAATGCATTATTATTTGTCTGGATATTTCTCTTACAGCAATACCATCTCATCACTCATTATAATGCATTTCTATTCTGGAAAGTGGTACAAAGGTTATACAGAGCTGTTAGACACCAGGACATTGGCATGTAGTATTTAGCTGTTAACTGTAGTCTTATAAATATTTTTATTCCTATACAACTTTCTTAAAAAGTCAGTCTTTATCATAAATACATTCCCTTCTCTCCCCTATTGGAAAGTATAATCTTAGTGTGTCAAAAAACAACAATACATTTTCCTTGATTAATTTTTCACAAGTGTGATCAATTCATGGAGTTGGTAGAAAAGTTATAATACACACAGAAGCTCCAAAATGCATTCTGAATCTTAAACCCTTCTTTAGATTTAATAATCACCCAGCTGGCTACACTTCAGACAGCAATGCTTCAATGGGAAGATTAATGAACATTTGGTCTGCAGTTTAATCCCCTCTAGATTTTAGCATGCAAAGTGCGAACTTTTATAAATTAGACTATATTTATGCATTCCAATTATATGTCAAAGTCCAAATAGCTTTAATGGTAACTTTGAGGCCTCTTAGTCATAGTTTGCTCTCTCTTTAGAGTACTTAAGTTTTTGAAAATATTAATTCACTCTATTACAGTATTCTCTAGACCATTTTAAAGATTAATTTTCAATGTATCATCCCAAGGCAGAAACACCTTCAATTTCTTATTCATTTTATACAATCATCAGTCATTTTGCCTGGCTAGCAGTATATTCTATGGCAAGGATTTAACTAAACAAACAATTTAAGACACAAAAGTGAACAGTAACTTCCCTACAGCCACACTGGCCGGTTACTGCCTCCACCTTTTAAAGCAGCAATTGCCACCCACTGAGCTCCCGCCACTCCGACCTCCAAGGTGCCTATACTGTTCGGATATTGTATAAAGTCCAAAAGGATGCTATAGCTGAGCTAGGAAAATCTGCACCCAGAATTAGGCAATGGGGAAGACCTTGTCCATGCAGCTTTGTCCTCCTCCATCAGCATTTCTACCCCGATGCCTTCCCTTTTCTGTGCTTCAGGAGGGAGATGCTGATAATAGCAAAACAACCTATGAAACTTCATTTGCATTTAGTGGGGTAATCTGAAATGATTACAGTTAGAGGAACCTCTTTCTTAGAGATAACTTTGGTTGTTTACCAACAAATAAAACCTAGTTACCAATCTAGTGTATTTCAAGGCCCTGCAGACAGGTTTGTTGGATAATTACACATAGACATAGGAAAAAAAAAAAAAATCTAAAAACTTCACAGAGGTCTTATAATTGAGCAACCCCTTCTAACTTCCCCCCAAAAAACCAAAGCCCAGAACCTTTTTGCTTCAGAGTTCCCAGCAATGAGTATGGGGTAGAGAACAGGGTGGAAAGAGAAAGGAAAAACATCACCACCATGATGTTGAAAAGTTTTCCTTCTCGAGTTTTCTCCTAGTCCGGTTTCAAATTTGCAGTGACAAGTCTTCATCTCTCTTTTCTCCAATTATGGGCATTGGTTTCAATAAACTAGAACGATGCAGGAAGGTATGCTTATTTTTCAGCTTTTTCTCTTTTTCTTTTAAATGCCTGTAGTAACTATACAGATATTCCAAAATATTTTCAAGCTAAGCCAGTCAAGAGCTTTATCAAGAAATAGAAATGGTATACAAGTCAAATGTAATAAGCAAACAAACATTACCCTCCTGCTGTAAAAACGGTGCTACTTACAACAAGACAAGGCTTAAGTTATTTGGTTATTGTGACTAGCCTATTAGTCAACATCCTAATACATTTTTAATGCACAGAAAGAACAGCACACATCTCTTGTCACCTCTAAGGCTAAATCCTGAACACTGCAAAACCACAGTCTAATTGCAAATTCTTCTCATTTTAGTTTTTGTTTTGTTATTCCACTCTATTTCTAGTCATAATTCTGCTAATGCATAAGATTTTTCATTTTTATTATGGCTTCTTCTAGAGTATTCTGAAAACATATTTCCCACTTATCTAAGAAGCAGACTTGCAGTGATCTAAGTAGTTTTTATAAAAAAGGTAACTCAATTCTGTGTCAGGCTATTTGGAAACATTTGCACTATTCGTCTGCCAACTTCTGAAACACATTACTCACACCACAAGCCTTCTGCCATCTTCAAACACAGATTTTCTAATTTGATGCTCTGAAAAGCCTACAATAATCCCTCAAGGTTTTTATTTTAATCATAAATTCTATGACAGACAGAAACAGCCTCCTTATCATGGCCGCTTCTACAAATGATTGTACCTTCCAAGACATTTATATTTCAAACAGATTAATTTACTGTGGAATTTGCTTACATACCCTAATCACTATTTAAGTAATGAAAAAAAATCAGTTAGTAAAAAAGCAATACGCCATGTATTTAGAATTTATATTGTTGGTGTTGCGGAATTAATACTTCCACTCAGTGAAACGATTCAGATTATTCTTACCCTTACACTAAGAATTGAGCCCATAAATCATGAAAACAGGCAAAAAGCTGGTGAATTCAAACAGGGAAGGAATAAAGATTAAGAGAAGGAACAAAACTGTAACAGCAGGCAGCCTACTACAAGGTAAGTCTAGTACTTGCTGCAGCCACAAAGTATGTAGCTGCCCAACAAGGAAAAAAAAAAGTGAACTCTATTGCCAAGTCAAGGAGGAAAGAGCTTTTACAAGATTCTTAGATACAAATTACAAAGTCCAGCACATTGGAATACAGCTGCGTAGCAGTACCTGCCACATCCCAGAGCATGTGCTAGTGGAGCAGCCACAACTAGGAAGACGCATGTGTCTACACCACCACACGCAAGCTACAGCAAATACAAGAAAGCTGCCTTGGCATTACCTGGAGCTGCCCTCGTTCTCCTGGCTTACCGCATCCAATTGGTTTTGGCAGGTAGTTCTTCACACCCTGACAGAGCCAAGTTCAATATCTTTAACTTCCAAGATAATACATATTTTGGCAGGTTGCATTTGGAATCTGCATTAAATTATACCAAAAATCTTGAAGCTTCCAGGCACAGAGCAAGGTGCAGCATCACTCTTGTAATCAGGAAGCAATTAAACCTGCAATGCCATCAAGGAAGAGACTGGCAGTGAAATGATCATAGAGGCAGCTCATAAACACATTGTCAAAAGGGATGAAAACTTCACTGTCACTCTCAGCCTTTGATCTTTTGAGATGCTGTCCTGGTTTCAGCTGGAATAGAGATAATTTTCTTCCTAGGAGCTGCCGTGTTTTGGGTTTAGTATGAGAATAATGTTGATAACACGTACTGTTTCAGTTGTTGCTAAGTAATGTTTATTTTAAGTCAAGAACTTTTCAGCTTCCCCTAAAACTGAGAGGGAGCATAAACAGGACAAGGTGGCCAAAGGAATATTCCATACCATAGACATCATGCTCAATATATAGATAGGAGTTGGCCGGGGGACAGGAATCTGCGATCACTGCTCGAGACAGGCTGGGCAACCTATTATAGGGTGATGAGCAACTGTACTGCATCACTTTATTTTGTATGTTCTTTTATGATTCTCTTTTTTCTCTTCTGGTACTGTGTTATTAAATTGTCTTTATCTCAACCCACAAGTTTTTTTCCCCTCTTTCTTCCTGCCCTGCTGGGTTGGGGAGGGAGGGCAGTGAGTGAATAGGCTGCGTGGTCCTAGTTGCTGGCAGAGGTTAAACCACAACAGATACAAAGAATAACTGATACCAAAACAAAACAGCACCCAGCTGAGCAGCCACCGCTAGGTTTGAATTAACCCTAAATCAAAACTGCAAAAGCAGTTATGTCTTAATGTCAGCAACAGAAACAGATTTATATTGAAGTTTGACCAGATCTTGGCTTGAATTTGAATAAAGATTCATGATAGCTTTCCATCAATTCTTCCCTGTACTTAACTAAAAGCAAGATGCTACTTTTGTAACAGTTGTCTTTACCTATGCCATTTGAGATAAGACTTTATACCAACTTTGTCCCACCTCCAGTTTAAATCAAGCGCACCAGAAAATATCAAAGCTTCCAATATCTAAAGCTATGTTTTATAAAAAAAACCTGACATAGTAAATCTAAGAGAAGGAAACTTTGAGAACTCAGATGCACTGGGTAATCCAGATAAAACAGTCTTTGAACTCAAAACTTAATCTCCTGTCCAGCAGCCCTTCAAGGTAGACCCCTTTTCCCACAGTTTTGTTTTATAGTTCAGAAACTTTCAATGGCTTCCTGGTCCCCAGGAAAGTAATTTTCCTCTTTATTGCCTGTTATGCCGTGTCTGCTCCCTGTTGGAAGATCCCTGAGAGATCTTCCATCCAGCAAGATGGAACCTCCCCTTGTCAAAGGCGTCCCCTGGCCCGACATGCAGCAGCCACTGAAATGCAGCTGGGTTCCTTTCTCTTGCCTGCCCAGACACACGCAGAAGTAACCACTAAACTGAAAAAATGCAGATGCATCCAGCACAACACTGTTTTATTCATCAAAAACACTGTTTATGAACAGTGCCCATTTATGAATGTTACGCAGTTTCATTACATGTTGTCAAATATTGCATGGTTCCATTCCAGAAGTAGTTTAGCTAATCCTAATTTGCTAGAACTTTCTAGATATTATGCTCATATTCATTATGCTTCACCTACTGTTTTTTTTTGGTCTGTCTTTAATTTTAGAGTAAACCTGAGGCTTGGCTTCCATTCTGCAGTATTATTCAGCGAAGAAACAACTGAAGGATTGGAGAGGGCTTCAAAGTAATCTGTTATACTGAAGAGACTTTAGTCTAAATACTATATAAGCAATATGAATTTCTGATTCCAACGCAGTCGTAGAGAAGAAATCAATGTCATCAATCTAAAACCCAATGGAACTGAGTTATTGACTTTCTCATCTTTTTAGATGACATCTTCTGGTATTTCAATTAAGATCAGAGGATGGTAATTCAGTTTTTCTCATTTTATCTAGTTGGGAACTCTGGGAACACCGCAGAAAAAAAAGTTACATTTTCTAATCTGTGCAAATAGGAGTAAGACAGAAACGTACTATAGATCTGTACCCCGAGCACACAGAGGTGGCTTCTCCCCTGACTTTTCCTTTTTCATCCCTGCAGGTGTTTAATTGGGTTCACTTCACTTTGTGTCGGTAAGAATCACGAGCTACACAGTACATGGAGCACACAATACTGAAGCTCTTTCACATGTCAGAAGAGACTCATGATTATCCATATCTAAAAGTGAAAAAGTATGTGTGGGGAGGAGGGTTTGCCTTTTATTAAAAAAAGAAATTTGCTATCTCTGAGTGGACAAAGTTTTAGGACCTCTGTTACAGAACACTGAAAAAAGGTGAAGCAGCACTGGCATTGTTGTCCAGTAATTTTATAAAATAACGTTAAACTAAGAGTTCTTCTAAGTGATCAAGTCTGAATTATCATACATGTGTACATGAACACACAGGCTCTGTCACCTAAATAATGACATCTAACAATATTCTCATTCAATTTCCCCCACAAATTATTAAAATGTTAGGAACAAGAAGCAGTCTTGAGCAGAAACGTTTAAAGCAATCTGAGATTGGCAGGTAACAAAAGACAGCACATGCTTCTTGCCCAAATCCCTCATCAAGCGTTCAGTGGCTGTGTTTCAGCTGACTCAGATCTGCTGATGATCTTGTTTACATGACCCAGTCATATAAATGAAGGAACAGATGCAGCTGAAAATTAATAAAATAACACAAAATCAGATCATATTTGAAGCAACCTGCTTCACCTTTGCCCATGAATTAGTTTTCAGACAGGTCTGGCTCACAGCATGGCTGTGCAGAAGGGAAGATGAGGTGAGAGAGAGAAATCCTTCCACAGGCAGCTTTCACTAAAGTTGCCTTAAATGAGTCCTCAAACCACTCTCTTTGAAAACACTTGTAATAAAAACCTAATTTCACTCTGTCCGTTTATTGAAATCATCAATTATTTTAGTAATTGTGGCAAACAGACATGAGAAGCCACAGATGCCCTCTGTACTGCAAGGAGTTGGGATAACTCAAGGACAGACCTCAGAAGGACCCTGGTGCTATAATGATGGGAATTTACAATGCAGTGGAGAGCCCTGACGTAGGTGCCTCCATACGCTAAATCAGTGTACCAGGAGGTTTGGCATAACATTACACAGTGCACAGCTGTCTAAACACAGAGAAAAGAGATCATAACTAAAAATCCTATTCCTCTTCAGAGCTCAAGTGTCAAGCATCAAGCTGGAGGACCTAACTTGCCTCACAGTCCTGAACACTGTCCTGGAGAGAAATGGCCAAATAATTTCTTCCAGACACAAAGGAGAAGTCCCTTTACCCACGATGTGAGGTAACGGGGACTGGGAGAATGAAAACTACGTCTCTTATTTCCTAGAAGAATTAATTATCCATCAATTCTCCTTGACTGTCCTCAGTCAAGGAACCTTCTCCATCTTCCTACTATAGCCAAGACATGGGAAGCTGGCTCTCCAGACTAGTGATATTACAACATCCACTTGGGAGGCAGCAGCCTGTATTCTTATTCCTCCTCCAAGGCAAGTTAATCTATTTTAACCAGTGATCAATTAATCTAAAATACATAAACAAGAACGTGAACAAATCACTGGAGAGAAGACTTCAAGAAGATGAAATGCCAACCGAGTAGGCAGAAAAACAGATAATAACTCTGGAGGAGCTACTGCTATTATAGTTCCTAAAGTCAGAAACTGTTTGCAAGCTTGACATGATCATGTTTTCATCATTAGAAAGCAAACACCTGACCTTCTGAGCAAGGAATCTTATTCAGTTAACCGTGCGTTAAGTCTGATAACTCAAGGGAAACCTAGCTTATATTTAACTTTCTATTTAACTTTATTTATATTTAAAGGAGGTACCTATTCTGATCTTAAGCGTTCAAATCAACCAGCTCTTATGGAAGTCTACCCAAAGAGCCACAGAGTTAATTACTGTCATATTAATTACTCCCATATTAATTTGTTCTTGTGTTATGAAGAAAAATAGCTAAAACCTGTGTCTCTTTTTGCTAGAATAAAACTGGTTTAGTAACAGTTACAGGTAGTAGTTACAGAAAATGCTGAGGAACACCTTTGGCATTTTAATTTGTAGCGCTCATTTTTTTTTCTTTTACAAACCATATGAAGTGCTAAATCAAAGGCAGGGAACACGCATCTTTTCCTTGGTAACTATGGCTTTTCTGTTTTTTTTTTTCTTCCACCTTCAAAGAATATTTCTCTTATCAATCTCCTACGCTTCATATATTCTCGATTATACTGATTGTTACCAGTTCCAGCTGTTTTACACTCATTCTCACTTTAATTGCAGGCTTTTCTTCCTCCTGGACATGGTTGCTTTCACCCACCATATTTGCAATCATTGTTTGTGGGTAATCAACTTTCATTAAACAGGTTGTAATTTTCCACATCCATTTTTCCCCTCCTAACCAGTGAATCTTATAAGTTTCTTAAGCTTCAGGAAGTTAGCGATTTTGCTGCCCTTCAGGAACTGCAAGAGTAGTTGCATTTATTCCAGCAGCCTTGCTGAAGAGCCCTTACCATCTACAAATAGTTTTATATATAAATATAAAATATATACACATTTATATATATATATGATGTCCTTTCCTATGTCTCGTTTAGTTCTGCAATATCCTTTTCTGGAGATGGAATAAATGTAGCAGTAGACAGCAATTAAAGTCATACAGAATAACTATGGCTTTGTTTTCTTTCTTGAGCGGTCCTACCTCTGTACAGTTATCACTTGCTCTCTACAGATCATAGTTTGGTCCCTGCCATCTGAAAATATGCTGCACCTTCCTGAAGATGTCTGCCCCCTCCCACTAACTACAGGGAGCATTTGTACAACTACTCACTTGGATTTTATAGTTGAACTTACTGGAATTTTCAATTAACTTTCAATTAACATCCTCCGCTTAACTGACATTTTAGATTGCTATTTATTATTTAGTAACTGATTTTTACAAGTGTTTTTCCTAAGATATGATGTTATGATTTCATTTACAAACAATGTATTACCCTGAAGTGATTGCTTTCTCCTACGGTTTACTTTTAAAAATCTGGTACAATCTTTCTCTAATTTTAGGTACCAGCAACCTAGTTCTTTCCTGGCTTAGGCGACTCCCGTCTTTTTCATACAGCTCTCTGACTGCTGAAACTTTTGCTAGTTCTTAACAAACCACCTCCTCACAACATTTTCCTCAAGAACATACTGAAATGCTCCCAGCACAAGGCACCGGGCCAGCTAAACAGGCAGGACAAGCTTCAGAATGCTGCTATGGAAATTCTACTCTTTAAATCCTATTTTTACATGACCCAAAAGAGTTCCTTCACTTTAGAAGTTTATCCTATATGAAAAAGCATTGCAACAGGCCTTAAAAGAGCTGATGGTATTTTACAACCAGCTACATGAAATCTCCAACCAAAGCCATCTAAATATAATTTTTCCATGGTAACTTTTCCCATCCTTGAAACAGAAGTTTCAAGTTTCTTCTACTCTCAAACTTATATCAGCAGCCTGCATGAGATGCCTTCTCTTTTATCTGCGAAGCTAATTTTTCTGTATTTCTTATCTTTCACACTGTTGCTTCCATTCTTGCTCTCACATAAAAAATATGCATAGCCACAAGACATATACGATTAGAGCTGGTTTTTAACATAATTACTGCCTTTTATGTTTTGTGGTGCTTAAGGTGGATTTGTTGCGGGCGGGGCTGTTTGCTTTTTACATCTTTTCCTTGAGGCTGGATACATCCTTTCATTCCCTACCCTTAGGTCCCCCGTTTGTGAATCAGTATGATACAGCAGACGCTGCCCTGGCAAGAGTTTCTTTTGCAGAAGCATGTCTCAGGATGCTGTCAGCAAGACAGAGGGGCCCTGCACAGCAGCATCGGATGCGTCGTGCATGGCAGAGGTCTCAGACCAGCTATAAAACTCACAGCCCATCCAGAAGCATCCCTTGGGACCAGCCCTCCGCCTATCAGGGCCCTGTGCAGGTGAGCAGCGCAGCCATCCAACATGGCGTGGAGACCCAGGAGAGGGACAACAGGAGCCCTTGAAGACAGCCAGAACGAGCAACAGGATTTCTTGTCGCGGTTAGTGCAGTTAAGCAGCATGCTGCAGAAGCACGGCCGCTGTTTGAAATGAGTGGCAACCCATTTCAACCCAGCTGAAAGTTATTCCTATGGGCTCCTAAGAGACCACTCCATCTACTCTTCCGAAGGATAGTTTTTTAATGTGGCTGAAGTTTCCCTGTTACCCAAAAGCTATAACAATACTTTCCCTCTGCTGCACTGAGTTTATTTTTCTGCACCTAGTTTTCAGCTTTCCTAATCAGCTGCCAATTAGTCATGCAAATTTGAAGAAATAAACATTCAGCTCTGCTTACGGCAACCTCTTGCTTCTTGCCATTTAAGTTCATTAGCCCTCTGTTGCAGAGTATGCGTTTGATTATCAATCCCATCCCTGACAGAAGGGAAGGCAGCACCAGCAGTTCCTGTGTAAAACACAGACTTTATGCTAGAACTGTAAATAACTGCACATAAAATTCCCACAGAGTTTTGGTCTGTTATTCCCCCTCCAACTGAACGGATGACCACTGGAAAAAGCTGTTTTAAATCCTGTTTTTTAAAGCACCATGTCTGGTTATTATTCAGGAACTCAAAAAATTTTAAACCAGCCTCCATGTAAGGGAGAAGGCAGGTTTCTGGGCCTCGCAAAGGACGTGTTGAAACTTGGCACGGATCTTCTAAGAAATTGAGGGGGATTTCTAATTTAACAGCCCTGCCAATCTGGATGTGAGCACCAGAACCTTAGCGTTTCTCCAAAATATAGCCTGTGATATGCTGCTGTAGTCCAGAATAAATAAATTTCTGTAGGCTTTAATGTGATGAGTCCCTTGCTGGACCTCTATTAATTAGCTAAATGTGTGCTGAATTACAAATTTAAACAGTCTCCCTTGTAGTTGTTCTTCATGAATGCATTTTATTTCACCATTGGGCTATGCTCAGGGCATCCACCTGACCCATGATACAGCTGACAGGTAACAGCTGGATCATTCTGGGTCACGCAGCTATGTGTGCATTACTTCAGGTGCTCCAAGAACATTTTTATAGAAATCAACTTAAAAAGTGTCATTGTGGCTTTTTCAGACCTCCATTTTAAAGCTTCTATATTTCAGACTGACTTTACCTTCTTTCAGCATAATGCTTATTCAGTTACTGAACAAAGTAAGAAAAAAAAACCAAAACAAAACAAACCACAAAAACCCCAAACCACCCCACAGTAATTTAAGTACTTTGTACTTATCCCAAGTCTCTGAAGTGCAATGGGCTTCTCTTTCCAATTGATTTCAACCAAAATAACAACTGTTTCATGGTCACTAATTTGCATATTTTAGAAATATGTTTCAAAGGTGCATAAATAAATGTTCTGAAGAACCAACAAAGACTGAGCTAAATACTTCCATTAGTTCAAATACTCTTAATGTAAATATTATTCTGTTATTACATTGATATCCAAACAGAAGAATGCCGGGCACTGAAGTGCTGAGCATTTCCTCAAAGCAATGGCATTTGAACATGCAGCAGGTTGACGAGACACTTCTGCTACCTGCTCTATGCAGAGAACAAGGTGATAGAAAAGAAGCAACACTGCTTTAGTGTAAGTAGCAAGAGTCATGCTTTTGGTGCTGAAGGTAACACATTAAATTCCACCTCACAGGCTGTCACCAGGCTCTAGCTGTAACACTATTTTGACAGGAAAAGTAGACTTCCCCCCCCCCCCAACTCATCAACTCCTTTGTCACACTCTGTTGTGCAGCAAGGGAAAGTTGTCTTTACTAAAAGCTGTTAACATGTCCACGCTGCTGTTTAACCATAACCTTTTATGACAGTTTAACAGCATCAAGTTTACATTCATTAACATCTGTTCTAACTTAGGCTAACGGGAAAATCAAGACCGCCTCCAAAAATTACATTTGCAGACTGTTTTATAAGCGATATTTTCTATATTGTTAACCTCTGTACATTTTCAGAGCTTTCATTAAAAAAGGTGTTCTTCCCTCCTCTAAACTAACAGCAATAAGGAGGACTTCTCATTTCTGCTTACACTGAACAGAACTTTCAGTCTATGCAAGCTCTTGTTTTGCAGGCTCCTCTGCCACCAGCATTCACTGTCATTATTACTTTTTCAAAGGATCAAGGTCTGATCTGACGTGAAGACAGGGCTCGTGTACTCTTCTAAAAGAAATGTCTCATTCCTTGACACCTGGAGTTATTCCAGTTCCTGTAGCACCTGTTATTTACCTATGCATTTTCTCAGACCTCCAGGACGATTTACTCAACTTCTTAACTGCTGAATATGAGCACGTTTTGGAAGCAGCGTTTGCCTGCTGTCTCACTTGACAAACAAGAGATGTACCTTCCCTTCCAGTATAACAGATAGGGTTCAAAGAAAGAATTATTGTGAATCCTGCAGCCATTGTGAGTCTTCACATTTTAAAAGTCAGGAGACGTGCCTATGCATATTCAGACCAAGAGCCATAAAACAATGCTGAATCTCAAGACACCCACGGTGATCAATCTGATTCTGAAGTGATACACACAATTTATTCTTCTCAGAGTTAATAGCAGAACCAAAATCTGCATTTCACAATCACAAAGAGTTAAAACATCTTTCCCTCAACTGTCTGGAAATTTCTCTGCAACTCCTACTCAAAGGGGCCTTATCTGTTTTCCACAGGCAGTCTTAAAACAGTTATGACAACTCTCACACGTAAGTTTTTCCTCTCTTGCTGCTGTTTTTTGGTTACAGAAGTCTGACCTCTGCATCATCAGCCTGTCTTGTAATGCTGGCAGACAATTCAGTCTCCTCTTCGCAGACCTACAGAATGCAGTTTGAAAGAAGCTGCACACATGTTGGGTCACGATGATCAGGCTGGCACATCAGAAGGATAGTAGCCTACTTTCAGTTCTCAGACCCATCTTTGTGATATTGCCAAGGAAACAAAGGCTACATACTCGTTCTGGGTTCATCCTCAAAATGTAGAAGAGTTATGCTTGCTTAATGGCAGAAACAAGGCATCGTTCCAGCAGAGAGCAGTACTTTTCAAGCAGACCCTGGGGTGACATCTCACTCAGCTCTTGTTACAGAGGTATCCACAAACAGGACTTCAGCATCCCATACATATCTGGGCCAACGGCCACTACTACAAATCCTGTATGTTTATAAAGTTCACCCCTCTAACACTGATAAACACTCTACTCGTGTAAGAGTGACAACTCATCTTGGACTTCTGTTCATCTTCTATTGCGGCCCTGTGATTGGTGTGGTCTTGGCTCTGTTTTTCCTTTCATTCTTAGCTTTGAGGTTCAACACCAGTCAAACTATACTACACTCAGAGTAGTATAATGGTGGCGTCGGGAGCTCTTCTGCAGTTGGAAGAGTCTTTTAGATTCAGGTGAGAAGTGGTTCCCAACAGTGGTACTGCATTGAGGAGACAGCTGAGGGGAAAGGGATTTGCAGCTGATTTTGGTATTCACTCTGATGATACATGCAGAAGGATGAGCTTTCCTGTACCTTATCTGAGGTATCACGTGACAACAGAATGCGTTGTTAGCAAATGACAAAGGTGTGGTTTTAGCCATGTAGCTCTGCGTATTTGAAAATCCTTCAGACAAAAAGATTTGATGGTGTAGCGCTCATATGAAGGAGGAAAAAAAGAAAAAAAAGCACTACAGCGCCAACTGAGCTCCAGAGTAAGATGAACGTGACTAATATGAAGAAGGTGTAGAGCTGCTGGTGGAGTTAACACCGCATGTCACACCCAGGGTACAAAAGGAGTTTACTTCTGTTTAGGTACAGTTACTTGTCTCAAGTTCGTCTTTCATTTCAACGTTATGTTTATGGAAATGCAAACATAAAAACAGGAAAACAGTCCATCCTTTTCAAACCTTCTCTGAAGTGAAGGGTAAATGCTGTTAAAAGTGATTCATGCGCTCAAAGAAGAACCCAAGAAAGGTGGAAGGACACCCTTTACCTTTTCGTTCTTCATCAATTCATCAGCAGCACAGACTGACTTTCTGAAGCAGTACTCACTGCTAGTTGGGATTAGAAAAGCGGTAAATCTCTTTCATGCTGAAAGATGAAAGCTTTAGCTTACTTCCCAGTGAGCCTTTATGGATGTGCTGTGTAGTCCAAGAGGGAAGGACAGCTAAAAGCATCACAGAGAGCTGCACAGCTGTGGTGGAGCTGTGGGTTCCCAGTACACTGAGACACATGCTCACTCTTATTCCCCTCCGAGTCCCTTGCCAGAAGCAAGGCACAGAAGACCCATCAAACTCAAAGCATGCAGAGAAACAGAGGTAGCTAAATGGAAAGCATCACTTCTTTTTGTTCCCTTGTTTAATTTTCTCAATGGTATTTCCTGCATGTCTAAAGCGCAGTCAGAAGGCTGAGAGTTGGAATAAGGCAACAGGGATCATTTACAATTAATCACCAATTACTGCTGCAAGCCTCAGATCAGAACCTGTATTTCAAAAGAACTTTCTTCTCCAGCTACACAAATTACATCAGTTACTGAGGCCCCAAGGACCAGCCTGCTTGGTCTCTTCATCATTGAACATTTGTTTGTATGTATGAACATTTTTATGTATGTCCTAACATCCTGTTAGGACAGGATGCCACTGCCCAGAAGAAAAAAGTTTGTATTTTAAGATCACTTCTGTAAGTCCCATCACTCTCACAACATAAGTGGAGAATGAACGCATGGATAGCATCTAAAACCAGCTCCACTACAGTAAGGACAAGGAAATTAATTGATTCTGGAGTTAAGACTACAGGGCTTCTAAAACTTCACCCACGTCCCTCCTTCCTATCCCCCTAAAAAACTTCTGAGAAACCTGAGAGAAGAGAAAAGGAAACATTTTAAAAATTTCTGCAAGTCTCATTTTCCAGATACAGAAGACTGTCTACACAGAATATGAACACAGTAATAACATGCTCTTCCTGTTGTTGAAAGATAAAATTGAAGAACTAGGTAATTCGTAGAATGGCTAGAGTTGGAAGAGACCTTAAATATCATCTTGTTCCAACCCCCCTGCCATGGGCAGGGACACCTCCCACTAGACCAGGCTGCTCAAAGCCCCATCCAGCCTGGCCTTGAACGCTTCCAGGGATGGGGCAGCCACAGCTTCCCTGGGCAACCTGTTCCAGTGCCTCACCACCCTCACAGTAAAGAAATTCTTGCTCATATCTAATCTAAATCTACTCTCTTTCAGTTTAAAACTGTAACACTTTGTCCTGTCACTACACTCCCCGATAAAGAGTCCCTCCCATCTCTCCTGTAGGCCCCCTTCAGGTACTGGAAGGGGCTATAAGGTCTCCTCAGAGCCTTCTCTTCTCCAGGCTGAACAACCCCAACTCTCTCAGCCTGTCCTCATAGCATAGGTGCTCTAGCCCTCTGAT
Source organism: Fratercula arctica (assembly GCA_947846985.1). Classification (NCBI taxonomy): domain Eukaryota; kingdom Metazoa; phylum Chordata; class Aves; order Charadriiformes; family Alcidae; genus Fratercula; species Fratercula arctica. Next base: position 190,418,777 of record CANTUZ010000001.1, read on the forward strand.
CACGTTTGTGGCCCTCCCCTGGACTCGCTCCAACAGGTCCATGTCCTTCTTATGTTGGGGACACCAGAACTGGACCAGTACTCGAGGTGGGGTCTCACCAGGGCAGATTAGAGGGACAGAATCACCTCCCTTGATGTGCTGGCCACACTTCTTTTGATGCTGCCCAGGATACGGTTGGCTTAATTGCCTTACGCTGTTACCAATGATAGAAAGGTGGCCAAGTAGAGGATGTCCCTGAGCCCTGATGACTGGAATCAGGGAGAACACTCACAGAAGTCATCACGTGGGCCTCCCCTGCCCAGGTATTTTTCATCAGACATCTCCTTTATCTTGTAATATCTGACAAAGGATATTGAATTCCTTGGACTTTGATCTGAAACAATATTGCTGCTTGGATGTTATTAAGTTTGGGGAACTTGTAATTTTCCACTGCCTTTTTTGAAAATCAAGTTCTGTAAAAGATTTGGCTATGTATTTTTTTTTCGTAGCTTTGCACTAAGCTTTAGTGAGATACCAAAACCTCAAAAAAAACAAGTAAAAAGGTAACTTGCTTTCCATTACAAAAGGTTAGATTTTATAAAATTACTTCTTAATGTCAAAAATAAAGGGAATTTTCTAATTTGCAGATCTATCTCAAATAAGAAACTGATGCACTACTGTCCTTGAGGAAGGTGCAAAGAGATCACATGAGAAAGTAAAACCAAAGGGGTTTGACATGGACATTTCAATACTACTGATCACATTGCATGTGCCACAGCTCATTCTGACAGTGCAAGAAAAACACTACAGAACTAGACAGTTTGCTTTGCCTTGTTTCATTTTGTTTCCATCTAATTTAACTACCTGTAGGGGAAATAACTCTTGAAAGCATTAAAAACTGAATTGCATTCCAAGACAACCAGTAAAACAGACAAGGAACAGTACTAGGATACTGACTCGTGTAATTTGTCCACAGATTTCTACCCCAGCATTCTAGACTGTCTGGACATAAACAAACCAAGGAGAGGAACTAAGAAAGACCAAATAAACAAGCTGTAATTACAGCTATAATTACATAAACTGACAAAGGTATAATCCTTTTAAGGTTAATGTTCAAAGGAAGATTATAGAAGACTTGCAAGTGAATAGACTCAAAACAGGGAGAAAAGTATATATTTGTAGCTAATTTTATGCTGGTCAGGAAGAAAGGTCTGAGAAAATGTTGGAATTCATTGAAAATAAAATCTGATCTCTCATTAAAATACTCTTAGACTTGGAAGGCTCTCCTGCAGTAGTATCTGCATACGATGAGCAGAATAACACATTACTCATGGCGCATATTTATCATAGTGAAACTGCAGAGATACAAACACACACAAACAAAGGATGCCTGCTGCTCTCAGAGGAAAACCTTTCCTGGTTTTAGGAAAGGTACGCCAAGAACAGAAAACTCGAATGTAACAAAAACATCATAGTCTCACCCCCAGGAGATTATTTATTTTCTCATGCTGGGCTGTGAACCATCATGCTGACATTCCAAACTGAGGGAAAACACTGAAAGGTATGCAATGCTTACAAGTCCCAGGCACCCAGTTGCAGTTTTCTAGGTGGGAAGTGCTGGCCTAGTACTGTGCCACAGGCGAGCATCTTAACACTTATTTTGACATCACTGCTGAAAAGATGAAGAAACAGAAAGATGTCCAGAGAAATCATATGCACATCCAGGACCCTATGAATCTGTAAATACAGACGCAGAACTGCATCTTTTGACTATTTAATTTCAGAGGGGAAAAAACCCCCAAAAACTAGACAGCAGCACTGTCTTTAATCATCTTGCCAGTCCCTGCCAACTGTGCCAGCAGGCACGCTGTGTGGGACTCGGCTTGGAGCACTGGAGTACACCTCCATGACAACGTGCTGGCAAGCAGACAGACAGAAGCTAGCTCTGCACTAGCTAACTGAGGTGTTACAGAGAGGGTAGCTCTGTGTACAGCTGCCCACCACACCTGCTCAAAACACCTGCAGATGTAGCACGAAGGCCCACGGTACTTCCTATCCTGGTACAGTCGCTTGTGAATCCTCCTTTCTTTACACCAACCTTAAAACTCATATCCCTGCTGATCGCTCACTTCTGTAAGGGCCATCACCTTGCTGGGTTACAGGAATTACAGCAGTAAAACATAAAGCAGTACAAGGTACCAGAACTGCACCAGGATTTGGGGCTCTGTCTGGAACCCTAATTTAGAAATCAGAAAAGCGAAAGGTCCAAAGAGGGACCATAACAAATGCTTGATATCAAGTTATTTACTACAGTTTAAGAATATATAATTTGCTCAGCATTTTTGTTTTGCTAAGGAGGCACAAGACAGACCCATTTATACAAAGGGTAATACAACAAAAGACGAGATTGTACAATTCACATTTAAAAACAGCAAGCTAAGCAATGAGCTTAAGTTAATAGGAAAAAATCAACTAGGAAATTAGGGGAAATGGTTTGATGGCAAGACCAAGTGGAAAGCAGAACAGTTTCCTTAATGAGGTAGCTACTGTTCACTAGTGGTGCTCAAAGCAGGCATTTACTAACAGGAACAGACTGCGCAATCTATTTCTCTTAGCACGCTACGTTTAAGATAATGTTTCTTGTTGAGAATCTTGGGTGGATAGCAACTTTATGCGTGGATTTAACTTTGAAGAAACCTCTTTCTTGCTCTGTGAGGAGTAAAACCTTTTTAAGGAAACTTGAAGTAGAAAAAGTCATCTCTACAGCACCACAAAGCTTACTTTAGAAAATAAAAGCTTGAGAAGAATCTCGTTTTCCAATTTGGCTTTTCAACAATACCCTGTGGTGGGAAATGTAGATCAATCAAACCCTGAAAACAACCACAAAGAAAATATTTACATCACCATTGTCTGTGTTCTGCCTTCACAATTCTCAGGATGTAAGAGTTTCTTGTTGTCTTCTGAAATTAGCAATAGAACAGAAATGATATGGGGCTGAGAGAGATCAGTGGCAATTTAAAATCTCACTTCTCATTTACTGACTTCTGGATTTCAACTATCCATTTGCTGACCTTTTTTATCCTTTACTGCCATGTTCTCTCTAGCTTGGTTTATTCAGAGATTATCAATTCACCATTAAGAACAAAATGCCACTTTTTCCAAGACATTACTTTAAAGCTTAAAAGATTTTGACAAGTCACACATCTCTATGGATTTGACAGATAAAGCTTTCTATCACAAAGTAAAATGGCAACAGAGAGGTTCAATCAAAATATGCAAACAAAAGTCATTTATCTCACCATCTATAAATCTAAGAGTAAATGAAATAATATCCAGAGTAAACATCAGCCCTAGAAATACAATCTAATGGTACATAAAATAGCAGGTTTTCTCCTTTGCTGTTTGTTTACTTGGTGGGTTGGGTTTGGGGTTTTCGTTTGTTTTGTTTTTAAGTTCAAGAAATATTTTAGCTATTAGTTGCTTGCAATTCAGTGCAATGATTAATTAGAAAAATATGGCAACTTTCTACAGTGGATCTCTAATCAAAAAGCAATTATGTGAGAAAATCCCAGCGCCTACAGAGTCAGGAGACAGAGACCCTGGCTGGACTAACTATGGCTCAAACAGAGTCCATTGGTATCTTGTAGAAATTTTCAACTTCTCTTGTATTCAGATACTTCAAGTTCAAGTGAACCTACATGTCTCCCTCTGGTCATGGAAAAAGACAGCAAGTCAGAGATTGGGCTGAATATCCATTTGACTGCTGAAAGGAGGAAAAAAAAAAATGTCCCGTTGCTCCCCATTAGTTTGGAGAGTTGCTGAGATACTGCTGACTGGAACACACAGACATCACAATATAGAATCATAGAATGGTTCGGGTTGGAAGGGACCTTAAAGATCATCTAGTTCCAAACCCCCTGCCATGGGCAGGGACCCCTAGACCAGGTTGCTCAAAGCCCCATCCAGCCTGGTCTTGAACGCTTCCAGGGATGGGGCATCCACAACTTCTCTGGGCAACCTGTTCCAGTGCCTCACCACCCTCACAGTAAAAAATTTCTTCCAAATATCTAATCTATATTTCTCCTTATAAAGGCACAAAGGAAAATCCATTGACACTAACATTACTCTTTTCATGAAATATTTTGCAGTATTATTTCCACTTCCAAAGATCCTTAAGGTCAGCTTTGTGCTGAGATCTGGAAAAGGCAGCAGGAACGGTAACTTAAGAAGAACTAGAGATGTCATACTTTCACCATCTAGTAAAAGAAATCCTTCCAAATAATTGAAAAAAGAGAATAAAATTTTAGTATCTCCTCAAGATTTCTGCAAGATGTTAAACTGTAACATTTCTTATTAGCATCAGGCCAGATGAAAAAAAAACTCCACTGCTTTCAGTTGCCCAGAAGACAGCATCAACAAAAACATGTATAGTCCATGTCTCAGTGCAACGTACTGTTAACTCTGCAAAGCCAACGTCCAGGTAAGTTTTGTTTTCCTTTGAGACCGCATAAAACAGCACTAGGATTAGGAGAAAAACAATTAAGCAACGCAGACCAAATCACTGTTGTGTAACGTTTTGAGCCATTCGTGGTTTTCTAATTGGTTTGTTCAGATTAACAGACATTCAGAATTTACCTAATAAACAAATAAATAATGTCACATAATGCTTACTACAGTAGATACATACCTCACTACCCAACACTAATTACTTCTGCAGTGTAGTGTCAGACCTCCCAGGCCTTCCTTATTTGCTAGGAACAACAGTGGTCACAAAATGAACAAAAAGGATGCCGTTACTGGGATTTCTTTTAAAATCTAAATTAAATGAGCCATTTCTTCCTCTCTTTTATCAGCACACACCACTTAAAAAGATAAAGAACTGGTACAATTAATGCACTGAACTCCATCTGTCAACCACCTACCTCATTTAGAAGTTTGAAATACAGGTCTGTTATAATTACATCTATATTGGTAACATGTGAACTCTACAAATGACATCCTCAGTCAAATTAACAATGATCATCTACAAATATCAGTGTCCAAAGAGACTGGATAGACACAGTTTCAACAGCTAGCAACTATATTCTGTGCAGATGTACAGCAAAATGCTTTGCTTCTCTGACACCATGCAGGTGGAAGTGAAAACAGGATTTCCAGTTTTCGAAAACACAAGGAATATTGTTACATGTAGCTATTTGTAACGCAAAAGACCAGGGGATTTCAGCACTGACACACTTTCCATGCAAGAGCAATACAGTTAACACTCTCAGGAGAAAGCTGTGCATTGCAAAGCCTGCAATTCAACTCTACAAGGTCTCTCCTTGGCACGGAAGAGGTCTAGATCATGCAAAGCGTGTTTTAGTATGTTGTATCTCATCTCCCCCTCACTTCCTTGAAGAAAATAATTAGACTGCTAACACTGAGACAATCTCCATTACTCGCCAAGTTGTGGCTGCTGATCCAAAACGTTGAAGGCATTAGAGCTTCTTCAATGAAATGATGACCAAGATAAACCTCTGTTATACCTCGTTCTTGGAGGTGGCCTAAAAACATTTTCATGAAGCTTTTCAAAGAACTGGCCTAAAACAGACCTCTAAAATAACAGTCCCCATGCAACATTATATTGACCTCCAGTTTGCCACCGTTTTAAAGCAACTGGAAGGAAACTAACTGTGTAAGTGCTGGTAAGTGCAACTATAAACGTATTTGTTGTTGAAAGGCTCCCTCACAAGGTTATCCTAAAGCTAATGTACGAAAACATACTGTTAAGTAGCTTCTCCAAATGAAACTGTATCAACAATAAATCCCAAGTTGGCCTAGTATTTACGTTTTCGAAGAAGATGAACAGAGCAAAAAGCCCATATCCTTCAATACATACTTATGCCAATTATGACTTCAGAGAAAAACAATGAAAGCAGAAACCAATGAATTTATGCCCTGAAACGCAGTTAGCTTCTATAATTATTACCCTGATGTATTTAAATAAATGTTTAATCTACTGATACCATTATTTTGCCTTGATAATATCAATCCAGAATGTTCCAACATTTCATTACTATTTATTTCATGTGTACTATGTTTTGATTCTAATGAATGCTTTTTAGTTCCTTTAGGGGTCATCTTCATCCCTGAAATATTCATCAGGATCAACTATGCCTTTTGTTGCCTTGAATAAAAACTGTGTACCTAAAATCAAGCTGTAAAAGCAACCAAAATACCACTTAGTGCAGAAAGCTTGTTCCCTTCTGCAGTTTCATCAGCAAGATCCTTTTGCCCCTCACTTCCTTGACATACGCGCAAAAAACCTTCAGATCAAGTTCTCCATAATAACAGGCAGAAATAGCATCATTGCTTCACTTCTTCCTTTTCAGACTAACCCAACATCTGAATGTCTTCATATAAGAAAGCTCCAATAAACACAATTCATCCTTTTCTAAGGATAAGTACAAGAAACGATCAATGCTTTTGTCACACTAGCATGTGTGTCCACTATGGGCCAAACACTTTCAGGAAGCCTGTAAATGCTCACAAAGATTTAATCAAAACAAAGACACAGTGATATTATCACAGGTCCATCTACACTGGCAGGTGTTCACAGGATTATTTTATATATGATTTTCTTTCATTCTCAATCTCTGTAGAACTTTCAAACTCCTTAACAGCCCAATATCAACCACTGTGAATATGCCGAAGGTTGGGGTTGGCCACCTTTGCCTCACACGATGACCTCACACTGGAACAGACTGTCCAGAGAAGTTGTGGATGCTCCATCATTGGAAGTGTTCAAAGTCAGGCTGGATGGGGCTTTGAGCAACTTGATCTAGTGAAAGATGTCTCTGCCCATGGCAAGTGAGTTGGACAACATGATCTTTAAGGTCCCTTCTAACCCAATCATTCCATGATTCTACGACACGGGACCTCTGCTCTTTCTTACTCTTGATTTTTGTTGTCTTCTACTTTTAGTTCACTTTTTTTTAAACCCTCCTAAACGCGCCCCGCAGCCAGGCAGTGCCGATTTATTAGCTAGATTTGTACACAAATCTCTGGCCTCATCAATTTTTGCTACTGGCCATACCTCTGTTCTTTCCTGTTGCCTCACAGTGGCAGACAACAATTTAATTTGCCAAGGATTACAACACCTGAATTTAAATAGGAATTAAGTTAAATATAATCTCTGTATCACAGGCAAACAGGTACGGTCAAACTAAGTCTGATTTTAAATTCTGAAAACCCCTCATAGTGCTAACTGCTACAGATCCTGCATTTAACATTCAGATTTAAGCAGCATGCAATAATTATGGCTTAGAACCCCATATTTAAAATGAAGCAGCAAGAAAAACAGGAAAAACATCAGTACATAAAATTTCTTGCAGCTGCACAATGCTTTAAGCAGAGGGTTGAAAACCTGAGAACTTGCAACCATTACAATATTGAAAAAGGTTTTGCAGTATTTCAAACATTCATTACAGCTCTTTGCACACACTTCACTCGTATCTAAGACTGCATACATTCAAGACTAAAGAATTAGTACTGTGAGTTTAGCCCAAGGTATATACCTTTAATATGTACAATATAAAGTGGCAAATGAATCTCTTTGGGCTCTACACAAGAGCATTTTCCAGTCTTCATGAAAGAGTATGCAAGAAACAATGAATGGAAGATTATCTACTATTTTACTGATAACTTTTTAAAAAACTAGGTTGAAATACGGAAAGAAAGACTTTATTTCTTAAGTCACTTTCTCACTTAATTTTACACTTAGCAGTGTGTCCAATATAATTACTCATACTAAATTGCCATATGATTGAATTTTTCTCTTTATCCAAAAAGCATCACCAACATCTGATGTTCTACTGATCAGAATCTGGCTCAATGTCTGTAATGGAATTTTCCACAAAAAAAAAATTTCCTGAGTTAATTCTGAAAGAATGATTACAGAAAGAGAACTGTAAACATTTCTGTACCTCCTCTAAAACTAGGACGGAAGAGGAAATAATTTCTCAAGACAAACTTAATTATATGTATACAAAAACTTATGCTAAATTTCAGTGAGACCTTCAGGAAGTGCAGCGGGATGCTAGGGGGAAATTATGCAGAACACGAAAATAACCATTTCTGGGGAGTTAAAGAGTTTATGCAACTTTTCCTGTGAATTGTTTTTCTACTAGATTTTTAAGATAAATGAAAAGCAATGCTAGAATATTAATAGAAAGTCTTAAAAACAACAGCAGCATTGCAAAAGACATAATGCTGGAGGACAAGGCAACAAAACTGACGAATGTAAATATTCCCAAGTAGTCCTGACACAGGAGCATGACTCTCTTACAGCACCATGAAATTGATGCTGAAATTCATGTTTACTTATTTAGTAAATAAATTACTCTTTCGGCAAATATTTCTAGAAAAGAAAATCAAAGATTGAGCTATCATCAGTTCCTAAATCCTAGGAACTTACTCTTAAGAATCTAAGAGGACAAATTCAGAATGAACCCAGTAATTATAGACAGACTTAGTGACTCAAAACACCTGCAACTGGTGATACAGGATTTGTGTCACATGCCCAAAACAAACCTTCTCTTTCCCATTCAAAGTTAAAGAGTTCAGTGTGGAAAATCAACTACAGTAATGAGAATAGCCTGGCTTTGCAAGCGATATTGTAATAAGTCTTAAACCATGACTACTGCATAGAATTAAAGGCAAATTAATCATTTTCAGAGTAAAATAATTACTGTGCAGACCACGTATTTGTTTCCTTCCATGTCAGATAAAATTGAACTGTAGCTCAGCAACTAAAGAATAAGGAAATGAACACTGAAGCTCATAAGATATGTATGACAGAAACAAGCAAGATGTCCATAATTCAAACTAGTAACATCATCGAGCAGGAGATGTGCTGGATCATACGCGGAAGACAGATGAGAAAGCATCAGAGCACGGCAGCAACTGAACACACAAAGAAGTAACAGATATTAATATTTTCAACAAATGGGTAATGAAGCACATGAAAAAGGCACAAGAGACACATATAAGCGATGATATGAGAATACGTGCTAAGATGTGTAAAATTTGATTAAAATGCACTGAAGAGAAGCAGTAGTTTGAACTAAGTCTCCAGCTGGATTCCACCAAAGTTCATTAAATCTAATATCACATACTGGTAATTATCTACCATAATCTTGAAAAGAAATTAAGTGACTAGCAAAGGCTGACTCAGACTGCACAACTGGAAAAGGCTGTGCAAGTCTGCAAGGAAATCTCTGGAAAGAATGGAAAAAGGAATTGGGGGGGTGGAATAAACAGCAACAAAAAAAGAGTAAAGAACCAAATTACAGCTGGTAGCTCAGCTCACAGTGTATTAACACGGGATGAAGATCCCACTAGCCCATGGTGTCATTATAGCCTTGACAGTGATGCTAAAATCTTTGCAATCCTTTGAAACTGGACAGATAGAACATTTCTACACTTAATTCAAAGTGGTGAATGGCTGAAAATAGCTGGAGCATTTGAGTCTTCCATTTTATAGGTCTGTCTTAGATTATTAAGCGCAGCCCTTCACTGCATCAGCAGATAAACTGAAAAACGTAGTTCTCCATGTGTCCAACAAAATCTCATTAACAAGAGACACAAAGTAAATCTTAACAGGATAGTTACTGTTTAGGCATTTATTTTAAAATCATTTTTATTCACTATCACATCCTTTCCAAAGGGCAGGCTACATTCTCTAACATAGCAAGCTTCTTACACAGCTTGCTGAAAGAAAGACCCATAAACATTATGTCCTTTTCAATTCTACCCCACGTTCAGCATCTTGACACATCCCACTCCTCTGAAAGCTACTGCTGGGCAGCTAACTAGCTCAGCCTTGCCCTGCACCATCTTCCAAACTGTCCAAACACTCCCAGTGTTAACTTCTTCATCAGTTACACAGAAAAAAGGATTACTTTCTAACAACTTCTGTGCTTGTATTGGGTTTGTGTGGCAAGGTTTCGGTAGCGGGGGGACACTACAGGGGTGGCTTCTGTGATAAGCTGCTAGAAGCTTCCCCTATGTCCAACAGAGCCAATGCCAGCCAGCTCCAAGATGGACCTGCCGCTGGCCAAGGCCGAGCCCATGAGTGATGGTGGTAGCACCTCTATGATAACATATTTAAGAAGTGAGGGGGAAACCAAAAATGCACAACTGCAGCTGGAGAGAGGAGCGCGAATATGTGAGAGAAACAACTCTGCAGACACCCAGATCAGTGAAGAAGGACAGGGAGGAGGTGCTCCAGGCACCAGAGCAGAGATTCCCCTGCAGCGCATGGTGAAGACCATGGTGAGGCAGGCTGCCCTCATGTAGCCCATAGAGGTCCATGGTGGAGCAGATAACCTCCACAGGCTGCAGGTGGGTAACAGTGGAACAGATATCCACATGTATCTTCCCTCCTCTGTCCTGTTGAGGAGAAGGAGTGATAGAGGGGCTTCAGTGGGCATCTGCCATCCAGCCAGGGTCAACCCACCACAATACTGTTCTCTCACCCCTACATAGTACCTTGTGAATGTTCATATTCTCTTGTTTCACTTACAGACTTGTAAACTAAGCTAGACACATCCCCATCGTTTCATAAGCATTTTTATGAGTATTTCCTTCATTTCAACTGATGCAGTACTGATCAGGCTATGATTTGGAGAAACTTGCAGTGAATTCTCACATTGCTGTACAACAGGAAAACCATTTGTCCACTCCATCTCTTCTTTTTTATTGTGCAACAGAATTTAATGTAGATAAAAGCAAGCTAGGGTGTAAGTCACATCTTTTTTTCTCCATGAAGAAAAGTTTCATTCACTAGCACTTCATTCACTAGTTGACGGAGAAAAAGGACAAATAATATATAAAAAATAAAGCTAAAAAATTTGAAAAAAAAAAAGTGGTAGTGTGAAGTATGGAGGAAGACCCTTCAAAAGAAACACAAGTTTAACATACAGCCCTTGTGATTCATTAAGCAAGTTTGAAGTTAGATGAGACAAAATGAATTTGCAGTACCATTTGCTAAGAGTAACAAATAAATTCTCTAGCCACATGCTACTGATGTTACAAAAAGGACAGTGAACTGCCCTCTTAGTTTGGAATGGGACCTGTCCCTTAGGGAACTAAAATCACATCTAAAGATCTACACTGGTGGCTGTAGGCACTGGATGTGCCTAGGAGGTCATAGCAGAACCTGAGAGCTGGCCCAGCTGTGCAGAAAGAAGGAAACAGGAGATTCCTCTCTAAAAATCTCTGCACAGTAACTAAAAATCAGAACACACATTTCTCAAGATGGTAACTTACAACTGCAGCGCTGATTAAAAGAGGTAACTTAGACATATGGAGATAAAGATAGCAGTGCCTGGTTGTATCAAACGCTGCCAGAAAGATTTTTAGCACCAGGGGCTTCTGTTTTGTCTTTTCTTGGTTTTCTTTTCCTTATTCAAAAAGGGTGGATATTTTCCAGTTCCGTTTATCTCTTATGCCCAGGCAGTGAATTTCAACTCCAGGAAAGCTGGAGTAGGAAGAAGCTGTTTCTAGAAGGTTTGGAAGTTCACAGCCTTTGAAGCTTAAAATTAATTTCCTTGTATCTACATTAAAAGGGATCCTGTGAACATTTTAAACAATACAGAAAACAAAGCACATAACTTACCTCATAGTAACTTCGCACAGCATTGCAAAATGCTTCATCTGCTACGATTTGTGTCTCCCCATTCAAAAAGGCCAGGAAACGTTCCCTCAGTATCTGTAGCTGTTGTTTATTGAGCTATGCAAGACAAAAAGAAGAGGAGAGTGAGCAATAATAAATGCAATTAGCCTCAAAGTAAAAATATGCAACACTTGGAAGCTGTGACCAGGCAAGAAAAGGCAAAGGCTCCCTGGCCAGCTCATGTCCTAGTGAGTCGCAGCTCTTCAGAGTCCCACCTGGACAAGCCAGGTTGCTGCAGCAAGTCATGCACGCGCTCAGCATGCAACTCAACCTCTGCTCTTTCCCTTGTGTCCTCAGGATGCTACAGGTAAGTCTGCATGAATATTTCTTCTGAGCAATATTTTATCTGCACGTATAAAATGTGTCAGGTCAGCCAAATAAAATGGCTGACCTTCCCCATGGCAGCAACACCAGCTAATAAAATTTAGCTCTTAGCTCCAGTCTTCAAATACTTCATATTTTTTTCAGCCTTCAAATAAGTGAAAAACAACCGAGATGCCTCCATTTTTTTGAGTAATCTAGGCACTACCACTGGCATGTTTTAACAACCATGCTCACTGTGAAGAAAATGGATGAAAAATGCTCCCTATGAAGAAAACGGACTTCTAGCCACTGATGTCATACCACTACGAACAACATGAAACAACTAATCTCCGGGAACAGCAGCCACAAGGCTCCAAGGCCGATACCAAATTAATTGTTGGATTTAATATCAAAATTGAGTGCATTTTGAAAACAGATTCCTAGTAGAGTACATTACATGACTAAACCTTGCAATCAACCCATTTTTATCAAAGTTTAACGTTATGGGAAAAGGCAAAAACTGAATGCTCTCCAGGGATCCAGACACAGGCCTTTTGCCAAGGTTCCTATCAACTCTTGAAATATTTAGTAAGATATTTCTCCTTATCAAATCTGTGAGAAGTCAGAACGTTACATCAGAGACTGCCACTAACATATTAATATAACAAAGCAACAGTTAAAAGCAGTTGTTTTGCTTTTCCAAAACTTTAAAACTACTGTAAAGCCTTTATTCCAGTGAGTATTCCTGAACTTTAAATTTAACATTACAAAAATCCAAACACAACTGATTAAAAAGTTTTTTTCATCCTTCCTGTATTTTGCTTAGTTAAAAATAAGTAAATAAATAAATGTATAGCCAGAAATTGAAAACATTTTTTTCCAGAGGGCAGAAAGTTATATTTGTAATGGCTAACCTGCAACAAATAACATTACCCTGATCGCACCATCATTTCTTACAGAAGAACTTTTTGGCACCTACAGTAAGTATGGTGACCTTAGGCTTTCAGGTCTCCGGTGTTGACACCATTTAAGCCACAACACTGTTACAAGATTAGCAAAATTAATGCTATCCTGATAATGTGCCTACTGTGGACAATCTCTATTTTCTTCACTTCAAGGGAGGATTTTCATCCTACGTAAGATTTGCTAAGTTTGTCAAGTTCTACGAAACATGTAGCAATTTAATGCAAAACTCTCTCCAAATTGAATGCAAACCTGAAAGCTGTTCTGTTTTCACAGGAAACAATAGTATAGATGCCATCTAAATACTCCATATGAGAAATCCTCTGAAAAAAGGTGTAATGCAGGCAGTAGCAATGCAAAGCCAAAGAACTATGCCTTTGAAAAAAATCCAAGCTAGTTAAAAATACATGATAATTCTGTTCCTCATCTTAACGAAATGATTAGCAATACAGAACAAGCCCCAAGAAGCCCCTTCAGAAGAAAAGGTCTCCCACTGAGGCAAGCAAACTTCCACAGAGGTTGCTGTGACTTGGAAAAATTTCCTGGATGAGCTCTTGAGAGCAGCAGCCCAACACTGACACATTGCCAGCCTGTACCACTGCTGGTTAAAAATTAATGGGAGAGAAGTATTTGTATTATGTCTGCACATACACCAAAAATGGCATCTATCCATTGCTTGCACAGAATCTGCACCACAAAGCTTAGCTGTTTCTAACAGAAATTAAACTTTATTCCCAGATATGCAGGACAGGTCTTTCCTGTTGTTCGATTCCCCTTATTCTTCTTTCATTTTCTAAAGATACTGGACAAGTTGAGATATTGGAAAATGTGCATCTTTAAGGATGGTTTGAGGCTTTTTTTCAGCACACACTTGTTCTCCTAGGGGACTTATAAAAGAACCAAGCACTCCCGCTGATTGTGCACCACTGCTGAGCAAGCAGCTCCTTCATCCCATGGAATATTCACAGCTCTGCCACGAGAACACGCGGGCTTCCTGCCAAGGCAATTATGGAAATGTGTTTTCATGCTTGCAGACTTCATTCTTTAGGTGATTTGCTTGTCTGTTACCCACATATCAAACAAAACCATTATGAATAAGGCAATGAAATACAAATTTAATTCTGACTTCCTTATTTCTAACTATTATAGTTCAGCAAACTGAAATGCCTTTAAAATATTTATATATGGCTTTCACAGTCACTGCTTCAAGGTAGTAAGTAATCCTAAAGGTTGAGTGGCATTTTAGGATTACTGTACTTAAATTACTTATGTGTTTTAGTGTGAAATCTGGATGCGTAGAGGAATAAAGTTCTACTGCAAAACTAAAAAATAATAATAATTCCAATGGAAAATATGAAGAGCTACACCTTGCACTAAGGATGATCGGAAGTCTATTTTATGGTCATATATATAGAGACGCAATTGTGTTAACTGTTAAGATACAGAATAATTTATAGTAGTCTGTTGTAGCACACAGTTCCTCTGTTTTTTTTAATTTGACAGAATATTGAGTGTACGGTGAATTCTCACTCATCTTTTTTTTTTAATGTTGGTCATTTTTAGTGGATTCATTAACACTCTTCAATTTGCAGCAAAGTGCCTTTAAAAATGAAACAAAACAAAACTAACAGTGAAAGCAGCAGCTTACAAATGCGGAGGAAAAAAGGGAAGTCTAATTGCCTTAGAATGCCATAATAGCAAATGAAGAGAAACAGGCATCTGTACAGGACATTAACTCTTGGACAACGCCAAACAGCTCAACCTGTCCAAGTCAGGGCCACCTTTGAAGTTGTCCATCTTAGTTAAAAGGAACAAGAGATAAGGACATGATGCAAAACCAGAAACCCAAGTGAATTGCTTAAACTTAAGGGCAATAAGCCTGGCCAGATTCTCTCTGGTAGGAGTTCACATAAAGGAGCCCAAATCCTTCTGCAGAAGGATTACCTTTCCACTGCACATGTCCTTTCCTCTGTGCAGGACTCATACGTGTCAGATCTTTGCTTTCAGTTCTTCACTACTTCTTTACATCTTTACTGTCAGTACCTTAACAGAAAGAACCATGAACAGCAAAATTAAAACAAAAATAAAAATGGACATTACTACATGTACGCCCAAGTGTGAACTGAACTCTGAGTATCACCTGAAGCGTACAGCAAAGCCTTACTGATTCCGTTGCTTTTCATCAACCTGCTTCACTTTTGTATTGCTTATTCGGATTTCGCCTTCTCAGTGGTATGAAATCTGTTGTCATAACTCTCTGTGATACTACATAAATAACTACTGCCGCTTCATGGGAGAATGTACCACTAAATTCCAGCAACCCAGAATATCAGGTTTGATTGCATTCTGCAGAATGACTGAAGATAAGCACAGACAACTTTAAGGAAAAACAAGATTAACTACCCTCAAATTTGCTTTTTCTTTATTGCAGACAAGCAACAGATAAAAATGTCTCTTCCCCTCCATCCTTGTGCATTTCACAAAAGGTAACATTTATTTTTTTGCTAACCTTAGTAGACTATCAAAGATTGAAAACATATATTTAAGACAGAATGAACTTCTCAAAGAGCTATTTAATTAAATTAAGAATAACTTTTTTCAAGTTGCTGTAGCAATTTAACTTTTCATAATGTACTGAGTAATACAAAGGTATCAAAAGAGCCTCAAGCACTTAACTATTAAAAAAAATTCTCACCTTGCATTTAACATTTCAAAGAAGTCTTATATATCCCAAGATACTCTTCTTTGAGCACTAATTAAAAGATGTGCTTTTTCCCTTCTAAAGTGAATCTTGGGTACAAAAACCTAGAGGCACTTTTGGTTTAGCTCCATTCATACCTTTAAACAAATTTCAATAAATACATTTTACACAGAGTTAAAATTCTTATAAAAATAAGAAGTTGCATTTCAGACAGATCTGGCAGTTTAGGGAGTTGTTTCAATGTCACAGGTTTTACTTCATTAAATAATAAACTCCAACATTTTGAAGGAAAAGTGAAGCACGTATGTAATTGTAACATTAACACGGCTTATCTTCTCTTTGAAAGAAACAAATAAAAAAATAAAACCCTGTCTTCACAGAGTTTGATGCTAGATTTAGAGCACTTTCCTCTGCCTCTCATTGCCTAAGTACACAGAGCAGCTCACTGCTGCCCTAAACAGATGTAGCCAACAGCAGCTGGCAAAGACATAACTCACAGTACAACTGTCCACTATGAAATTTTGGCCTTTAAAATGAAAAAGCTTAAAATGTGGTCCGTGAGTTGGCCACAACCAGCCTCTCCCCCCAGGCCCCTGAGCACTGTGGCCACTAGCTTGCAGCCCCAGCCCGCATCTGACCCTATTCCCTGTGGGTGCAGTAAGCCAAAGAGCTGGTACCGGAGGAATAACATTCTGAGCCATTGCCACCTTGTGGCAATTTTAGAAATATAGCAAAGAAATAACCGCAGGTTGCACGTCTTCACACTCGGAGCTGGGATCTGTACAAGTATCAATAAGCCCCTGACCTTAACGCAAGCAACAGCATTGCTTTTTCTCTACTCCCACACTGTAGTGTGAAATTACCCTTTCTCAGACCATATGGGTATTTTAGGAAAATAGCAGGAGGTGATGACTGCAATTATAGAGAGAGCTAGATAAAATATTTCTTATACAAACTACAAAAAGAAGGGATAGGGAGGAGCCAACCAAAGAGCCAGTCCCCATATTCTCAGCTACAATGTATGTGATCTGCAGCGCCAAACATGACTTAAGTCCCTGAACACTTCCTAAAAATAAGAAGCTTTTTTTATTTAAAAAATATGGCATTTTGTCCAATGCCTTCCACAGCAGCAGCTGCTTTTGGGACAACTTTAGCCAAAACTATATTTTTTGAGAGCAAAGTGGTAAAAGAAATAACCTGATGAGCGTTCTCTCAAACTGCTCTCTCTCCCTTCCATTTCAGTCAGGAGATAAAAATTTGCATCTCCTGAATAAACAGAAATGAAGTTACAAATAAATCCTTTTCCATCCAACTTCTCACACACTTCTTTCAACATAAATTTGTTTCTTGTCCTGCCACGCTCTTTGTCACGGATAAAGAAAAAAAGGAAAAAAGAGTAGAAATTATGCCAAGGACTAAATTTCTGATATCATTAATTGAGTTTCACTATAGGATAATTCATCCCACTTGCCCATACCTCCAGCCAGAACCAAACCTGGATGATACAACAGGTCAATACATTTACAGTGATGCTCAATTTAACCCACCACTTCCAGGACGATGAAAATTCAACTACCAATAATTTCCTAGCAATTCAAATAGACCGTGTGTTCAAGGCCCTACACATTTCACAGGTCTACTTGCACATCAAACCAAGTTATCAACTGAGCTCCACATGCCTACAAAAGGAACATGTATGCGCTTTACATGCTTTTTGATTATTTTTTTTAGAATTTATTTTGTATGATTTCTCTCTGCCCTGAAAGATAAAGTGCCGATCTAACTGCCACCTCCTTGGCCTCCCCACCTTCCCAAATCCTCCAACAACAGTAGTGTGCTCAAAGATGTGGAGCTCGGAGACTCCCTTCCTGTGACTCCTTTGCAGGGTCTCCCAGCTCAGCTGTGCGGAGGTACTGGTCAAGCCACCACAGTGGGCTTTCCCCTTCCCAAACGAGCCTTTGAAATGGCAGGACAGTGTCTAACAACGCTTAAAACAACTCTCCCTCTACTGCTGAGCATGACTCAAGAGCCACCCAACTCTTCATCCCTGATAAACTTTACTGCAACCTCAGCTTTCCACCACCATGGTTGGTGGGGAGGGCTTCAGCCACGGGGCCGGACTCTGGAAAGCCAAACACAGACTTCCTCTGCGAGCCAAGGGCAGGGCACACAGCCTTAGGCTGAACCCATTGTTATCCTCTCCTTCCAAAAAACAAAATGCTTGTGCCACATCATTGGTTGTTAATGAGCTTCATCACACATCCATGATGAGAATAAGCAAAGCAAATAGCCAGTTATAAACAGTGATTCTCACTCCATTTCCCCTCCTTCTCCCCCACCTTGCCTCCTCTTCCAGTATCTGCCTACACAAACAAGAATATTACTTGTGTGGCAGAGCAGAGACAGAAAGTGTTCATTTATAGTGAATTACTCGAGAGATTTTCTTCTGAGGAAGAAGACTAAATAAATAGTATTAGAGAATCTCAGTACTAAGACAGGGATGATAGTTGTGGTTATTGTGCTGAATTATGCAAGTCTTCATATTGTACAATAATGGTCCCATAAAGTGTGTGGGTGACACACAATATATGCTGTCCTTTACTATTCGCTGCATACACCGGTTTGAGTTTCTAAATAACGGATAAATATTTTGCTGTCACTTAGCAACCTTAGCTGTTCTTTGATTTTCTTAAAGATGAAGTTATTCCAAGTAAAACAGTGTCTGTAAGGATTCTGTTTGCTGTCACTCAGCACAGACTACCCTGTGTACATAACCGTTGTGCAAAAATTCAGCGCCTCGTAGAATCAAATATTAGATTTCAAAAACCAGCCATTACATTTAACCAAAAAAAATTTCTCATTCTTTATAATCAAACAAGCACGACATGGCATTTACCTTTTGTTGGTCTGCCAGTTGTTTAAAAAACAGAAACACTACCAATAACATACAGGTCATTCAATTCTACCTACAGGATATTTCATTCTAAGTTAGAAAGATTTTCTGTATCATTAAGTCTGAAAGTTTAAATATTTTCATTGTCCAGAACAGCAC
The DNA here is from genome assembly GCA_947846985.1 of Fratercula arctica. Classification (NCBI taxonomy): domain Eukaryota; kingdom Metazoa; phylum Chordata; class Aves; order Charadriiformes; family Alcidae; genus Fratercula; species Fratercula arctica. Next base: position 190,437,491 of record CANTUZ010000001.1, read on the forward strand.
ATTCAAGATTCTTTGTCAGGACTGTAAAACATTTCACAAGGGAACAGAGGGTTTAGTTGTTGGTTTTCTTCAGGGATTAGAGGGGATGGGACAAAAATCACGGGCAGTGAGCAAAGGCAAAGTCTGATTTATGTGAAAGAATCCAAGTATACCACACTGACCACCAAATACAGAACTGAAGACAGTTTCCAAAAAGGAAAAGAAGCGGAAAAGAAAAATACGTATACGATAATGAAGAGAAACATATATTATTTTTGGGGGGGAAGGGGAGAAATCAGAGTTTCTTAATTTTTGGATAGAAGAATGAAAAATATATAAAGAAATGTACAAAATTTAACTGCATACAAGTTCCTCATAGCAATGGTAGATTTCTTTATTGTTGAAAAAAATTGTCAACCTTTTACAGACTATGCCACACTAGGAAAGAAAGCATCTGCTACGTGTTTGTCCTAAATGCAGTAAATATCATACCCCAATAAAAGCCATCTCCTCTGAGATGAGGCTGTCAGTGCAGTTGCAATCATTTTCTTTGTACCTACTCCTCCTACCTGAGATTTGCTGTAAAATTTATCTGACAGTCATCAGCTGGATTTATATTATTGTATTTGTTTCTCCTGTGCAGCAGATTTCACTTATCTCCTTTTAGTCTTGAGCAGCTGTGTAGACCAACTGGGGCTAGGCCAGCTATGTTTTGCTGTCCCTCGTGCCACCACTGTTTGGGGCCATCTACCATGCAGAGAACACACTGGCACTGCGGCTTTACTTCCCTGAGGTTGCCAGAGTCACAAAGACACTAGTCATGCCTGAGACCTATGTAAGCAAAGCTTCCAGACAAGAAAGCTGATGATGGCTCCTGCAGGTTACCATGAAAATTATGCCTAGCAGAGATGCACACAGTGATCTCTGCCCGTGGTGTGAACCTCAGCTACCGGTGCCTTTCCAGAAATGAAAACTGAGGGAAGTTTTAGGTGTAACTGCCGCTAACACATCCATAGATGTACAGCTCTGACTTACAGTGTACGTCAGTAGTTCAGACAGAATGGATTTACGTCACTTCTTACAGCACAGCTCCTGTCTTCCTCATCATCATCTTTTCCATCCCATGTCAACTGTGCACCCCCTGAACTATTTGTCAGGAGAGCTATTTACTCCAAGAAACCAGCTTTCTCATTTTGCAAAACTTCTCCACACATAAATTAAGCTACCAGAAACAGCTTTTTCATACCTCAAAAGTGTTGCACTGAAGAGCTTTGTTTGCCAACAACCTTACACCAGGACGTTTTGCCAGCAAAGATCTCCAAGTGTAGCTGAGGAGGCTACAGCAGAGCTGCTTCAACTGATGGAAGCATCAGCAAAATACATGTTCCTCCAACCTACTCTCATCTTTCCAAGGCTGACATTCACGTTCTGTTTTAGCCCACTTTCTAAGTGATCATACAACCCTTCCTTGGTTGTGCAAATGTCAGCTTTTTCCCCACATACATAACTACTACATGCACTTCTCAGTTTCTATCAGTTCTAATATTAAAAAAAAAAAAAAAAAAGTGCTTTCACAGATAACAAGATTTTCCCTTCCCTGAAAAATGAAATAAAAAAAAAAAATCAAATTATTCTTCTCAATGATGGAAATGCAAGCAAAACTAAGGGACTTTAATTTCTATTTGGCACCTGCCAAATACAAGTTATATGCCCATCACACTCTGTGGCAACATGTTTCAGGACTAGTTCAGCTTAAATTCAAGGAATAGAAAGAATAACAATAAAAGTTGGAATAAAATCCATAACAAAATATCCATTTTATTCTGTGTTCTGATAACCTTTAAAAAATTATTTCACCAAACTAGGTAATTTTACAAAATATTTTCCACAAAAATTTATCTAGTTTCATTAATAAGCAAAACTGTGTCCATACTCCACCTACCTTCTCTGTGAGCGCCGTCAAACAGAGAAATTTAGGATGGATGGGACCTCTAGAATTCATCTAGTCAAATCTCCTTCTCAGAGCAAAGCCAGCTCTGAAGATAACATCATGCTGTTCAGAACCTTGTCCAGACAAGGTTTACATATCTCCAAGGACAAAGGTACTGCAGATTCCCTGTGTAACCTGCTCCAATGCTTTTTTCCGAAGTTCTTTCCTCACCCTCTAATACCTAGTCAGAAGTTCCCATGTTGTGGCTTGTGACTATTCCTTGCTGCTCTTTTCTTGTGGACCTCTAAAGGAGTCTGGCTCCATCTTCTCTATAGCCCTGTTCCCCCCTTAAGGACTACAAGACAGTAGCTAACCTCTTAACCTTCTCCAGACTAAACCAACTCTGATCTCTCCACCTCCCTTTGTGTATCATGCCTTCTGCCTCTCTAAGCATCTGAGGGGACCCTGATGTACTTCTTCGAGTTTGCTGATACCACTCTTCTACTTAGGGACCCAAAAAATGGACAGAGTATTCCAGACGTGACCAAACAAGCAATCAAGCAGATGGGAAAATAAATGTACTTCCCTTGACCTGCTAGCTGCACTCCTGCGAATACAGCTGAACACACGGCCAGCCTTCATTCCCCCAACTCACGCTCTACTCAGGGAGCTCCCTGAGTAGCAGCCCTGCCCTTCTGCTATCGAGTGCTCCTCTCAACTTGATGTCATCTGAGAACGTGCCGAGGCTGCATTCAGTTCTATTTTCCAAGCCGATCTATGCTTGATCACTATACTCGTACATCAGCACTTTTTGGTCAACCTACTTGTACACTCCCCCAGTTCATCACTACAACAAAAACAAGAAAATACCACTTTTTTATGGAGATTGGAAAGATAAATTGACAATACATAAATTGCAGCACAAAGAGTTATTTTGAACTAAAGCTTGCTGGCTTCCCTAGAACCAGATAAGAGCAGACAGTCCACACCACTGAATCACTCTTCAGGTTAAGGGCAATAAGTTCACACTTAATTCTCATTAATTACATGCCTTCAACTCCAACTAACAAATTAATGTCAAGAAAATTTAACAAGATTAGTGGATAACAGTCATGCATCAACACCTTGCTAAAGTACATTGTAGGTACCAAAAATGTACTTGAGAGACTAGAAAAGCTTATGGAAGATCTACTGCAGATTATATGCATAGAAATGCTGCATGTCGAATACAACCCCCACCCCCCTCCATCTGGTTTAGGAAATTCCTGAGATTAATATAATTATGGGAATTACCACATACACTTGCTCCATTTTCAATCTCTGCCTAGGCCTCTGATTAAGGCCACTGTTAGAAACAGTGTCACTGGCAAGATGGACTGTTTTTCAGATCCAATTAACAAACAGAAGAACATAAAGAAATAAGAGGTAAAGCTGGCCTGGAAGGTCATTAACAGTTATGTCTTCACATCATACAGACACACATACTCTACACATGACCACACACAACCCAGTTTAGCTATGGTATGGTAGAACTACAATGCTTAAAGAGCCATAATATTAAGGACCGTAGAAAAAACAAACAAACAAACAAAAAATACTCTGCTAACCCAGGTGATCTTCAGTTTTGTCTGGCAAGGACACCACTGCTGCAAAAGAGACTGCAGCACTGAATGAGCTATCCAGGTATCACCTCATCTCATCTTGTACACTTATGTTTGTCATACACTCTCCTACCTCAGAAACCTGTAGTGGGAGAAAATTCTACTCTGAAATCCTTCCCCAGCCTCTCAGGATGAGCCTTCAAACAATTCCATCTCCTACTTTTCCGTGAGCCTCGGGAATCTGTTTATCACAAACAACATCTAGACACTATCTGAACAACAAATACAAACATCTGCATAGCCATGACAATAAACATCCTCTGTGACAGACACGTCCAAATCCCTGAATACATTTATTTCTCAGCACATAATATGATTTTGAACCAGCACAGCAGATGATCTGATGAAAACCACAGGGATGAAACTAAGCAACTGCACGTGGCAACCAACACGCATTTCCTTAGCAGCAAAGAGAACACTCCTCATGAAAGTGCTCCATCTCTGACCTCACAGTCCCATCTCTCAGAGCTATCTCTGGGAACTAATTTTCATAGACCTAGAGGATTGCAGTACTCATGAACCCAAGAAAGTTTAGGTTTGTGTTGCATTATAAAATTCTACCAGAGAAACGTCCAATACGTAGGTAAAAAGCTTTATCATGTCCTCCCCAATACCCACGTACGCTTTCCACAACTATCTATTCTCTAACACAGCTTGATTGACTACCGTAACGTAGTTCAATGAAGAACAATTATCCCCAGCTAGCAGTTAGCTATGAAATTTTATGCTTCTATCTCAAATTTGAATATCTCACATGCCTAAAACTCCCTCCCCTCAGTCATACAGACTGGTCTAATGGAAGGTATTCATTTTCCCCCACAAATCTTTTTCTAGCTGTGATGGCTGCAGCATTATTCAACATCTGCAGTCTATCTAATACACTCAAATGAAAATTCTTAAAGAAAAAAAAAAAAATACACAACCAGACTTGCTCATCAAGATACGTAGGAGATTCTCCATCATTTGAAGACTTAAGGACAAAGGAACATCTTCCTGAACCAAATGTTCTAACAGAATGGAAGGATGTGAAAAAAGGAACAACAGGATGCGTTTTTAAATGCACGTAATTAGGAAGTCAGACTAGATCATCACAGTCCTTCTGGTCAGTTTGCAGAAAGTTCTCAGGGCTTAATTTACGCAGCTGAAACTACTGGGTGAGCAATACACATTTTATAATGACATCTGATGGCACCTTTAAGCAGTACTCCACTTAGTTTTGAATTCTCAATCTGAAAAAAAAAAAAAGCCTTCCAAAAGGGATGCAGGAATAACATATAATCCTCAAGCTACTACAATCAAACACGTTTTGTCTGATGTCTACGTACATTGCACTCAATTAATCCTTTCTATACCAAAATACATAGACAAACTATCCAAATTTACACTCTTGGTCATATTGACCCACATATCTGAAACAAAAGATCAAGCATTCCACAGTCAATCTAATTTCAGTTATACATACATACCATATATGACTATGGTGTCCTCTTTTGTCAAAGCATTATTTTAGTCTGTAAAAAGTTTACACGCAGCACTCAAACATCTGTTGACATCTTTTTTTCCACAGCATCTTTATTAACGGGTAAAGTCAATTCACCAATTAGAGCAAGTTCACTCACTTTTCTGGAAAAATTAACTTGTCTTACAACTGTAAGCTAGAACACAGAAATGTAGAAGGAAAATACAGTATATAAACCTAAACGTACGGTTTCCACATTCTAAATAAATCTGTCAGACTTCACACATTTCTTAAGAGAGGCCCAAGAGATTGGCATACTAATTCTATCCAAAGTTATATTTCCCTGGGCAATCTTTATATAACTAAGAGCCATAAGAAAACACTTGATTAAAATTCCCTTAAAAGGAGAAGTACTCAAAAAAATCCCCTGAGAACATCACAAATAGATGCCTGTCCATTCTGTTTTAGAGGTTCCAAGCAATGGGATCCTCATAATCATTAACTTGGTAAATTATAACAGTAGCTAACAGAGTTTATTGTCAGGCTTTTCCTCATAGTGACTCAATTTTTTTCTTTTTTTTTCTTTTTTTTTTTTTTTTTTTTGCTGCATTTTAATCCTATTTCTAGTGCTGCCTTTTGCTATGCTAAGTGATTTCCTCTGTTTGGTATGTATTCACATCATCCAAGCCTTTCAGAATTTACTTCTGTTCATGAGCATCTTTTTCCCCATCTCATCCTTATTCCTATGCTTTTTTTTCAAGGGAAGAAGCAGCTCCATACATTAAAAAGAAAACTTATTTTTTTTCTTTTCATAATCAACATTCTGGATTCTGTTTCCTTTTTTATTTAATTAAATACTTCCCCCTTCTTAACCATTTGAAAAGAAGTCCCAGTATTTGCTATCACAACATGTACTCATTATCATCTACAAATTTCATTCCTAAGTGTTAATTCTGTCTTCCCTGGTGAAAAATGCCGTATAAAGCAACCCACACAGATGCTCCTTGGTTCTCACCAAGTTCTGCTGTGACCTGATGTACACAACTCAGGCCACCACAATTCCTGTAACTGTTGAGCTTTAAGTTGGTCTCACACCCCAGATAACGTATTAATACTGTCCATTATTCAAGTTAACATTTCTGAGTGAAGTCCCTGGTTTTGTTACCTCTGCCTAACAATGTGCTAACAGAGTCAGAGAACAGCCCCTTCATGGCAAAGAGCTGCGGTGGAAAAGGGTAGCAGAAAGGTCCCAACTCTCCTGCCCTGGCAGCCTCTGGCCCCCGTGGTGGCTGCATGGCACTTGCCAGTGCCCTATCTCCTGCCTCCCTGATCCTCAGCCCAATCCTAACCCACTGACATGACTCCCTGGCTTGGCCTTGGACCTACCTCATCACCATGGCCTTCCCAGGGGACCACCAGATGGAGGCTGACCCTGAATACTGTCTCCAGACATGATCCTGACTCCATATCCCCGCTGGCATCCCAGCTTGCCTCCCCTTAAGGGACAGCCTGCCCCTACTGCTCCCCAATGTCCGCTTCATTTCCCCCTCACTGCCCTCAAAATTGTCCCTTTCCTAGCAATAATCTGGGGCCTCCGCAGCTGCTCTCTCTCCTCTTTTCTTTGGTGATCACAGATGCTGCTCCTCATCTCACCTCTCCTCCTTCTCTTCTGTCATGCATGCTTTCAGCAGAAAGGCAGAACATGACCTTGAAAAACAACCACTCCCCGCCCTCATGAATAAAATTGTACCTTTAACATTTGAATCTACATTACTCAAAATACAAGCAGAAACTACACCATTTATAACATCTCCCTGTAGATTTCTATGTCCACCCTATGTAAACTATATAAACTATGCACTGATGTTATCAAAATAGCTTTCAAGATCTTCAATGATTTCTTTCCAATCATAACCCATGCTGTATCTTTGTCTTCCACATTTTTGTATTATTTTCAAAATTTCTCAGTCTTTCAGCTTTCATAAATCAATTTTCTGCTCATATCTCTTCTTCCTCATAGATACTTCAGAGAGGATCCAGAAGATTTCACCTTTGTGTTCACCCCACCTCACATACACAAGTAGATCTCATTCAACTGGCTCGCCTAAGCAGAAGACCCACACTTCTCCTTTCTCTCACCTCACTTAGAAAAAGGGACTAGTGTTACATTGTCATTCTGGTACCTCTCTCATGGTGCCCAGGTGTCAACCTGGGTCTGGTACAGCCCCCCTCAGAGCCTCACAATTTGTCCACACTCAAGTCCCCTTTCCCTTCCTTCCCTCACCACTCACGGATGGAGGTGTCCCTGTCCATGGCAGGGGGGTTGGAACTAGATGATTTTTAAGGTCCCTTCCAACCCAAACCATTCTATGATTCTATGACATCACAATTCGCAACCAGGACTAGAAATCTAAATCAGCTTCAGCTCAGTCCTCCTTCCAGGGAGGGGACTTTTTTAGGGGAGTTTTTGCTTCCCCTAAATAATCTCTATGATTGAACTTTTCCTACACTCAACACAAGCTACTTACACTTGATTTATTATTTCAAAATCTACCTAATGAGCACAGTACCATTGTCTTCCAAAGACATGATTATTCACCACTGCAAATACCTGCTCCTTTCTTTTGCCATGAAAAAAAGACAGACAGTTGAGATGTAAGTCAGTCATATCACCAGTTTTACGCAGATACATTTTTCTAATTCAATTAATAGAGAAACTTTGGAGTTTAGGTCTGTAATATTCTTGCACTAGGTTTTCAAAACAACGTTTAACTAAAATCATTTCCCATACAGCCCTTTTGTGCAAACAACAGGAACCATCAGACACATGGTAATGCCCAATACAAAGTGTCGAGAGAACTTTAATTCTCTGAAAATAGAGCATAAAAGTCTGGAGAAGTCTGGCCTTAACCTTATCCTTTACCCTACTTAAAAATAAGGAAGAGTAAAGTCACAGCAAAATTCTGCTTTCCCCCAAGAAATAGTACTGGAAGAAATCACCTTTCAATTGAAGGTTCGACTTTAAAAAAAAGAAAATAATGATCTCATCTCCAATTATATATCACAGATTAGATTTACATAAGATTTCAGTATCAGTAATACAGACTTAGAGAGGAAACTAAAAAACAAAAGACAAGTTTAATTAAGGTGTTCTCCACTGTGCAATAATGTTAGCACTAATTTAAAAAGTTATTAAGCTGCACTTATTTCCATAGAAAGTTATTGGCAAAATGTATTTCCTTTATTGCAGACTTTGATGCCTTGAGGGAACACAGTTAAATGGCTGAGTCAGTCAGTAAAACAGGAAACCAATTCCCTTACATCACGTTCTCCTCCATGCTCTGAATACTAAACAGGACCGAATACTGAAAACAAAAGCTGACTGTCTGCCAGTTGAAACATGACTCTGGACCATACTGGATGCATTGATAACTTGCTCTCTCTTCAGTGAGTAAACCAAATGAATCACAACAAACAATGAGGTTGTACGGTATAATACTACAGGTTTGTTTACTCCATACATGTATATTCAACTCAACAATAAATATAGGCAGTTACTAAAACTCATTCCCCAGGAAAGACTTTTTTTTTTTTTTTTTTAATTTGCAGTATAGCAAAGAGAATCCACTGGTAATGTTACCTCTAAGGTCTTCATTCTTAATCTGTACAGCCAGCATACAGCAAGTATGTTCTACTTCCCTCCTCTTTTTGTACTGCCTACATATATGCAATAATGAAGAAAAGAACAAAGGCCTCAAAGAGAGTCTCTAATTTAACAATCCAAATAGTCAGGTTAGGCAAAAAGTCGCTTCAAATGCAAGTATTTTCATTACAAAGACATAGGAATCTGAAGATTTCCCTAAGATTAATTTTTTAAAAAGGTGTTATTTTCTGTACTCACGGCATGATTCACAAGGCTTTCCCAGAACAGCCCATGCCTGTGAAACCTCAGTATTCCCTTCTCCTATCAAAAGTCCACGCTTCCCTGCTGGGAATTGAAAGCGTAGTAGTACACCTGCGGGAATGAGGTTGGAAAGAGAAGAGTGACAGAAAACTTGAGCCTTTTACTACTGATTTAGACTGCAATAACTGTGGAATCAGGTTTGATAAAACGCCAACGAGAGACGGGCAGGAAAAGGCAATGGCATCAGATGCAAGCTGCATGGAGCAGGGACAGACAGTATGAGATTCAAGTGAGGGAGTCAAGTTTGAGCCAAGCTTGGTAGGTTGTCGCTTGCTGAAGCATTCTGATAAAAAAGTAACTGTCCTGTGACTTGATAAAGTAACACAAATGTGGAATCATTGGATAGCAGTAATATTCTGCGGACTCTCAGCTCAACCCAGGAATCAGCCAACAAGTAATCATGTTCATTTCCTCTTCTGTAGTGTTTGCTAGAGATTAAATCACTTAAACTGGTGCCAGGGTTTCTTCAGGAATGACAGGACACAGATGAATTCCGTTTTTACCACCTCCAAGTTATAACTCATAAAAGATCATTTCTTTGTTGAGAGGACATTACAACATCCAGTAACTTTTTCAGATAAATATATTACTAAGTCTAGAACTGTTATAAATATCCCTAATTAGCTTGTCACAGATTGTTCATTAAGATTTGAAAGGGAACTGGATTGACACAGTATTTTGGGATATATGCATTTGTTAAATTGAGCGCAGAGGAAAAAAAAAATGAGTCAGATCAAGATTAAATAAATATTGCAGAAGTCTTACATTTCTGATAAGGAGCTAGCTAAAGAAAACAGACAAGGGAAAGTACCGCACAGTTACAGGAAATCTAGTTGTAGGAAATACTGTTAGAATATTATTAGAGCATTTATTTAGAAAACAACAATCGAATACAGTCTAGAAAAATAATACTATAAATACAGTTTAGTAACTGCTTGATTACTAAACTGCTGGGGGTTTATGTACACAGTAAAGAGTTGTCAAACAACAGCTGGTTGTGAAACTTGGTCAAGGGTATGAAGGAGAGGATGGAGCCTGTCAACCAGCTTTTACACTGATGAAATCCCTTCACCACTGACATCCTAACACAAGAGGATAACTTTTAATCACATATTGTTTACTCTTATGCTAGAAAATTTTACTTCATAATGTTAAGAAATGAAAGAGAAAAAAGACATACACAAATGAAATTTGTTAGTTGTGAATAAATAGCAGGAGTCTGAAGTATCAGATTCACCAGGGTTTCTGGCATTGAAACTGGCCAGCTGCAAGGCAAGGACAAAGCCTGACGTGATCCAAGCACCGAGGGGCAGATTTTCATAGACAAAAAGGAAGGAAAGATGGTGCAAAAAGCTTTAAGAAAAACCCTGACTGGGTACAACAGCAATCAGAGACAACCCAGAGTAACATGGGCTGAAGATAAGTGAGCGGAGATGCAGTTTCATACCTGCTTGAGTTATTCCTGAATGTTTGTTAAAAATCTACTGGGAACACTTTCACTTCGGCCTGCTGAAATTCATTCCCAAATTTATGAAGTGTAGAAATGGAACTAGTGAACTCTTCTCAATTTACCTTTACTTCTACGCTGACAAGTATTCACATTATGATGTGTTTCATTAATATATTACAAGTTATGGTTCCGAGAGTCATTTCACTCCCTTAAATTGCTACCATCCCAATATACATAAAAATTAGGTATCAAAGTAATCCAGGAAAAGAAACAAGAAACTACACATCACACAGCTCTTGGAAGATACATGGGCACTACTGCTGATACCAGAAAAAATGTTTTAAGTTTAAACTAAAAATTACATCTTTGCTTTTCATCTAGTTAAAAATCTCAAAAACCCTGGAGAACAGAAAGTTTGTGAAGTTTAGGATTATGGGTGGGGGGTGTTTTGGGTTTTGTTTTTGTTTTTGTTTTTTTTTTTCAATTAATCAGTGGAGCACTTCCAGTTGATATGGGAAACACATTGCCTAACAGTAGTTCTATGTCCTACCTCCAGGATTCCCCTTATCAAAAATCATTTATATCAAAGTATCTTATTCCAGATACCACAAAGGAGAACATTAAAAGGCCATCATCCCTCTTTCTTCCCAAAGCCCAAACATTTGATCACAAATTTTGCAATAGGCACATAATAAACCGAAAAGGGGTTTCCATTATGTATTTTATCCCCTTAATCTTCTGCAATTCTTCCTATTTTTTCCACCCTCACAGGGAGCAAAGTTTTCCTAAGCAAATACAGGAAAAAAAGAAAAGGAGCGGAATAACAATGCTAACTGTTTTCTGTGTAGTTGAAAGACTAGAGAGAGATGATGAAAACAAGCAAGCACAGACATACCAAAATTACCTAGTTGACTATCAATAGCTAAAGCTACTGGTTAAACTAAGCGTTGGAACAAGTTTTGCCTCCAGCACGCTAAGCTATTAAGCAAAAATTTAAGTCTTCAAGGGCTTAATATAATGATCAGGATGAAGACTGCATAACTCAGGCTGAGCAACATCTAGTGTATGAAGCAGTAATTCAACCTCTTTACATGTAATGCCCAAAAGGTTATGTTTAAATTGTTACTAAAAAACTGCAGTAAGCTTTCTAAGAATCACAAATGAACCCACTAAGGATCTAACTCAGCTCTTCCAGAGTTATAGCTTTTGCTCAAGCCTTTATTTTTCAAGAATATTTTTTAAAAAGAACACCCCAAAAACATGTAGTTTCCCATATGGTTACAATTATTTGAAGTCAAGCAAATAGGCTGCATTTCGAGGAAATATATAGTAATTAGGCTAAATTGTAACAACTGCATTTAACTGAAAGCAGGCAGAGATTAACCAGGCAGGGTATTCTGACATTATCAAAAGTCAGCTCTGCCACCATGAGTATTTTCCATGGTACGGGATTATTTCCAACATCATTTACAGTACCCACAGCACCCCTGCAACCTCAGCTGCGACAAGAGCCCATGTGTTTCAGTGCAATGGCATGTGGCGTTGCTACATTCTGACTTCTCTGTTTTGACAGTCAGTTCATGGTTCTATACCATGTCACAAAATAAGCTTGCCCCATCCCTCCCTAGCTGGTATACCTAAGCATACTTCTTTCTAGGATTTTCCTAACAGTTGCTTATTTTCGGGCAATGTCGCCAAAGCTCAGTATGTCCCACGCTTTTGAGACACATCTGTTTTCCTGTCCATGTCTGAATACGTCATACAGTTGGTACGCATATGCCCAAATAAATCAATCCAAAATTTCTTGGAAGCATCAAGCATACTGTGCAAGTACACATCATTTGTGTATTGCTCATGCACAAAAGTCACAGAAAAATTCAGGACGAGTGGGATCTGTAGAGGTCATCTGGTCCAAACTCTTATGCAAAGCAAGGTCAGCAATCAAAGTTGATTTAGGTCTACAAACCTCCAGGGATTCAGATTTTGCAAAATCTCTGAGCAACCTGTTCTGGTGCTTAACCACATTCAGTATCAGAAGGTTTTTTTTCCTCATATCCAGTTGGACTTTCCTGTGTTGCAACTTGTGACTTCTGCATCTTATTCTTTTATCTGTCCATCTCTTGAAGAATCTGTCTCTGCTTCTTCTATACCACTAACCCCACTTCTGCAAAACCTGCCAGGAAATTGCTTTTGAGACCATTGTCCATGATTTCTCTAGATATCAATAGCAAAGTTATTCACAAAAAAGATAAACACTGGAAGATATCTAGGTAGAAAAGAGGAAGACACATCAGGAAATCACTAAATGTGTCCTCTGCACATGTGACTGGCAGATACAGGAACGCTTGCACAGCCAAAAAAAAAAAAGTAGCAGCACTCTTAAGTACTTAGTTGTTTGAGAGATACTGCACACATTTAAGTTTCTCTGGGTAACCTACCTTGCAAACACCTTTGCATTCTTTAAAGGTTCCTCATCTCCAAACCATGCTGGCAATAGCAGAAAATATGGATGACACATTCAAGGTACCACAGACAGAAGATCCTGTGCTAAGGCCCTTAAAAGTGCATACATTGACTCTACAACCTCATCTCTCCTGCTTGTACCAGAAACTGAATTTCTGATACAGCGCTTCTCTATGCAAAGTAGTTTAACAAGATTTTTGAAACTAGGAAGAGTCAGAGTATATTGGAATTATGGGTGCCAGTACAAGGTTTTTAGCTTACAGATTGCAGCCATCCTCCAGAACTATGCCTTACAAGTAGTTGAAATTCAGACTTAATTATGCTGAAATCCAAACTTAAGACTAAAAGCAAAAAGCACTCGAGCACACTTAGCTATTCCTACATCACCCACAGAAGAAAAAACACAAGACGTGATGAATCTCCTGTTTCTATTAGAGTCAGATCAAACTCACTGGGGAGCAAATGTCAAAGCATGTCTGAAAGCACCCATTATCGTGTGGTCCACAGCAAAACAAGACAACTGCTCCGTAGACGTCTTAACTGTGTTCTAAGGATTACTAATTCAATTCTACTATACAGCAGTGATTTTTTTTTTTTTCATAAAGGGAATTTATGGGTATTTAAGAAGTAATGTCCTGACTGTCAAATCACAGCCTTTACCATATGCGTGGGGAAAGTAGCTGTGGAGGACTTATTATTTCTTGCAGGAGTGGTTGTGTTTTGGGAGGGGGGGGTGGGGGAGTGGGGGGGGGTGTGAGGTGCTGTTTCATTGACCTGACTCTACAATATTCCTATTTATTTCATTCAAGCCAAATTACACTCAAACTGCAAAGGAATTAAAGGAAAGACTCCCTAATGACTTAGGCCTGAAGACCCAACCTTACATAAGGCTTCTCCATCACTAGACATGATGGCAAAAAGTGTTAAATTCTTACTTATTTTTGAACACCTTAAGTTTCATGTTCTGGCTCTGTGGGACAGATAAACAGATGAATATATTTTCTTCTAGTATTTTTGAGCATCAGTTAACCTACAAATGTTCATGTGGACTCTTGTTAACAACAGAGCATGGTTCAGTTGGTATTGTGTACACACCTCTGAAATTTATCACCCTGACCAGCGAAACAGAGTATGTTCACAACTACAAATTACATTTAGTCATACATCTGCAGTACAGTTAACTTATGTCAACTGTGGTAAGAAACGTCTGCCAAGACTCTCCATACGCTGATTCTGACTTTTTTCTGGTTCATCAATATGTAATTCCTTGTCACCTTCTCCGCTTAATCTGCAGGAAAATGTGGGAAGGAAGACAGCGAGTTCTTGACCGGTATAGTGCAAGTGAGTTTTTGCTCAGAGGCTGAATACAACAGGAAAGCAGGCAAGCTTCTTATGGACCAACTGGATCTTTCAACTGGGTTGAAAAAGTAAGAAGTACAGATTAGAATCTTCTAGTTCCCTTAACACGACTTTCCACCCTAAAATGATCCTTCCCATCTCTTCCAGTCCCTAATGGACTTCAGCCTTCTGTTGTTTGTCTTTAGTTGTTCCACCACACTCCCATTGATTTTCTCCCTGCCTTCAAAGGCCAAACGTCCATCCATCTTGAATGATGCTTTCCAGCATCGATGACTACAGAAGAGTAGATGCCAACTATTTCAACACTGGCAGAATCTACCCTTGAAATAGGAGAAAGAAGAAAGGGTTTCCTCACATAAGCCCAGCCAGGTCTCTGCCAGCACACAGGACCATAATTTCAACAGAAGAACAAAGATAAGCAAGCAGTAAGAGGAGGACTGCAGCAATACGGAGAACAGGAAAAGCCCTCACACAAAATGGTATGTTTTTGTGCTTTAAAACACAGCCTCAGATATTTATGTCTCATCAGTGGGATGGCACAGCGTCCAGAAGATGACCAGATGGCAGTACTGGCTCCTGCTACCTTGCCAGAGAGAAAACAAGTGGCAGAGGCAGGAATGCTTGCTTCTGAAAGACCCGCTGATCTCAGCAATGGAATGAGTACAAAACCCCCAATTTGTAACAAACTTACAGATATGAGGAAAGGCAAAAAGCAGAAGCCTTAGCAAGGCACTACAGCCACTCCCCAGTTCAGAGCTGCCAATCAGTTACTGCCACTTCCACACCAACATCCGCCCAAAAGCAACAATTTGAATACCGATGAGGAAAATAAATCACAAAGTCCAAGTGCTTGCTAAACTTTTGCTTGAAGAGAGAAGATATATGAGGCATGATTATTTGAAACTGCATACACAGGGTTTTAGTCTTGTGTGTTGTTTTTGTTAAGGGTTTTTGTTTGGGGTTTGTTTTTCTTCCCTACTCTCCTGTTCTTCTCTTCAGCATCTGATATTTTTCACTGAAAAAAGAAAAAAGGAACACTTCACTAAATCAAGTGACTGAGTCTGTTTATGATTTTTGTCCAAGACTCTCTCCAATAAAGCTACATTACACCTATTTTAAAAACTCTCAGTTTAGAGGAAAGAACTGATGTCCATTAGTTATGTTGCAAGCTGTCAGGATTCCAGTATTGCTTTTAGCTCTTTGCATAAAATAACACATCCACTGTAGTCTTCTCTTATTTCAATATCTTAAAATATTTGCTACTCCTACAAATAAGTAAAGAAGCTGGTAATGATCTGCAATTTTCACTGCCTAACATTCTGTCCTTTTAGAAAAGATGCATGCAGCATCCCATAGAAGCTCTGAATCTCAACATTATTTGCAGCAAATCCTTGAAGTTAAATCAAAGCCTTAGACTTCAGATTTATTTTGTGCTTGCCCTGAAGCTTTGTTTAGATTCAGCAGCTATACACATCTGAAAGTCTCCCGGCTTCCCATGTAGAAACTATAAAATTGTGTGTGTATCAAGATGTTTGACCACACAGAGGACCAACAACAAATCAATACATTAATAGCAGCACAGTTAGCCCGCCTCTCCTTCTGTAGTAACAAACATTTGCAGGCAGTTCATAGTATGTTCTCAAGAACTGAGATTCTTGTTCTGAGGTTTAAAATGAGTGATTATGGAATATGTTTTTATTAGTTAAAAGATAAGGAACTGTATACTGAAGTTATGTTTAAATTACCCATTCAAAGTACGAAAATCAAGGTCTCAAAAAAACCCTGAATTAAAGTTACCAACTTAACTTCCTTCCATTATATCTATACACGCTACTGTCACACTGACTGACATCACAAAAATAACCACAAAATACTTTTCTCACATGAAATCCATCTTAATAAATAGCATACACGCAAACGTATGTATGCGTGCCTTCCCTGCATGTCAGGTATCTACTTGGAAGACAGTTCCCATCCTGAGGTACCCCAGTACCCCAATGAGAAATTCAGCTGTTGACTGTGCAGACAATTAAAATTGCTTGATCAAAAACTCAGTAAAGTTTTATAGAAGTAGCAGATATTTTAATTAAGTCAGGAAAACTGCAGTTAACTGACACAACTCTAGTTCCACAAATAGAGCATTTGTCAGGACAGAAGCAATGGTTTGTTCAGTCACAAAATCTGATTACCTCAGTGAAGATGAGGTTAAGAACACTCATTGTATACCATTTGTTGCTGTAAAAATAGGCAGTTAAATAACTGATGGAAATCCAAACTAATCACTTCATTCTCTTCTGCAATACGGTGATCTCATTTACACAGATGAAGCTGAATCTCAAGAGGAAGTTTAAATAAATAAGTAGTCATGGTAAAGAACTGAACCAAGCAGTTGAACCAGGTATTTTCAGATCTGTCTTATTAACCAAAACACTTCTATTAAATCTGTTGTGCAAGACTGCTTCACAAATTTCTTAGCAGGAAATTGGGGGGGGGGGGGAAGGGGGAAGAGGGGAAATAAGATCATTAGTATTCTAATTAATGAAAGGAAAGGATGATGGTTGATAACTTTTGATAAGTTTGGTCAAAAGAAGCAGAACAACTAGGTAATGAACTCCCTACATCCTAGCAGTCCAAAGAGGACAAAAAAAAAAAAAAAAATCAATCCAAGTGACAAATTCTGAATTATTATATCTATTAATATATCTAGATATTATTAACAACTAGAAAAAATTGCCTTTATTTCAGAGTAGTCAAATTGTACTTTCCAATCCTATGTAAAGTATGAGTTCCAAATGGAATTTAACAAACTAACTGCCTAATCTGCAATCACACATATGATGAATCTTGTTTGCATTCCTGGACCTTTTAATTTGAAATATCAATTAAATCTAATCATGTAACCATCCGTTGTTCCAATATAATCATAGAGAAATTTAGGTTGGCAGGAATGCCTGGAAGTCGTTTAGTGTAACCCCAGGATCAGAACAAAGCGAACTTCAAAGATAAATCAAGTTGTCTAGAGCATTAACAGGGATATAGTTATCCAGGATAATTTAGAAATCCTTAATTTTTAACTCACACATGATCAATTTTTATAAGAAAGGTTTAAAGACAAAAACACAATAAATTACTTCAAAGTTATGAAATGAATTTGTCTAGTATTTTAGACTAGTATTTTAAAGCCTTCCTGACATAATCAAATCAATCCAGTATTTACCATCTCCGATGCGTCTCAAGACACTGTCTTTCCACTGTCCTAATTTGTCAAATGCATTGGAATCGTGATATGTGGTAGCTTGGTGCTTTCATAGTCCTTATTGCAAAACATGGTAAACAGAATTGCCTGTTTTTACAGGCTATCATAAACTGGTCCCCTTCTCCCTTACACACTGAAAAATTGTGACGATTCAGCTAATCTTATCTGCTTCATTAAAACTGCGAAAGACTTAAGAAGACTTTTTCCTCCTCCTTTTCTTCCACACCTGAGCCCTCAAAATGAAACAACATCCTACAAAAAATGTTTAATCTTATACTTAAAAGATATGAAGTTGTTAGATTTGGGAGTTCATCAGCTATTGAAAGTCAACATAAACTTTCAAAAATCCCACAAAATCCAACATATAGCAACAATTGTAATAAAGTCATAAATTCCCTAATATTAGCACCTCAGGAAATGCTAGGAAAGGTAACTGTCCCAGTTTCTTTGGGACATCTAAGATTTCACAGCAGCATCCTACAAGTAACAAACGTGAATGATACAGATATAGGTCCCTTCTCCCTGTTCCCTATGGGGACACAGACCGGGATTAAATTTACTTTTTTTTTTTTTTTTTTTTTTTTTTTTTTTTAATTGACAGGGTTGGGAGTTTTGCTATTTCTATTTTCCTGGAGAGGAAAAGATTTGAAACACAGATGAGAACAAAAAATAGCTTCATAGCTTTCAGGTCCTAGTGTTTACATCAGCACAAGCAATTGCCAGTTTTATTTAGATTTGTACAGGAAAGCGTCACAGAACCCAAAATTTAAAATCTGCCATTTCCTCACATCTTCCTAAGACACTGCCTAGAAGGACTAACCTCTACTCCAGCTTCTACCCCTCATTCTATCCCTACAGCAGGGTAGTATTACAATGCAAGATCCTAAAATACTGCTCAGTGAAGAGAGACATCCCCAGCAATTTAGGATGCTTATCAAGATACCACAGGTCCTGGGAAGAACTCAGACTCCTCAGTCACTGAAGAGATGTTTCTAAAGATGGAGATAACAGTCTTAATAGAGGCTTATTGCTCTCTTGTCCTGGACAGGGCTTCTTTCCAAAAGCATCCTTCCTCTAGAAGGCGGCTTACAGATGAGAGGCTGCCTAATTTCCCAGGCAAGATGTGTAAGCAATGCACAAAGAACAAAAAGTGAAATGCTTTTCCTTCACTACAACAGACTGAACTGAATAACCGATCATCTGGCTCCAGGATACAGTGGGAACAGGTCACAGTTAAGAACTGGTGAAAATCCAGACTCCACCAAGCAAGTGACAAAATTCTCAGGTTTATTCCTTTGTTCACAGTACAAAGGCCAGCAAGTAACAGGGCAACCAATACCACAATCAAAGGCTTCTGTGCGAACTAAAACTGATTTTGAGATCAATTACAAATTCCTATCAGTATGACAAAAACAATGAAACTTTAGCAAGACAACGAAGCAGAGGTAACGCACACAGTGAGTTATGGTCTTAACAGCTTCAGAAGGGAGTCAGTAAGAACCATGCACGATTTGTATCAGTTGAGTCGAAGAGGCCCCGTCCCAAAAAAAGATGATTTTCCTGATCAGTGTCATCTTTTTTCAATCTACAGGTGCTTTTTTTCACAGAGATATGCAGAGTGAGCTCTCAAAGAAGGGCTTTTTTCTCCCCTTACGTTGCCAATATAGATTAAAAGTTAGCAGATTACTGAACGTTATGGTAATAGCAGAGGCTGGTGCTAAGTCTTCTGTCAAGAGTTCTTTACACTGACGATTTCTACCTCTTGGAAAGACGACTGAATTCTCTCACTTAAAAACATCCCATGCAATCGCAAATATGTACATCAACAAGGGGAACTGGAAAATATTATTAGAATGATTGTATTTTAATAGCCTTTTCACTAGATACAAATAGTATTATTCTTTTTTTCCTTTTTAAAGAACTGTAGGATCCCATTTTATATATGCTAATGGTAATACAACAGGTTTTAATATATTGTCTCATGTTAGCAGATGGCTCTTCAGTGCTGTGTTTTATTAGTTTGTTTTGCCAAAGAAATATTTGGCTACAGGAACTGTAGCATGTCATTGATTTTATTATATTGGTGAATTATCTCAGAGCCTGGTAATACAAACTGCTTAGGCAGTTATTCATTTAATTTATGTTTTGTTGTCATTGAAAAAACCTCGTTGTCATTCCCTCCTGCCATCAGTCCTCTGCTATCACTCCCTTCTCATCGATCCCAACTGATGGTTTTCCCATGTAACATTCTTGCCATCATCTCATTTTCCCTGTTTCCGTCCTTTTGGAGTTCAGGGTGGATTCAGCATCCAGCTCAGCTCACATTTCACTCTGCGCCCTGGCTCATCTCCCTTCCTCTGGTCAGCACTGGTGACAGACTTCCTGCCACCAGGCTCTGGGACGGCTGCCAGCCTGGCTTTTCTTACGCTTCTATGGTCCAGCGCCTCTCCATCTAGCTGTGTGGCATGAAGCTCGTGCGCAAGCCGAATGCAAGAGGGGAGTGCTGGTGTAAGATCGTCCTTTGTCCCTCACAGAGGCACCTTGCACACCAGCAGCTCTTCTATGTCCTTCTGTCAGCTGCCAAGACGACAAAGCACACCTCCCTGGTCTGGGCAAACAAACACCTTTCATCAAAACCACACAATGCAAGTGTTTCGCACAAAGCAAGCGTGACATACTTACTTTTAAATACAACGTCTCCTAAACACTTTCAACAGTTGCTCCAAAATAATTATAGTAGCTTAAAGAAAAAAAAAAAAAAAGAAGTCGTCTACTTTTCAGCCTTATGTAGGTCATCCAGTGTTGGAACTTAAAACTCTCAGATCCACAACATAGTTGATAGGAATGACTGGAGGGGAAGCAGCATGTAGAGAAGCCCATATGGGCAACATATGCTCCATCAGGAAACCACTAACTTTGTGACAGCAGCAGAATTTTCAGGGTAAGAGATGTTTACACGTGGCTCCAAGAACAGAGTGTGGTCTAAAGATGGCACGCAGCATATCCAATTATAAAATATCCCATTAGAGTCATCTGTGAGAAGAGAACAGGCATGATCCCCTGCTAGAATACTAAACAGCTAAATGTTCTAAAACACACAGGCACAGTAATACAGCCAAGTGTTCCTTGCAGGAATTCAGTTTAGAGGCAATGCAGTCCAGTCTTTTCTGTCTAAAAGACAACACATCTTAAAAGAAAAAATAAAATTAAAATAATGCATGGTACATTTTAAAATTAAGAGAATTAGCAACCATTTGTGTATTATCAAATACAATGTTAATGTTTACCCAAGTCCTTCATAAGAAGGACAAAAAGCAGAAAACTTCCAAATAATAATACACAAAATTTTGAAAAATTCCAAAAGTGTCTAAAACCACAGAAATATAGCTACAGTCTTTCAACGAGCTGGGTTGTTTTGAACAGAGTACATAAAATAACATTTACTACTTTTTCTGCGTTCTGCTTTCACTAGGCATTCAAACATTTTCAAGCAAGCTCATGATTTTCTATGAGCAGAAATTAAAAAGTGAAGTTAAGAATGGGAGCGGAGAATCAAAAGATATTCTAAGGTAGCACTTTATTGTTTCTTTCATATTTCTCAACCTCTTGGATTGAAAGACAATGATCAAAGAGCTATCAGTTTGAAGACAATTCCAACAACTCATTTCTTCTTCTTTTATAACCTATATTTAGAGTACTTCTTTGTTTACTTATATTCTTCCATTTAATCTTAGGGAACTAAATTCTACTAGCTGAAACTTCAATATATTAGTGTTTACATCACTTTCAACCACCTTGTAGCACAAATGATTTTACAAATGTTTTATGAAAATATAAATCTGGGCTGTTTAGACAAGAAGAAACGGCTCCTTACTTTCACTGCCCTCTAGATACACACTACCCTATAAATGCATACCACCACAACATATTAAGACATTCCACAGAATCACAGACTAGTTTGAGTTGGAAGGGACCTTTAAAGGTCATCTAGGGGGGACATCTTCAACTAGATCAGGTTGCTCAACCTGAATTTCAAGGCATGGTTGTCCTTCAGAAAAAAAAAAAACAAAACCAAAAAAAACCAAAAACAACCCACAACCATCCAAACCCCAACCAAACCCTCCCCAAAACCTCTGACTGTATCATATCTGCTACTTCAAAAGCAAATAATCCTATTTTTACTACCGGTGCAACTTTCAGCAAACAAGGTCTCTGGGATTCAAGTCTATTCCTCCTCATGCTATTGAAAGCAGCAAAAATGTTCATACATGCAACAGTGAAATTCATGATCTCCTGGCTTACAGAAGATTCCCTGAAGATAGAGGATGGTATGTAATCATCTTCTCTTCTTACACTTACTTCTACTATTTCTTTTGTCTCCTCTTTTTTCTCCCCTTACATCTCTCCCAAAACCACACACTTCATAGCAGAGCTCCTGTAGTGCATATTAGGAGTGTATTTTATAGATACTACAGTATTTTATGTATTCAGAACTACACTCTTTGCCATTTCGTTCATATACACACACAGATATGCTTATACTATGCGCATCAAAACCATTTATATTGTTGGGGTGACTCCATGAGTGCATGCAAGGGAATACAACCATCCTTTCCCCCTCTCCTTGGCTTATTCATACAAAATGCACTTGAGGAGATGACCATTTAGTTTTAATCTAAACGTTAACATAATGGAAAAGTAAAGGGAGTAGAGGAAGGGTAAAACCATCAGTTTGCTAAGTATTATCTTGCTTAAACAATACATTCTATATGCATATATATTCATAGTCTCACAGACCACCACTCTCTCTTTTATAGACTAGAAAATATGAAGGTCAATTATCTCTTTAAACTCTTGCATGCCAGATTCAGGGTATGCAATGGATGTATTATGGAAGAAGAATGTACGGAAGGAACAGCACAACACTATCAATTTTCCTCTCCCATATCTTAGTAGTAAGCAGTTAAAGCTCTAAACAATTATCTTAAAGGAAAGTGCTAGCTAATTATGTCTTTATCAGCATTTCTTTATATTTTACTTGAAGAAAAGACGAAAGTCATAGTTTGCGTTTAAATGCAAATTACTGAACATAAGCCAAATATTGAGAATTTTTAAGGAAATCCACTTCCCAAAGAAAGAGAGCCACAAAAAAAACCCCGTAAGTATTAAGAAGTGGAGGACAATTTACATTACTTTTAAATAAACAGGTCGCACTTAATTCTGAATGATGCAGTAGTTTATTTTGTTATTGGGACTGGTGCTGTTTAATATTGTTGGTGGTGATGTGGACAGTGGGACTGACTGCACCCTCAGCAAGCTTGTTAGCATCAAGCTGTGTGGCGCAGATGACAGGCTT
Organism: Fratercula arctica; assembly: GCA_947846985.1. NCBI lineage: Eukaryota > Metazoa > Chordata > Aves > Charadriiformes > Alcidae > Fratercula > Fratercula arctica. The sequence continues at coordinate 190,460,368 of CANTUZ010000001.1, forward strand.
GAGGGAAAGGATGCCATCCAGAGGGACCTGGACACGCTCGAGAGGTGGGCCCATGTGAATCTCATGAAGTTCAACAAGGCCAAGTGCAAGGTCCTGCACATGCGTTGGGGCAATCCCAAACACAAATACAGGCTGGGTGGAGAATGGATTGAGAGCAGCACTGAGGAGAAGCACTTGGAGGTGTTGGCTGATGAGAAGCTCAACATGAGCTGGCAATATGCACTCGAAGCCCAGAAAGCTAACCGCATCCTGGGCTGCATCAAAAGAACCCTGGCCAGCAGGACAAGGAAAGTGATTCTGTCCCTCTACTCTGCCCTGGTAGTACTGCATACAGCTCTGGGGTCACCAACATAAGAAGGGCATGGACCTCTTGGAGCAAGTCCAGAGGATGGTCACAAAGATGATCAGAGGGCTGCAGTACCCCTCCATACTATGAAGACAGGCTGAGAGAGTTGGGGTTGTTCAGCCTGGAGAAGAGAAGGCTCCAGAGAGACCTTATAGCAGTCTTCCAGTACCTAAAGGGGGCCTACAAGAAAGATGGGAGGGACTCTTCATCAGGGAGTGTAACGATACGGGTAACAGTTTTAACTGAAAGAGGGTAGATTTAGATTAGATATCAGGAAGAAATTCTTTACTGTGAGGGTGGTGAGACACTGGAACAGGTTGCCCAGGGAAGTTGTGGATGCCCCATCCCTGGAGGTGTTCAAGGCCACGCTGGATGGGGATTTGAACAACCTGATCTAGTGGGAGGTTTCCCTGCCTATGGCACAGGGGCTGGAACTAGGTGATCTTTAAGGTCCCTTCCAACCCAAAGCATTCTATGATTCCTGACAAGAACTTGTGATTCCAACTTATCAGTTAATTACAGAGCAAGTTGTCTGGCAATATAATCCCTATGCCAGAAGTCCATAGTCTTATAACTCAAAACTTTCCCAGTGACAACTTCCATCCACAGATTTAGGAGCATATGTTATGTCAAGACACAGATTTCTAAGTGTATCAAGTTTTGGGAGAGCTTTCAAGGATTCAAATAGACAATCTACATCCTAGGATTTTTCTAGGCTTTGTCTTTTAATTTGAGGTAGAAATATAAAATCTTGAGTCCAGACTGGACAAGTGAAGGAATTCATTTTAATTCACAAGTAGAAAGCCCCTGATCCACTCAAACAATGCAAAACAAGATGCACGGGAAAAGAAGACAGTAACAAGTGTCTAAATTAGTGACTTTAAATATGTTATTAGGTTTTTTTTTTAGATTGCAAAAGGTTTTTAACAATGCTTCAACAAGCATTGTAGGGGGAAAAAAAAATCACAACAGAGCAAAAGCATTTGCAAAAACATTGTATGACAAACTAGGAGCATGAAAATCAAAGATACTACTTTTTGTCAGTAAATAATGACTAAGCTTCCACAACAAGAAGTCCTACCGACTCTGAAAATCCAAGCCTTCTCAGATATTACGACTGCTGTTTAGAAAGCCGGTTACATAAAATTTAACACAATAGTGACAGTGCATGCTGTAATACTCCCCTTCTCTCCTTCAAAAGCACAACCCAAAATATACAGCCAATATCAAAGGCATAATTCATATAATCTGAGATGTCTTTGAATATATATTTATGTCCACAGCTTAGGCCCTTTCCAGTCAGTGGAGACAAACAGGTATAGCACAATCTGCTCATCCTAATGCAGATGAAAGAAACTGCAGTCCAGAAATGCCTGCTTTTCCTCTGATGACGATGGAAAGTGACCTACAGTACAGGCTCAGCCAGACATCTCCATTTGGCAGGATGAATTCCACTCATTCTACCACAAAGGATCCAATTCCCTCATCCCTGCCATAGCTACTAAAAATTCAAAAAATAAAACAAGATAAATCCATTATTTTAAAATTAAAGTAATTTGTACATAAAAATCATCCTCTAGCTTACAAACTGCCAGAAAAGAATTTCAATTAAAGAAGCCATTAAAAATTACCATACTGTCAGTATCAAATAAAGCCTTACCCAAATCCTAAAAAAAAAACAAAACATTTTTCCCTTATGCTTATAGGAAGTTTCAGCTGAAATCATTGCCTCTAAAAAGGAATCTGTGGTATCATTTGCATCAGTAAGCAATAATTGGAATATGATTCAGTTCCTGATTTAGAAAGACAGATATAATTTGAAATGGTTTTTGGTTAAAATTCATCAACAATTTCAACTTAACATCAAGTTGCACTACTCTCTGTATTTGGATGCTGCTCAGTTTTTAGCTGCAGGTTACTAGTGCATTTGTAATTGCATTCCTTTAGCTGATTCTTCCTGAATTAGTTCTACCTTGTTTTACAGATGTAGTCTTCTCACAGGTAACTGTTTTCCCCTTGTTTCCTATCTCAAGTGATCACCTACTCAAGAAAAGTCAAGGTGACTTCTCCAAGAGGAACAATGTAAACACACTTCATGCATCTATGCGTGCCACTACAACAGTTAAAGCCTGAGAAATTCTGACTATTAAACATTCTTTAGTAGTGGTTATTGCTGGAAAGCATTAAGTCCTGCACTTGTACATCACATGAAGTTTTGAAGTCCCCTACATTAGACATCTACATATACGAACTACAGTTAACTTGCCAAAAGATTTTGACATTTGTAGGACTAGGGGTTTTATCCTGTTTATTTGCTTTTGTACGCAAATCCAAATTGGAAGGACTCAATAGTATGAGGGAAGTTACAATAATTCTTAGGATTTGTGTTGTTTCAGAACAAGACCTCTCAGTGCTAAAGAGAGAGCTGTTAAGAAACGATAAAACTGAGTTTACAGCAAAATTACTTGTACCTCAGTATAGCTTTTCCTTCAAGCATATCAAGTCTCAAAGTCAACTGGCCTATTCAGATAACAGTGTAAAACACTAATTCCATTCCCTGTCAACATTTCAGCCTGATTTTAATCAAAGGAATTTAATTCCTCCTTTCTGCAGAAGGCATGTAAATGCAAACAGAATCAGGTTCACATACAAACCTTTCGGTATGCTTGAATACCAGACTATTGGATACACCTAGATGGCTTTCTCTGCTATTTTGAGCAATAAAAAGTGTCATGAAATCCAGAAATACAACTTAGTTGTCAAAGTACCCCATGACAGACATAGGATGTAGAACTTCATGTTGCCTGCGTCCTTGTACAAGTAACACTGAGGTTAGCTCTCCAGGTGCTGGCAGGAGCTCCATCCTTCCCTAATTCTCACGCAACTCAAGCGCTGAGCTCTCCCCTAACTGCCACAGTCCCAATAGCCAGCCTTCTCCACATCAGCTTTACTTGTCTATTAGTTCTCAATGCCAGCCCAAAACTAAGCACTCCTTCAAGTACATCAGGTGGTAGAGGAAAGAACAGAAAAAGCAAGAGTTTCTGCTGTGCAATAAAGCACCAAAACCCTCAGCTTTTGTTAAGAGGTTTGGTCCCCTGTTCTTCCTTCCCTGACACGTTAAAAGCTAGGAGGGATGAAAGTCAATCTCTGATCTCCAATAGCAAACGGTACGGGGTCACCTTTAAAGACAGGGTGCTGCAACGCAGCTCTCATTTCCCCTCCTGGAACCGATCAAAGCCACAATGGACAAGAAACCTTTAGATTCACGTTTTCTTTGTCTCCTTCAAGTAATAGATAAAACCTGAGAAAGAGAAAAAAAGAAAATAAGTAGACTCCCAAGACACCTCCAATTAAAACAGCTCTCATGTTCCAGCCTCAAAATTACATCCAGTTCAGGTATGAATACTTGTGGCACAGATACCACAAAATAAAAAACCCCATCAGTGCCACTGGCATGAAAAGGGAGCGGTGGCTGCTTTGCACCTCTGAGGGTCTAGCCTCACGCATAGGGAGGCCAAGTTCGACTCATGTTCCCTCTCTCTTTTTAATATTAAAGACGAATCATGAAGAACAGTAATAATCGCCATGAAGCAATGACATTTAATACAAGGGGGTTTAAGTGACTATATTTATCAGAAAAGCTTCCCCCTCCCTCCCAAGCTTTTATTGGTAGAGAGAATAAAAATGATATCTCTGTAAAGCCTACTGTTTTCATCTCCTGCATTATTTATAACAATTGTTTTGTTTTAAATAAAAAAAAAAAAAAAAAGAGTAATATGACAAAGGACCATGCAGTTCTTGCTTGAACACTACACCTGCTCTGGCTGCCGCGGCATGTAAATAAAAAGAGCATAATATTCAGTCAACCTAGACCTAAAACACAAACAAGAAGTTAATTACACCTTTTCAAATAAGAAAAGGGTACAGAAGATAGATTTAAATGTTATCAGAAGAAAGTAATCAAGATTATTATTATACCAGAAAATACCCCAAATGCATAGAGAAGAACAAAACCCACAAATAAACAAGCAATCACTGTGTTGTGTAAACGGACAGTTCACTTCTCAATAAATCTGGCTCTTCTTATGCATGATTAAACATACTTTATATAGATGTTTTACTATGGTAAGCGAGACTGACAGCACTATATTGGAATGCCCCTTAATTGGATCACACAGCAAAATTTTCAAACAATTTTTTAGGCTGCAACGTCGTATCTATCTGCCTGCAGTGACACCACCCTCCTCCACCAAGGCAACTCAGCAAGGGCCCGCGGGGCGGCCCAGGCAAAGCCCACGGCAACCGCTGCAAGGGCCGTTCCTGGAAACGCTCTAATACCTCTGTACCCTGAGAGAGGATTTTACAGGACGATGAAAGAATGTTGCCGGTGTGCCTGTGTCCAGGACCCCTCCCCACCCCATGACACCCCTCACTGTCACAGGACCCCCCCACCCGAGGGGGTCACCAAGGGGTTTTACCCCTGTTTTCCTCCCTGTGGAGCCACCCTCTGCCCTGCCTCAGTTTCCCCATAGCAGCAGCATCCCGTGGGGCAGCAGAAGGTCCCCTCTCTCCCCGTATTTTGCCATCTACATAAAAACAACCTCTGATTGTACACAAACTGCGTGTCTGTGGTGAGGTGCCGGCAGCAGGGCCTCTGTGAGGAGTGGCCGGGGCTGCCCCAAACCGGACAGAGCCGGTTCCAGCCGGTTCCAACTGGCCCACCCCAAGGCACGGCTGAGCCCCACAGCCAAGATAATGGCCCTTCAGGGAAAATGTATTTGAGAAAGGGCAAAACACTGCATAGCAGCGAGGAGTGAGGAAAAAAGTGTGAGAAACAGCCCTGTGACACCGAGGTGAGAGGAGGGGAGGAGGAGGAGGAGGAGGAGGCGCTCCAGGCACCAGGGCAGAAATTCCCCTGCAGCCCATGGAGAGGCCATGCTGGAGCAGCCTGTCCCCATGGAGAGCCCACCGGAGCACGTGGTATTTCCTGAAGGACTGCAGCCCCTGGGAAGGGCCCACACTGGAGCAGGGGAAACGCATGAGGAGGAAAGAGCGGCAGGGAAGACCTTCCCACGGTGCCACTCCGGGTGGGGGGGAAAAGGTAAATGACTTGGGAATGAAGGAGTGATAACGAGCCTGGGAAAAAGATGAGGTGGGATGGGGGCAGAAGGGATCTTAGTTTTCATCTCTGTTTCTCACCATCCAACTCTATTCTGACTGATAATAAATTAAATTAATGCTCCCTAAGCCAAGTCTGTTTTGCCTGCAACAGTAACCGGTAAGTGATCTCCCTTATCTACCTCAACACGCCAGCTTTTCCATCTTCTTTCCTCTCCCCTGTCCTATTAAGGAGGGGGAGTGAGAGAGCAGCTGGGTGGGTGCTTGGCCAAGGTCAACCCAGCACAGCTATAAAACTCTCCTTTCTCTCTACTCACTCAAGTCTTTTCCAGCTGTGTACCCCAAAAAACCTCCAGAAGGTAAAGCCCCCCTCTGCAGCCAAAGCCCCAAGGTGCTGGCCTGCCCGCTGACACAGCTAACAAGCTAACACAAGTTATAAGAGAAAACTCCAAACAGCAATGCTGCCTTTGCCAGTCTTTTTCCCCCCTTCTCTCAAATCAGTGGGAGCATCCTCCTCAGCTTAGGGTATCCTTGGCACTAGGTACTCAAAGATGGTAAAATAGAAGGTGACCTGATGAATGAAGAAATAGCCGCTCCAGTTGCACTGAACCAGGACACAGGGAAATACCAACGATCTGAAAGAAATAAACTCCAAATCATTTATAATGAATGCAAACTTGCAGCAGGTTTGAAATGTCTGCCTTTGCCATCTGTAGTTCCCCATTAATTAATATTAAATCTTTCCCAGTACATTACCACGAACAGATAACTTTACAACAATCTTCAACTGCTTATCATAAATTGTGAATTCAGTAAATACAGTGGGAAATGTTACTGCATTGAACATTATTTGTTTAAAATAAATCCTTGATAGCTTCTAATACTGCAAATAAATCTTATGATTAATACAAAAATATGAATGCAACCCATTCCGTGAATTATGTGGGAGTTTTTGATGATACATCAAATGCAAGTTTTTTCTTCAGTTTTTGGTTGCTTCTCTTTCTCCTCTAATGATTTCAGACTCCATGGAAATGTATTGACAAAGGACATTTGGTAAGTGATCTTTGAGTTTTCAAGTAACTTGATTGTTCATCACTGAGTGACATTATATACTAACCACTATTTACCTTTGGCCTTTGAGTGGCTATGTTCACTTATGTATTTTTGAAACACAGCATCTTTCTCATCCCCTAGAATTTTTTTCTTTTTTTAAAAGGAGTCCTCTACAGATAAAGAACTACTTAGGGAAAAAAAAAAACGAACAAACCACCACACAGTAAATTAAGTGATGGCACCAAAAAATGCCCTTCTGACAACATAATCGCTGTGCACTATCCATGTGAAAAGACCGCAACACCAAAAAGTTTCAGCTTCTTAGTATCTTTTTAAAGGAGCTTACTGTGGTTTCAAAGTAATTTATTTTGCCCTGTAGTCATTCAAATGAAAAAGAGAGATCAAGATAGTATGAAAAAGAGGAAAATGTACAGAACAAAGATTCACCAATTCTCTGCAAGACACTTGCAAGAACGTTCCTGGCCTTTGAACAGCTACCTAAATAAAAGTTTTATCCTTCTGTCCTACACCCCATACAAGTCTCCACCTGCGCTCAACTTCCCAGCTTCTCAGCTCCACACTATTCCAGGCAGACTGAAGACTCCAAAAATTGTATACCAGGTTACCCAAGACCACAGCTCAGACCACCACCCACACCCTTCCTAACTTGTAATACAGTTAGGAGACTTCAGTCATAGGACTATGTCCACGTTTGCCAGCACTGTCATCTTTTTAGCTACAACCCTTCATAAAGCTTCTCATCTGCTTTGCCGCTGGCATTCAGGTCTGATGTGAGCCTGGACTCCAATAAATATTAATTTACCTATTACAGTGCCAATTTGTTCTTGTACGTTAAGTCACATGTAAGATTTCTACACCATCTGAAGTGCTGTAGACCACTGAATTACAAGTAGTAATTATTTGAAAGACTACATCTCCACATTACTTTTGTTTATCCCTCTGAAACAGCTTATTCTTTTCTATCCCTCACCTAAGTGAACTCTTCGATAGCAAAGACTTTGCGCAGCAGACTACTAGGCAGTACATCGAGAACATCTCTACTCTTGAGAGACAAGTAGCAGCAGTGATGGGAGAGCTCTTATGAATTCTCAAGTGCCAGATCTTAGAAGGATGTTATACTTGAACACAAGATTTGTGGCAAATGAAAAGCGAAATCAATAGAAAAGCTACATTATGCTCATGGCGTGCTTGTTCCCACTTTATAAGAGTCTCCTCTAAGTAATTGCATCCCTGTGCTGAAGGCAGACCATTGTTACAAGCACGAGTTCAAGTGAACAGAGCTATAATTCAGTCCCCCCATAGGTGAAGTCTGATTTCACATCTGTAAGAAACAGGAGGCAGCTCCAATCCTGGAGCACCAGGCTGTGAACACGCTCTGGCAGGGCCACTGCTTTAACTTCTCCAGTCCATAATCCAGCTAAACAGATGCCAAGAAAAGGCTCCAAAAGAAACCAAGCAGGAAGAGATATTAAACCTAGTGCCAAAATTACTCTTCCCCATAGTCAAGGCAATTTAGAAGAAATTACTAAACAAAACTATCCGTGAACAGCGTTAGGGTTTTGCGTTTTAAACAAAAAGCCATATGAAGACCTATGAATATAGCTTAAGACTTCACGAATATAAGCATTTAGGTTCTGACTTTTCTGTTCTTTTTTAAACAAAAACATCTTATGCTGTGGCTCCAAAATAAGCTCATGAAGCTGACCAACTTGCAACAACAGTGGTATGTAGTAAAGAGAGAAACAAGCAATAATTAAAAAAAAAAGCAAAAAACAAAACAAAACAAAAAAAACACACAAAACCCAAACCCCCAAAAAAGCTGTGTAATTTAAATTACAAAAGTTACATGACCTCAGCTACATTTAGATTCTACAATGGAAGACAGTCTTCTACGAACGCAGGAATAAGTCAGTCAAGAACTCAATAAAAAAAAATTTTCCAAAGCTTTTCTGACCAGAAATTCCAGCAGAACGGTGCATACCTATCAGGGCGTCCCATGGGTAATACAAGTGAATGCAGTTCCCACAGAAGAGGAGAAAAGGGATTGTGAGCTCCACAGCAGCACAAAGATAACAGACTAGAATTGGTCACAGAAGGAATCATCTACGGCAAGATAACACAGCTTTTATGAAGTATTTTTATATTGAAGTATGAAGAATATTGATGGTATATTCCATCATCTTTTGGGTTTTGCAGATTATGCTCCTGTTGTCGAAAGGCAGCACATTACTTAACTTTGTATTTTAGTTTTCATCTTTTTCAGTTAGTTCATACACGCTTTCAGCTATGTTCTTTACATAATTCACTTTCACAGATGTCTTTCTCATAACATTTCAAAACTCCTTGGTGATCCAACCTGGCATTACAAGCTGAAAACAAAACAAAAATTAAAAACTTACTCATTTCTAATAATGACAATTCTGCTCTAACATTACTGAAATACAGAAATCCCACGTCATGATCTTTCCTGATATTAGAATTCATTATAATCTGCACGTCTGTTTCTTTGAACGAAACACTGATTCCCCAAGGTATCGCCCTCTGATGTATTAAGAAGTTGAAGCTTGCAGGAAAGCAAAGCACTCTCAGAAAGGCATTATGTCTTCCTTTGAAACAGAAGTTGAAACTTGCAAGTTTAATTTTCAAAAGCCCACATCCCAATAAAGTTTGCTTTTAAAAACTGCAAAACATAAAAGACAAACATACGATAGCATGTCAGGAAGCAACAGGAGTTATAGCATGAAGTTACCGTGAAAGGTTTCAGAGGCAGCAAGCTACCTTGAAAGGATTTTCACTCAGGAGAATGACTGAAAATAAGATTAATACTCTTGAGAAAGCAGAAAGCAAACAAATCATATAAAGAATGAGATTCTGTTTTTCAAAAGAATGCATTACCATAGGTAGAACAAGCAGGATCATCTCCTAAGATCTGACTTTATAAAAGTTAAGAACTGGACAGACTAATACCAACTGCCAAGCTAAAACAGCAGTGCTGTGGTAGCCACTTCTCTACAGATAGAACACTCAATCCAGCAGGAGAAAAAAAGGAAAGGACACTCACGATGAGAGGTTACTTCTTCCTTCAAAACAGTGTTTCTAAAGGCCTAAAAATCAGAACAGGCAGGCAACCAACACTTAATAAGGAAACAAAACAAAACAAAACAAAACAAAAAAAAGACAAAAAAAAGACATCACACACACAGAAAAACCCCAAACCAATAAGCTAGTTGCTACGGAATAAGGCCCTTTTCTAGGGAAAATAATTGTCAAACAATTTTTTTATAAAAAAATATAAAGGTATTTTGCTAAATAAAGTTTAATACAATTAGATATCACATTAAAACCACAACTGCTCTTTTCTCCAAATACAACAGAGCAAGGTGCAAGAGGTATAAAGGAGGTACAGGAAAAAACCTATTTGGGACAGAAAATTACCAACATTAAACATAAAACAAGCTAAAAAAATAAATCGTACTTCTTAATCACATAAGTGGCCATTCTAATTCTATTTTATTATATCTATTATAGAAAAGGGCGTGTAGCCAACTGACAGAACACTCATCTTTATTAGTCAAGTGTACTGGAGTGAAATTGTTGGATTTTTAGACAGCACAGTATGCCTTCAAACTTAAGGTCTAACTGTATTTCATGGCCCTGGAGCATCCCAGCCCACCAGCTGAGAAGTGCTTGTCTACAGCAGCGTACAACAGCAACACTGATGTACACATGGAAACAAAGATTCAAGCTGATGCAGAGAGATTCATCTTCACAGAGAAGTTCCTCAATTCGCATTAGATCAGAAACTTTTAAATCCCATCACCTGGAAGTGATGTTTGTTTTCTTAAGAGAAAGCAGAGGTTTCTCAGGACCTCCTCCTCCCCTTACATGCAAGCAAAATAATGTTCTGCGAGTCTGAATCACTTTGCATATGATGAACTGTGGTCTTGAAGGGAGAAATTCCATGAAAAACACGTGATAGAAAAGCAGCAGACCAGCAAAATGAACGCAACACCCAAATTCAACTCTAGATACAGTTTATACTGTAAACAGTTTGGCAATACTTCAGGATGCAGCATATATTTCCTTATGACAGAGTCACATGGCTATTTCTTACCACAATTTGTGTTGCAGCCATCACACCCCAGCTCAGCACTTCCCACTAGGCAGAGACCTACAAAGCTGTGTCCCACCTACAGCTGGAGAACCCAGCATGGGAAATTCTTCTCTAGACGTATGGATTTTTTATTTTTTTTCCCCCCACTATGAGAATGGTCAAGCCCCAGAACAGATGTCCAGAGAGGTCACAGTCTTCATCCTTGGAGGTGTTCAAATTCCACCAAATGCTCAGAGAAGATCTTACACATTACAGTCAATGTAGCCAAGCGAGCAAGTCACCTCACCCTACAACAGACGCCTTACAAATGGCCCAAATGAGTTGATGACCTAATGAATGAACTGAGGCACACTAGCCTCCACTGACCAGATCATCACTAACCAAACAGGAGTCCAGACAAGTATGCCTAAACTTACAGATCTTACTGAAACCATCCCCTTCCCAAGCTTTTCTTCTTGCATGAGCAAACCGATCTCTCCAGTTAAATAAAAATATTAAAACTAGCTAACTCATTTCTGAATTACTGGTTACATCCATGACAATATTTGCTACTTCAACATTACAGCACTTGAGAAGTAATAAACCCTCTTCAGGTATCAAGTGAGAGAAATAATCCTACTGTATGGAAGATTTTGTATTTTACAATAATTAGGTATATTCCCTGCAAATTTTCAGTTCTTTTATTTGTAAAATACATAAAGGGTAGTTGCAGTGCACAGTACCTTAAGGAACATGGATTTATTCGTAGCATGAAGGACACAAATATTGTACAGTCACTAAAAAGGCTGACACGAAACTTTTACATCTCTCGGTTTCCATCTTGATGCAGCATCACAGGTTACAAGATACTCTGAAAGTGGAACATTTTATTACCCCAAAATACCAGATGTTTCTGGCATCATGACAGACAGCAGCACGCTCACAGCATCCACAATAATCTACAACTTGTAGAAAAGCCACACTTAGGGGAAGTAACACCAAAGGACCAACACCTCTCTTACTTTAAAAAACACATTCTGTGTAAGCCCAAAAATTGGAGTTTTTCATAAAACTATTTCATGAATTATTTAATCATAAACAGTATCAAACAACTGAAAAATAAGGAAAAGAAACCAAGATTCTGTGAGTCTTCTGTAAACATCACCTCATCTTTTGACAAGGGAATTTTTTCCCAGTATTTGATCTCCATTTCTGCTAACTTTCAGAGCTACAGAAATGCATATCCAGCCTAAATTCCCAACCTCTAACAACCAGATGCAGGACTTTCAAGCGTATTTAGCCACACCATATTGCTCCTATGAAAAACTGCTACAAAATAATTAAAAAAAAAAGAAGAAATGATTCATGACTATGTTGCTTATATACAATGAAATCCCAGAGTCACATGCCAAAGAGTAAATTCACACTCTTCATGAGTCATCTGTTTTAAAGCCAAGTATTTTTCTTCTCCACCCAGAAATCTTGTATAAACATAAGAATAGTATATTGCTGTTCTTTCAAGGTGAACACACCTAGCAAAAAATCAACAATTCCCTCTGAAGCGGATTCACAAGCACATTTTACAATAACAAATTTGTAGCCCGCCAGCAGTCAGAAAGAATACCTATCTCTGGACAGGAGGCTAAAAGAAATAAAAAAAAAAAAAAAAAAAAAGAAGATATTTTAGAATCTGGTCATGGTCTGCTATTGCCACACACCTAGTTTTCATTGCAGTAGTTGCCATTCATAGGGGTATGGACTCACTCAAACATCACTGAAGTCCTTTCATTACTTCCAGGTTATCCCACTGCTCTGACCTCACAGCCCGATCAGTAATTGCTCAGCTGTGTATTAGCTCAACAGGCATTTTAAAGTCAAATAAAGACAGATTTGCCTCAGAAAACTAATGTTTGATACCAGTGTTTAAATTATCCAAAACTTTCAGATGCTTGTCCCTCCTCTAATACTGAATTTTATCTTTACAGTCATAAACAGTAGGCTCTCATCCACCAACAGTTTTGTAATTCCTATTATTTTGACTAAATTAGTAACTTCAAAGCAGAAGAGCAGAAAAAAAATGGACATTTTGAAGTGGATTTTTTTTATTGATGTCTGACCTTCAGAGGCATTGCTGTCAGAACAGGTAAAATCAATTTAATATTTTTGAAAAAAATATAAGTTATTAGGAACACTATGCCACCCAAACTAAAAGTATACTGAGTTCTAAATAGTTATGCCAAAAAACTATCTGGCAATTCTCCTTCACTAACCCTCCTGCAGTTTTCTCCCAAGTCAAAACATTCACTGGTAGTATCCCTCACTACCAGTAAGGGAAAATCCAGATTGCCTCCCCCAGAACAAACTATTTGCCCTTTCATCTGCCGGTTCTTACGCCATGTACTGGCTCCTCTGCTAATGCTTAGCCTGCTCCTCATTCAGTCACCCCAATGGGAGATCTGCAGGCTCCGTTTGCACACCTGGAGCTTTCCCCCATGCCACCCATTGGAGTGAGACAGAAGACCTGTGACCTTCCATCTCAAGAGGGCTTTCTGCCTGCAGGGCAATCAGACTGGCAGTTTCACTGGCTTTCTAGAAAAGGATAACTGAACCTCACAGAACTGAGGCACCTCCAACCTCTCCCCTTTGCTGATGACATTACTCCTCTCTTGCAATGACAGTTAAGGAAGTACATTTTATACATCTTCCAAAAAACAGAGACAACTACTGTATCATCATCTTGCAAATGCCTCCAAAATTTCTTTCTGATTACTATTGGGGACCATGCAGAAACTCACATTCCAGCCATTTTACAGTTTCTGCCTGTTTTCCTCTAGATCTTATATTTAGTTCATAGGTATCTTTTACAGAACCTCAAAGTACTGCTTAAAATTCAAGATTTGTTGATTTCCTTCAAGCGTGGTACTTAAGAGGTCAAAAGCATTTCCACCGTGTTTCAGACTAAGCCAGTTTAGCCCAGTGCTCTGCCTGTGACAAAGGCTACACCAGGTTCTCTAGAGGAAGACGCAAGATCCTCATGACAGACTGGAGGCAATTTGCCTTAAATAATTATCCTGTAATAAACAGAGATAAGCTTAGACCTTCAGACACAAAGTTCAAGGACCTTAAAATATGTTTTGATAGTAATTCAAAATGAGGATTAGTCTAGTCTTGAATATTAAAGTTTAGAAAAAAAGCTAAAATTCCTTCCTCGCTCAGAGCAACAGGCAGGAAAGATCCTCCCAGCACCCACTGCAGAGCGAGCAGAGGGCTTCTGTCCGAATAATAACGTTTCACACCAAGGTGCATCACTGAGAACAAACTGCATTCAAAATATATCCACCAAAGAAACAAAGCTTGGAAAGCGTCTGATATACCAATCCCGCTGCAAAAATGTTAACAAATAAATTAAAACACGATGAGATGAGTGATAAGAGATACTTTTCTCCTCTTGCAGGATTTGTTTAGTTTGTGTTTTTTTGGTTTTAAGACAGGTCACCCAAAGTTTTAGTCACCGACTCCAGCAAGTTATTTGCTGCCAGATTTGCTATTCCTCAATGACAGCAAGCACAGCTGAGAAGACTTCCCTTCTGGAAACTAATTATCAAGATTATAATATTCAGATTACATCATCTCAGTTATTTCATTAAAAATCAGGAGTGAGGATTTGCACTGCTGCAAAGAGTACCATGGAACACCAGCATCTGCATCCCACGATCTCATCACGTTTCAAGACAGCTGTTGTAAAGAAGGCAAGGGGCACACAAATTTTTACCAGAAGTGCTCCCCACTTCCATCAGTGGGTCTTTAAAATACCACTTCCAGGAAAAAGCAAACTAGTGATATAAAGGGGAGTGGGCTAAACTCTCAGTCAGGAAACAAACCCAGAAATATAGACCCAACTAGCAAGGTTTGAGTATCACAACAGTCCGTGCTCTTACTTACCTATTTTAATAGAACAGCTGGCTCTGTAGCCATACCACGTTATGTTCCTCCAAACAACAAAGAGGAGCTGACATTTGACTTCTGCACACTGATAAAGACAGGAACCCGGGGGGAGGGGGACCCAACACTATTCAGCCATTTTTCAGATCTGTGTAGATTAGGAGAAAGCATACAATTACATCATATTTTTAATTCTGCACCAGTTATGATTTAATTACTTGATTTCTGCTTAAAGGAAATGGCCAGGAAAATTTTCTCTCTCTGTCTGATACTGGCAAACCTACGCAAGAATGAGGTATTCAAATTAAAATGCTGAAGTTTACCAGCCTTTTTTTTTTTTTCCCCTACTGCCTTATCACTGCAGAGTGGTATGATTTTTCTCAAAGTCTGCCACTTAAAAAGCTTAAGGAACAACCTCAGAAATGTTTATTTCAAGTGTTGCAGAATGTCATTATTAGCATTTTATTTCAAATCATGACTCATGGATATTCATTCTGAAAAGCTATAAAATAAAAGCACTAGGAAGCATGCAGTGAGAGACCAGGGCAATAATGAAAATGAGAATGGAAATCAATAAAGAGAAAAAGAACTAGAGCAATGGGACCTGGACCATATCACAGACCATAATTCACTGGTGACTAACTTAGACTGAATGCTAACGACTGAATGCTGGCAGGAATGCATTTGATCAAAATCTACCTGACCCGGCACAGAGCTCAAAAGGCAAATCAAGCAGGTCTCTCTGAAGCTACTGTAATTAGAGCTTAGCAGTGTGACCATTTTTTGTTCCCTTCTTAAAAAGAAAAAAAAAAAAAAAGGAAAAAAAAAAGAACAAAATAGTCTTAAAGCTATTACTCTCTGTAAATGCTTAGTTACAATGTCACAATATATTCATAGAGCATCTACTTGTCCGAAATCCCACTCAAATGGCAAAAAGTTTGCTTGCTCGCATTCCCTAAAGGCCAGTTATCTGAGCAGGGCATTGCAGGCACATGAATGGGAAGAGGTTAAGTGATTCTAGGACAGCACGCATATTTAATAACATGAAGGCAGATGAGATAACATCAGATGTTTGAAAGAAACAATGAAAGGAAGTCTGCTGAAAGCCTCCCAGCCTTCCCCGCTGACAACTGCGCTCAAAGACAAGCCTAACAAAAACAGGCCAACAGGGGAATTACCGGAGTAGAACCAAAACTGTAAAATCCAGACCCAAGGGAAAATAAAGACACTTTCAAACACGGGCCACTACAGGTCTGCATTTATACAGCAGTCCCTCCAGGTGATGGAGAGCACTACCAGGGAGTCCAGGGAAAGAGACGGGCATGTCACCTTGGCAACACAAAGCAGGAACACCAAGATACAGGCAGCAAGGACAAAATCCCAAATCGGTGTGTTAATATGCTTCACTGCCCAGTGAACATGCCGTGTTCACCTCCAGCCTATGGTCAAGAAAAAGTAACCAACCGCTCTCCCTCTCGGGTGCATGAGTGAATGACAATGTCTTTCCTTTCATCATATTTAAACACGGGGAGAAGCCGCAGCTGTCTCCTCCAAACACCCATTTTAATCCAATGAGAACCCACTGACCAGCTGCAGTTTATATTCAGGGTTTACTTTCTGTCCTCAGATCTTTCATTTAAGTTCACACAGAGGAAGAAACCCTACCTTACCTTGAAATAAACTCACCGCTAAGCTCTTTCCAGGTGTTTTTACAACGGGTTTAGGAGACAGCTGAACTGTAGCTTTCTGCTTACGAATGGAGTGGTAAACTGTAGGAAGAAAAGGCAGTGTCTCCAGGTGTCTTTTTAAACCTCCAATGAGTTAACTTGACTGAGGTACCCAGTCAACCCATCAGTGTCTAAAGTGACACCAAAGGTTTAGTCAAACTAGTAGGAATGGAAAACACGCTTTTTTTTTTCTTCCCCAAAAACACTGCATAATCAAGAGGCTGGGGTTTTGTTTGTTTGTTGTTTTTTCATAACATGCACTTGCTTTAAAGGGAATTTTTCTAACAATTCAGTTTTGGAAAAAAGAGATTTGACTAACCTTGTCACATACAATTATCAAGTACCCTTCCCTCTCGGATCACCAGGAGGAGCTGAGCGACAGATCTTTAGATGCTCAGCACAGGCCTTTCTCATTTAAATCAGGAGTAAATTCTTATCTTTTATCCTGCAAAAGCTGCTTAAGAAGATTTCAGTACACACTGTGATGGTAATTTATGTATCTAACCAAAAGCAACAGAACAGGATTCCTGATCTCCATCTCACCCACTGTCACAGAAAAAAAATGGCTCGGTGATTAGGAACATGTCAGAGAAACAGAGCTGACACTCTTGCATAGCTATTGCATAGTGAATTGGGGAGGGTGGAAGGGGTGGGGGGTGTCTGCTATTCTGGAGATGCAATTTCCTTTCCAAACTTCAGATAAAAATCAACTTTCAATATTTCTGTTATTTTCAAAGTGACAGTAGAGGACCAATACTTAGCTATCCTTCATGTTTCGCACAGAGGGCATAACAGTGAAGGACTGAAGCATACAGAAATCAGAGCTCTCAGAGGGAGAGACTGAGCTTATTCCTTTCTCCAGCTCCCAGTTCTGCACTCTTTTACTGAGTTAATTTGACAACATGCCTCTTTTGCCCTTTCTAAAACTGTTCTTCCCTCTGGTGCAAAGGACCAGGCAACACAATCCTGAACCAAAAGAAAAGATACACATGCTGTTCCATAAAATCCACTATAGTTGAAGAGTGTGAGAAGTGGAAGAGACTTGTGGTGAATGAGGTTTGCTTAACTTTGTGCAAGTAAACCTCACAGGCACAAGAACCAGAGTTTCCAAGTGATTCACAAGGTCCCTAGCACAAGTGCGAGCGCTGTTCCCAAGAAGCACAGAAATAATGAGCGATCTTCAGAATAATTCACAGCATGTTCTTTGCACCAGTTTTTCCAAAAATTGTAATTACTTAGAAGTGCTGAGTAGGAGTAAGGCAGACAGGCCAAGGCTCCTTGCAACTTTCCAATGTTGGGAGACGCCCGAATTATAGCACTACAGGCGGGATAAAAGATTAAGTAGACCCATAAGTCACACATTATTGTGCTCTATTCAGCCACAAAGTTGTGGTGTCAATGGAAGTTAGAAAGGAAGCATGAATCTATGCCTTTTGTTGCACAGAAAGGCAATGTATATACATGTCAGTGGGTTTGAAAACAAAACAAACAAGCAAACAAAAACATTGACTCAAGTATGCTGGATAATATTTTAGAGGGAAGAATTAACTCCAAACACCGCAGCATAATTGCACCATTATACACGTTGTCTGCTATGAGCATTCAAGTCATACAGCAAAAGTATAGTAAAACTTCACAAGCCTAGACGTATCCTGTAGAGAAATCGGCACGTCCTGACCATTTAACCTCCTACAGTCAATGTAAAGCTTGACCCAACAGATGTTTGTTAAACTCTGCTCTGCAGCGTGCCAAATGTGGCCAGGGCAGAATGCCAGAAACAGCCTTTTTAGAAGCTTATTGGCGATCTGGAACTCAGGACTTTTGATAGCACTTGGGCTAAAAGCGAATTAAAAGGAAGGCACACAGCAATGCTGCAACTGAATGCATATGAACTGTGCCACTGAACAGTCTTTATTCTTTATCACTGCAGCACGTAATTATTTTGAGAGCTTGCTGATATGCATGGTTATTGAACATAAATCCAGTCTCAGCAGTTTGTATTTTGTCAGAAAGATCTTTTTAGCCTGGAAACTGAGAAGTGATAATTTATTCTCTACTTCAAGGAATTAAGAGGAGTTAGTCAATTCAGTTATCTAGACTGAAGAGTTGAGAGGCGTGAATGAGGCGGCATGGAAGTTCTTTAGAAGAGTCTGGAAGTTGTACAGCATCACCCAGAGAAACCTCCTTCCCAAAGCAGGGCAGCAGGTCTCTATATTCAGAGGAGCATAGACTCCTCAGGAGAAGGATATAAAAATAAGGTTAGAATCAGGCTAACAGGAAAATGTTTGTCCCAGAATGGGAAGGATTAGCAATACAAAGTCACAGATTTGCCAGAATTATTTAGAAGATGATAAAATAAAGTAATACGTTTACTTTTTACCCTTGCTTTCTGGCTTAAAGAATGCTGTAGATCTTATCTAGAGCTCAGTTAAGCAGCTGAGATACTGCTACAAAGGGCAAGAAAAAAATCCATAATAGCATGAGGATAAGTGTTAAAGAAGAAATAGCAGGCCTCAGGAAAGGTAGCTGCAAAGTTCTGGAGGGCTGTACCTGCAAAGTAAATATAAATGCAAGATTCCCATACTTGTTATGACAGAGAGAACAGGAACATGACATTGTAGTCTTCTGATTTTGAAGACTGATACTGAAATTCAAGGCTGGGATGCCCTAGCACACAGAACAGATAACAAAACCGTACTGGAACACACAGCCAGCGTGGGAGCTGCGGGAACAGAAACGGGGTGAAATTCAGCATCCCACACTTCAAGCCAGGAGTCACAAGAACTTCAGCGAGATTTTCATTCTCCTTGGCTGCTCTGAGCTGAAGGCTCAGATGTGCTGCCTCAGCGCAGCCCAGGCACCGTGCTAATGCGACGGGCGACATGAGAAGGAGGGTGCATTAATTCCAGCTGCAAAACATACAGAGAGAGGCCGTTAGGATAATCAGAGAAGGAGAGAGCCCGAGGGATGATTCAGCGCTTGGATTGATTCATATAGCAGAACAAGACACCATCCTCTTAAATCCTTCAGGAGGGAAAAGCTGTTATTTTAACTGAAGGGCAGAGCTGACAGAACAGCAAGCGGGTATAAAACAAACTGCAAATGCATTCAGTTGGGAAACAGAAGTCTTATGACTATTAGAGTAATGAAAAACAGTGAGGATATCTACTAACTGAAGTTTTACCTGCATATAAAAGAGATAACTGGTCATAGTTTTGGATATGAGACTGCCTCATCCCAGGAAGGCCTTTCCCATTTGGTGTAAAACCACGATGCACAGTAACTTGTTTGTGTTTGAAGACGTTCATCACCTTTGCAGTAATTTTGCAAGATAAGCTTTCCATCCCACAGCAAAGCAGTAATTTCATTCAGCCATGCTATATGCCAGGGTGCTTACCAATCGTACCAGAGGCACAGCAGCTTTGTTAGCCTAGCTTACTACATGTTCTGTCAAAAGCAAAGCATTTAATTAAACAGGTATCACTAAAGCCACAAATATGATAGCAGAGCTGTTTGGCAGTAGTGGTGCTATTCCCTGGTAACTATTTTGTGATTCAGAAAGAATCTTCTGAACTGGCAGGTGGATAAAATACCTTTTTTAACACCAGAACTAATGAGGAGAAACCTACAGATATCCTATCAATGCCACCTTTCAGAAAAAGCCCGTATTTTTGCTTTACTAAGTTGTATGCACACCATTTGCAAGCTAACACATGAAACTGCTTAGAAGCTACCGCATGAGAAAAGGTGTCCCTAACTCCACCTACCTCAAAGCATCCACAAGTTTATGACACCTCCTAAAAAAAAAAAATTCCACCACATCCTTTCTTTAAAACCATATTAGTTTAATCCATTCTGATCTTTCTTAACTATTCTGCACTGATTGCACAAATTTATTTACTTGCTATAGAAAAAAAAAATCATTTTTTTTCAATGTTTTATTTCACTTAAAATTATTAGGCTTAAAATTAGCAAGCAACTTACACGCATTATGACACAGTTTCACAATTTTTATAGTACCCTAAGTTCTTTTTTTTTTTTCTTATTCATATAAATGGCTGTAGTGAATAAATATTCCCCGACACCTGCCTAAACACACAAATGCGCATACTGTCCAAGGACGGCTTCAGTCCATTGACAAAACCATCTAGTTTCTCACTCTGAATCCTTCACCCTTTTTGAAAGAAAAGGTTAGAGGCTACCTATCTTCTTCTGATGTTATTATGCAATTCTGCCCATTTTCCAGGCTCTCCAACATTATAGATTGAAATGGATTTGCACGGCTGACCATCGGTATTGCTCAGAGCTGGAACATCTCACACCTCTTTACTCAGTCTCTCAGTCTACTTATCACTCCGGCTCTTCTAACCAGTATGCACTACCCCATCTATCTTATTAGCACTGAGGCAGTGTGATTCTCATCACTGATATGAAGAAGCTGTTCCACTCTAACCACATCGCTATTAAAAATAAAATGGGCCAACTTCTTCCCCCCTCCCCCCCCCAAGAGTGGCTTATGACAGCTGTACTAGTTGCTCTGTAGCCTCACTAAAGTCAGAGTGAGGAAAAAGTTAAAAGAGCTATCTGCACAGTTGTGCAGTGCAGGGGGGTAATTTTTTTTTTTTGCCCTTTTTTTTTTTTTAATCACACAATCAGGATAGTTGTTTTCCTGTTGGAACTAATTATTTTTCTATTGTAGGCAAAAAAAAATACAAATTGAATCAAATTAGGAAAATAAATTATCTTTCACACTGAGAACACATATGCTACATTTCAATCCAGAGCAAGTTTCTGCAGCCAAGCTATAAACCCATCCTCTCATACAAAAACAAATCAGATATTTAAGTCTTATGCCTGTAAGACTTAAAGAGCAGAAACAGAAAAGTAGAAATTCAGTGTACCGATTTCAACAGGGCACACTCTGAGCTAGTCCTAAGGAATCAGATCCATTCAGAAAGCTCAATATTAATAAAAATTAAAACATCTACTGTTAACAGAAACCATAGGAACATCTTTGCTTCCTTATCACAAGGTTTAGGCGTTTCATTTTACATGAAGTAACTACCAAATTGAGCCAAGGCAGAAATATAGGTTTGCATGGTTTGAGGTGTTGGGTTTGTTGTTTTGGTTTGAGGGGGTGGGGGAGAGGGGGTGTTGTTTGTTTTTAAAGAAAGTAAATGGCAATTTTCAATTTTTACAACAATAAACAGAAAAGATGACTCTGAAAAAGTAGCAGTATCAAGCGACTTGTATTCAGTATTTTATGCTTAATGTGTAACCTCTTTAAAACAGATTAGATCATAACATGCTACGGAATGCTCATTCCACTCCCCTCCTATCAGTATCTATAGCTTTTTTTCCCCTGCCTCTCTCATGCATACACACAGACACACACAAAATACATATATAACCATACATATGTGTATTTTTCACATCCCATAGGGAATGTGGCAGAACCACGGGATGCGGGGAAGTGGGGATGTGCCCCCAGCAGCAGGACCCCCCTGGCAGGGTCACACAGTGCGGTCACGGTCTCACTTCAGGCACACACAGGTCGATTGTTTCCCCTTTCCAATGTACAAACACAGTTGGAGTTACAACACACAACCTTATGGGACTACAGAGATACTGATCAATTTATTGACTCCCCCAGAACAAGTAAAAGATGCTATGGAAGATTTGGATATTTCAGTTCTGGGTCTGCTCCCTCTGTGAAGAAGAATCCTATGTAAAAGGGGGCTCACTGTAATGGTCACAGATCGATCAGCGAGAATTAAACATAATGCCTGTCTGGAGGGACATCATACAGCAGTGGGTTGGTCTCACAGCCTAATTACTTAAAGGCACCTATGTCCCTTTTGGTTGCCTCCATGCTCACCTCAGCGCTTCGGGGCACCTCCAGTCTCCCACCTCAGCCTCCAGCAGATGCTTAGAAGCAGGACAGGAAATTACACATAGGGTTTGATGCTTCCAAGCATTTATAGTTTTGATATTCCTAATATAAGTTTCTATAAACATGTCAAAGTAATTGAGGACCAGGGCTATTAAAAACATTTCAAGTTTAGAAATTAAGGAGTGCATAATTAGACAGGAACACCCAAACAGGTGCCTGGATAAAACTTAACCCCTTATTAGCTCCTTTAAATAACTGCTTAGGATCAAACCCCTTCATTAATCAGTCTAGATTTTTTTTTTTTTTTTTTTGCAAGGAAGATAAATCTTTAAACTTTCGATTTTTGTTCTGTCAGATATAATTTTCAGATTGCTATTTTTTCAAGAACCTAGAAAAGATACATCACAGTCCATTTGGCGGCCCATACACTTGACAGCAAACAGTTGCCACACGTACACATGCTCCTAATCAACACCAAGAGGATGCTACCCAAGGGCATTAAAGACCTCACTCAACTGTACGAGCAGCAGACTACTGCAAAGCCAACTACTAAAAGAAAATAGAGTATGTCAGCATATTTCATAACCAGGTTCTATTGAAGTCATACATAAAACAAATTTAAAAGAGTATTTGATATTAAAACAGAAATATTATTCCTATTCTCGGTGTCATTCTGCCCCCATTAATCCCTACCTCAGCCTTAAAAAGCGTAAGCACACCGACCTCTTGCAAATCAATTCAGGTCTATCTGCAGGATTAGATTCAGTGGATGGCTCAGGGTGTCACAATATTTTCCAAGGGCACTTTATTTGCTGTCTGAAGATACTCTTGAAAACGATTTCTCAGTCATTAATTATGCATTCTATTTTTTATAATCAGTTCTTTTAATTAGTATCCCAGGCAGCTTTGCTGAGGATCCCACACTTTTAGTAATTAGGGGCAGTTTGTTGCCCCTAATTAACTTCAGACATAGCAAGACTCTATTACTGTGTTACTTCAGCTGTTTTTATGTTTGCATTGCGTATTCTGTCCTGCTTTACTGGCTTAGAAAGGAGACTGCACTGTTGTGCTATTTATCTCATTTAGGTTCCACCTCTCTTTCTTGACTCTGTGTTAGTTGCTGTATTTTAAATCTCTCTGACTTTCTCTGAAATCACGTCTACGCTGGCAAGCAGTGTCACACCAGAGAAGTGCATCTGTCCAGTGAAACAGCTCATGCTGAGGACCTAACACCCACCCTAAACACGTTTCAGGAGGCTTTACCTCAGTCCGGTTGCACAGACTTAATGTGCTCCCGGAACCTAACTTCTGGTTTGGATCGCATGGATATGGCTGTGTGGGGGCAAAGCTAAACCAGAACTCTGCAAGTGGGACATGGAGGGTGACTTTAAAGCACATTCCTGATCCGAGCTAAAATGGTGATGCAGATGGTGATGTTGTCACTGATTAAGTGCGTTATGTTTGGGGATGGTCTTACTTTCTAAGAGAGCCTCAATTATCTCAGCAGAACATACTGCCGCAGCCACTGGACAGTAGCCATGACCACACCAAGTAGCCATGACCACAGCCCAACACCAGCAGGCACGGATTAGCAAAATACAGCAGATTTAGAAATAGGTTTTTATAATACGGGAAGAACTCTGCCAGCCCCTACAGTCTCCTTCCCTTGTGTGCTGCTCTGCATAATTAAGTGCACTTGTAACAGATACAGCTTGTAATACAGCAAGAGGTCATGTATGGAGGCTTTAGCCAGTTTACTGATTTTATCACATCTCTGTGACTTCTTGAAGGCAGTTTCAGACTGACTTCGGACTAACAGCTGTAGTTAGCAAATTAATGTGTTAATAATCTATTAGAGTTAAAATATCCATCACATAAAACAGTTAGCGGTCTAGTGACCATCTGAACAATTCTCTTGCCATTTTAAATAAATAGTACTTCTCCTTCTTAAACAATGTTTTTCATCTCCAGACAGCAAGTTGTATTAAAGTCACAGAAAGACTGTTGTAATCCATTTGCTCCAATGCCAACTTTGAGAACGAGCCAAGCAAAGACCACCGATAATACCCAGCCCTGTCCACAGTGTACCGCTCTCCTGCCTTAAGATGAGATTTAGAAAGTAAAAAGGTCTTAAAAATTCCCCACCCCAGCCTGTGGGAGGTGGGGGCAAAGAGGGGACAAACAAATCTTCATCTCACTGTAACAGCGGTGTTTGAATAAGAGCTGTGCACAAAAATGCCTACATAATCTGATACTGGTGAGTGACTGATTTGAAGATTGAGCAGATCACCTTTAGATTACACAGTTAAGAATGACATTTCCTTTTCAGCAACACAGAGCCAAAATGCATATATATACACACAGGCTGGCAGATGTTGTAATTATCAATTACCTTTATAGGATGTTTATTTTTTTTATGTTCCAAGTGGTAAAACAGAAGGCTTATACACACAAAACATAGCTAGTCATTTTCTAACATTTATTATCAGGGAAAAAGGCCTGGAAGCATTAAGTAAGGGCACCTGAAACCTTGGATGGCAGGGAAAGACAACTTTAAGAGTTGGCCTTAAAAATTTCAAGGGATGTTTTTAAAATAATTGATTTTGGGAGCCAAAGCATGCTGAAAAGAACCCAAACCCATATAAACGAGACTGGTAGAATCTGTATCACAGTATATTTAAGCTAAAATGCTTCTACTTACTTCATAACCATGTACTAGCACACACAGAACCTACACTGTTTGTAGCATATATGTGTTTACAAGAATGATATTGTATTTGGTCTTAAATTGCCACAAGCTGAATTTAAATGTCCATTCAGGCAAATACTCCAACTCTGCAAGTGGAAGATTACTAAAAAAAATTAAAATAAATAATTCTAATGGAGTTTGTTAACTTCTATATCCAAATAATACTGCTATTTGTTGTTCTTCAGTGCCTACTGGTAAGAGACTGAAAAATCCTCTGCCTTTTAATGACGTTATAGGAAGGGAGAATAAGAGGGGAACTGACTGCTAAGATAATTTAATATCAGATCTATACCAAATAAACACTTCTTTATTTTTATTTCATTTCTTTGCTTATGCTCCATCCATAAGGAGATCAAAAATAAAAAAAAACACCAAACTGGTCAATATTAATATTTTAACACTAATGCATATTTCATGTATTAAACAGTTGGAATGGTGAAACATCCGTAGAACTCTTCTGAACAAGAAACAGCCGTCAGTACCTCGCTACAAGGCCTCAGAATACATGATTTGGAAATATATGAAGGAACATATAAGGAACAGGCACAAACTGTGGATGCTTCCTGGAAAAAGCCAGCAAGAAAAATATACAGCATAGACAGCCTGGAGGTGGGGTGGTGGTGGGGTTTTTCTTTGTTTGTTTGTGTTGTTTTTTTTAAATAAAACTCACAAATTCACCATAAAAAAAAACCTAAGCACATAAAACAACTGCAGACTTCTGCAGGAAAAAAATCTGAGACCATGAAAACACTGTTTTCACCAGTGCACTATATCCTACCACTCTGATTTCCATAGACTCTGATCACCAAGCTTCTCACCAACTTCTTGTCCTTGCTATTGTGTGTTACACTGACATGCATATTGAGACTTCACTTTTTCCCAGCTTAACCCTTATCTCTTTTTCTTAGCCCAATACCTTTCTTGCAAACTTTTAACCCCAAGATATTCCTCCTTCAATTCTGTTTCATACTGAAAAGCTTAACTCTCATGACCAGTGGATTTCTCTGCTACAAATTCATTCCTCTTAACTTTGTCACTGTCCTTGCTGTTCCTCTGCTCCAAAATTAATTCAGTTCCACGTACTTTCTCAATACCTTCAACTCAGTCCATGAAACTCTCCATCGCTGATTTCCAATTCTCCCCTAATCTTTGTGGATGTACACCATCTCTTTGGAGATCTCATTTACACACTGTCTGAGCTTTGTGCTTTCTACCATGTCCTTGTCTGTGGGCCAAACAAGTCTACTCAAAGGACTATCCTAAGGATTACTTTTGTGTGTGTCTACACTGTCGCTCAGAGAATCCCTCCAGCACTTTCATTAAACAGAAGCTGCCGGCCTCTATTTCCAAAACCCCACAGCCAAGACATCTGAACATAAATAATTAATGCATGAGAGAAAAATGCAAACACAGCTGGAGAAAAACTCTTGTACAATCACCTGTTGTTCTTCTAATTTTTCTTCACCAGGTGAAAGAAGTTAAAGAAGTATTCTCTGTAGCTCGGTTCATTCTTTACAATGCTGTTAATTAATGCTCTTCCTCTTCCTGACAGGAAAAACACTCAAGAACATTCTTAAACTCATGCATACAAGTAATCACACTTGAAGAGAAGCATATGCTTTATCTCCTCACTGCAAAATAAATAACCAGAAATAAATTCTTTTGGGCAAGTACCGTCAACTTCTAGAGAATTTTAAACAAAAAATGTAAAGCCTTCAACGCTTATGACTGTGAAAATAACCTTCAAAATGCAAACCCAAGCTGATGCCGCCTCGTACCCACATGCAAACACTCTGCCTCTCCTGCTGCTCGGAGTTTCCCCCCACACAGCAACAAACTGAAAACTGCCTTTTCACAGCTGCTATTCTGAAACCTGGGGGAATCAGCTGCAACGCGCAAGAACTGGGCTGCTCTCAGCTCAGCGCCAGCACTTCTAGGCAGAAGCGGGCGCTGGAGATAGGCAGCAGGCAAAGGGAACAGGAGTTCAGCAGATGCTGTTCCTCGCCCTGCCTCCCCTCCTCAGCGGCAATAGCTAAAAACCAAGGAGAAGTCTGAGCAGCAGACCTGCACGTGCCACAGCCATCGGCAAGAGGAGTAAGATGGAAAGAAATATAGGAGGCATCTTTGTAACTACTGCGCCAAACTATATGAAAAGAGTCTTAAAGATTAGAAAGTTTGAAACCCTCAGAGGCTGGCAGCCAGCTCAGACAGAGTAATATACTAACTGGGGCTCAGTACAACTAAATATAGGACAAGAGTCGAGGCACAGAGACTAGCACCCCAATGCACATCCCTCAGGAGAGGAGAGCCAAGCGCTCCACCAGAAGACGAGGCGTCATCCCATCTTCCCCCACAGACACCTCTTGGGTTGATAAATGGGAAGCAAGTTTTGTCCCTGAGCTATTAGCTTCCCAGTTCTAGCAAGCGTACGAATAAAAGGGAAGCAGCAGGAGAGAGGGATGCGTTAAGCTCGCAAAGTAGGAGATATCTACGCCACAAAAAAGAAACAAGGATAACAGAGAAGTAGAACACAAATACAGAGGTACACTGAAAAAACAAAACAAGATATACCAAAGGCAACTTCAGGATGATATTCACCAATATTAAAAAGAAATGGTGCAAAGACAGAAAGAGACAAAACAGGTCTAATAAGCAGCACGCAAATGGAGAGGTGACTGGTTAGTAGTGTCCCCAAACATGAACTTGTGACAACAGGTGTGCATGGGGAAGGAAGGGGTGAAATGGCAAATTTGCTTTTATAGAAAATACATCATTCAATGAATAGTCAACTAGCAACCAAGTATTTTCTGATCTGGCAATATTCTACAGTTAAAGACAGTACAGGATAATGAATATTTTGATATACTGCCTCCCTCCAGATGCAGGGAAAGGAATACTGTTTGGAGGAGAAAAGAATATTTTCACCAGCTTTGCTCTTCCATGGCAGCAATGAGTATGTTTCTCAGATGATGTGAGAGGAAGTTTTAAGGACAAGGTGAGCTGATTTGGTATTTCTGCTTCTCTGTCACCAATTACCAACGGTTCAGATACACAAAATATAATGAGAGAAAAACAACTGCGTGCAAAGGGTGAGGAATGCAAGGCGGCCCAGCCAGCCAATTCCCCCCTACCATTCCTGCAGAGACGGAAGCAGACAACTGATTCTTCAAACTCCCTTCCTGTCAGCTCCCCTGTAGAAAAAACTAATTAAGTAGTCTTCCTCTAGCACTTTAGATGGGGTATTCGCCAACAGAGTTAACACACTTGTCAAACTGCGTGAGTGACAGAACGAAAGAAACAACCTGAGCTCACTCATTCAGAAAAAAAAAAATGTAAAATTGTCCCCGCCAATAATAATTAAAAAAATAAACAAATTTCAAAGGCAAGTATGGGTAACATGGGCAGGGAAAACAAAACAAGCAAGCAAAAGAGACTAATGAATTTTTCAGCACAGTAACCTTTGCAGACTGTCCCTACATGTCCCCTTCATTACACAGCTGTTTGCCAAACCCTTGTTTTCCCAGCCCATTGCCTAGCTTTTGGCCAAGCCACAGTGATCAATGCTGAGCTGGGAGGAGCTGCGGAGCAGTTTGAGATTAAAACAAAACTCTGATGGATTGTCATTTCTGAAGTGGCACTGGTAACTAGAAAGCTCTGCTTCTCTCATCACCCTTCAGTATTTCTTCAGCCATGGGTGACTCAGTTGCCCATCATGAGCAACTTTCCTACTTCAGACAAGAACAACTTCTTCCCCAAAGAGAAAGCTCTGACCGGGGTAAAAAGATCTGCTCGCCAATAATCTTGTCTCAACATGTATAGAGCTGTGTAGGCCATCATCTTAACGGGCTTTGACAGGATATACCAAAATACTCTACACTTGACTGAAAACAAAGTACACACAGCTTCGAGCATCGTGACAAGGTGCTATCAAGGTGTTTGTGATGGGGAGAAACAAAGAGGTGAATAAACCTGATTTAAAATTATTTTCTGAAACACTTCACAAAAAAAATGCCATTTGTAAAGTTAACATTGAAGGTAGGAATGGAAGACGTCTTCCTAGAAAGCTCTTTAGCAGAATTTTGACCAGATGGCCAAGTTTTACAGCTAAGCTCTTCCTCTGAAATACATCTAGAGTTTCTGACAACAATGGCTTTAGATGTACTCTCCTTGCTACCTTAGCAGCGGGGAAAACAGCATCTGATGAAGGGGGTTCAGAAGCCAAAAGAAAATTTTTCTTTCCCAAAACATGCTCAGCTAACAAGTAAGTAGGTACACATCATCAGCTCAAAAGCAAGGGAAAGTGGGGCTTGGGGCAGGAGAAATAAAGACATTGAGAATAAATCTGTGCTCCAGAGAATTAAGTCTAGCCCTATAACCAACGTTTTCCTGATTAAGTCATTTAGTGGACACGTATCATTACAAACCTCTCCCTTAGAGGTAAAGTCCAAGAAGCAGGAAAAAACAAACTCATGGAGTTCAAATGAAAATACATTACTGAATAGTTCTACTCCGTCTTTTGAGTATTAACTAGAATTCAATGGTTTTGATATACTCATGATTAAACAGGTGGAGAGAAGAAACAGAAGGCAAACAGGTCGGCGTGCATTCAGGAAGTAAACTCATTTAGTTATGATTTCTCAACAGCCAGCTCAATTACTTCTGCTACTTAACACCTATGAAAGCAAGACTTGAATTACCAGCTTTGGTGTTGTAAGCCTTTCATCCATTAGGAAATCTTGTTTAGCATAGAAGTGTTACTTCTCCCCCAGTCTTGGGTTTCTACTGCGTGACCACTCAGTTACTAAAGCAAAAGTCAAAATGCTGAGGAATGAAAAAACCTGGCTGAACACCTTCTTTGTCAGCGTAGTAGTGTGAAGCACTTCAGTGTCCCTTCCTTCCCCAGGAACTTTTAACTCTGATTCACCTCCCAGACACAGAACCCGCCCTTGGCACACACTCCGCGAGTAACACCGAGTATGTGCATACGTACAAGTGTACAACCGCATAGTATAAACCACAGTTACCAGGGTCATTGTCTAACCACTGACTCTGTGCACCTTCACATACACCACTCTCCCTTGATGGAAGACAGCCACACAGGGAATGCATTTCTTTTCACCGCCTAAATCCCATTCTGGGGACAAATTCAATCTGCTGGTTTGAGATTTGGTTTGGCTGGGGCGGGAGAAGGAAGAGGAATGGGATTAGTTAACTATTCTCTTCTCTTTTGCTGGACTAGAAAGGAAGAGAAGTGGAGAGGCAGAAAAAGAAAGATGCTGAAATATGCTCCAGAGGACTCATCAAAAAAAGTGGAAACTACAAAAAAAGTGACAGAAGTCTTTTTCAACCAGGGACAGACAAACCTTGCTTGATAAAAGCATGGCATGTAATGCATTGATGCATTAATATTGCTCTAGAAGATGGAAAATACATGACCAAATGCCCATAAATATCTACTGAAAATATGCTACTAAGTACATGTTAGTTCTGCTCTGCAGAACTAACTCCATCTTTGTCAGGATCTGCTACCTCACCTTGAAAAATCACGCCATGCTTCAGTTCCACATCTCCAGTATTAGCTTATTCTTCCTTCTCCACCATGAATCTACCAATAACCAAAGTGAGACAGTATGTAATAGCAGGTCACCAACTAACTCTGAACAGTTAAAGAAGAGCACTTTTATCACATACCCTACAGACTAAAAAAAGAAATACAGCCAGGTTATAAAAGTATGTGTTTCAGCACATTGCTAAATTACATTGAATTTGGCATTAAGAGCAAGTTAGGGGAGTTGATGGACTCGGGTGAATTATCATAGTTCTTTTTTTTCTTCAAGTTTGATTTTCTTTTTTTTAATTAATCTTATCTATCACAATAGAGCCGAGCTAATCTTACATAGTGAGAAGAAAGAAGGACAAGAAAGGACAACAGAGGAGTGAAACGCTGCCTGCATTTAAAATTCTTTACATTACTTAGTGTAACTCAGTCCATTAAGTATGATGGTTTCAAGATACCGTAATAGTACATTTTAATCTGATACTGAAGCAGGAACATAAGAAGCCAGTCATATTGTAAACTACTTCCTTACTGATGTTACAATGCAATTGAGGATATTTGATATGTGAATTCCATCTCATTCCCTTACTAGATAATATGTTGCACATTAAAAAAAAGAATGCCACATAAAAAAAAAAAAAAGAATTCTGCAATATTTGCTCAGCAATATGCCAAATGAACTGGCAGAAAGAACAAATTACTTCCGCTCTCAAGCAGGGTGGATACTATTCTCAGGTTATCAGAAAGGCTGCTGGTGCACAAGCATTACGATGAGTGCACAGCCAGAGACAGGCAGACTGGGCTGGGAGCTGGCACCACAGAGCGTCATAGGTTCTGGTTTGAAACCATACCTTGGATCACTTCTCCACTGACGATGGACAGGCCCCGCGGTAGTTAACGGCTCCAGTTAAATAACACAGGTAAGGAATCTCAGTCCAGCTCGCAACGGACAGCCAGCCACGTAACAGAAGCCAGGTGTGAAGCAGACGAGTAAGAGATTAAGGGACAGTGCACATCTGTATTACATCTTGGCAGTGAGAAAATTCAGCCAGGAAATAAGAGAGATTTTCACCCTGTGGAGTATGAGTCCAGCTATCACACATCCAACAGTGTCTTAGTGGAGGACACAAAAGAGGGCTCTTTAGCACGGCTCTCAGCGATTCTGAACCATCAAAGCAGGTTTTATGAACTCTCAAAACTCAGGACCAGTTCCGCTGCCCTATATTCAGTAGTTCATCGGAATATATCAAATTGATTGGAAGGGCGTTTATGTGCATTTCATTACTTCTAGAGAGAAATGCAACTCCTAGAAATAATTATTTTTTATGTCTTATTTAAAAACACTAGTTCCTGACCAGCAAAACATAAATCATCCTTGTTCTGCTGCTAAATTCCTAAACATGACAAAACTCTCTTTCAACAGATAGTAGTTAAACCAAAAGTCAGAGTTCACTTAAAAACAGTAATTAGCAAGAATAACATTTAATTTTGGGTATCAAGTCAATTCTGTCAATCAGTCTGTTCATTGCTCACGTTGAATCCACAACTGTTGGATTTCTCTATTTGTTGCACATCAGTAATCTCTTTTCACACATCTTATTAATAAAAATAACTGATGCTGTAGTTATTTTTAAAATGCAGTTCCTATACTTAGTGACTGAGATCAGTGAGAACTTCTAAATGTTCAGTATCTTCTGCCGTTGATGGCCACCAGTTGTAACTTGGAAGCTGGTTAGGAAAATTTCAGCAAGAGGAGGGCAATGCAGCACTGGAGCAGGTGACACAGATGGGCTGTGGGATCACATCTTTGGAGGCTTTTGAATGTCCTGCTTGAACCTAGACTGATATCAACACCACATCAGGTCATCTTTGGCTTTGTCCAGTGGGAAGTCACACTTAGACAACCTCCAGATGTCCCTTCAAAATATCATTTCTATGATGACTCTTTTGGAGGGGTGGGGGGTCCTCAGTGGAGTGGTGAGAATTCTCATTTTGCCAGATTTTCTCTGGCTTCCTGCTTACAAGATGTCTTTATACAGGCTTCACAGTTTAAGTACCTAACACTTAATAAAAACAAAATGTTCTTCCAGAAATAATCTTATTATTAGCGCCACGTTAACTTGTCAGAGAATTCGCTAAGCATAAATTATCCATAGCAGGCATAATTCAGACACCCCAAAATATTTAGTAGTGGATTTTACAAGCCGTTAGAGATATGGAAGCACCAAGATCATAAAAAGTCAAGTGGAACTGAATTCTTTTTTGTGTCCTATTGCTATCCCTCTGGAAAGTGATGTGGAAGCATTTTTTTGTTTGTTTGTTTCTTTTCTGGTTTGATTTGGGTTGGTTTGTTTTACAGAACTGAAAGTAAAAAAAAAAAAAAAGAGATACACAAATTTTTTAGACCAAACATTTCAAGAACTGAGCTTTTAAGTGGTTATCTGGAAATGCAGCACCTTGGTTCAAAACTTTAAGTATTCTACCTATTCCATAACTCAGAAATAACAGAGAATAAGCACCGTTACAGCATAAATACCTACCACATACCTGCCAATTCTCAAGAGCTCATCTCTGATGTACAAGATGCAGTGAATAATTTTGGTCAGCCTTCACCAGAAGGCCACTCTCACCACAAACACGCACGTTAACTGTTTCTCTGTACAGAGAGACCTCACTTACTTAATAATTAATGAAACAAAATAGTTTTCCCGTCCACCTCTGTGTTATGGCTGAATTCGCTCGAGTTGGGCACAGATGGTCAGAATACAGTTTGCAGGAGGCACCTCTGGGAGGTTTAACTCCATCCCTCAGGCAGCGAGCGCCGGGAAGCGGGACCATCCCTCCCTCCCACCGCGGAACGGCCCCGCCGCGCTGCCGCCCGCGCCCCGCGCTCCCTGTCCGCTCCGCACCGCGACTTCCAGCGCGGCTCTAAGAACTTAAAAAAACACTTCACACACACACCACCACCACCACCACCACCCCGGTGACGGATGGATTTCTAGGCAAACCTGACCGTTTGGAGAAGCCGCGCTGAAACCCCAGCTTTGCGACACCCCGCTGGAAGGCTGCCGGGGCGGCGGGGGTTGCCCCCGCCCTACCCAGCGCCCGCCCCAACCTGTTGCGGGCCGGAGCCCGGCGGCGGCGGCACCTGCGGGCGGGGACGGGACGGGACGGCAGGGGCCGGCGTGGCAGGACGGCAGCGGGATGGGGGGAGGGGGGGGGGGGGCACGGCGGGGATCTCACCTTCTGCTGCCGGCGGGCCATGTCGGTGGGCTGCTTGGCGTTGAAGGGGTGGGCGATGCACCTGGCGATGAAGACGTAGAGCTGCAGCCGGAGCCGCTTCTCCCGCTCCTCTCGCTGCAGGCGCTCCTGCTCCTCCCGGCCCTCGCTCAGCACCGAGGGGCTGGGGCTGGCCGCCCGCGCCCCACCGGCCTCCCTGCCCCGCGGCTCCCGGGTCGGCGGCGGCAGCGACCGCGGCGAGCCACCGCCTGCCGCCGCCAGCTGCAGCAGGTCCCGCCGCTCCTCTTCCAGCACCTCATCGGACTCCTCCTCGCTGGAGGAAGGGTCCAGCATCGCGCTCGGCGGGCGCGCCCCGCGGCCGGGCGCGGAGCGAGGCGGGGAGCGGCGCGCACCTTTCCGGACACGTCGAGTTTACACACGGACTGTTTCCGACCGGAGCGGCGGGCGGCGGGAGGGAGCGGAGGGGCGGGGAGGGGAGGCGGGGTTTGGGAAGGGAGGGGGGGTCGAGCCTGGGTTGCCGTGGGAATTGCTCCGAGCGGCTCCCGGCGGAGGCGGAGCCGGGGCCGGGCTGACGCCTCCGTCCGCCCCGCCGGGGTCGGGGGCAGCGGGCCCGCAGGTGGCCGGGCTGGGCGAGCACCTACCCTGGCTCGGCTGGGCTGTCCTGCTCCCAGCCAGAAGGGCAGCTGCTGGCTGGGAAAGCCCTTGGCCCCCCGCGCAGCAGCTCGGGGTCCTGGCGGCGGCTGTCCCGGCTGCGTCCCGCCCCGCGTCCCGGCGCCACCGTGGGAGAAACCCGCCCGCCGCTCGCCGGCCGGCTCAGACACACGGGGGGGACGCGGTGCTGGGAGGGGAGAGCGGTGAGCTGTGTCCTCCCGTCGGCACGGCACGGCGGGGCTCGCCGGCATCCTCTGCCGTACGGTGTGGGGGGGGGAAAAACAGGCGTCTCAAATGGCCCCACAAAAAAGAAGCCGCCCGAAACCATGCCTTTCTGAGATGGGAGTGAGCTGATGCTGAAGGGTGCGGGGCTCTCGCAGGACACCTCTGTTGGGAGCGTGCGGCCACAAATAGGTAGTTCACATCTCTCTGAACTCGTTGTTCCAAGCTATCTGCGGATCCAGCCAGGTTCATATTCACAATGATTATCTTCACAGTTAAGGCTGAGAGAAACATATGAAAGCCTACCACTATCACTCCCTAAAATGAAATAAAAAAAGATTCACCACATGAAATCTACATTTCTGGAGTCTGATTAGGGTCCCCTGGAAAGGCAGCGCGGGGGAGGGAAGGCACATCAGATTTCACGTGGATCAACACGTCCTTCTCTTGCTCCCTGCACACCCAGATGCATGGCTGTGCGGGCACCAGGGAGGACGTGGGAACTACTGAATGGGGAAGGACCAGCGGTCAGGAGGACAAAGGCTGGAGGGATGGACTGGCCCAAGCAAAGGCAGTGTCCCTGTATGCGGCTTTAAAATGATGGCAACTGCGGCTCTGCACACACAGCTCTAGGCCTCTGCTCATTAGCAGTGGCAAGTTTTCAAAGCCCTGAACGGAAACTCAAGAAACTCAGAAAGCCTGCCCAGTTCCCACTGTATGAGCTGGGTTTAGAGTGGTGAAAGGCTCTAGTCCATTACCAATATTTTGAAGTGCCCAGTCCTCCAGTAGGAGATTTAGGAAAGGATCTTTAAAGCCAGCAGTTATCTCCTGAGTGAACCAGCTTTCAGAAGGTGAAATGACTCCTGCTGAGGGCAGCAGCTATTAGCTAGATGGCAGTATTAAGCATCAGGAGTCTTGGTTTTGCCTTTGATCTCTACCAGGGGAGTGAGATGAAGCACTGAGGGAGAGCCACACTGAGAAACACGCTGGCTTTCTTGTAAGTTTGGGTGCTAAGTGTAGCAGTCATATAAAAATGGATGAGTTATTTATATAGTTGCTTCGTGTCCTTAACATTAACTGATAATAGTAGGCAAAATTTGTGAAATGCAGAAGGGCAGTCAGGGAAAAGTATGAATGTCAACCTATTGAACACCTCTGGTCACATTTCCTTCATGCAGGAATTGCTAAGGCCAGTTTTCAGTTTTACACCCATTTTACATGTGTCAGTGCTTGTGTTCCCAGTGTATCATTGCAGGTAGTGCTAGTCCTGTAGTAGGTAAGAGGTAGTTCCATAAAAAATATGGAACTTTTTACTGTAAACTACTTTTTCACTAAGACGAATACAATGTGCACTCAGATTTGTGGGTGCCTTTTGCAATAACTTGTTCTCATTCTAATGGCAAATAAAAGTAAAGTAACACTGTAAAAAACATGCCACCAACGATATGCAAAGCGCCCATTGGGGTATGAACTCTCTGAAACTTCAAAACAGTCAGTTCCCAAACATTTTAAAACGTAATGGCTCAGTCCGTCAGTGTCATCTGACAACTACTGCTGCGTTAAGGCCAGGATGATCATGTTATCACACATGAGATTACATGACTCTTCTTTACAGAAAAGATTATCCTTGCACTACTAGCTGCCTGCACCATTTTGGAGGGAAGATATTTCTTATTTTCTTTCATGCTTCGTAACAGAATCACAGAATTGTTGAGATTGGCAGAGACCTCCTGAGATCATCTAGTCCAGCCCCCAGAGCAGGGTCACCTTGAGCAGGTTGCCCAGGGCTTTGTCCAGTCTGTTTTTGAATACCTGCAAGGATGGAGACTCCACATTCTCTCTGGGCAACCCGTGCCAGTATTTGACCACTCTCACAGTAAAAAAGCTTTTTCTTATGTTTAAATGTGATTAATTTCCTACATTTCATTTTGTGCCCATTACTTTTTGTCCTTCCCTGGGTACCACCAAGAAGAGTCTGGCTCTATGTTCTTTACTCCCCTCCATCAGGTATTTATGTACATTGATAAGATTCCCTTGAGCCTTCTCTTTTTCAGGTTGAACAATCTGAGCACTCTCAGCCTTTCCACATAGCTCATGCGCTCCAAGTTATTAGTCACCTCCCTGACATTTTGCTTGCTCCAGTATGTCCATGTCCCTCTTATACTATGCAGCCCAGGAATGGACCCAGCATTCCAGGTGTGGCCTCACCAGTGCTGAGGAGAGGGGAGGGATCACACCCTTGACCTGCTGGCAACACCCATCCTTATGCAGCCTGGGAGGCTGTTGGCCTTCATTGCTGCAAGAGCGCATTGCTGGCTTGGGTTGGGCTTGGTGTATACCAGGACCCAAATCTTTCTGCAGAGCTGCTTTCCTGTCAGTCAGTCCCCAGCCTGTACTGGTGCATGGGGTGTTTCATCCTCAGGTGCAGGACTTTGCACTTACCTTTGTTGAACTTCTGGAGATTCCTGTTTGCTGTTTTCTTCAGCCTGTTGAGGTCCCTCTGAGTGGCCACACAACAATCTGGTATATCAGCCAGTCCTCGTGTTGTCTGCAAATCATCAGAGAGGGTGCTCTGTTCCACCATCCAGGTCATTAATGGAGATGTTAAATGGTATTGGTCCCAGTATCAGTCCCTGGGTTTACCACTATTGACTGGCCTCCAGCTGATCTTTGTGCCGCGCACCACAACCCTCTGGGGCAGGCAGTTCAGGCAGTTTTCAGTTCACTGCCCATTTATCTATCTAGCCTGCGCTTCACCAAGTTGTCTATGGGGATGTTATGGGAGACAGTGCTGAAAGCCTGGCTGAAGTCAGGATAAACAACATCTGCTGCTCTCTCCTCATCCACCAAGCCAGTCATTTGGTCATGGAAGCCTATCAATCAGGTTGGTCAGGCATGATTTCTCCTCCATAGATCCATGCTGGCTACTCCCAGACACTTTCTTGCTTCAAATATGTTTGGAAATAGTTTGCGGGATTATTTGCTCCATCACCTTCCCAGGAATCAAGGTGAGGCTGACTGGCCTGTAGTTCTTTTTTCTCAGCTTCAGTGAAGATAGGAGTGCTATTTGCTTTCTTCCGCCACTTAAAACATCAATTTAAAATATTTTCCCTAGAGCCGCATGCAAAGGACCTCTAGCAAGGCAGCAAAAGTCTTGTACTTTGCTTTCAGGCCTCATCGTTTCTCACTGTATCTCTGTATTTGTGGAAAAAGATAAAAACAAGAACAATTTAGATTTTGTTTTCTATCAGACCAGACTCAAAACAGAATGTTCTCAACTTGGAATTGACTGCATTGATAAAATGAGTTGACAATATCTATCAGCATATCTAACAGCTTGGGACAAACACTCTTACCTTCTGCAGCTACTTTTAACACAAGCCTTTATTTGGTACTGTGTGTTGCCATTCTGTAAAGCTACTCTCATCTACCATTATGAGAGAATTATAAATGCACCAGAGAATGTCTGGTGCATTTAAATGTTGAGTATCTTCTTTTATATTTTAAACATTTCTGGTGAGCATGAAAGCTACCCTTCCTTGATCTCTGGAACCCTCAGCACAAGGACATAGACCTGTTGGAGCAGGTCCAGAAGAGGGCCACAAAGGTGATCAGAGGGCTGGAGCACCTCTCCTGTGAAGACAGGCTGAGAGAGTTGGTGTTGTTCAGCCTGGAGAAGAAACAGCTCCAGGGAGACCTTATAGCAGCCTTCCAGTACCTGAAGGGGGCCTACAAGAAAGCTGGGGAGGGGCTGTTTGCCAGGGGATGTAGCGATAGGACGAGGGGCAATGGGCAATGGTTTTAAACTAGAGCAGGGTAGGTTTAGATCAGACATTAGGAAGAAGTTCTTTACAATGAGGGTGGTGAAACACTGGAACAGGTTGCCCAGAGAGATGGTGGAGGCCCCATCCCTGGAGACATTCAAGGCCAGGCTTGATGAGGCTCTGAGCAACCTGATCTAGTTGAAGATGTCCCTGCTGGCTGCAGGGGGTTGGACTAGATGACCTTTAAAGGTCCCTTCCAACCCAACACATTCTATGATTCTATGAATGCCCTTTGTCTACTTTACTGACAATGCTACCATCAAACATTGGTGGTGTCCATCTTATAAGAATCAGTCAAAATTTGTCCCTGAATTCCTCAGATGCTTGTGTTCAAATGCTGCTCAACCGGTTAAGTACACAAACATCAATGCTGAATGTTTATATTCAAATACCTATATGCTTAAAATATCCAGCCACAACGATGAAAAGTCATTCATTAGTCCTCATTAGATGATCTAACCAAGCCTGTTTTATTTATACTTTCTCTTTGCTTTGTCCAGCCTCAGCACAGGTTTCTTTACAGTTGCACTCATTCAAGTGCAATTTTTTTCTGCCTAGACGTTATATTTTGCCTAATGTAGTTTGTAAAGCATATTTATTTCAACAAAATGGTGTTAAAGACTGGACTTGTTTTTTATAGGGCAACAAAATGAGGACTTTGTTAATAAAACTTTCTATTTGGGTCATAAAAGAAACAGTAAAAATAGTTAATGGTGAAAAACTCAGTTTTGAACTGATCCAAGATTTTTATTTCAAGATTCAGGTAAAAATTTTAGCTATGTTTTCAAATCCTTCATCTGGGAAAATATGTGACTAAAAATAAGGTGTATAAAAATATGTTTATGCTCAGTAAAGATTTCTAATTATAGAATCAGTGCCTTGTAATTCACTTATAAACTGTCTTTTGGTCATAAAATTCATTATTATTTTGAGGTTCGGTAGTTCAGAGTAATGAGTTTTAGCTTCATGCAGTGCATTGTCAGTTTAGACACTTCTTATACTATCTTTCCCTAATGCTTTGGATTACGAAATCATCTGATTAAACAAGAGTCTCACCTTATGTTATTTGTAAGCAGGTCATAGCCAAAGCCAGACATGATGGTGATGTTTCTAGGATGCTTTGTGATTGCTTTATCATGGGAATATGCTACCCCAGCTAGTACCTTTGCCTTACCCACGGTGACCACCTTTGTTTCTATACCATGAACTTGTGGAGAAAAATTTGAAAGCATGAAGGAATACTCCCATGAAGGTACAAAACCTCAAAGTAAAGTAGAAGAAATAACCACATTTTTATGATTATTTTTTAAATATTATGATGGCGAAGCTAAGCATATTGCACATTTGTGGCCTGGCTTACCGTTTCTGAAGGCCTCTGACTGTTGGCACCGTTGTCCATTGATATGTATGAGTTTTTGCCCAGGCAAGAACACATAATGGAGATGCTGTGCGGGCGTATGGAATAAGTAATATGGGTTGACAATCCACCTGGAAGCATATAAGTCTGAAAGAGCAGTAGAGCTTGCATTCTGCTTCGCGATAAGCAGTGTCCAATAGATCTTCATAACGATAAATTTATCAGCAGTCCTGTGCTACCAGTGTGTAGTGCTCAGCTCTACGGTGTGAGAAGTTTGTGCATAACTGATAAATTTCCCAGTCCTCCAGCTTTCCCATGCAGCAGATTATTTTATTCGTTGTAAAGAGTTTGCAGGAGGTGGCTAAAATTTCTGCAGGTTTCATTTCTGGGATATAAGTTTATTTCACGTCAGGAATGCATTTCTCCCAGAGGCATGTCAGATGGTACCTCTCCATTAATTTCAGGTGTTCTGTGCAGATTCAAGCATTTGGATGGGCATTTGTGGAAAGAAATCACTAGCATTTTGGCAGTGGTAACCAAGCATTACAATGGAGATGGAGAAGACATGACATCACTTACTAGCAGGGCCCATAGCGACACGACAAGGGGTAATGGGTTTAAACTAAAAGAGGGCAGATTTAAACCAGATACAAGACATTTTCTACAATGAGGGTGGTGAAACCCTGGCACAGGTTGCCCAGAGAGGCGGCAGATGCCCCATCCCTGGAAACGTTCAAGCTTAGGTTGTATGGGGCTCTGAGCAGCCTGATCTAGATGAAGATGTCCCTGCTTAGTGCAGGGAAGGTTGGATTCGATGACCTTTAAAGGTCCCTTCCAACCCAAACCATTATGTGGTTCTATAACTCGGTTTTTGCTGCACTCTTGCAGCCATCATCACACTGTTGCTCTGCTGCAGGGTCCTTCTCGTGCACTACAAACTCTTGCATTTGCAGACAATGATGAAATGTATTCTTCTTCTCCTACTACTTAAATCAATCATCTTCACTGATCTATATCAGAATTGCAGAGTTTAGGAAAGTTCCTCCCAAGCTATTCCATTTGATTTGACTCCCTAAAAGTAATCATTAAACAAAATGGCCTTTATGTCCTGATATTTCCTTTTGGTGTGCCAGAACTAGATGCCAGTGTTCATGAGCCAGATATAGGTCTCAGAGAGGAGCATGGGGAGGAATGAAGACCATCCACATGCTTGAGTCCTACTAGCTTTTCTAACCCTTAAGAGAAATTCCCATCCTCCCCTCAGGTGAGTCCCCAGGGGCAGGTGGCCAGGGTTAGTGATGTTAATAGTTGATCCATGTAAAGAAAAAAACTAAGTTGGATCAAAGTGTTGCCATGTGTAGATTCCAGTTTTGTAGCTCAGGTTGCGTTCATGCATATGTATGTAAATGTACAGAAATATGTGAGAAAATGCTAATCCTATGTCCTGCTCTGACATTTTTGAGGCACTGCGTTACTCACAAGCTGTGCAGCATCAATGTAATGAACAGGTTATTGCTAAGAGTCCAGATTAAAATTTATGTCACATCATCACTTAGTACTAAAAGCTATCCTAAAAAAATGGAGACTTTTGAATTAACTTGACTCACAGTAGCCTTGTGTCTGAAATGCAGTGTTGTTCTCCACACCTTAAGCTCAAGTAGTTAAGGTAATCTGATTTTCCAGTGTGGGGTTGAAAAAGTGACATTAATATCTCCTTTAGAATTCTAAAGAAATATCCAAATCCATTTTCTTAAAGGAATGTTTCTACCTGCTAGAAACCCCTCTACTCTGCAACTTGTCTTTATTGGCGAAGGATGTTAGGACCATATACATCACAAAGTCTATTGTCCTGTTAGCTTAAAAATGCCAGTGGAAATCTTAGAATTAGTCTCAGTATTCGTTAATGAACTTCTCAATTAGGAACATCAAGAGATGTACAGAGTCATAAAGTAGCTGTTGTTTAGCCATAATACATTAATACTTTCCTGTGGTTGTTATCATTAACACATAGGTAGCGGTTCCAATACTGAACTCTCTTTCAATTCAGAAATCTTGTCTTAAGGTTACGCTGAGCCTCCCATTCTGGAAACTTGTGCTGTGCAGGGGCGCATGCAGGGGCACATGCAACCTTGCCTCTGTTATTGCTGCTCAAAAGGTCCCAAACCCTGTCCCTGCTGTCCCTGCACTGTGTTTTCTCAACCCCTGGGTATGCAGGAGGACGAAGCACTTTGCCTCCGCTCCCTTTCCCACAGGAGCAGTTCTGCTCAGTCTGGGCAAGGGCAGACCTTTAGAGCTTTTCCTGTGTTGGAGGGAAAGACTCTGAGGGGAGCCTTCTTGGGTACAAGAGGGGCTCACCGGAAAAAAACCACGATGTCCATCTTTTTATGCTGAAAAGGGGACCTGACCTGGCTCTCCGCTCAATGCCAGGCCATGGAGAAGGAAGCACAGGGTGGGTTTTCAGGGCAGAAGGTAGAGGTCAGACATGCATTGAGCCAGGCCTCGTCCCTCTCCCAGGAGCCGCGGCTGGCTGTGCTCCTGCCAGGGACTCGTGGCACTTTTTGGGCTGGGGAAGAGAAGACCAAGCGGCTCATTCTTCTGCTCCCTTCAGCATTGCCTTGGAGCTTGGTCCCAGTCCTGCAGAGAGGAGGACAGGAACGAGAGGGGACAGTGACTGGGAGACGCCGGGGGGAAGAGCAAGAGAAGCAGTGAGCTCGCAGCTGCTAAAATCTTCACCATGTCCCCGCACAATTTAAACCTATTAGTCTCATCTGTCTGCAGCGAATATGGAAAACAGTTTATTCCCTTCCTACTTATAAAAGGTTTTTGTATAAAAAGGAATTCTCTTCCTCCCGCTCAGCTTTCTGTGGGCTGTGTGATCCCTCAGCCTTTCTGTGTAGGCGATGGGTGCAAATCCTGATTATCCTTGTTTCTTCCCAGTTGAAGTGCTCTTTTCCTGAAGTGTCACTCTCAAAGGTATGCCAGCCTTACCACATCATGCTGAAAAGACAGGCTACGTTATCAGCTTACATATTACTGTCCTTTTAATAATTCCAAAGGCAGAGCTGCCTTTTTTCCCTAATGTTATGAGCTGAGCAGCCACTCATGCCGTTCTGCTCGTGTTTAGAAATGTGGCCCCGCTCCCCAGCCAAAGCAGGGATTTTGTGCAGTGCTATTGCCGGTGAGGACGGGTCTGTGATGGTGAGAGGAGCAGGGGTGAGGCAGGGAGAGGGGTAACAGGGATACAGGAGGGGCTCAGCCTTTCCAATTCTTCCTACTCTCACTACACAAGCCTGCCATTTTGCATATCGGCCACTTAAAAAATATTTTGAGGTCATTATTATCCTGTTAATTTTGTATCATGTGTGACCTCAAATTCCTGACTGTGTACATAAGTGATTAATTAACTAAAAATGCAGTTTCTGTGAACTCTTATCAGGAATTGTACCCAAATAGCTTAAGAATGCCAGTGGAAATCTTAGAATTAGTCTCAGTATAGGCTAATGAAATTCTGAATCAGCAACATCAAGAAATGGAGAGAGTCATAAAGTAGCTGTTGTTTAGCCGTAATACATTAATACTTCAATGTGATTGTTATCATTAACTAACAGGTAGCGTCATATTTACTAGGGATTGTCACTGCTTTCTGAAATATTTTCTAAAGATTTTCTAAAATATTTGGTTTCTCAGCAAGCCCAGATGACGCAAAGCTTGCTGATGTGAGCAGCGTGGATGACTGCTTGCATAGTTCAGGGAGGTCTTTTCTTGTTTGTTCTAAACTCTAGACTTCAGTCTCAGTCTGGCCACCTACAAAGAATTTGTCTTCCTTAGGGTGTATGTTGGAGTTCAGGTGGATTGACAATGTCCTTTTCATATGTTCCATTCCATTTGTTATGGAAATGAACTGTCATTTAACACGGCCCTATTCTGCACTGCACTGACCGATGAGCGGAGAATCAACCTTCTGGAAAAGAAAACAGATTAACTTTTAGCATTGGTGCCGTAACACCAGGCTAGAAAAACGGCCAGAGCCAACGCTTGTTTTGCCAAATTCCGGATAATGAAATAAATGGTACAGAGGGTCATTAACTCATATCCTAAATGATTCGTGTAAAGGAAATATTCCTAGACGGCAAAACAAGATTAGCTGTTTAATCAAACCATTCCACAAGGATGATGAGAGTTTATGGAAATTTCTTCAAGAGTTTGAAAAGGCAACAAGAGAGCCTTGTGGTTATGACCAGGTCTCCCCACCGCATGCAAGGAAACCAGCTTGGTTCAAACCCTTATGGCGTGATATATGGTAGTTTTCTGTTTTGCGAGGAAGGGAGCGTTTGAACACATTGGCAGACCTTTTACAACATATGGTCAAAACAAAAAGATCCCTCCTGTCACGGTTAAAATCTGCATTTTGAGTGCTCGGACAGTCAAAATCTGCTCAGAGGCTTATGTATGAGCTTGAATTTGATACGTTCCCTTTAGAGGAATTCTTTGCAAACAGCATATGTACTTTATTGCACAGAAAAATGTTGCAGAGAATACAGATAGAGGCAGCTGTACCGAGCATACGCAAAGGCTGCGCTCTGGGGAGGCCAGAAAGCTCGTCACTGTGATTATGCCTCTTTGAAAAGCCTTCTAATCGTACCCAGTTGTCCATGTTTTGAATGCAAATCCAGATAAGTTAGGACTCGATTCAAAGACCCTTTTTCTCTTCAGTGGGCTTTCCTCCCTTCATTTTCAACAGGCTCCCAGACTCTGCCCTGCATTTGAACTTGAATGAAGTTGCTAGCTGGATATGCCAGAACATAATAATTTTTAAACCAGGGATAAGAGAAGTCTTGTTAGTATCTGGATTTCTCATTTAGAAGACTTTCTTATAGCCTTTCTGAAGGGGGATATTTTTAGACCTAGCAAGCTGGAACCATTTTTAATCACTCATTTTTTTTTAATTACTATTCCGTGGCTAGACTTGAATCAAATATTTCTTTAGGCTTTTATTTTGAACTAGCCCGGTAATTTAAACTGTGGAAGTGACACTGGGCTCTTTTCTCTGCATCACCGTGTGAAAATTTACTGCTTTCTCATGCTCCAGCCTCTTGGTCTTCTAACACGATACCTTGGGTTAGCTGAA
Source organism: Fratercula arctica (assembly GCA_947846985.1). Lineage (NCBI taxonomy): Eukaryota > Metazoa > Chordata > Aves > Charadriiformes > Alcidae > Fratercula > Fratercula arctica. The sequence continues at coordinate 190,505,292 of CANTUZ010000001.1, forward strand.
GGTCTGATTTCAATATAGTTGTTTTTGTATGATTTCAGTACAGATTTAATACAGTTCAGTTCATTCCTCACAGGTGACCCTACGATTCCTTTCTCCTAGAAATTTTGGGTTACAACATGAAGTTGCATTATTCGTGCAATTTGCCACAATCTTAATAGTATCTGGGTATGTTATTTTTAACTTCGTCAACTGCAGTTGTTATATGAGTGAGAATTCAGCGTCCACATTCCTCTACCCCCTCCTAAAAACCCCTGCCCTTCCGCTTGTGGAGGGAAGCTGAGGTGCCTGCGCTCTAGTGGCTTGTCAAAAAGGAGATGATTAAAAAGAGAGCCATGTGAGTCTGGCTTTTTTCAGATCTAATGATTTTAAAGGCAATATTGTGATTTGGGATCCTGGTTTCCTGAGGACTTGGGCTTGGTACTACTGATGCTGTGTGCATCTTTCTACAGTGCCGCATTGGCTCTTTCCGCTGTCATTACTGAAACTGTGTTTGTAGTGTCCTGGTGACTCTGTCAGGGAGGATGTCATAAATTCACTCTTCTTATCATTCAAGACAGGTAAGGTTTTGATTTATATCTTGAATGAAACTCTGATGTGATTTTTCTGGAATTATCAACTTACTTTCTGACGGTAAGCTGAAAGGAAAGCTGGAAACATTTACCAGATAAATCTCGCATTTGCCTCTAAAGTAAGGGCACATGTAGGATGCCCTTACTTTAATCTTTTGTTTTCCATCTTTTGCATCTTTTCATACACATAATAGATCTTTTAACTAAAGTGGGCATTTACCAAATACATTTTTCAATTAATTCATCTGTTTTTATTTAATTTTTTTTTTTTACAAAAACTAATTTAAAGAGAACCGAGTCCAAGATTGAAATATGTGCTTCACTACAAGTTTATTGAAATAGATTTGACTTAACAATAGATAATGCAAGCAGAAGGTGACACACTTTCTTCATATTGAATGTGTTTAAATGTTTGTGTTGAAGTAATTCCAAAGGCAAACAACAAATACAAATATAATTTGTTTTTGCTGTCCTGCATCTTGCAATCAGTGCTTTGGATTACAGCCTTTGGGGATGGTTGCTAAATCATGGCATAAGATTACTGTTAAATAGAAAGTTAGCAAAAGTGAAATGACAGGAATTATGCCAAATTCACCTGCCATTTGTTGTTAGGTTTTGCAGCTGGGTTTTTGATTTCCAGCACCACCCGCCTGATCACCTGGTGAAGGTGTGATCTTACCGTTTCCATGTGAAGCCTCAACACTGTTATCCATTATCAGGATACTGCTCTGGCTGTCCACTGGTTTCTGGTGGAATTTAAGACATTTATTTTTAATCACAGAGAAGTTTTTAAGGCCAGGTTGGATGGGGCTCTGAGCAACCTGGTCTAGTGGGAGGTGTCCCTGCCCATGGCAGGGGGGCTGGAACTAAATGATCTTTAAGGTCCCTTCCAACCCAAACCATTCTATGATTCTATGATTCTAAGCGGCCTGGATTAGGCCGGTGTGGGAGAAACTACCAACATCTCTTAATGGCCTAAGGCAAAGAAAACCTTTCTCCTTACGTGCCCGTCAGTGGTGACATTTCAGGAAGGCTGCAAGGGTGCAGGCTAATGGGATTTTTGGAGCCTATGCTTCCTAGAGAAACAAAATCCTGGACAGAAGTTGTTCCACAAATCAATTAGTGTTTCAAAGCTCCCAGGATTTCACTGGATGTACTGTATGTATTGTACATGCTGTATACACTGTATGTACTGTATTGTTCCTGAATCACCAGGGTGACTAGAATTTTAGATTGGATTTTAGATGTGATTTTAGATGTATTTATAAAAAAACATAATCAATAACAATAATGTAGTTTAATATATTTGTGTATGATACACACACAGACGTACATCCTATGTATGCTTTTTCCACCGTTCAGGAAGGTACTTCATTTTACATGCAAACTTAACCCAAGTCAAGAAAGTACCTACAAAACTTTAAGACTGTTGAGTTCAATGAGACTAAAACCTAGATTTATGGTTAAACACGTACTTACGTGGGTTCTCAAAGAGGCATCTTCTTCTCTTTTAAGGAATAATATGTCCTTTCCCTATAATGAGACCTGCAATAGTAGAAGGAGTCCAGGTTTGTGTACAAGGTCACTGTTGATAAGTTGGGGCATTCAGTGGTCTCCAATGCTCTATATAAGACTTTAGCAAACAAAGCATTAACCTCAGCTAATGCTTTTTGCTTGCCAGGTGAGACATGGCAAAAAGAAATTGCATTAATTTAATTTCCTGTAATGCTGATGGAAGGAAAAAAAAAGGTAGGATCTGGCTTTTACTTACACAAAAGATTCTTTATGACATTTATGACTAAAAATGCATGAAACAAGAAAATTTACACCTCCTTTAATTACAGGGTCCCTTAAATAGCTGGGAGTTAAACCAGAAAACCGGATTGGCAGTCCTTGCTATTTGAATGCGGGTTTTTTTCTGGAGCTTCTGGAATCACTGAAATAAGAATGAACTTAAACTGTCATGGAAAGAAAAATGAAAAAGATAGTCAGTATTATTTAAAATTGCAGGGAAAATCTTGAAAATATGACCCTACTTCATCTTAATGGCCAAGAAACCAAGAGAGAAATAAAATGAGATTTGAGTATATTTTTAAATATCATGATTAAGAAGTGAATCTCAAGTGTCTTGAGATCTCTTACATGAAATTTTAGTACTTACTGGAAGCTGTGATACTAGAATACTGGGAATACTCAGCATCCTGATGATAGACTTGGTAGTTGAGTGGAAAATTTGCCAGAGTGAGTTGTCCTCTCATTCCCAGAGCTCATTCTGACTTTTCACATATACAGAAAGTACATGGTGATGGATAATTCTGCCTTGCTATGTCTTGTTGTCAAAGAAGCATTTTTGCCAGCAGAGAAACAGTTGCACTCATTAATCTATACAGACATATCCATAAGATGGTGCTGTATCTTAAATCTGACTGGAGTCATTTGCATTGAAAAATAAAAAGTATGTCGCAATTGTAGCTTAGGGCTCTTGTCATAAGCTGAATGTTGGTAACAATTTCTTTGGCAGGCGTATTGCAAATGTTAGTTTCCAGTCACTCCAATATGTTAATTTACATGTATTAAAATATTAGTCACAGCATCTTTGTTCAAGCTTGAAAAATCTAGAGCCAGATGAAAGGTAGTTTCAGTGGTGCTCGGAGTATGGGCTGCCAGCAGCTTTGCTGTCACAACCGAGTTTCATTCTATCTTTTTTCCTTAAAGGCAAGTGATGGTCCAGGGACTCCTCCAGACATGACTTTAATGGAAAAAGAGACAAAATGCTGCAGTGGGGGTTCTATTTAAAGGGATAAGATGAGTGATAATGGCCAAATCTGGCCAGCAAATGAAAAGACTGTGGGAGAAATCAATCTGAGACATCATAACCGCCCACACAGGCAGCGAGACCAGAAAATCCATGTGCAGCCAACACATCGTATTGCAGGATTTTGGTGAGAAGAATGGTGTCGAATGGAGGACTGGCTGGAGAGCAACCAATTATAGCATTATCCTGCTGGATTCTGGGCAGTGGATTATAGCTCAGTAGTCACCTTCCCCCACATCTCATGGGTGGAGTAATGCACAGCCAGGGCTGAGCTGCTGGTGGTACTGGGGCTCCCAGCCCAAGCCAGCCCAAGTGCTGACAGGAGGAGGGAAAAAGAGACTGCTGGAGAGGGAAAAGGCTGTCACATCTGCCAAGGTCCCTGCAATTCCACATGCGTTTCAGCTTGCAGGCTACAACCCTCCAAAGACCTTGTTGCACTGGGAATTTTGCCTGCGTGAATCATTCAGGTTTGCCCGTATATTTTTCTCCCTGCACATTTCTCTAAAGGGGTGAGATGACAGAAGCAAGGGATCAGCTGATAAATCTCTGGCTCTCAGTATAATTTATTTCCGTTATGCACTTCCGGAGTTATTTGTACATAGTCTGAGCCAGTTTTGCTCCTTGAAAATAGGAGTCACGGAAGACACAACATACAAAATGGCTGATGCAGAAGGAGAGGAAGAAGGAAAGGTGGGTTCAGTGCAGCATCGTGCTGTGGACAGTAAGGACAAATGGAAATGGCCAGTGAATTGTCCATGGTCAAGGGAGAGAGAGAGCACTTAATATCAGCAGTGCACCTGCACTGACCCAGGCTAGACCAGATGATGGAACATATCAGTAAGAGACTCATAACATTTTCCCTCTGTTTTTGAGGGTTAGAGATATTCCCTGCAGATATCATCTTCCTTTGCCTTTTTGGATAAACCTGTGACCTGCTGATTCCAGATCTGGTGAAACTCTGATTACCTCATTAGAAGGATAAAGACTCCTTTCCAGACGGCAAATGAATTTCCTTCACCAGTAAATGTTATATATAAAAGCCTGTGTGCTTGTACTCCTAACTTTGGTCCCTAGGTCGCAAAAAATTTACTACTTTTGGTGGAAGATACAGCACGAACTTGAAAGATATTACTATTTCTTTCCATGCTACTTAGCTGCTAAGCAAGAATTGAAATATCTTTGTTAATAGTACATGATCGTGTGATAACACCTCTCTGCAGGCAAGTTGGTTCTTGAACCAGTTCAGATCATCAAGGAGGAAAAGAGGGAAGCATAAGCTACTTTAATGGAGATAATATATTTTGGAGGCTAAAAATACACATATATGAAGCAAATGTAGTTTATGCCAGATTATTCATCAGATGCTATAGGATTACTTTCAAGAGGCTACATGCTAATGTAAGGCTAGAATGTCTACCTTGCATCATGTAACAGATGCCGTCAATATATTTTGGTTTACTTTAATCCTGTGAATTCTTGTGAAACACACTTCAGGAATTTTTCTTCCTTCCTATAGTGCCATCTTTCAAGCAGCATTCTGATTGCTTTTCGGTGTAGTGATGCAAGACCTGATTATAGAGACAGCTAACTCTGCTGATGTGCTATGTTATTATAATGCCACCTGATACCTCATTCATTTGATACATTAGGCAGCGTACTACATCAACAAAGCAAAGTGCTCACATCGTTTCTACAAAGATGGAATGTTTCAGCTGCAAGCACGAATTCAGGGTAAAAGCTATATATATGCAGCAGTGCCAAAATGCCCCTTGGCTTTGTCTTTTTCACTTTGTGAAACTTGTTAGATAATTCAAAACCAAGAAAACCTATTAAAAAAAAAAAAGATAAACTCATGAACTCGTCCATTATGATCTTAACATGACAGAATTCTTGGTTTGCTTTATATATCTATATAAATACACCATCATCAAAATAAGAAAAGGAAAAGAGTAAAATGTTTCTGGAATGTGTTTATTTTATTGTTTTATAAAGCATGTATCTCCAGGAGAGCTGATGACTAAATGCTGTGTTTTCAGTAGGTATATAAATGACATAGAAACAGAAGTAACTTCTAAAGTGAACTCTAAGATATGCCATAAAAGTCATAGATGCATGCAGTTAACAGTCTTTCTGACAAGTGAAGATATCAGTGTGTCACATGAAGAATTGGTTCCCTGAGCAAAGGTTCCCCCTGGAGAGATGTACACGAACAAGTCCCATGCAACAGCAAGAGCAGAAGCAAATCGCTCCTCTGAACTCAGGTTCTTTGACAGAACATAAAAGGGAGGTAGTAAATCAAGCAATTGGGTCCCATACCATTAAGAATATTTAGGTATTATCCTTTGTTCCTGATGTAGGGTTCTTGAGGACATGCCAGGCTGGGGTACAGTCTGCATCTATTTTACATCTCTTGCAGTGCCTCTGTAACTTCTCGGGTGTGACCACAGCTGGGGGACATCCCACAGCATTTCCGTGGGGTCCTGTCACTTACACCATTCCTGTCCGGGACTACAGTGTTGTGTCTCTGCATGGCCCTGCCTTGAAGAGAGACTGCACCTGCATATGGGTCAGGGGCAGAGCAGGGCCCGTTCCTGCGGGTTCGTCACTGCAGCCCTGCTCTCCTTGAGCCAGACCGCAGCTCCGATGGGCTCCCTGAGAGGCAAAGAGGGCACAGGTCCAAGAGAGGTGAGACAGCCTCATTATCGAAGTGCACATAGTGTACCTGCACCTGACAGGTACGTAACACACCTTTCACACACTGCCACTTCTTTTCCCCAGCCAGGTTCCTGGTTCAGGTTTGTTATTCATCATGTCCTGGTTTGTTGCTCAAGCTCCTGCAACTACACCCTTTCCTCTGTAGGCACCAGTGGTTTGGTGCTGGTGGAGGTCACCTGGCTGCCTGTTGCTGCTGGTTTGATATCGTTAGTGGGTTGCTTGTAGAAAGCAGAGCATAGCTGTGTAAAGTGTATGATGTTGGATTCCCATCCTCTTTGGAAGTGGACTGGGGGCTGAAGTTTGGGCATCCATCACAGCATCTTTTCCATGCACATATATGACCTCTCTGTCACAGTCTTTCTGGGAAAGGTAATTTCTGAGGTACATTTGCCTCCTCTGCAAGTGGAACTCTGCAATGGAGGATTGCTCTCCGTGACCTGATCATGGACCTTCTCCAGTTTTTTCACCTTTGCCTGCCATCACACCCAATTGCGGTGCTTTCCCTGCAAGGTCTCCTATGTGATAGTTGTGGTTCAGTTTCCTGAAACTGCTTTCCCAGAGGCACTTCTTCCAGATAGATAGAAAGTCACTGTCATCTCCAAGGTGTACTCTGGGCAGAGGGCTCCTGAGTGTTGTGACAGGCTGAGCAGCCCTGAGCCTTCTCTCCTTTCCCTCATGCTTTCATGCCTGAGTATTCCTGATGTGTTTTTCAGGCAGTCCTGTGGCTAGATAGTGAGGATGATGAGGGAATTTAGCTTTCAGATGATAACAGAGGGGCAGCTATAAATACAGATGCAGCTTTGAGCTAAACGCCTTCCACTCTGAATGAAGACAACCCTGCAGAGATGGCTCCTGATCTGCTTGTCTCTGAGACCTTAGCAGTCAGGCCTGCTGAGACCGGGGAAGTTCTTCCTATTGCCAACCGCCAGCAAAGCAAAGGAATCTCTGTCTCCAGAAGATATTGGCTTTTTCATTGTCATGTGATATTTTCAGGTTACGTAGAGGACAGTGATGATGACGTGAAGACTGATCCCATCCCAAAGCCACTGGATCCTACAGTTACAGTTTCATATTGCTAGTCTTTCCTGATGGTTCGGAAGGGGAACCTTGGTTTTGGATGAGATGTGAATTGTTTGACTGGTGGAGAATTGTCCTGTCCCTATGTGGACAGAAGACTCACTGAGAGTGGTGAAAGACCGTCATGAATTCACAAAGAACAACCAACAACCATCCAAGTTACTCAGTACTGTGACAGAGTGGAGGAAATGCAGGCGCTGAATTGGTTGTGAAAGACATGCTTAAGGTTAAGGTTCCTAGAGAAGTTGTGGATGCCCCATCCCTGGAAGTGTTCAAGGCCAGGCTGGATGGGGCTTTGAGCAGCCTGGTCTAGTGGGAGGTGTCCCTGCCCATGGCAGGAGGGTTGGAACTAGATGATCTTTCAGGACATTTCCAACCCAAACCATTCTATGGTTCTATGAAATATTACACCAGCGGTTTTCAAAGTGTGTGGACTTCCTTAAGGAGGTGAGGGAAATAATATAGCTTCATTCCTGTGCCACATTATCTGCAGTAAAATGCAATACTCTGCTGAGATAAGGGCTGCATCCAGCTCAGATTAGCAAAGCACTTGGTGGGCAGACTTTGCCCTGGGATTGGGGTAGAGAATTCCAAAATGTCTTTAGCAGATTCAATGTTGTGGAGGTTTCACCAGGTGCAGCGTGGGCCTGGGAGCACACAGCAGGACTCTTCTGAGACAAAGGCTACAACAGGCCAAGGGAGCCACGTCTCAGAGGAGAAAAGCCTGGTTTGTGCTGTGGTCAAAATGTCCTTGTTCTGCCTCTTCTATCTCTTTCAGTGTCATAGACCATAAGCATGGCTAGTGCTGCGAAGCTCAGAGGTATTTAGTGTATAGCTAAGCATAACGCAGAGCTGGGAGGGAGACTGGAAGCTGCTCTTAGTATGTTTTCAATCCATTTCACCTGGCACCCTATCTGAGAACTAATTTGCATGGACTTCAGCCTTACAAGGGAAAAAATACAGTGAAAAGCAGATTTGCTGAATTGCTGCTTAGAGCGCACACTTGAGCAGAACTTACTGTGCTCATTTGTCAGCTAATTCATTAGGGTTCACGTCATGCTGTCAGGGTGCTTGGCTGTGTTCTGTAATGGCATTTTTTTCCTCTGTTGAACAGCAATTTTGCAATCGCTGCATCAATTATTACAATGTAAAATATTTGGTATACTATTAGATGAAAAGTAAATTTATCTTGTGCTAGGAGTTGCACCAGAATATAATAAATGCACTTGATGCTCATTGGGTTTTACAGAGAGAGGCACTCGAGAAAGCAGATTGTCTAGAATGAAACTACCATCTGGAAATCTTGTCTGAAGCCTGATTACAATTGAGGTTTAAAGGGACACTTATTAAAAATAATAATAAATCTTATTTGAAGGAAATATATCTGATGGGTAATTTGAAAGCCTAACTGAATTTCAATAAATTCTGATAAAGTTGAGGTGTAAACCAGTATCTCATCTGTATTCCTTGCATATCTAATGTTCAACAGGATCTAAATAAATTTATAAAATGCTCTGCAGTACACCAGATAACTTTATTCGCATGTAAAGAACACTGATCTAGGTTATTTGAAGATTTTTAGTTGTGATAGAAAAAGATATGCTTTGTGTATTTTCAGGATTTTGTTGGGTTTTTTTGTTTGTTTTTTTTTTTTTTTTTCTCGAAAAGACCCATGCAAATTAGGTTCTTCAGAAAAATAACCGTAATCCTCCCTGGAAACGATGAGCTTGAAGAAATCTGGTTTAGAAATAAGAAAGGCCCAAAGACTCAAGCAATTATGTGATGTGTTATTACTGAGGAGCCAAGGTCTGTCACAAATGTGTGGTTTTTCATTACGAGATTTTAATAGAAAAATATGAGTCACAGCCAAGCTCTCTCAGTTTTTTGGCAGTAGTTCTTTAGATGACCCAACTGGCCAAAATTACATGTGGTTCATTCTCTTCTTCATCTGTTCTCAAAGGAGAGAAATGTGTGAAGTGCAGTGCTTTGCTTTAATGGGATTATTGTTTCAGGTTATGTATTTATTTATTTCATTTTTATTATATAATCTGCTGTTTCCTTTGAAAGAAGGTAATTTTGAAGATATTTTCTTTGCAGTTGAAGCAACATGGTGAATTTTGTTGCTAACCTTACTGCCTATGGGAATTCATGTCACATTTTCATATGCCTGAAAAATAGGAGTTCTCCATCATAATTTAGGAATGAATTCATTTTGTCCCTGAGGTATAAACCATGATATTCGTCCTGGATTTTCCAGGTGGTTTGGGCCCATACCATGGGGCATCGTTAAGAAAAGTATGGCTCCTGTGAACCTGAATGCTGCTCTGTGGGAAATCAGTGCTGCACGTCTACGCAATGGTGGTGTTCCACAGTTACCCAGGTTGTTGGAGGGATGGCAAATGCACTTTGTACTGTTGTCCCGACTCCTTCATGCCGAGGCAGGTTGCTGTAGCCCAGCCAAGACTCCATGAAGGCGTCCGTAAAGGAGTCCGGCTGCTGCTCGCCGGGATGGAGCGAGGTCTCCCAGGCAACTGAAGCCGGTTGGAGATGCTGGCTGTGAAAGTTTAGTGACACCGAGAAATGAGAGAGCATGCCTTAGCAACGGGCTCAATTGGCCAAAATGAGTATGTACCTCTAATGGCTGCACAGAAAATTCTTCAAAGTGGTTTCAACTACCTGCTAACATTGTCCTGCCTCCCCTGGACTCAGAGCCAGCCTGCTGGTCCATACGTGGGAGAGAACACACCTAAGGACCAGGCAATTTACTGACACTGACGGGATCAAATGTTTTGAAGGATGGCTAGAGCTGTGTGTCATCTGCATAGTCCTACCATGCACGTCTGTGTCATTGGCTCACCTACGGCTAGTATGGATGCGCTGATTTGGGTTCCCAATAAGCGTTGCTTTCAACAGCATCAATAGGCCTCGTTAGGGGTAGGAGACAGGTCACAGGCAAATGTAGAAGACAGATTAAATAACAAGGTGCCCACAGGGCTGTCTTAAAGAAAATCTTTAATATAGATTTCTTGGTGCTAGTATTATCAACGTAGGAAGTAGACAAGACTGACCTGAAGTGTGTATAGTACAGACACCATCCGGACTGGATGCACCACAATATAGATGCTTTAGAAAGAGGGAGGGACAACACACAAATATTTTTAAAAAAAGATTTTTCATTCAGTATTGTGCATAGCTGTATCAGTTCTGCTCTGGCAATAGTACCGTTCTCTCCCATCTCTCTTTCCTATATCTAATCATTCTCATCATCTGCCTCTGAGCTCTTTACTTTTATACAGCATCTTTTGGGGGGATAAGGAGACTAGAGCCAGATGCATCATTCTGTCAATTCAGAGAACTGCATTATTATACTTTCGTTATTACTTTCTCTACCGCTCCTTTTAAATTCTAGCAATTTGTTTGCTTCTTAACTGCTCTCACAGACAGATCAGAGATTTGTATTGCATTGTCCACAATGATTCCTAAGTCCATTTCCCGAACGGTCACAGTTAATTTAGAACCAAGTAGTGTGGCTGCATGGTTCAAATTGCTCCTTCCACTGCTCATTAACCTCACATTTATCAACTTTTAAGAAAAGCTTAATCCTTTTGCTGTTAATAAGATTGCATGAACATAAGAATGGAGAAAATGTATATACTTGTATCATTTTAAGAAAGGAGGTATTGAGATCTCAATTTTAAATTAATCCCCTATCAAATCAGAATGAAACCCTGCTACTTACTGTGTGAAAGCCAATTACTTTTGTTCACCGGCCCTTAGAAAGTCCTTGATTGCCCAAAAAAAAAAGAAAAAAAGAAAAAGGGAATTTTCAGGTTAACTTCAAGAGACTATTTGTATAGCCCTTTTAATAGAACAGAAAGGACTGATAAAGAATGATACATTCAGTATATAATGTCTGAGTTAAGTACAAATATTCCTAAAGTAATATATGTAATTGGGGCCATATTCCCTAACGACTGTCTGTTTTTCCCCCAAGATCAAGCAGCTTTCACATTTCTGCTGCTTTTTCCTGATTAACATTCCAAATTCTGCTCTCCCTCTCCATTAAAATTCCTGCCCAAGGCAATGGAGTTTCTCGCCCTAATACTCTCTCTATTCACATCAGCATGACCAAAAGGGTGCTCCAAAATTCATCTCTGTCTCCAGGGTCTCTAGTCACGTAATTCCTAAGTTACTATCTTTCCTCTTTTTATATAAAACTGAATCTTGCCTTTGAAGCCCTGACATATAAATTTTGTCCCAAGAGAGCACAAGCTATCTCTTGTGCTCTCAGTTAATCTCTTTTGTCTTTTCTGCTCCCGACACTCTTCCAAATCACTGTGGCTTCACAGGCGTAAGCAAAGCAGAATCTGACCTGCAGAAACATTGCACCAAGCAACATGGCTGGAAGAAATCAAAAGGATCATGGTGTGATTCCCAGTTAACAGGTTGCCTTTCCAGGGGCGGCCATTTGAAAAATTTTCTGCTCCATTGTAAAGGAATATTTGATGTAGAAGTTGCTGAAATGTTGTCATTTTGCAAAATTATTTTCAGCAGGATAAAATGATGCATAAAGAGCTAGTGAGCTGTGTGAGCTTTCCATGCTTAATTTTTACCCATTTGATCAATAGACTGTATTCTTCCAGACTGTATTAGACTTCTCTCATTTCCTAGAAATAAAAAGGCAGTCATATCATAGGAGATGATGTCATTATTATTTCAGTAGAATTTGCTTTTAATGTGATCATATAAAAAATAAATACTGAAAATTCTGCACTGCCATGGATAACAACTGGCTTGTCAACTTTTCAGAAGTGTTACCCATGGAATGAAAAAAACCCCCACAACTTAGCCTAATTTTTAATGTAACAGTGGTAGGAAATGGTGAATATTTTTATTTTTTTAAAGTCTCTTTATATTTGTAAGCGTAAAAATCTCTTAGTTTGACCCACATGGTAATCTTGATATATCATCTGTCAGATTCTCAACTGGTAGAAGTGAATTTAGCTCACTGAGTGTAGCAGGTCTGTGTTTTTTCACCCCAGTTGTATAACTTACCCAGAGCAAGAACATGAATGTAGAAGGAAGGCCCAATTTCGTCATTATTTGCACTCTTCTGATATGGATGTTGAAATTATGAGCTACACAGTAGCTGTAAGCCACGGGGGGAAGTCTGGAGCCTTCACAGCTGCTGCTCTGGAGTTGGTGAAACATCTCTTGGAGTGTGTGTGACCAGTCATGGCCCTTCATAGCAGTTACCCGCTTTTCAGCTGCCCTCAGTAGGATTGTGGAAAATAAGAAGAGTTTGATCAGGCGAGCGATTGATGCATTGCAAATATTTTTATAAAGGGTAAGCAACAAACTCTTGTAGGTCCATTTTCATATCTACAGTCAATGAGACAAAGTCTATCAGGTGATTGCTGACTGTCCCTTGGATTAATTGCTTAGACAGATTAATTGGCTTCACAAGCTCTGTGTGTCAGCGTTGCTAAAACACCCCAAGGAAAAGACTATGGCAAGCTTTGAAAAGGTGAACCTAGAAACATCAGCGTGTAGCTGCTGTTTTAAGTAAATACCGTGTTCCCATTGTAACAGACACAGCAATGACCTTAACCCACTGCCCAGGTTTCCCATGTGGGGTGCTGGGCTGGTTTCTGGGAATTCACGTACTTTCCCCAAAACTTCTTTGGAAGTCCTTATAGGATTTGAGGTGAGCCCTCTGAAGCATGTCACTGAGCAAGAGGGCTTTGAAGGCCAACGAGAAGGCGGTGGAGCTCAGTTCTGAAGTGAGAACACTGCTATGGACTCACTGTCCTGCAGGGAAGGCTCAGATGTCCGTATCATGTGAGGACCAGAGCAGTTTGGCAATTGGGTGCTTTTGCTTTCAGTAAGCCACTCAGCTGATTGTACTCCTGGAAGGATTAGGAAAAAGCCTTCCCTGGGAATCCTCCCAGGTTTTGTTTTCCTAACCCTTCCTTTGCTCACGTAGGCTTTCCCCGAAGTGAGGATGATCGAGATCGTAAACCTCCCTGCAGACCTATTCCTAAAGTAAACAAATAAAGAAGAACAATATTGTCAAACAGGCATCTAGGAATTGGACAGTTGGTACTGGAATTAGCTCACAGCCATCTGGCTTTGAAAGGAGGAATTGGCTGGCAGTTCAGCTCTAAAAGAAACAAACAATTCTGGGTATTTCCCCCCCCCCCTTTTATTTTTTATTTGTAGGCACAGAAAAAAAAAATCGGTTCATTTTGACTATATTGAAGAAATCTGTCTCTCACAGTGTCTGAAATAAAAGATCACTGAAGACTAAATTCAGACTGAGATGCCTCCTGTTTTACTGGTAATTTTTCTTAATAACTATTTATGGCTTAAACAAGCCTTTTTAAATTATATATCAGTGACATGCTCTCAGGCCTATACTGTCCCCTTCTTCCAGGGAAAGGGGGTGAAAATCTCTGTAAAACTCCCCCTTTAGAGGAAAATGCCTGACTCTTCTGTGGGGACTGAGCAGCCATGCAGAAGGGATGGACCATGCAGTCGTGGGCGACACAGACCTAATCCTGCCCACCCCAGTCACTGGAGTCTCCGGATCAGTGTCACTCATTTCTCACATATTGCCAGCATGCCTAGCTCCAGCCTTCTTGTGCCTCCTGAGGTATGAAGCAGCATGGTGTGGAAGACGACAGGGCCATTGCAATCAGCGTCCTCCACCCAGCTCATGGCCCGTGCTGTCCATGGGTGGTGGATGGCCTTGGCCACTGATGCCCATGAGGCTGGCTCCAAGGTACGTCTCCTGCGGGCTGAGCGTGCTCTTCTGCTTCCCTCTTTTTGAGAGAACATCTGATGTTTGATAAAAAATTCAAATTCATGCTTCTGTGCCCACTATTTCAGGCCACACACAAACTTCCCACAACATTCTTCAGAGAGCGGGCCTTATCCAGGGATTAAAGATGTCAAAATCTTTTTTACTTACTTCACTGGTTTAAGGCTGGGCTCCTTGCTTTGGTTAGAAGCTCCTCAGATGGACTGGGGAAGTGATAAGGCCTCCAGTGCACTGTGTGATGATTTCTCTTCATTTGTGTGTGGCATTTTTTGTCAGTGGCACTGCTTTTTTTTTTTTTTTTCATTCAACCTGCACATCACTTAGATTGCTTGAAGCCATTAGACTTGATGATTTCTTTGCAAAATGAAGTGGAAAAACATATTCAGTCAAGGCCAGCCTCCGAAGAAGCCCATTGTTTGCAGTGGTTCAATTTAATTTAAAACATATCACATCAGTTTCTATTGTTAAGTTTAGTATTTCAGCACTATGGAACCTGATGAGATGAAATTGCATTTTCACTGTAAAATCAGATTTAGCTCTTTGAGCGATGAACTGGTGAGGGATTGTATTTTATTATGTATATTGCAAAGAAAAGAGCATGCTTTGCCACACAATAGGAGCTTGCACACAGCCAGTTTTGGGTTTGGTTTTTTTTCTTTTTCTTTTAATACACTTTGGGGTGTGAGTGTCGTTGGGTCATAAAGTGCCAGCACCTCTAAGTTTTATGCTCCCTAACTTTGCCAGCGAACTTGAATCTACAAAATGGTTACCATGCTCCTTTAAAGTGTTATGTTGTTTTCATAACCTTGGATTTTCCAGCACTCTCTAGCTGAATATTGTTGTTTGTTTAAGTGTAGTGAGATTAGCTGTCCTTGAAAATATCACTGGTGGCAGTTTGATCCTGTAGCAGAATGCCAGGAGTCGAAGGACGCAAGACCATCCTTTACACCCACCAGATATAATTACACATTCTGCAGCAGGTATATTGTTTCGGGCTTTGATTTAGGAAAACATTCCTAAGAAAGACAACTTGGATAGATGCATATATTTAAAAAACACTGGCCTAAGGAGTTCATGTTTTGGCATTTACATAAAAATGTGTTTAAGTGCATATATTTTCCTGAACCATGGCCTTAGATTTATTCCCATTAAAGTCCAGCAACTGAACCAATGTTGGATACCTAGACTTGGGTGGCCCAGTAACCCCTTTAACAATTTGAGTCTGCCCATTTATTATGTTTACAAACTCCTTGAAACACTGAATGACTTACATTTTTTTAAAACTGCAGGATCCTCGGGATTTCCAACATGAACATGCTTTCAGTTACAAAACAGGAATTTATTTGTTTACATACAATTTGAAAATTGAGGTTTTACAGATTTGAATGCAGAAGATGCTTTTCCATAGGTAAAACTTATGAAAGGTTGATAAGCCATTTGCTCTATATGGGAACCCAGATTTTTTAATTTTTTTAAAAAATATAATTACATGAGACACAAAATCTATTCAGATATTAACAACATGGTTCTTCTGTGATATTACTGCCTTTTTATTTGTAAGAAATTAAAGAAGTTCAGTGCAGCTTGGAAGAATTCAGTCTTTTGATCTGAGGGGTAAAAATTAAGTATGGAAAGCTCATGCAGTGTAAGATTGATCAAACTAGCAATTCCTTTTTCTGTTCCTGCTTGAAATTTGTGGGAGGATTTTTTTTTTTTTAATGTTACAATTGCCAGAGGTCTTTAAAAATTGGACTTGAGGATTAGAAAGCTTCCTCAGAGAATGAAATCAGCTGCTACAGATTTAGGGCCGTTTACCTGAGACTAATCTATTAGCAAGTTTGTAAAATATAATGCCGTTAAGCGCTCTGAGAAGTGTACAGCTTGAAAGTCTGTTTGAGAACACCACGAAGTCTAACAGCTATGTGCACCCTCAAGCCAGCTAGTTTTGTTTGACTTATTTCTCCTTTTTTCCCCTGTAGCTGCAGCTGTGAGTCTCTGGACTCTTGTAACGCACATCTTGAACGGTTATTTATGACCATAGCAACATACCACGGGCAAAAGTATAAATTAATAGACCACTTTGATTTAAGCACATCATCATCATCATTTTGCACAGCTTGCATCACCACAGAAGCAGAAAAGTACTTGGAGAATCTGATGCCAGGTATAACCCACTTTCTGCATGCTCCAGTCCTTTGCTACAGTACCTACTTCATCTGTCCCAAAGTCCTGTGCCTCCAGCAACCGTTCCTGTCATCACCAGAGCTGAGGAGCTGTTGCATTCCATATTTATGCCACCTCTCTCTGTGCATAACTGTTTTGATTTACATGTGGAGACCCATAATCTTCTCTCTCTGCTACCAGGAATCAACTTCACTCAGTTTTGAAGCATACATCTGTGTTTTTTCTCAAGTACCTTTGAGCAACCAGCTGACCAAGTGCTGGTCTGTCAGGACATTCAATGAATGTCAGCCACCTTTATAAGTTTTAAGGAGTTAGTAAACCTATACCAGGTCTTTTAACTCATTTGTTTTGCCCCTACCAGATTTCCTACCCTTGTATTGATTGCTGCTGCTTCCCTTTTTATTCCTCTTAGTTTCTCCCCAGTAGAACTCTCTACCTTGTAATGGTATTCCTCAGTGCTAAAAAAAAGAAACTCATCATTAAAATATTAAATGAAATAGCTAGACTGCATTTTTATTCATATAATTGCTGTGCTTATTGTCCTGGGATATAACTCAAAATGGTAAAATTTCATCAGAAAAGGCAGGTAGGTGACTTATCTGAGTCTGTATATCCTTCTGTCTATCTTTCACATCTGGACTGTCATTTTGTTCTATATGGTTGTCCAATTCATGTATCACACACACACAAAGTGATGGTGACAGATACAACTGCTACTTGACAACCTGTCCCAGACATTAATTTCCTTCTGCATTAAAAAAAGTGTCATCTGAATATCCTCAGGACTTGCTTTTGCTAAAATTAACGTTTATAGTGGTTGGTCCTCAGAAATTCATGCCAATCAATCACAGCTGTAAAATAGTTTAATATAGAAGGCATTTCACAAAAGTATTTTCTCCAAGACTGTCTCTTTCTAACCCTCACCCAGATGGCATTCTTTAATGAATAACATTGAGAGAATAAATTAGCCATTTTCAGGAGTGAGGATTCACCATCATAACAATTTGCAGAAAAACAATTAAGAAAAACTGAAAAGTGGCCACAAGTGAACAATGGCAACGTGCCTTTCTCTGAAATCTGTCAGGCAGGATGTTGTATAGAACAATAATGTGAAATATGGACTATATTTCCTAAATAGTACTAAGCATTATTTTATTTCAGGAAACCAAGGGCTTCTCAAGCCTTGTTTTTCCACAGCAGGAATTTCTCTACTGGCTGTTTCTTATCCCTGAGTTGAAGTATTTTACATATCTGATGGTTTCTGTTTGTCGCACCATTTGCGTGCAGCTCTCTACTTTGTGCACCACAGCGCTTCGTTAGCTAAGCAGTCAGAGACAACTTTAACACAGGATTGCTGTGGAGAAAAAAGACTAGATATGGTTATTATTAAGCAATTACAGGCCTGGATATCTCAACCAATTACCATGATCACAACCCTGTTCTGCCTATTGTGTGCAACCACCCTACCTCCAGCTGTGATCTTGTCAGAGCTCGTAAGCAAAGCAGAGTGGGGCTGGTGAGGCAGCAAGATGGATTTACTCTGGAAATAAGGCAGAAAAAAATAACACAAAATGGTTTGGTAATTCAGAAGGTAGCATCTCATACACTCAGAGTTGCCGGCTTACAGAGTTCCATCCTGAAACCTGTGGTAGTGCCATTTTTCTTGACTTCTGATTTTCTAGGCTAATAAAGAAAAATAGGTTTTAATTTATTTAAGGAATTTCTAGGTAGAAAAAGGAGATTTGAAAGATATCCCAACTGTAAGTATTAGTAAACAACCCCTTCCCCTGTTACTCTTTTAAATACTCTCACAGTCTTGATGGCTGACTCCTGAGCTTTGAATACCTGGGCAAAAACGGAGCACTCTGCGGCGTTACCCCTCTGGTGAGACGTAGAGCCACAGTGCTCACCCCCATTGTGCCATTTGCATTTCTGACCTTACACTCCCCACCTCTGCCAGGAGTGAAACACCGGACCCCCCTGTGCTTCTGGAGGACCTTGGGCAACAGCCTCTCCTGTGCCAGGTAAGTCAAAGGCTGTATTTTTCTACAACATCAAGCCAGACGTTGCCGTAGGAAAAGCTATCTCTGCCACCGTTTCCCATGCCTGCTTCTTCTTATCCTCACATCATTAGTTCCCTTGTACTAAGTCAACCTCCCGTCAGCTGTGCAACAAAGGACTTATGATCTGAAGTGGGTTAAAACACACCACACCAGAAAAAAAAAAAAAAAAAAAAAAAGAGATGAAATATCATAATAAAAAAAAGCCCAGATGATAAACTAGTTTTAACACAGTTTAATGGTCCCAGAAAGCTTACGGATTTTACAAACCATCCTCGCAGCCTTCTTAAACAATAATAACAATAATGTCTTAACAGCAAAAGCAACGTATAACAGAATTGCAATGAAAAACAAAGAAAAAAGCAGTAACTGAACATTCCTCTGAACACCCAGGAGTGACCCGTCATCTAACTGGGTCTGACATGTGGGATCAGAAACTGGAAAAGAAGCTGCTCCGTGTGAATGTGTGTGCTCCAGCCCCAGCCGGGAGGCAGCGTGAAGCCAGCGTCTGGTTTCCCCGTGTCGGACCTGATGGGCCTGCTGAGAAATGCTTTGCTCCCAGGCAAAGTGCTGGAAGCGTTCTGTCAATTTTATTGAATTGATTTGAAAGGTCTTCGAGTCATAATTTCTTCCTTTGTGCTGCGAGGCAATTCATGCTACGGTTAATTGTGGGCAGAGCTGAATAGTTTACATTAGGACTATAGTAACAGTAGGGCAAAGGTTTGCTGAAGAATGACGTGGCTACTAGAAATTGAAGGTGCCTCATTGTAAATACTGCAGGCACAACAGTCCCCAGGCAAAAGATTTGACGAACCAGAGAAATCCTTTGTCATGTAACAGTCTGCAGCATTCTTTCATGTAGTGGAAAAAGATACTTCAGAAGTCGGAATAAATACAAGATAAGAAGTCCTCACACACTGTTTTGGCTTTTCTCTTCCAGATTAAAAGACTGAAGTGCTAGAACGAGATCCTAGAAGTTTTGTATTTGGCATGTGGCAGATTATCCCTTTGCCAGAAGTAAACACGTCAAGCTCCCTGTAAAGACTTCCTCGCAGCTTTGGCAGAAAGAAAAAAAAGCCGAGTCTGAGCTGGAGGTGAGGGGTGCAGAAGATTATTGCATGCAGCGACAGAAGCATATCGGGAAAGGCTATGTTAATTGTAAAGATTTTCTATCTTACCCCTATGCAATCTGAATTACATTAGGTCTTCTCCAACACCTGCACAGACAAAGCCTATAAAGGAAAAAAGGTGTCAAGCACAGACGTTAACTTTGCAATCAGCTGCAATGACTGAAGAAGTTATTAACCCAAAAGCATTTCTTGCAGCCTCTCTTCTGGGGATACTTGCTTCCCAAGCTCTTCTGCTGAACAGATGGGATCACACAAGTGTTCTCTTTGGAGCAGCTAAAGAGGTGATCTGAGTTAATTTGGCTGATTCTGCCTGAATTGGATGATGAGCAATTCACCTCTCATTCCACCGGAGCCGGAAAAGCCGTGAGCTCCAGCTGGTGCATCCATGCGGGTGTGCGGCTCCAGCTGGCTCTGCAGGGGCAGGTCAGCTCTGGGCTTTGAAGCGAAGTCCACACATTCAACCTAGGTCATTAGCAAGGCAGAGTTAAACCCCGATTTGGTTAATCAGAGATTGTTATCTTGGTTCAAACACTGCACTGAGAAAGGTCATCATTTAACTGTTAACATTTTGGTCCTCTGGGTCTGTCCCTTGAGTTCCTCTCTTTCATACCTACAATTACTTGTCATATATGTAATTGGTTTTGAATATCCCTCTGAATGACAGGGAATATTGCCTTCCTCTTAGACCATCAGTCATATTAAAATTAGCTCATTTTAAAACCGTTGACACTTACATGAAAAATATGTTTTTAATGTAACTGTCATTGCTTACTGCAGCTTGATTTTAACTCAGACTCTGTAACGAATTAAAGCATTTAGCTAATGAAAGCACATCCAAGACTACGAGAATAGTAAATATGGTGTAGAATTACTTATACTATTTAAAGCTACGCTTTGTTACAAAGCATTATTCTGCTTGTTTTTTTATACCAGTCTGCACCTGGGTGTGCTGACCTGTAGGTAATACCTCTTCGTACCTGCAGTCTGTCTGCCTGATTACATATTTTTGATGCACACAATAAATAAGGGCTTCAAAAATCTTCAGGAAAAGAATGAAACGTTCATGTAAAAAGATCCTAAGCTCGACTTTGCTTTCTTTTGTGTTCATGTTGATGATGAAAGCGACTTCAGCCAGGACTCAGGGTGTTTCACTAGACAAGGAAACCTATTTCTGTTGGCAGCTATGCTGAGCAGAAGAGTGCCGTCTAGTCGCCTGGGAGGCGGTGATTCCCGGTGCCGTTGTGTGACCTGTCTGAGCGTGGGCTGCAGTTCCCCACAAAGTCAGTTCATGGCTGCTATGACTTGGTTTTATGGAGGACTTCTCTTAAACTGCTGTTGTATCAGTAGTAATGAGGTTGTTTCAGACCGATTTTTCTTCCTGCTGTTTGTTGAACACCCTGACCACTAAAGGAAATAGAGCTGAAAAACTGTTCACAGGGTTTTAAATGGGTGATTGTGGTTATAATCAAGAATCATCATGGACACACCACCCTGATAACACAAAGTAGATTTGCTTCTATGAACTTATGCAAAATCCCAATTTTTTTCCTCACCTGATTGGATAAATTGCATTCCTTTAGTTAGCAGAGAGCAGTCCCACACAAACCAATGTATTATCCCAGTACAGAAATTAAGAGTCCATTACTGAGAACAGACGTTAAGACTAAGGCAGCTCTCCTGCTGTGTGACATAACTGTGTTTCAGTTTCATTTGCTTACTCTATCTTACTTCTTTATCTTGTAGATTTAATAAGAGTCATCCAATATTGAATTTGATGAATATTTTAATGCACCTTTCACGGGTAAGCTTTATAGAGTACAAAGTGAATCTAAACTGGTAACTCTAAAGGTTAGAGTAGAAGTATCTGCGAAAAAGCCCAAAAGTTGGAATCGCTCATGTTGATACATGAGTGCAGATATTGGTTTTATTTTTAGAAGGTGTAATACATCATACAAGACTTTATATATAATTTGTGGTGAGGAAGGATTCCTGTGATTAAGTGACAGCACTTGATTTTTACTCAACTAAAGAGGTACATGGTAGGAACTAAATGGTTCTTGCATACTGAAAACCATACTCAGACTGAAACCATGTTATACAGATTAAAAAAAACCCTACAATGCACAGACTGCTTCCCACTGTCCTTTGATCTCGTTAAAGTTCAGAGAGTCTACTGGAACCATTAAACAAAAGAATTAGGATTCAGATCTTGAAGCAGTTATATTACTTCCGTCACCACGGTGCCCAGGAGCCTGAAGCCCTGTTTATCCCAACAAACAGAGCACATTAAAGGTGGCCTCTCAAGTATGACATAAGAAACAGCAGACACGAGGCAGGGCAGTGACAACAGCCAGTGATGACTGCCATTGCTGGAGATGTCCATCGGTAGATTCATGCAAGTTTTGGGGGGAGAAAACCCAAAGATGCCTCCTTGAAAAATTAGCAAGTGCATGGTGGAAGCTGGTGTTATGGGAAATCAAAGCTGCAAGTCAACTCCCGACACTGAATAAGAGGTTCAGGTGGAATAGACAGAGGCTGGGAGGAATTCAAGACACATGGTGTATAGCTGGAGAGCACCAAAAGGAGAGTCCACAGAGAGACAGAGAGGAAAGTGATGCTGCTGTAACCACAAGTCAGGAAGGTGCTCCTCGAATAAGAAGTTTGATAGGTAAGACACATGTCAAAATCAGCAAAAAATATGTCACAGCAATCAAATTTTGACATCATAAGAATCTGACCAGATATCTAGCTGCAGGGTAGTAAGAAAGTTTGTAATTTAGAAATATTATTTAGAAAAACTGTTGGTGTTTTGGAATTCTTGACAAAGGTGCTGGCTATGCTATGGGCTTGACTGACAGGCAAGATGGAGGCGGTTTCCATGGTGATGACCAAAGGTGGAGGAAACATAAACATAGACAGGACCAACTACCACATTAGCAGACTAAAGGGCAGACAAAGCAGGAGAGGACTGAGAGCTGATGAGAAGTCATTAAGGCTTACAGATCTGAAGTCATAGAGAGGTTGAGCAGAAAAAGTTGATGAGGCCAGGATGGGCAGCCACACCGAGATGTGGGAGACCGAGGAGAATCCAGTAATGAGGAGGTCAGAGCAGAGCAGGGCTTCCTGAGAATGAAGGCAGCTGAGGGTAAAGCAATAAGCATGGAGCAGTCGAGTGAGTGTTAGAAAGCCCTGTAATCACTGAGGGTGAATTTGTCAGATTTTTAAAGGGGGTGCAAAACAATGCGGCAAGCTCCTGAAGTTCAGCGAGAGGTGTAGACTGAATCTTAATTAAAACAGGGAGAATTTTAATGAACTAGCTGATAATCTATGGTGTTCCTTCTAATGGGCTAGAAGACGTTGTGAGAAGGTCCCCAAGTATCAGCTAATAGTTGGCAGGCAGATAGGGCAGAGCTTAACCATAGGAAATGGGAGGCCCTGGGAGCACGGCATCTAGGCAGGTGAGACCACCACAACATTTCTGCTCAAGTAAAGATGCTATGGCAGAAAGAATAGAAAGGATTTTAAAAGAAATTACCACTTGGACTCCAGAGAGACTGAAACACTCTCCATAAGTACGTGAAGCTCCTCTCTGAAGGCCTCAGATACAGAAGCAAACAGAATTGCAGCCCTGTGCAGGACTGATGGGTGGATAACTGCCCTTGTCTGCAATAGGGCTTTCTTGGCCAGAGGGCTTTGTGGGCTGTGAAAATGCAAAGTTCCTAAAGTCATTTTTTCCTGTGTGTCTCCAGAAGGTGCGAGCTTCTTTAAGTGGAAAGGGTAAAAAGAAATAAAATCTGCCTTGGTCTCTGTAAAGACCATATGGTAACTAAAGAGCTATGTCTCTCCTGTGCCTGACAGGGAAACAGACAATATTAATAGTAGTAGTAGTAATGATAAAGTATGAGTAGACTAGTTGTATACATATATCTATCCAGCTATGTATATGCATCTTGAGATTATGCAGTCCTATGCTTATAAGGGACCAACTCATCAGCTAGTGCAACTCTATTAACATCCATCAAGCAACAAGTAATTATATGCAGAGTGTATGGCTCTTGTGCTTAGGGTTTTTTCACTCATTTTGAGGTGAGGAATCTGTTCTTCTTTGCAGGGACTCTCATTCCATTCAGGAAAACAAATAAGGAAAGGCACTGATAAGTCACTGATTTTAACGGAAACTGCCTGTGTGGATTCACCGTTCATAAAATACTTCTGTAGCACCAACTCTTTAACTCAGTGGTGTTTGCTCTGTAATCCATTATATTGTGTGATCACAAAGTATGTTTTGTTAGCAACAGTAGTTCACAGAATTATTCTAAGCCATAACAACACAGATATATTACAGTTGTAATTTTCTTTTGCGTTTAGACACAGAATCATTTATTTCACATTGTGTGTCTTATACTGGGGGAAAAACTATTCCAAAATGGTATTTTCAAGTATATATTTAGTTTTCTTGGTATGTTTTCTTTGCAGATGGTGAAAACATTTCTCACAAGGATTTAGTAGCAGCTAAAGGTTAAAAAAATTCTTAGTGCTGAGATGGGCTGAGCATAATCAAAAGTCTGGAGGTGTGGTGGAAGATCTGAGCCTGAGTGTGTGTACTGTGAAGGCTGTAGCACAGTGGCTATGCATGGTCTGGCCACCTGCAGACATTACATCTGGGCAAATCTGATCGGCGTCACTCTTCTGTGCACCCTGGTTTTCTCAGAAAGGAGAGAGAGTGGCCAGGCAGGGCTCTCCAGTGGGGCGCTGAGTCTTGGCATCCAGGTACCTGTGTAACAGGGACCCGTGTGGGTGTACAGTCCATAGTGGTGACATGTCCAGCAAGAGTTCACATTGGCCAATAACCTGTCATTGTTACTTCATCTTACAAACCTGTGGCCTCAGGTCTAGTTAGGTAATACTTCTTGTTCTGCTCTGTAAAAGCTAGTGGTCTCTTGGTCAGACTATTTCTGTGATATTCTTTATTGCTTCGTTTTCTTGCCGACCTATTTATTTGTGGTCATGATCTCACTAGATATAGTGAATTCAAATGGAAAACTTTAAGGACCACAGAGGCGATACTAGAAAAAGTACTAAAAATTTCATGAGTGGCCATGTTCTGTATTGAACCAGTCCCCTGGCATGGGCTTGCCTCCTAGAAATGCTGCCTCTTCAATTATAAATTAAGTTAAAGGTTTACTACTTGCAAGAACAGAGCTGTACAAACCTTCCCAGATTCAGTCTGAAAGAATGTGTATGCCTTTGGTTTCAGATACGCAGACTTAAAGGTGTCTTGTGCCAAGAAACGGGGGTGAAGCAGGCAGACCTGGTTTGATTTCCTGCCTGTGCCACAGGCTTCCTATGCAACCCAAGATAAGCTACTAAGTTCTTTGTTCATTATTTCGCGCTCTGTAAAATTCTGATAATAATGCTTCCTTTCCCTTTGTATGCTCTTATTCTTACCTAATAAAACATTATGGTTCCTGCTTTAATGGGGCTGGTGTTGCACTTATGTATTAAACAAGCATATGAATACAGAGCTCCCTTTCCAAGACTTCATATCTATGCGTATTCAGGACTCGCTCATAAATGTAAATTGGCCTTGAATGTGAGTACTTGCACAACCCATCTGCCTGTTCAGCTGGTTGCAGGTATATTCAGGTCTGGGTACTGATCTGGAGTTGTTTCCAGCTGGACTTGATAAACGGCATAGCAGTTTTCTGGACCTAATAGTTCAATCAGAATTAAGCTAGCTTTTTCTTTATTTAACATCCATAATCAAGTAATTAGGATGGTTCATTTCACCATGTATGTCTAGGTTGTTTATCTGAAATGTATTTGGTTAGAATCCTTAGAATCTAGTTCTTCCAGGTTTCTAGTGCATTACGCAGGGGAACCAGTAACTTTGGAAATTGAGAGGTTATTTCTCTCTCTGGTTCCCTGGAAACTCTTAGTTAATAAAATTTTAATGTAACTAACAATCAACTGGGAATCCTTAAATGGTGTTTTCATGACAAATGGTACCTGCTGTGAATGGCCAGACTGCGCTTTATGATTTTTCTCAGACAATTCCCTTACAACCTTAGAGTCCTGAGTCATTCAGGAGGAGTGAAATATGTATGGCCAACATTGATGAAAAGCTCATTAAAATGATCACTATTAGTTAATGAATAGAAATACATTTGGATCCAAGGCTGATAATGTGACTAAGCTGAGGAAAGAAGTATTTACATCTCTTCACAAAAACCATCAGAAGTGAAGATTTTTATCAGGTAGCCTGACTCACCCAAATTTGAGAAAATATATGTATTCTCTCCCCAGGGTCTCCTAGTAGCCTCAGGGGCTATGACTTTACCCTTTATGTGCTTTAATCCCCAACAGCCATGTAGGTGTTCATTTGTACATAAACCAATGCTGTGTTCTGGGTCGGACTTGGCTGTAGACAGAAGGATTGATCTCCGACACAGGATTGTTGCCAGTAGGGTAAATGACATCTCTCAGCTGTGTCATTGCCATGTGCCAAATAGTGGGACAGAAGCAGGGTTGTGTAACCCCACTGCCTTGTTAATACTCTTGTTTTATTTCGGAATGAAAAGGTGCTCTTTGGTTCTCATCATTAAAGCAATGAAAAATTTTTTCTATGGTTTGGACTGGAGAAATATTGGTCCTTAAAAAAGGTTGCATTTTATTACTTTGTTATGCATGGACCTGATCTGTTGTGGCATATTCTAAAAATAAAAAAGTCAAAATTTCTCACCGCTTGAGCCTAAGAAATCAAATCAGCTGTTGGTCGACTGCATATCTTACACTTAAGATTTGTGTATTAGACTTTTATAATTTTATTTGCTTACATGTTTTAAGGCTTTGTTAATGTCTACCTGCTTTGTTTGGCACATATCAAGTAGCACAGAGTGTCATGGAGGCTACTAATATAACTTAGCTCAAAATGCTTATTATGTACTTTAAATATTTTTAAATATTCCCTAAATCCAAAGTACAGACTGCATCTTGTTGTTTGACATGCAATAGAACTGCAATTCCATTTGTTTCATATTGGCACAACTTTTTATTGTATTTTGCTGTGGAAACCATAACCTCTGTCCTAGTCCTCATCTCATTTAGAAAGTTATCCAGTCCATGAAAACTGCCAGTATAGGTTTAGAAACTGTTGTTTTCAGTTTCCTGTAATGCAAGTAACCTCCTTGAACCACAGGTGCCTCCAACAGCAGAACTGTGATAGGGAGGAGGCAAAGGGTGCAAGACACTACAAGAAGCTCACATACCTCTTGAAGCAAAAAGGTACTAGACTAAGGTAACAAGGTTGTATCATGGAATCATAGAATCATAGAATGTTTAGAGGTGGAAGGGACCTTCAAGATCATCTTGTTCCAACCCTGCTGCCATAGGCAGGGACACCTCCCACTAGATCAGGTTGCTCAAAATCCCATCCAACCTGGCCTTGAACACTTCCAGGGATGGGGCAGCCACAACTTCTCTGGACAATCTGTTCCATTGTCTCGCCACCCTCACAGGAGATAATTTCTTCCTCATATCTAATCTAAATCTCCCCTCTTTCAGTATAAAGCCATTACCCCTCGTCCTATCATTACACTCCCTGATAAAGAGTCTCTCTCGCCCTTTCCTGTAGGCCCCCTTTAGGTACTGGAAGGGGCTATAAGGTCTCCTCGGAGCCTTCTCTTCTCCAGGCTGAACAACCCCAACTATCTCAGTCTGTCTTCACAGGAGAGGTGCTCCAGCCCTCTGATCATCTTCGTGGCCCTTCCTTTGAAGTTGCTCCAACAAGTACAAGTCTTTCCTGTGCTGAGGACTCCAGAGCTGAGGATCCCAGGTGGGGTCTCACGAGAGCGGAGTAGAGGGGGAGAATCACCTCCCTTGACCTGCTGTCCATGCTTCTTTTGATGCAGCCCAGGATGCAGGATCATGGCAGCTTTTGGATCAGTTTGACTCTGTGCAATTGTTTATGAGGGGAAGCAGTTAAGACATTGTCTAGTTAAAAATGGTGATTATCAGAAGAATGAAAAGAACCAGTGCGGGGGAGACACCTTCAGCCAGCCAGCCGATAAATCAAAACAACCAGGAAGTCCTTTTCCTTGCAAGTCACAGCCTCATCTTGTCTCCCTCAAACCATATCAAAGAGAGTAATTCTGATTTGTGTTTAATATTATAACACAATATATACAAAACATAGCAATGAAATAGTAAAGGAAATCCCCAAGTGGTTCTGTTACCAAAATTAAAAAGATCTTTTTATCCAAGACTGTTTTTTCTGAAAGGTTTTTTGTGAGGTTCTGGTAAGTATTCCCTCCTGTGTATAAACCAAAAGAATATCTTTGTATAGAAAGTGAGTGACTTCCTGGACTATTCCTCCTAACCCTGTATCTCCATTACTCCATCTAAGTCCAATTCAGCATTTGGAGCCTGCCCATTTTGCAGTTACTCATGAGAGCTGGATGCTGAATGAGGATTCGGCATTATGTTATCAGAAGTGCTATTCAGCTTTGCTTTGATGTCCTTTCTGGTAGCCTTACCAACTGCAGGTGTATAAAAGTAACACCTGTTCAATGAACTCAGAATAAGGACAGTTTATGAAGGCATCCACAGAGAACATTACAGAAACTATCTGGTAGCCTGGAATATTAAAAAGAACATAAAGAGATAAAATACTGATCTTATTCAAAACTCCTACAGCACTGAAAACCAGACCATAGTACTCAGCATTTAGGAAAGAGATTGATCTTTCTGACAAACGTTCAAGGACAGACTTGTCATTAAAAATGCTAAAAGTCTGGAGCAACTCCACTGAAATCAGGGGAGTTTCATTTAGTTTGCACCGATGAAAGTGAAATTAGAAATCAGTCTTCAGTCCCTAAAATTTTTAAGCAGTCCAGTAGATGGATGCCTGTACCCCTCTTCTTTGCCAGAGGGCTTTCTATTTAGCTTACTTTTCATTTCTTCATGAATCAGGTTCTTCTTAGAGAGACAAAGCTTTATCTTCTGCTATTTGTTGATTCACTTTGCTGGAAATAAATATTCAGACTCACCCATTAATCTAGTAAGTATTCTTACTAGGTCTGTTTTATGTATTTGAATTCCTTATGCCTGTGTGTGCTCACATATCAAAACCTGATACTCCTGTATAAATCTGTAAACAGTCACCATGCAGTCTTCCAAGACTGGGTGTGTTGCTTTTTCTCCTTTAGTTTTTGATATTCTTTAATGCAATGACACCCGCTGTTACAAGTTTTCACTGTATGAAGGCCTTTGCTGCAGAGACTCATTACATATGGACAGGCATGGGTCCCCGTTTATCATGGTGAAGTAGGTCAAATGAATCAGTACGTAGTTAAGTATTTTATAATAGAGTTTATGTTAAGCAGGACAAACTCTGTGTTGACTGAGTTTTGTTATGCTAAAGCCTTATGAACTTCATTACATAAAAATAACATTTGATCACTTAACTGGCTAATAACATTATTTTGGTTTTGTGGAGTAGTTCAATTAAATGGAATAAAACTGCAGTCCAAGGAAAGCTATAATTCCTCTTCCACTGATTTTTACCACTCCTTTCTGTAACAGGTGGTAGCACAACAATTGTCTATTGCAGGACTTGAAAAGGCACAGAGACCAGACAACATCCATTGTTCGGGGATCCTCCTCTTTTCTGCCAGAGCCCTTATGATTCTCAGCATTCCTGGTTTTATTTGTCTCAACCTTGAAGTGTTCAGTTTCCAGCTTAGGAGCAGGGTATAGAAGTAATTTAGCAGTTTGCTTTTTAAGATGCTGGCCCCTTTGTGTTGGCTGATCTGTATCACTTGACTTTGGCTGTAGGCATGGCGATAAAAAGTAGAGGGCATGATTCATTTCACACTCATGCTGCTGTAAAAGGCAGCCAAAGTAAACGGAGTTAAACTGATATAAGACTCGTACCTGTTTCAGACTCCAGCTATAATGCTGGGATTAGGCCGTGGCTCTTCGTTTCCTCACAAAGAAGGGTGGAAATTAAAAGCGTTGGCCAGGTCTTTTTCCTCCCGCAAAGAGTGTATTTAACCAGTGGGGGAATACTGGCAGGGCAGGAAAGGGTCTGATGGTTATGGTTAGCCACAGGCTCGCTCTCAGGCAACGATCACAGAGCCATTGAGTAACTCAGGTTGGCAGGGATTTGGGAGGTCATCTGGTCCTGTAACGCAGTTGCAGAAAAGCAAAACTCATTTTGGTTGCACTGATCTGGTACCTGCTGTCCTCCTGAGTTAATACCAACCCTCCCCCCCCCCCCCCCCCCCCCCTTTATTTATAAGAGTTCTTATTTAAAAGAATTATTATTTAAAAGGAAAAGTTGATTTTAATTCTGTCATTCTAGTCCAAAATATTAATCGTTTCTAAGTAGGTTTTCTCTGAAAGCTCTGTATATGTGGGTACAAAAATATGTACTAACAAATCGTGGTGACGCGGTTAGTGGAAGAAGTTAAAAGCGGGAGCAAATTCAGACATTTAATTATATAAATTTCTGGATAACTGTAGATGATTGTGATAATACCACAGCCTGTAAAAGGAAGATATCCCTAAAGATTTCTCCTTTTTAAAGTTATGCACATATAATTACCGTATTATGAAACATAATTGTTGTACCCTCAGGACTTTTCTGTAGTCTTTACAAGCAACCTGACAAGGAATTGATAAAGTGCAGGAAATAATCCAATAAAACAATCTGCATCAGTTCTATCTCACAATATCAATTTTAATACAAAACTATGTACATAGATAAGTACGTACATACAAAAGTATGATTTTAATGCTCTTATAACAAATTGCATTTTACAAAGTGTTCCTTAAGACTACACATAACAACAAATAAATTTATTCCTCTCTGGGGAAGTGGTCCTCTAAAGACTGGGAGATCTTACTTTTCACAAAGCTATCTAGTATAACACCAAATTTCGTTGCTTGGAAATACTTGTTTCAAAGCTCATCCTTTTTATATATAAAGTTAGGAGTGTTTTTCATCCTGTCACCTGGGACCATAAGGTGTCTCTCTGCACCTTCCTACAGTGGCAGTTGTCTATGCTACCTTAGAGTCATCAGCAGATTTGTAACCTCATTATTTATCTGCATGATTGTGTCGTCATCATTGAGTCATATGTGGATCCGATTACAAAAAGATGTGTATGGTATGGTAGAACATGTGCATAGTTAAGGGCCTGTATAGAAGGAAAAAAGAACCGTGGTGAAAAGTGGTGTTCATACTGGTGGATTTGGGGATTAGTAAACTCCCCTCTCTCTCTCTCTCATTCCCTTCCCCTGTCCTAGTGTGAAGCTGCACTGGGTCACCTGTATTGAGCTGGCTTTGTACAAACTGCATCACAATGTGGATCCAGAATTAAAGAGATGAGGGACACACACATACAGGGGTGGTTCTTGGTTGCCACTGAACACAATTGCCCATGCTATGATGATCTGCATGAGATCTTTGAGAGGAAGGCTGTGCTATGGACCTCCTGTGGTCCACGTGCTTCAGCAGTGAGTGCTGAGTGTCCACAAGCAGATGCTGTAGCCTAAGAACCAGGTCTTCTTCTTGACTTCCTCAGCCATTAAGGCCACAGTGGGTGTAAGGAAGGGACTTTATTACCTGCAGCAGCCCAAGGGGCAAGTTCACATCTGTGGTGTGATGCAGAAGCAAAGATTCAGAGTGTCTTCATGTGGGTAATGACATTGGAGATGAAGAAAGACAGGAAAAAGAGATCTTCGGATGTGCACAGGCTGTATTAGGGACATCAGTTGATGCAGTGGACTGACCTTGACAACTAGAAGGCATGCATTGATAAGATGGGGAGAACCATCCAGTGGGGCATTTCTCTCTGCCCCACACACCCACCATAGATGGGGGGTTTATGGTTTATTCATGAGAGGGCTCTCCACCATGTTTCATTGAAAATCACTTCTGCTGCAAAGATTGCTGATGGCTGGTCGGAGCACACACCTTACTTTGTGTTCCTTTGTCCATGCCAGCTCCCCAAATACTGTTGTTAGTGGTATAGATATCGTGTGAGTTAATTCAGAAAGCATGTTGGGACGCACGGTCCTGAACAAGTACCTTATCATCAACAGGGCAACAGGCTCGTTCCCACAAACTTGTGCTCATTCTTGCCTTAATCCAGCAGAGACTGTAAGCATGTGCTTATTTTAAAGAGCACAAAGTACTTTTGAATTTCTGTGGGACTCCTCACATGCTTCCCATTTTGCATAGCTTTAATTGCTTTGCTGAATCAGAGTCAGAAGACGCTTGCAGGGACTGAACCCATAATGCTCAATGTTTTTTCATTGTTGGTTAGTCGTCCCAGGTGTGACAGTATCAATTATTGTGCAGTTGAAGGAGAACATCCTCTTTGCTCAATAGTTTTCTACTGAAGCATAAGGTGACCTGCAGGTGGGTGTCCCCATGTGAGAAGTGTGTTATTTTGTCAGGCTGGTGTGTCACCTTCTAAGAATGACACTTCTCACCTGCAAAATACAGGGGGATGGCCAAATTACCAGCTGAGCAAAGATCAGGGCTGAGCCACCATCCTTGTCCTGCTGAAAAGATTACTTCATCTTCTAAGTGTGTCATGCAAGCTGCTTTAACTATGAGCTAATTTAAATTTCTTATGCTTTGGCTAAGATTAGTTCATATAGTGACATTTAAATTTCATTTGCTCACAGTAATTTTGTTTTGCAGAATGTTGCAGATAACAGAAATGGCAGATTATGTAAATAGCCATTTATAAACAGCAGCTTTTTTCAATACATTGTTCTGAACACTCTACCCAAATTGCCTTGTACATGTTCCTCATTTTAAATATGTGTGTCTGTGACCAGACACTTTGCTTCAACAAACATTTTTAAGTTTCACCCGTCTCCCCAAAAGTACGTCAGTTAAACTAAAAATGCTGTTGAATGCCAGTTATTTCAACAAACAACAATAACGACAAAAATCCCTGTGCAAAGGGCAAAAGATATAAACTAGCCATCTGCTACAAGCAGCAACAACACCACCAAAATGTGTAAGAAAGGAATTATAATGCCTGAAGTGAGATTGCTAGACATTTCCCAGAAAGCCATATACATTTCTTTTTCTTTACGATATTTGGAAACTTGTCTAATTATGGCAGTGAGAGCTTGAGATAGATAGTTAAGCTGAATATTCATACAAGTGCTAGTGCTACACTCTGCGTCTTTCCATGGAATTCCCTCATTCCCGTAAGGGCAGTGCTGTCACACAGGTAAGCAGTACTGCTGGTCAGTAGAGGCTTTGTTGGAGTAGGGAAAGCACTTGCTGCCAAGGTCAGGGCTTTGCAAATCCTAATTGAAAGAAGAACCCATGGAGGCATTGCTAAGAACCCATAGTTTTCTTTCCTTACTAAAATTCAAAATGAAAAATTAAAAAAAAAAAAAAAAGAGAGAGAGAAAGGAAAGAAGAGGATGGGTTTGCTGAAAAGGGATGGCACAAGCTGAAGGCCAAACAGAAATCCTTAGTGCTAAATGGCAGAGGGAAAACAAAGAAAAGCGGCACTTCCCGTTGTATTCACTGAGGGTAGATAAGAGATTGAATTACACCTTGCTTCTCCAGTGGCGGTGAGGGTGGCTTAAGCTGACGTGACTTGTGGAGATGCGCGATGGATGCCTCCCAGCAGCAGCAGCAGGTCACACCGGCCCTGCCGGGCATGGAGGCTGCGTTCCTCCAGGAGCTGCACCCCCCATTGCCCTGGGCTTTTGCAAAACTCTCTGTTCTCTCTGCGTCTTCCCTTTCCAGACCGGTGGGTGGTTTTCAGAAATACCAAGATTCAAACAGGAGCCAGGAGGGAATACTGTGAATGTGAATGGGATGCTGCTGGCCGCCTTAAGGTCAACTGGTTATATTCAACTTGATTTTGGTTTCTCTGGATCAGATCTTTCAATGCCTGACCTAGAGGAATCCAAATGAAAAAGATTTGAATGGTCCAGAGAAGTAGCTGAAAAGTGTAGGGGAAAAGTTTGTCATAAATGACATAAAGTATGTATTGCATAAATAAATGGTATGAAAAAAGAAGACAAAGCTGCATGAAGGGTGAACGTACAATTGCAGTGAAGTAATTTAAACGCAGTGATCATTGCTGAATGTATAAATACATGCACAGAAAACAAAATCTTTTAATTACATAATGGTTATTAGTAACTATTATTAATGTTCTCCCAAAGTATTTATTATAATCAGATTTCAATATTATTTATTAATAATGACTATCTTAAAAACTAGTATAATGTAAATACATGTTTATCCATTTTTTAAAGATAACCTCTGCTATGTGCTTTCATTATAGCTCAGGTATAAATAAAAGGTTTCCAGCATATTTTATTAAATTTTGCATAACTACTCTTTTAATGATTTTTTTTTTTTTTTTTATATTTATGTTTGAGGCAGCAGAATTGTACAAACAGTTTAATGGCAGATGCAGGACAACAAAGTTCATATATGCATTAAACTGTACAGCTATATACGTAAGACAGGCCAACTAGGGTGTCATTGTATTCTGGGAGGGAAAAAAAAAGGCAAAAAAAAGCTAGACTGTAGTCTGTAAACTGTGACTATCCACTTAACATGGATTTGATGAGTATGACTAAAGGAGAAAGCATGAGTATGAAGAGACGGGGATGGAAAGAGTTAGATTGAGAGGCATTAAATTTTATCTGGGATCCATTAAGATAAGGATGTGGATGGAGTACACTTCATAGAGGAGAGCATTTCAACAGCAGCACTACAAACTTCTTCTGTATTGCATTTATTGACCTTATAACTGGCTTTCTACCATCACAACTGCGAGTCATGCCTGTTCTAAAGCCCTGATAGCCCTGCAGAATATATCAGCCAAATCCCAGGTCAGCGCATGCTCTCAGCGTGAATCTCAGGAGCTGTTTGGACACTGCAGTTATTATAGACAAAACATCAGGGGAGGCTGCCAGCCCCACGGTCTGCCCCTTGCTCAGGGAACAGACTAACAGGAGAGAGGCTGCCACGCACAGTTTCTGGTTGTCACCTCCCCAGCCAGGGAGAGGATGGTCTTCCTGCCTCAGAGAGCTTAGAAGCTTTAATTGGACTGATGCAAGGAAGAGGAGAGGATAGTACTTTTTAGTAGAAAATCTGGTCAATCCGATTTTAAAGTGGGTCAGCAAGGACTAGTACAAAGGGACAGTACAGTAAGTGGGATCTTCTCCCTCTTTCTTCCACCAGGAAGGAGGAGATACAAGGATGTTTTAGACACTGTCTAGTTCTTAGCCGCTGAAATGTGTCTTAAGGGACTGAAGAGAGTGATGAACTCCCTGAAGAAGGAAGTTTCAGGAGTGGTAGCTGGTGACAAAAAAAAAAAGATAAATTTTGGGGAGAAATGGAGGGATGGAATAGCAAGGCTCATGTGCTTTGCCTGCAGCTTTTCTGCTGCCCACAATCTGGACTGCCCCATGTCATTGGGAGGACAATGTGCATCCTGTTTTGGAGAGGAACACGTAAGCAGGTGCGTGTACCTGGTTTGTACTTTTTTAGAGAAGCCAAAGGAGTGAAACCAGTGACAAGTGTGACTGGGAGGCTAGTTCATGATTGTGTGGAAAGTGTCAACTAATACCCATTACAGCCAAATCATATCATCAGGGAATCATGGAATGGTTAGAGTTGGAAAGGACCTTAAGGATCATCTAGTTCCAAGCCCTCTGCCATGGGCAGGGACACCTCCCACTAGACCAGGTTGCCCAAAGCCTCATCCAGCCTGGCCTTGAACACTTCCAGGGATGGGGCATCCACAACTTCTCTGGGCAACCTGTTCCAGTGCCTCACCACCCTCACAGTAAAGAATTTCCTTGTAATATCCAATTTAAACCTAACCTCTTTCAGTTTAAAACTGTTACCCCTCATCCCATCACTATACTCCCTGAAAAATTGTCCCTCCCCATCTTTCCTGTAGGCCCCCTTCAGGTACTGGAAGGCTGCTATAAGGTCTCCCTGGAGCTGTTTCTTCTCGAGGCTGAACACCCCCAACTCTCTCAGCCTGTCCTCACAGGAGAGGTGCTCCAGCCCTCTGATCACCTTTGTGGCCCTCTTCTGGACCTGCTCCAACAGGTCCATGTCCTTCTTATGTTGGGGACACCAAAGCTGGACGCAGTACCCCAAGTGGTGTCTCACGAGAGCAGAGGGGCAGAATCACCTGCCTTGCCCTGCTGGCCAGGGTTCTTTTGATGCAGCCCAGGATACATTTGGTTGTCTGGGCTGCAAGTGCCCAGTGCCGACTCATGTTGAGCTTCTCATCCATCAACACCCCCAAGTCCTTCTCCTCAGCGCTGCTCAGATGGATTTGACTTTGAGGGTAATAACTGACTCCCAGTTTGGACCTCATAGGCCCCCACTTTTCTAATAATCACTTCCAATAAGATATTTATCATATAATTTCAGAAGGATATGGAGGTCATGATGAACTGTACTCATTTAAATAAATTTACCCCATGACGCTATTTCCCATTGCATTTTCAGAAAATTAGAAAACAAAGTTCAAAAAATGTTAAAAAATAAACAGAAATACTTTAACTATCAAAATTTCTTTTAAAAGCTTTTCAAAACTTGTCTAGTCTAGGATGAGCTATTATGTGTAAATTGTATAATATTTTCTCTCTTTTGATAGAAATTACAAGAAGAAAAGGACTGACGCTGAAAGCTGAATTCAATACCAGAAGCATATAGAAATGCATATAGAAATGCTGTATTCAGTATTAACTTTGGAGAGGCTCTCAGCATTCTATATTCAGTCCTGAAATTTTATTAGACTGTTAAATAATTAATTGCATATATATACCTTTAAAAGGACTTTTGCAATGAAAACCTCTATAGCTCTATTCAAACTTACCTATTGTCTCTTCAAAATTTGTTGGTTTTTCCTCCCTGAGGTTAAATATAAAATAGGATCCAGCTTTTCTAAAACATTGCAGAAAATCTCTTTCCCAGCTTACCTCAAAACTTCTTTAATCTTCCTTTCCCTCCCTTTCTTCCAGAATCTCTTTCCGAGATCATTTTTTTTTTCATCTTCTCAACACTATGGGGACACAGAAGCTCAATTTGGGGACCTAGGTACCGCACTTACCAAGAGAAAATGGCAGAGGAGTCCAGAGGGTAATGCAAATCACTAAATAAGGCTGTAAATTAGTTGGTTAACCTAATTAGTTAACCTAAATCTAAATTTGATTCTGTAAGTGCTCTCCCTGAATTGTGGCTGAATGTAAAATTCTGTGAAGGCTTACGCAGCAAGCTTTCAACTACTTTATTCTTTTTGATGCTCATAACTTACAGTTTACAGGCAGGTTTCTATTCGTGTCATGTGCAAAATAGGAGTTATAAGAAGAAATAACTGTAAGCATAATGCAATTTAGGACTTCAAAACTTCCTTTTGATCAGAACTAAAATGAGCAAAATCTTTCAATATTACCACTAAGTCCTTTTCTGTTGTCTGCATTACTTTATCCATTTTGCTTTCACCAAAATAAAGAGTTTTCTATTTCCTAAATCTATTGCTAGGTTATTATTTAATGAAAAGATGAGCTCTGGGCTGGAGTATCAGAGTACTTACAAAATAGGATTGATCATTAGTGAAATAATTATCCTGATAATTTGCAGGACCTTTGTCTTTACATACATCACTAATGGAACTAAGCTTGATAAACTTTATTCAGCAAGTTACATATTTTCAACTGTAGAGACACGGTGATCAAGTAAACTAACCACTCAACTTAGTAGAGCCAGTACTTTTTGCACTGAATACATTATTTTCCATTTAAGTCACAGATCCTCTTTACGAAAGATAATTCTGATGTAAAGATTTCAAATAAAATCCACTACAATAACTTCATGTGCTGTATCACTGGTTAAGCAGAAAGCCTTTCTCGCCACAATGGTTTTTTATTTTTTAAACCCGAATGCATCTTGTCCCTCAGAAAGTATAATTTAGTGATTACTGGGGAAAAACAGCATTTCCTTTCAGTTGATTGTGTATAATTTATTTGCAAAGTTAGGCTCACTTAAAAAACCCCACATATATCGTATATAATTCCAACCAATTGCCAGCCATTGCTATTCTAGTTAATTCGGATACTATTGAAGTGAACCTGTCGCTCCCTCGCTGTGTTATTGTAATAGATCACCAGCATGAGTCTGGCAGATGTGTCAGTTCCCAGGACGGAGTAGTGTTATAAGTTTTAGTAAAAAGAAAAAAACTAAAGAAGTTACTCGAGAGTTTGGGACCAATGTTAATTAGCTGTATAGACCTGTAACAATTCTGCAAAATTAAAAACTTTTTCAAGGCAGTAAACGTTGCCCGGAGCAGCCTGAGCTCTGAGCCCGCTCTCCCATTCTGCGCTGACACTGGGCAGCTTCCTACCACTGCGGATGGTGGGATGAGGAAGGGTGTTGCGTCCCCCTCTGCCTGGTGAACTGGTGTTTTTCAGCAGATTATGGAACAACAGCGTGTCACCTACTGATAAGGCATCATGGCTCACGGTTACTGTCTAAGTACGTGGCCCAAGACCAGTCACTGGGATGTGGATGTCACCTGCACAACCCCATCATCTGCAGTGGATGCTGGAAGTCACAATGTGCCAGGTATGCAAAAAAAGCAGCTGTCATCCTTGATGACTATTAGGCATAATTGCCAAGTTTTCTTTCTTTCTGCGCACAGGGTGCTAAGCTCCCTATTCTTTCAAGTAGTCGCTGAAGAAATGTCCTGCCTTTGTGAACCAAAATAGCACTTTCTGTGCCCAGGCCATCTTGGTTCTGGAATTTGAGCTATATTCCTTCAAGCATACGTTTCACTAAAACTATATTTTCTGCTGGTTGAATTCAATGACAAATTCTGCCAATGCATGAGACAATGTGAACTTATCTGTCTTCTAAAATGTGAACTTATCTCTCTTCTAGTTTATCTATATGGTCTATGAGGCTGTCTATAAAAGCTATTTCCTTCTATGGTCCCTGTCACCACAGTGTTGTCAGTAGAAAAATTGAGGGCAACATTTCTTTTACTACTGGGAACTTAGCTAACATAGGATAATGCAGAAGTCACGATAAAACCCCACTGATGTTCTCTGAAATGTGCTGGTGCTTTATTGCTGACTAAAGGAACAACAATTTTCTCCCGTCCCCTGAGTAAGCAGATGGGACTCTAAATACTGAAAGGAATGGATCACTTAGATTTAAAAGATACTTTAGTGAATAAAAAAGTATTATGGCACAGCTTGATGGAGCTCCAAGCTGAAAAGAGAGGGAGAATGTGGTTGTCATATGGGTATTTCTGAGTTATACGACCCCTTAGGCAGCGCTAACAGGGAGGAAAATGGGTAGAGCTCCCTTTTGTGCACCCCTTTCAGAATAAGAAATGCAAAGGCAGGGCAGCACATCGCTCACGGCAAAGCCTCGGTGGTGGTTACTCAGTCAAGGACAGAAATGCTGCTTGCACTACTGAGTTATCTCATCTAGTTTAACCTCATGATATCTGCTGGTGTGAATGTTTTATTACAGCTGTTAAGACTACAATGACTTCCTTTCTCCCCAGCCTCATCGTTGTTTGAGAGAGATGTGGTGGAAGGAAATATGAATGGAAACAACCTTGTTTGCATGCTTCTCACTTGACACAAGTGCTGTTGCACAAGGTTGCTGGCTGTTGGAAATTGCCACCATTTTTAAACAACAGTTATTGTCTTCGGTATCAGAGGGTACGGGTTTTTCTCTCTCACTGCAGTAATTTTTGAATTAATTTGCCACAGAAGGGAGTAATCCAGGAAGCCTCCCTACTTTCTGTTGTTGCCTTCAGTATCAGTCCTCGGGTGTCTTTTTTGTTATGAGAACGTACATAGGAGATCATCTGGCTGCTTTTGCTATGGTTTAATGACAGAAGATAAAAACAGCGTCTCAGCTTTTCTGCTGGGGGTGTGCTGTGGTGAGTCCTGACATGCAGGTCCCATCAACAACCCCACAAGGCTGTCCAGCAGATCCCTCCCCCTCGCCCCCCGCCAGCTCAGCTGGGGAGCAGCTATTCTCCTCAGGGACTGCATGCTCGGGCTCCCTTGCTGGCTGTTATTCAGGCAGGAGCACACACAGATCTCACCCCAGTACGGAGCTGGGATATGGCTGGTGTGTCCCAGAAGCTCCTGGATTCCATGCTCTGTATGTAGTCGAGAAACCTGTGATCAGATGAGAAATATGGTTGTCCCCTAGAAGATTAAAAAAAAAAAAAAAAAAAAAAAAAATCTGTAAGGATTTTGTGTGTGTACTTCACTATCCTATTTTTCTTTTAAACTTTTCTTTTAAATGATTAATCTGTACTGTATAACATGACTCATTCACTTCTTTAGTGCAAGGTTGGACCATCTGATTATCAAGCTTACTGCTATGTGGGACTCCAGTTCCCTGAGGGTCTTTATCTGCCAATAATCTTAATTGCAGTTTGCTGTAATTGACATCTTATCTATTTCCTCTCCTTCTTTCCACTTAGAAAATTCAAAATGCTGACAAGCTTGCTCTAGTATTTGGTGGATGTGATAATTAAGGAGGAATTGGCAACCACTTCATCATCAAACTATTTTATATTTTTAATTAGAACTGCATTTAAGCTTTTGGTGAGGCATAAAAATAAATCTTAACCATAACCAGACCTAAAGCTGTGGCCCCCAACTTACAGCTGGTGTAAAAAGCAGTCAAAAGAAGGTAGCCTTTCTCTGCTGATTTACATCAATTAGCTGAATATAGGATTCATTGATCTTTCTCAGAACTTTCCAGAAAATCAGAAATTCCAGAAATTCCAGAAAATCCAGAAAAATCCTTCCTCAAAGACTCCAAAGGAGTAAAAAATGGCTCTTTAAATGCACTCTGGCCTTGATGTTGCAATTATTCAGATTCTATAGAAATATTTATGTTTCAACTCTTACAATCTAAAATTGATAGACATCTTTAGTTTATTTCTAATCTGCAAACTGCTTAACAAGATGCATTTAAGAGGGGAAAACAATCCAGAACAAAATCATTAATTATTAATGGTTATTATTATAATTATACCAAAGAAGCTGAGTGTTGACACATTTTTGACAAATACTAATTTCTAAAGTTTTATCTATTATTATAAATTTTCTGTGGAAGCATTTTTGGTGAAAAAAAATGAAAGTGGCTGGTTGTCCTACACAAATGTGTAGAAGGTAGTTAAAATTCTGATGGTGCTTTAGAGCACCGTGGAATAGATACTTCCCCATCTTGGCAAGTTTGTAGAAGAGTCCTCTTCCTTCCCCCAAAAGTGCCTATCCAGCAGGTTCTGGCCTGGCTTCTCTCTGAGCTAGGCTGAGCAGCTGTCTGGCCCTGGTGCTATTTGTAAGGATTTGGGGGCACAAGGTAAATCAATAGTAGAATATTTGGGTTTAGTTATGCTAAACCAGCAGCTTTTGGGACACAGGCCGTGACATGTCTATCTCCAAGGCACCCCTGCTCTCATCCTCCTACCCCTTTTGTGGCAAAGGTCACCCCCGGTAAACCTTCTTTCACAGTTAAATACTTATGCTACGCCTAAACTCTCTAGTCTAGAAGAAAAAGTGAACACCACCTTATTCTTCTATGAGTTTTAGTTGATCTACCTGTTAATTAATGACATCTTGGTTCTGCCAGCCTCCGCTCAGTTGAACCTTCGTGCCGATCATTTGGAATGGCACGCCAGCTATTGACCTATTACTCCTCTTTGCTTCACTGGACATTCACACAAACTAGCACTGAAGATGGAGTCCAAAGAAACAGACTTTCAGATTGCATAGTAGAGATTTGCACAAACCCAAACAAAAGGAAGAGGTGCTTCACTCCATGCCGAGTTAGACCAAACTCCTTGCTCTGGGATATTGTGGAAGTTTGACATGGGTTCAAGGTGAGCCTGTGTTGGATCATGGAAGAAAAGTACAGTGAGAGTTATTAAACATAGAGAAGTTGCCCTTAGTGAACTAGAGGAAATCTCCATTTCCTCTAGTGAAGTTTGGGAGGGTATTTGCTTTAGACTTTTTCCTAGGTTTCTGTTTTCAGGCACTCTTGCAGGTTCCTTAAGCTCTGGTCTTTTCCTGTGGAGTTAGCAGTAGCCCAGCAAAAAATAAGGAATAAGACCGCGAATGATCAGGGGAATAGTATTTTGGTAAAGGGTTCTTTACAAGGAGGATGGCAGCTCCCAGAGAATTCTGGGGAAAAAAAAAAAATCTTGGAAAAAGCACCTGCAGAGGTTTCTGTTAGAGGGATGCAGTCACGGAAGCAAAGCTTACATGTGAATGACTCCAGATGGACAAACTTGCAGCAAAGCCTGCGAGCTGGGGCTTCGTGGTCATGCTTGGCCTAGGGGGAGCTGACATGTTTTCCCCTCAAATGGAGGAGAGATGGATACATTGCCCAGCATCAGTATCAGTGTTTCAAGAGCACAGGGAACGTCTTGCACAGTACTGGTGCAGGGTATTCTCTGTGTCATCACCAAACCCTCCATTAAGCATGCTGTGAAGAAGTAGATCACTGCACCAATCTAACTTTGAGGTTTTATGTGGCAATTTGCACTGATGTTACAGCAACAGATAAAATCCCTCAGATGTCTGAAAGAAAGGAATGCAAATGAGGAATACGCAGGTCAGGAGGGGGAATAAAGAGGGAACTGGTTCAGAAGCAGCCAAATTCTGACGTTACCCTGAGAAGGAGTGAGCTTTTCTTTTATTCTGAGAAGGGACAGTTGCTTTTCCTCATAGGGGAGTAGAGAAGAGAAAAGAAGTAATATTTTTTGAAGAAGTTAAGGGAATTGCAAGCTTATGCTTAAGGGAAGCTTGAGTTTACTCCACAAGCATGCCCTCTTATCGTAGAAAGGAATAGTTGGGGGTGAGAAAGGGGATCTGCACTGCCTCACTGTGGTTCATGTAGTAGAGGGGCTTGTGTGTGCGTTTACGTGTATTACTTATGTACTGCAACTGTGTATACATAAATGTATAAAAATGTATAAAAATATGTATGCATTGTATTGCACTTCATATAGTAAATCAAATGACATGAGAAAATATCCAAGATGGATTGGATCTGAGATGAAGCTTGGTGGCTTCTCTCTGACACGAGCTATGCCACAGGCTTGAGAGGAAGGCCAAGGCGCGCAGCTTTTGTCAGGAAGAGGGTCGTGTTCCCTCCATCGTGCAAAGGCTTGCCCAATCTGCTGAAAAACAGAGACTGGATAAACCTTCAGGGATAAAGTTTAACATCCCTTCCTACATTTCTATTTTTTGTGATGACATTTCTGGGTATTACTGCAAATAATGCTTACTTTGTATTTAAGTGCTTTGTCCTGCAGTTTGATTTGGTGATGCTTTCAGTCCAGGGCTTGATGAGGCTGGCAAAGTGAGAATAACCAGTCCTTGAGACCTTGAGGTCAGAGAGAAAGGGCACGGCAGTCTTTTAAAATGGGAAAATTCTTGCTAGTTTCTACAGATGAAAAACACAGGCTCTGTAACCATAGAAACATGATGGGCCAAGGATAATGCTGAACTTCTGATGAATTTCTTTTGTTTAGAACAAAACATTGTTTAGAAGAAGAGATACAGTGTAGATAAGGTATCATAACAGTGCTTTTCTTTCTGTACTTCCTTCCCC
Source organism: Fratercula arctica (assembly GCA_947846985.1). NCBI lineage: Eukaryota > Metazoa > Chordata > Aves > Charadriiformes > Alcidae > Fratercula > Fratercula arctica. Next base: position 190,548,342 of record CANTUZ010000001.1, read on the forward strand.
TCTTAGGTCTTGGAATACTTTAGATAGCTCTTATTATTCCATTTTACAGGAAGGGAAAGAGAGACGAAGCAAAGCTGATTTCCCCAAAGTCACATTGCAGAACCAGGAATAAAACCCAACTCTTCTCAGGTTAAACAGGGTTGAATTGACAGAAAGAACTAAAGTGCTTGCAAACAGCTTTTTGAGTGATCCACCAAAACTTAGGTGAGATGTGACATGCTCTCCTGTCAGAAAGATGCTACACTCAGCCTTGCTCTTTGGCTGCATCAATACAACGGAAGATATGTTACACTCATCTGAACTAGCAGCTCTGGTATATCCAGACTCTGGGCAACTGCTTTGATTTCTTGCCTAAGCTATAGCCTTCATTTTCTGCCTCTGTGACTCCTTTGCTTTTGATGTCCAACATATATAGATATACCTGGGCTAATTTGGTGTCCCTACCCTGCTGCAGTCATACCATTAAGGAGACGGAGCTTGAATCTTTCACTCTGTTCATGACACCAAAAGACACACTATAAAATCCAAACATGCAAACTTCCAATGGTCTTTTGGGTTGTAACTCCTAAATACTCCCTGAAGATTAGGATAATACTCCTCTCTTCCATAAAAATAATAAATTCCATTAACATTTTTTGGTATGAATGAGGAGAAAATTTGTCAATAGAAAATTGACAAGATAACAGGAGCACAGTGAGCTAGTCTGAGCAAGAAGGGGAGATTTGTAGAAAGCTGGCCAGTCTTGCCAACTGTCAGTTGTCTTATGTGTTGATGTGAAGCAAAAGTCTCATCAACATGAAAAAATAGATGTCAGCCTTAGCGAACAGTGGAGATGATATACTGCAATGGCAGAAAATAAGTGGACCACAAATGTGTTGCCTGGAATTATTTGCCAGGAATTTGATCCGTATCCAGTTTCTGAAAATACCAGCAGTGCAGAGGCATTTTGTTTCTAAACCTGTAATAATTGCACTTAATCTGCACAGCAAATTCTTTCTGTGAGAGAAAATGTTGATGAATGTAAGAGCGCAAACAGCCCCCCTCCCAAGATGAAAGAATCTGTATGTATGCATAAATATTAAGGGTACTCACCAAGCATCCACAGATATGACATAGGATAAGATTATTAGCAATTAATGATATAGCAATTACAGAAGTAAACAACAAGCTTAGATCCCACGGTAAGTAACCTTTCAGTCAATGAAGGAACTCATTTTTCATGCATTCAGGTTAGAAATGAGACTTTTTTTCATTGCAATCCCTTTTGATTTTGATGCAGAGTAATTAATACAAAATTCTGTCGTGTGGAAGCATTCATAAAGCCAAAGGACATATTTACAGAAAAAAAATCTAAACTCCCATATAGCCACGGGGACTCTACAGGAATCTCGAGGGACTTGTGCAGTAAGATTGAGATGCAAACAAGCCGTTTAAACCCTAACAAATCAAATATCGCAACACTATAAAATTAGGCACTAACCCTGTTAGGATAACTTGGAGGGTCAAACTAGGGCCACTATATTCCTTGTAATGTAGTCATGGTAAAGAGTTAGGTTCCTTTATAAAGGTGATTCATTGATGAGTGACTTGAGGCATTCAGCTGCCTTTGAACGGTCTACAGAAAATCCCTTTGCAAGGGAGCTGCTCGGAGCTAGTCAATAGAGGAATAAGCACAGGCAGTATCTGAATTCCTGTTTCTCCTTAGCAAAAGCATGAATTGTGTGTGCTCATAGGATGCTTCCACCCACTTGGTAGTATTTTGTAGCCTGATGGTTGCAGCATTCTTGTGGGGGATATGGCTTTGAATCCCATCAAATTAGGGAGGGAATTAAACCTTGGTCTTGTTTTCCTGGATGGTAGCGCTTGGCAGGATCCAACAGTAGGAGTCACTGCCACCTCTCCATTTGCCGTGAGTCTGAGAGATAACGGCTCGGCCTTTTGTAGGACCTGGTGCTGTCAGTGATGAGGGTGTCTCCATGAGATTAAGGTCAGGTCCCAAAGGCAGGAGAGCTTTCAGGGCCAAAATAAAAGCACCTGGTGAAATTTAGATTCAGTAGCAGCTCACTTTGGATCATTTGATCTAAAATCCTGCATTATGCCTTATGGCCATTTTAAACGCTGTCCTGCAGGGGTGGGGTTTTTTTGCATCTTATACTTAACCTCTGGTGGTTTTTTTACTGCTTTGTTAGATTCTCTTGAAGTGTTACTGCTGCTGAAATAATTAAGACCTCAAAAATCAAATAGAATTTCAAACATTTTTGTCGCATCCAGCCTTTAAGTGGAGATCAGGCGTGTCAGTGCATTTGGATTATATGCTATGCACTCTGCTTTTGTTTTGGTGCTAGTTTCAAACAGCTGAATTCTGTATCTGGGAAGAAACAGAATTATTATTTTTTAAAACTACATACGCGTGTCACACTCTCTTTGAAATGCTAATGGAAACAGAACTGAGAACTCGTTTTCTATTCTGACAGGCAAATGATTAAATCAGCCTGTCTATCCCTCTCCGGCCTCTCAGCTGTCCAGTAGCCATGATGCTTTGCCAATGAAATCGGATTTTCAGGGAGACATCTGATCATGGGGGAGCTTTCCTTTGTACAGACACACATGCGAGTCCTTATACAGAGAAAAGAATTGGTTCTGGACTACTGAGTGTTGCAAAGTAGGAGGCTGACTAAGTCTTCTATGACAAAAGAGTTAAACTTCTGTAAATAAAGTGTTGTTTGTTTTCTGTCAGGCATGAAAATATCACTCAGTGTCTTTTCTTTGTCAGGTCTGTGAACATATATTTCCCAGTGTACATCAGATACTCAGTCCACTCTGTCCCTGGATTTTGGCTCAAAGGCCATATTTCCTCAGGATAGTAAACCTCTTCTACTGCTTTCTAATGGGCTTTCCCTGCTTTTGTATGATGTCTGGAGTTATGGCAACGGTTCTTGAAAACAAATTCAACTTTTAATGAGGAACTTAGGTAGCTGATGCAAAATTTCAAGCAGAATATTGAAAAATAAACTGTTTGTAAGAATATGAGTGAGTTTCACCTATAGAGTGCCGTATGAGACCATTTAAATGCTGAACATAACTCCAGATCTGGACTTTGAATTGTGCTAGAGCAGGGGTTCCCCCTCCTGTGAAGATGGTGCAAAGGCAAAGGAGCTCATTTGAAAAACTAAATCTCTAGTCCCTTTCAATGTTAAGAGTAACTGACCCCTGAAAATGTAAATTAATTTAAGGCAGTTGCTACAAGTTTAGAAATGATCAGCACAAGATGTGTGTGTGTGAGGGTGTATGTGTAGAATCCACGCAGAAAGAGGGCAAAAGGATATAATTCATGTTCAGAAACCGAGTCCCAGAGGGGGACAATTAGACTAATGAGTTGGACTTCTGACTTTTCCCTGTCATTCTCCCCTTATCTTACCCAGTGCAAGCCCACAAAAAATTTCTCCAGCTCTATGGCAAATGTAAGACTTCTAGTATAAAAGACAAAAATTTGGAGTGTGCCAGTGAACGAGTGCAGGGCAGCCAAAGTACATTTCCACTGTCATGTTAACCCCTCGTCAACTCAGTTTACTTGGCGAATATCTGTTGGAAATAACTATATATAATAACTATAAATAACTATATTTTAAATACAAGGGGGTTTATTCTGTTGAAAAGTATAGACCAGTAAGTACTTCTATGCATTTCTTACAGATTAACAGAATAAGGAGAGCCATGCTTTATTTAGAAGTTTATAGGATTAATCTTTTGATAGCTCAAAGCTCTATATCCCAGCCATGGAACTGATAATATTCTATAGAAAATTTTGACAGGAAACCTTTCAAGCTGGTGACTTATTTTGCACGAATTTTTAACTGACCAAAATTTCACTTCAGTTGTGTCTCCTTATAGCTTGCAAATGTACCAAGTCTTACGTCTGGATTATTTAGCGACTGATGTATCGTGATTCCTCCAGCCCACCAGTGCCTGCATTTTCTAGTGCATTGGCTAGTTTCATCTAACTTTTCACACTAAAAAGAGAACCCATTGAAAATGTTTTTGTTGTTTGTAGCAGTCTGTTACCTAATTTCATCAGCCTTCATTCTTCTGTCTACCTTATTAACCTGATCAGGATATGGCAAATTTTTTCTCCTGTGTCAGCTGAGGAGTTAACTATAAATATCAGTAAGGACAGTGTATTTATCTAGTTCAATCTTTCTCTGAAATTCTAAACCTCCAAAAATATGAATCTATGAATCTATGTTATAACTCTCTTCTTGATTTCAGATCTTGGCATTTAAAATCAAAAAGAGCAGTACTATGAAGCAAGGCAATAGCTTCAAAGTTATTATGATAGCATCCATAATCCTGGGGCAGTTTCAGTTTGTTTGCATTGGAAGCATTTTAGTATGCTGGGAGTTCTCATAAAACTCTTCAATTTGTGATTAATCGTATCTAGAGCTACATGAAGACCTAATAATTCCTCCAGAGGTGGGTAAGTAGTATACACACCTGTGTTTAGCCAGTATCATGAGTAAAGCATGTACACGAGGGAGAGACATTTTGAACTGTCATGACAATCTGAGAAAGACATCATCATCTTGGTCATATATGCTCTCAAAATAAAACAAACAAACTTGAGAAATCATCTGTTTTTACTTAGGTGCCCAAACCTTAGACCTCCAAGCCTAAGCTAGGTATCCTAGGTGCCTTAAACATCTACATGAGCAGAGTAATTCAGCTTATTCTAAGATACATCTCTAATATAAGCCTGATAAACCATCAACAGGAGGTGCCTCTTTTAATCCCTCAATTGGAAACGGAGCACAACATCACCTATGGCTTAGGTGCCTAACTTAGAGATGTCACAAATAAATGAAATGAACTTTACACCTATTGAACAGATTTATGAAAACTATTTTTCACATCTGGATCTCTGATACACAGTACATCCTCCAAATCTAGGTCTTCAAAGGGTCTTCTGAAGATCAGCGGGGGAATTCATATTTATTATCTTAGTTCTTGGGTGGTTTAAATTGGCATCTACTGGAGTATAAGCTTTTAAATTTAGAACTGGTAATGACATAAATTGTCAAGGTGTTAGTGATCTGTCCGAAATTCCTATTCTTAATCTTTTTGTCCTTTGGCTTATTTTTTAGAGAAAATACTGCCAAACTTTTCTTTCAACTTTTCCAGGAAGTAAGCTTTTCATCCCAAGAATGTTTTTGTGATATCAAAAGAATTTCCTTTCCAAGCTCAAGATAAACAGTTGACATCTTGAAAGTTTTTGGCACGATGATGATCATATTTGTGTTTGTTAGTTTGTTTGTGGCAATCTAAATGTAATGTTCCAATTGACTCTGAATAGTTTTCAGATATTGGTTCATTTTTAACACCTCTCTTGTTAGCTGAAATTATGAAGCTAAATATAAATTCGAACTGGGAAATTGGAATTTGTATTTTTATAAAAGAAATTGGATCACAAAATGTCAATACTGTGCCTTTTCAATGTTTCAATTTCAAGAAATTGTTATTTTTCTGAGAACATAGCATATCATCCCAAAAATACCCAACCAGTTTTATTATCTTGTTTTCCAGTAAACAGGTGTGTGACATCGTATTCTGAGCTGGAGAAAATAAGAAAGCTCTGTCCTACTCCCCTGTCCTTGATGGTCCAAACAAAGGCTGTGTGATAGTAGCGGACACCGACTCTTTATGTGATGTCGGTGCACCCTGCAAGGATGTACTGCCTGCTAATGAAAGGCAAAAAAGGGCAAATAAAGTGGAAAACAGTAATAAAAAGATCTTACTAGATGCAGAAATGGAATGACGCAGCAGAAATGCACAGACATCAAGGATCTTATGATCAGTCAGACAAAAGTTCATTACTTTCATAACTGCAGGTTGTTGCTTCTCCCATTCTTAAAGAGGCAGACACACACAACAGACTTAGAGGAGAGATAAATAAAGGATAAATCTCAACTCATCTAGCTAGGCTTCATTAGATAGGCAAGGAGACAGACTGTCTTATGGTGTCTCTGATTTCCTGAGATTTTTATGGGCGAAAACTGCCTGGGAAGTGACACTGAGACGGTGGTGGTCCGTCACTGGAGCAGGCTCCCCAGGGAAGAGATCACGGCACCAAGCCTGTCAGTTCAAGGAGTGCCTGGAAGATGCTCTTAGTCATACGGTTTAGTTTTAGGTAGTCCTGCAAGGAGCAGGGAGTTGGACTCGATGATCTTTACGGGTCCCTTCCAACTCGAGATATCCTATGATTCAGTGCATTGGAGGCATTGATAGCTGTGGATTGAAATATGGTCTCATGGATATCCATGACAAATCTGGAATGTGTTTTTCATGGCCTGATGCTTGTACGTCACTGTACAATCTTAGGTTATCTAACAGCTTGACCCTTAGAGAAAAATGAATTTGATCTCTTATATACTATCCTGTGTGAAGTTTACAAGAAAATTAGCAAAACAGTGATAAAGACCTTATAAATGAAGCTAGAGGTATGCAGAGGAGATAGACCATGTTTAACCTTAGTGCACGCAATAAGACATTTTCTAGGGCAGAAATAATAGTGTTTAAGCAATAGCTGCGATTGCATGTGCTGAGAGAAAATGGATAAAGACCTGACAGGGAAAATATTCTGTGAAGACTCTTGTCATCAATTGAGTCTTAATAGTCAACGTGAAGTTGCGCAGTGTCTTTACAGTGATGAGCAGGTGACATAAGCCTTGCAAAAAGACCCCTACCCTAAAGCTAGCTTGGTATATCAGGCTCAGATCTTATTTCAGGATGAGTATCATTCAGGGAAAAAAAATATCTTCAGAACACAAATATCACTTGCTAATATTTCACAGGGAACAACGCCTTCTTTAGTTCAATAATCTGGGTAATTTCCTCCCTCCTATCTCCTTACAAATTTTAGAAGAGCAAAAACTGTAAGTAAGCTGGAAAACTCCCAACACAAAAGAATATCTGCAAAACTCCCTTCCTATTTATTTCCTGGCTTATGCGAATTTTGAGGTTTGTTAATCATTAGCAAAGGTTAAGTATGTTTTTGTTACTTAGCAACTGTGATTAGTTTTTAAAAGTTTTGTTTCAAATTTTATCATGTATTTATCCACGTTTTTCTCTGCTTCTTTTCTCCTCACTGGAATTCTAACTCAAGAAAGTTTGAATGCAGCCAGACGTCTTAACTCACAATCTCTGCACCTACCTGCTTGCAGTAAACATGGAAAATAAGAACTGAAATACAAACCAGAGCAAGAGAGCCATTGCTATCTCATCTACATGAAGATCTATTCTTAACTGGTTTTCAACTTGCACTGTGATGGCTCAGGCAGAGAAAATAACCTAGAGCAAATCACAAGGGTATTTTTAGTCTTTGTTTTATTTATTTTCTTTTTGAGTGTTTTGGTTGTGGTGGAGCTTTGTGCTTTAGCAATTTCAACCTAAAAATGGAAGCCTGATATGAGTAGTATTTTCAAAATTAATTCTGACAAGTGCGATAAATTTGGGCATTAGTTAAAATATTCATCCTGCTGTGTTCAGCTTACGCTCATGTATATTTTAACTTCAGACGATTATTTAACCTAGTGCAATATGATCTGTAAAGCTTGTTCACCAAAACGTTTACCTGTTTCTTCCAACTGTGTCAGTTACTGTAATAAAAGATGCTACTTGTCTCTAAAACCTTTGCTTTTCTATTTTACAATATTAAGCTGACATCCTAGCTTAGCTGAAATCAATGGGAACTTTCCTATCAGGTTTCCTGGGATCAAGATTTTATTCTAAGTGAAAAAACAATGTCAATTGTGAAAAAAAAAAAAATAAATCATGCCCCGAAGATATGAAAAGCTCAAGTAGCCAGCTATCACAGTTGTTAAGCTCTTGTTTCTCCCTGAAAGCTGTGGAGCACAGCACGCACGTGAATGGCAAATGGCCCAGGAGCTCTGCGCTTGGGAGCTGGTAGAGCAGAAGTTACCTGGAAGCCGGCAGTTCTCATTTTTTGCCCTTTTAAACATCAATGGTGTACAGCAACCGTTGTGAATGCCGTGTGGTTTTGCAAATGTAGTGAAACGGATGCTTGTTTTGGAATTTTTGCTGTGCTTGTAACACACCTATTTCTGCTCATAGCAATGAGGTCAGCCTGAAGAAACACTGAAAGCCAACAAAGACGATTGCTTGACCGCTTTGATATATGCCCTGGGTCTTGGTCCGTGCTGGAATGTATTGTTCTAATTAGTGCGAAGATGAAATTTCAGACTTTCAGGCAGCCAACATAGAGATGGAGTCCACTTATCAGGACAAAAAACCCAGCCTGTTTCAAACCCCTGTAGATATCTGGAAAGCTTTGGAGGACTGAGTTTATATTCACAGGATGAAAAATATAAAGAAAATGTAGAATTAGAAGGACAGGAGGAACTTTTCCCAAACACTTTCAATTTCCCTCACTTTGGAAGATTTCTGTTCTTACTCAGTCTCCTATAAGCAGTAAGGGCAACTGTCTGAGCTTGACATCACAGGAAGAAATGGTGAAAATCAACAAATGTTGGTATAGACAGAGAAGAGTGTATGTCTTGACCTCTATGCAAGGCATTCAAGATCCTAATTCTGGCCTTAATGATTGCGTCTTCAACCTTCCCACTCTAGAAATGGCTTCTAACTCTCCACTCCACCTTGGTTTGGAGCAAATTTAGTGTGATTGTTTTTCAAAGGGAAAAATGCTAGATGAAGCTCAGCGCACAGGCACAGAGAATTATAGAATTGTCTAGGTTGGAAGGGACCTTTCAGATCATCGAGTCCACGTGAGTTCATACCTGGAAGCAGCAGCCTCCAGAAGGGTGCTAGCATGGGGCAGCCAGCTTCCTTCTGCCTCCCAGCCACGGCACTTTCGGCAATAGCCCACCGAGGTGCCACTAGCATGCAAGCCTGCGTGCTTTGCAGAGATGTGTACACCTCACCTATGTGTTCCTGAAGACCAGCTGCTGCCCCGCGTCTCTTCTCATAGTCTGGGAAGCTTCAGGCAGGTGTCCAGACTTCTTATTCCTCCCTGAACAGGACTTTACTTCCAGGAAAACAGAGAAATATCTAGGGGGTGGGGCACGTATATGGGAGGTTCTTGCTTAATTTCAGGAGTCTTCCACAGATATGTCCCCAGATGGGTACCAATCTGCAGCATAAGTCACTCTGGTTTGTCCATCAATGGTTTTGTTCCAATAGTCATTTTCATGGTCTTTGGGTTATTTAGACCCAGAAAAATGGCTTCATACTTTTAACGTGCTCATGTTTTTCTTCTACACGAAAAATAATGACATTTTCTAGATTTAATCACCAGATTAAGTGCATTTTCCAGAGTTTCCCAAATTTATTTTCTGAAACAGCAACTGACATTTCCTTAAAAAAAAAAAAAATAATAAGGGGGGAGGAGAAAGAAAACCATCCCTGAGCTGACAGAATGCAACAGTAGGAGGCAAGCATTCAGCTGGCACGCACTTACTTCCTGGCATGCAATTTTAATTAAGGAGTCAGCATGTCTGCTGCACAAGCCCACAGGAGGCAGTAACTAAAAATGACTGGGAAAATGTCCATGGATAAAAAGGTAAGACAAAGAAACAATGACACTGTATTTCAGGAAGCTAATTGAATTTGTTCATCCCTACTTTTCTCTAGGTAAGACTTATTACCAAAGGAAAAGCAAGCAGAAATTGCTGTACCACAGAATGCACAGGAATACGCATTTTGCAGTGTATAGGCAGAGATTCACTACTGATCCAAGATAATTCAAAGACAGCATCTTTTTTTTTTTTTTTTTTTTTCCCCTTCCCCTCAGGTAGGTCTGCATTTGCAGCAGTTTTCAGATCTGTGTGATAAGGTTTTGTCTTTCTTTTTATGCTAGGGACATTGCATTCACAGCAATTATGCCTTTCACTGAGCAGTTAAACTGCCCAGTGCACAAAAAGCAGAAATGACCTGCTCAGGAGTCGTGTCCCGAGATATCAATTCATATTCTTAAACCAAATCCAGGCCAAAAATCTTTGTTTCCTTAGACCATAGCGGTAGTGATTACCTAGCTAAGTAAATCAGCAAGTAGATTGCTTTAAATAACTTTCAGTAATTTTTCACAAATATTTCCCCCCCCGCCCCATATGATGATTTTTTCTTCTTCTTACAGCGCCAATCGCCAGGACATAGAGGCTGATTCATATCCTGTACTTTCCACGACCATTATTAATCATACTAATATCTTTCCAGAGAGGTACTGTGAAATCCTGCATTGAAATCTCGCTGTTGGCTCTTACTTTCTCCAGTGGTAAATATCCAAATGTAACACTAGGAATAAAAGGGAGGGAGTTAGTGCACCTGCCTTGTTTCATATCTATACACAACAGTCTGAAAGGGCTGGGACTAAAAATAATTTGTGAAAGAAAAGCAAATTAATATGATATGACTTGAAATTAGAGCTATGGGTTCTGTGGAGGAAAGAACTGGTCAGCTAATCTCAGTCTTTCTGTCTTTCTGTCACCTTCACTTATTAAGAGCTCTTCGGCTGGCAGGTACATAATTTATGGTTACAGTTAAATAAATTGCTGGGTGAATGTTAGAGAAGTACAATGAAGTCAGATGACAGAATCAAAGAAGTGCCATTTAATGGGCTCATTATGGGTTGAAAAATTATTTCTGAGCGAATGTAACTTGGGATGAAACACTGAACAATCAGTAATGACTTTCTCCCTCCTTCTGTTGAACTGCCTTTGTGAATTGGGATTGATGGGATAGTGTTTGGAGCAAGCTGGGACCGCGGTGTGAGTTGTGTGAGGCTGTACACAACTCCGTCTGTTCTGTTTCTCCGCAGCCCAGGAGACCATATCAAAAAGATTCTAATGTCATTACTTAAGATTTCGATGTCTTGTTCACATGAACAAAACTCATGAGAAAAGTTTTTGCTTTTTTTTTTTCCTTTTCTTTTTGTTTTAAACTAACCTACAGTGAGAAATTTTCTTTTCCTTTTACTAAGCACAGGAGAAAATATCCTTGATTTTTTTTCTCTCATAACTCCGAGAAATCCAGACACTGACTGAATAGCCCGAAGATTTCTGTAATTTAGACCAACTGACAATGATCATTTCAGGAGCCATAGGCTCCCTGAAAATTGCCATAGTTTACTGACTGCCAGTTGCTTCTCCTACCTGTCTTAAACTACAAAATGCCCTAAAGGAATTGTAGAAAGGGATGAAAAGACCCAGTAATAAGCTCTGTATCACTGCGCCATTGCCAGGGGAGTATTTGTAGCCAAAAAAAATGGAGAAGACAATAACCAGTAGCTCTAAGGCTACTAAGTTTTGCTCCCAGACGACAGCCATGCCTGCTAGCATTGATGTGTCAGGGTCTGCACAGCCCGGCCATGCTCTGCAACCTGCCAGCACCTTGGGGAACGTGGAGTTGATGACATTTCCCACCAGGTTTAACCAGCTGATGTTTCTTGGCTCCTTGTGATAAATATCTTGAGGCACTATTTTGAAGCAGGCTGAAGTTTTAGCTGCTTTACTGTTCAACATCTTAGTTGAAGAATCCTCTTGCCAGTCTCTCCCTTGCCTCTGGATGGAGCCGTTTCAGAGGGCTGAAGCTGTGCTCTCTAGGACAGCTGCTAAATCAAACGAATCTTCTTCTGGGGGCATCTCTCGCTCCCTCACAACAGGATAGGGGCTCCAGGCAAGTGGATTAATTGAAACACCTACATTGTAGGTGGCTGAAATGTAGTGAGAAGAATTTCATGCAGAGAAAAACATCACTGCATATCAATCCTAGACCTTTAAATATCTCAGCTCCTACTTCAGCCTGTACTTTTGCTTGGTGAGCCTCAGATTTTTATTTCTTTTGAACAGTAACTGGGGCTTTAAAGATGAATTATTTAGCTTGCACATGTAAAGAAGGGGACAACGACCGAAAGAGGCTACAAAACTGCTTTTAATAAACTCAGTTAAAAGCAGTATCATGCCTACAGTCTCTCTTTATCATTTTACATGAAGGCATGAAAAAGTTTTTTAGATGAAATAAAGGTGCCTTCAGGCAGTTTTAATTTGCAACGGAAGAACCAATTCAACTGATCACGATATTGCAGACAGCATGGTTCCTGGCTGTATGGCAGGGATAATATTTTTATGTGGACAAGCTGTTCTTGATTAATTGCTTTGTGACAGAAAGCTCAGGTGGGTCTCTGTAGGCATCAGAGCATGGTTGCACTGTGATTGTCTGAACGCTTGCTTACATAGATGCTCATTTATTTGCATTTAATTGATAGCAGCTCACGGACAATGCTTCCTTCTGCCGAGGGCTGCGGGAAGAAACCCGGGCCTTCTCAGACCGTGATGGGGACAGAGAAGAAGTCCTGCCCCCTCTCAGCTCCCAAGTGTTCCCCCCAGCTCTGCACACAGCGTATGCATGGAGGAGAAAAACTGGGAAAGGGAGAAGAGCCCAGGTCTTGTGACAGCAGGAATGGGGAGAGGTGGATGAGAAAGTAATGAAAATTCAAAGGATAGGAAATGCATGAAACAAAAGCTGAGTGCTCTCTCCAAGGCAACGTTAGGAGCCTGCGGGAGCCTGGAAGCTGGAAGAGCACGCAATTAAATGCATCACTGGTGATGGACATCCAGCAGGGCTTGGAGAAGAGTTCCCAGTAGTCTGCGTATATTGATTTTTTTTCTCTAGGGCATATCCACAATATTCACCAAATTGTAAGGGAGATACTCCTTGGCAAACACTAGCAACCTTTTGGACTTTTCTAATGGAAAAGCAGTTTGGACTCTAAAATTTATAAAATTTAAAGTGAATGTGTGGGAGCTATTTGTTCCTCTTCCAAATTTAGTGTCACCATTATCTCTAGTTTGACTCTTCTAGAATCCCTTTTTGAGGATATTCCATGATTTTACACAAACTCCCGTGCTTATTTCAAATTCTTTTCCCAAACTAGCTCCCATATTTTTTGGGGTATATAGCAGCAACTCATATCTGCCTCCGGACCTAGATCATTAAATATTTAAATATTGATTCAGGTTATTTTTGGTTTAGTGTATTGTTTGTACAAAGTGTGTGAGCAGCCCAGAGGCTGACCAAGAACAGCAAAAAAATCAAAACACACATGAGGGACAGGGAGTAAAACAAATGGGAAAACAGGAGAATAATTGCCTCTGGCCACCATTTAACAGTTTTTAGATAAGTTTTGAAAAAATATTAACTCATTTTCCCCCTTACTTATGTAGCTACAGTCTCTGTGATTGTGAGAAAAGCAGAAACAGCTGAGTGAGATGTCTTGGAGCTTAAAAAAATCATCACTGCTACTGAAAGAGAATATCTCTTATTACAGGTACTTAGGCTTGTTTTTTTTAAAGCATTCATCCTGGGAGGCAGCTGGATCCCCTACAGGACAGGTGGAGTTTAAAGGAGCAATTATGATCTTCAGAGTATATGTACTCATAATAAATAGAAAGGAAAACACTTAGGTACGTTCCCAAATATGATGAACAGATTAAGATACTCTTGGGTATATTCAGTTTGCGTTATCTGTAAATTTTAACTATACAACTGCAGCATTAAAAGCTCAATGGACTTTATCTTGCCTGGTATCATTGGCTGCTATCCAGTAAAGCACTTACACATTGCTTTGTTTTAAGGGCACGATGCCCTGGTTTCAAGCCAGAGTACCCAGCAGCATATTGGAACAAACCAGTGATAAGCAGTTTGACAAGCCCTGCAATAAATACTGTCCTGCTGCTTCTTAAAGACACCTATATGTAGTTGATTCAAAAATGCTATTTTACCAAAATGTATTGAAGACACACCTAGATTATTCTCTTGTTCCCCATTTTTTCCAATGCTAAACACAGTTAGCAGAATTGTTGCTCTCTCTGCAGTCTAACATCCAGACAAATAATAATTCACTTTTGAATATGTATTTGGTAAAGAGAAGAGAATAAAAGGGAGTGCTAATGTGCATTTCTGTGATGGCAATATTTCGTTGCTGCTGTTGTTGAAATATAGACATAGCTTGTCAGATTTGGATTCCTGGAGATTCTGTCTGTGAATACATGCTTAGTTCTTCCACCCTCTTATGAACATGTTATTAGATTTTCACATCTGTCATTTGCTTACCATAAATGCCAGCAGTTGTTTTTTCTCCCTGCCCGCCCCCCCCCCCCGCCATTTTTGAAGTCAAAGGATACTTTTCTCATTCAGCTTCGACCCAGATGACTAGAATAACAACAAAAATGCACCCTCCCACAGCATTTTAATTTATTTCCAGCAAAACTCATGATTTAGAATATCTTCCTTTAGGTGAACACAGAACAATGAAAGAGCCATGCCCTTTTCAACCACCATCCAACCCATGGATGATAAGGGTTGTTAGTGTTACATATATTAAAGGGTAAACTCCTATCTCCAGCATCTTTAAGGGAAGACAAGACAGTTTGTTTGATCAGAAGTCACCTTTTGGCTTTAAGTTTTATAAATCACATTAACAGTATTTGCATACAGTGGCTGACCATATAGCACAATCTTAAATTCTCGGAGAGCAGTGATTCTTCCTATAGTACAAAGACACTAGTTTGCCACAAAATGGGACTATTCATTTAAACTATGTTCTGTGAATAAACTTTATGTATTCACAAAACTCTGTCTTAGTTGGCCACCTGTGAGAGACCCTTTCGGATGGTTGGTTTTGCAGTGTCCAAGTTCTCTTGGTACTATACCTTCAAGGGATGTTTCAAGAAGACAGTGTCTTAAATAAGTCATAACTCTTTTGATCTCCACATGCTAGCACTCCTGTCTGTGTGGGGGATTTGCCCTGATACCAGTTGGTGTGGTTGTGGGTCACATCAGGAGAAAAGCAATGATGACTGACCAAACAGTTATTGCATGTGTTGGAAATTTGGGATTTATTGACTGTGTGGCATTTTTGCATAATGAAACATCCCCACTGTTTTGTGGACGTTTGAACAAGATTAGCCAAACCCTAATGCAGTCTCCTGAGGCATCTCTAAACAATTGCCTTCTCTTTTGTGCATGTGCTTGAGCATTTCTTTCAGGATAAAAGAACTGTGACAATACAGAGGGGAGAATTGTTTTTATTAAAGATAGCTGGAAACTGAACTAGCTAGGAAAGCCAACCAGCCAGCTGGGAAGCTTGCAGCATTCCTTGGTTTAGGTGCTGAAAGGGATTTGTGGTTTTCTTTATCTAGTAGCTTCAAAACATGAGGTCTAGGGATCATGTCTGGTCCCGCTGGGCTCTACTGTCTCAAGAGGAGGCTGTCTCACCTATGGCTAGTTCTCACTCTGTTAACCTTAGTAGAACAGTTAACCTTAGTTGACTTTGCTATCACTAAACCTGGGTAATACACAATATTGCCACATCATCCTCAATGTGTCACCTGAGTTACCTTAAGACAATCCAAGTACCACTTTCCTTCCTTTTTTTTTTTGGAGCAGAATGATAATCGATACAACACTCAGTTACCAGCAGGTGGTATGCTATATTTCTTTACAACCACCTTCATGTTACTGTGTACATATGGATTGGATAAGCAACTTCATATAAATCAGTCTTATGATCAGGTCATCTAAAGACCATTTAAATGATTTCATCCTGAAGTTGGTTGCATTTCGCTAAAGCTGGAAAGTGGTATGATGTACTGAATTATATTATCAAGCCAGGGGAGAATTTTTATTTTATGCATACATTTAACAAAAGAATACAGTGAAAGTTTCAAAACACCATGCACCTTCTTATGACCTTCATAAATCTCAATTTTTTATGGCTTTTCTCTTTGTTCCCATGAAAATATTGATTCTAACTCTAATAGTATTGAGCGACTTATTTTGAATGTCAGCAATCTCCTAGAAGAAAGTGAGAGAGAGTTTTTTTCCCCATCATCTTCAATATTGTTGGTACAGCCAGGAAAAAAAAAAAACAAAACAGGCACTGGAAGGTTGAGTTGCATGAGGCAGTTGTGAAACAGTGAAGACCATGTCTCCTACCTCAGGGTGCTCTCTTAACCACTACACTGGACTTCCGTACATGAACTCTTTTCCATGGAGAGCTGAAAGGTGAGTACTATGTTGCTACATTAATATAATTTATTATTTGGTCACCAATCCATTAAACAGCTTCTGATGCAAGTATATTTATAGCTGAGTATGTAAGGTTGCACATTCCCTTCACTTAACTGTGATCAGCTGAGGCAATGCCAGTTAAAACTGACACTCAAAAAAGTGTGTGGATGATTATTTAGTTTCATCTTCCTTGTGTTTTTCTAACTGATACCTGCAGTCCAATTAGTGGCATAGGCCATTAATAAATTCAAGGTCAAATTATATTACCTTTCTTAAAAATTAGAGGGAAATGAGCTAGAAGAATTGGAAATATCAGCCAGGCAAAGCTCAAGGACCCTAATAGATTTACTGACCTTTATTCTTGAGATGGGTTAGTTGTCATTATAGTGCTAGGAATGTTTCCTTAAATAATTTAGATGTCATTGCTTGATTCTTAAAGCACTTCATCAAAGTTCTGTGAAGCCAAAAAAGCATGGATAAATATGGACACTCCTCAGAAATAAAATAGACAAAATTGCTGCTCCATTACATCCCAGGTAGATACCTTTAAGTTTCTGCTCAGCTGTTTAAAGAACTTCCAATATACTCCTGAATAATTAGTTCAATAATAATGAGCATCCTGAAGTAGAAAAACAAAAAGCCCATTTATATGTCTCTTCACACTGAGAACTTTTCTTCTATTTTCATTTTAGCAAAATTCCTTTAGAACTGGTGGCCCAATGAGAAAGAACTTGGGTAAAGAACAGCCAGAGTTTAAATCACATGGTTTCCGTATGTGAAGTAAACACAAAACCATAGAACTTAAATACTGAACTTCTAAGCAAACTTCAGAGATTAAGTTCTTTATTTATGGATAAATTGAATGTAAGTAACTCTTACCTCCCTTGAGAAATTAGGGATGAATCACATCCGTTCCTCTTTTGTGCACATTTGAGGAGCAGACTCATAAAGGGTACCTTTGAGTACAGCATCTGGGTTCTATTGGCTTTTCAATGACAGGGTCCTGAAGACTATTTATCTGATAGTGTCCACATTTCCACTGCCTGACATGCACAAAAACATCAAACTGAGCAGAAGCCATGAACTAGGACTGCTTATTGATAGCTACTTACTGGTTCCCGTTTTCTCAGAATCCTCCCCAGCCAATATTCAAAATGCATTACAAGTGGCAAAGGACATACAAGATAAGAAAAAAAATTGTTTAACAAATAAATTAGAAAAAATATAAAGTGTAGGCCATAACTTACAGAGAAGCGGAGCAATTGATGTCACCGAGAAGAAAAAAATCTTCAGTCCTTTTACTTTTGTTTTAATTTTCATACAAAAGGTCAGTTGTGACCAGATGCTCAACACATGGATACTATATAGGAAGCAAGCCAGAATAGGAAAAGAACAGGTGAAAGAACATCTGGGTTTGTACAGTGCACTCACACCAGGGTTAACTGATAAAATTTGCCCTCTTCAGTACTTAAGGAATTTACTGAAACAATTTCTGAATAATTAAAACTTGTTTGTGAGACCTTATAGCAGATGGTGAGGTCTGTCAGGAGTAAAGAAAGATCAACTAAGTGAGTCAAACTCACTCTGATATCCAGAAAGCTACTGAAACAAATAATGAAATAATCAATTTTAAATATTTAGCGGATAACAATTTAATAAGAAACAGCCAACACTAATTTGTCAAGAGCAAGTCACGTCAAAGAAAGCAATTCCCTCTCTGACTACCTAGTGACTTTGACTGGTCTAGTAGATGAAGAAGTAACAAAAGTAGTGTATCTCAGCTTTACAAAGGCTTTTGTTCCATTACATCCTCTTAAGTAAGCTGAGGTGATAATAACTTACCAGAAAAGTATATAGCGTAGGCATACATCTGTGTTCAAAATCTGCACTCGAAAAACAGGGGTTGCTTGCCAAAAAAGTGGAGGCAGATATGCAATAGGTTACGTTGGAGAATATTGTAGTTTCAGGGTTCCAGTAACATCAGTTTAACCTGTGATTTAGATCACGTGTAAGGGAATGGTATAATAAAATCTGTGGATAACAGAAATGCTTTATGGGTTGTGAGCTCTTTGGAGACGAGTTTAAAATCCAAAACTGTATTGCTAAATTGGGTAAATGATCTGAAATAAAAATAAAAAAAAATTAGTTAAGGTAAATGCAGAGATCTATATTTAGCAAGGCAACACTAACTGTATAAATAAAAAGTGGGGACTTAGAATCACAGAATCATAGAATGGTGTGGCAGTGTGCTCTCCCCTTTTCCCCCTTCCCCCCCGCCCCTCAGCTCCAGCTCAAGCCATGGTCATCAGCGGGAGTTGTTATGAATTGCACTTGAACTACGGGGGATGGCTGGCAACATAGTCAAAAAACTGTCTGGAATGGGGACCTAGATATCTTGTTCCTTTGCAAATATGACTATAGGTCAATTATCTTACTCTATAAATAGCGGACAGCCCAAGAACCCTTTGAGCTCTCCTGCATGGCAGCAGGCTGCACGTCAGGATTCTCCCTTGAGTGGGGACGCTCGCTTAAGGTTCTGCTCCTTGAGGTTGAGGGATTCCTTGCCACAACAGATTCTCGGTAAGTGACTAATAGCACGCTAAACTTTGAAATCTTAGCTAAGTGATATAAAGGATTGATTGCACATATATAATCCTTTAGACATAAACTGTTGACCAAGTCTGGGACTAGGATTGGATCCAGCCACACCTAGACTCGTCTCTGAGAAGGAGTTTAGAAAGCAAGAGGGTCCTTTCTGAACCTCGTGACTCAATGGGTCTCCCTGACAGCTTGTCTGACCCTGGCCTCTATGCAGTAAATAATCGAGTATACCGTGTCATCTAATCTCGTAAAACACTGTCGTATTCACTGCTAACTTTGTTAAATTACTGTTTTATGTTAATAAATATTTCACTACTTCTCTCTTACAAGTGAAGTTAATCACTCTGCCCACAACAAATGGTTTAAGTTGGAAGAGACCTTCAAAGATCATCTAGTCCAAAGCAGGTCAGGTTCCTCAAAGCCCAATCTAACCTGGCCTTGAACACTTCCAGGGATGGGGCAGCCACAGCTTCTCTGGGCAACCTGTTCCGGTGTTTCACCAACCTCATTGTAAAGAATTTCTTCCTTATATCCAACCTAAATCTACCCTCTTTTGCCTCTTGTCCTGTCACTACAGGCCTTGTTTAAAAGTTTCTCTTTCTTATAAGCCCCCTTTATACATTGAAAAGCTGCAATAAGGTCTCCTCCGAGCCTTCTCTTCTCCAGGCTAAACAATCCCAACTCTCTCAGCCTGTCCTCATAGGAGAGGTGCTCCAGCCCACTGATAATTTTTGTGGCCCTCCTCTGGACCTGCTTCAACAGGTCTGTGTCTGTCTTATACTGGGGCCCCCAGACCTGGACACAGTACTCCAGGTGGGGTCTCACGAGAGCAGAATAAAGGGGAAGAATCACCTCCCTTGACCTGCTACTGGCCAGGCTTCTTTTGATGCAGCCCAGGATATGTTGGGCTTTCTGGGCTGCAAGCGCATATTGTCAGCTCATGTCCAGCTTTTCATCCACCAGTATCTCCAAGACCTTCTCCTTAGGGCTGCTCTCAATCCATTCATCCCCCAGTCTGTAGTGATATTGGGGACCACTCTAACCCAGGTGCAGGAGCTTGCACTTGGCCTTGTTGAACTTCATGATGTTAAAGACTTCATTAAGTCCTTCATGAAGTTAAGGACTTCTTAATTGGACAGCAGTAGGACACAAAAAGTCCAAGGTCTGTAGTGGATCACAAACAGGGCAAGATGTGCCAGGTGAGGTTTAGACTGGACTTTAGGAAGCATTTCTTTACTGTGAGGGTGGTCAAACCCTGGAACAGGCTTCCCTAAGAGGTGGTCAATGCCCCAAGCTTGTCAGTGTTTAAGAGGCATTTGGACAATGCCCTTAACAGCATGCTTTAACTTTTGGTCAGTCCTGAATCAGTCAGGCAGTTGGATTAGATGATTATTGTAGGTCCCTTCCAACCGAAAGAGTCTTCCCTTCCCTTCCCTTCCCTTCCCTTCCCTTCCCTTCCCTTCCCTTCCCTTCCCTTCCCTTCCCTTCCCTTCCCTTCCCTTCCCTTCCCTTCCCTTCCCTTCCCTTCCCTTCCCTTCCCTTCCCTTCCCTTCCCTTCCCTTCCTTCCCTTCCCTTCCCTTCCCTTCCCTTCCCTTCCCTTCCCTTCCCTTCCCTTCCCTTCCCTTCCCTTCCCTTCCCTTCCCTTCCCTTCCCTTCCCTTCTTTTCTGAAAGGAATTAAAAAAAAAATAATCTTCATTTTGGGACATATGAACAGAGGTGTGAAGCTTAACATAATTATGCATAATTATTGCATTGCATTCGGAACTTGCATTCGGTGGGCCCTGATGTAGATTTATCAGGTATATCTGTCTATATTATCGGATCCACAGGAATCCCCATCTCTTTGGGCTCACCCGTGTTCAGGAGGGATGTGACCATACTGCAAAGGGTCCAGAAGAGGACAAAAAAAGGATAAAATATTTAGAAAATAATTATTATAAAGTGGAAAAGAACAGAGGTCATTTAACAATGCAAAATGGTGAAATGTTGAAAAACCCACCAGTCAGACATCCTACCGAAATATTTCCTCTATCAGTTAAATACTTACACTTCACTTAAAACCTACATGGCTTTTTCCATACGTTTGCATCAATTTTTCTGGGTACCCAGGGCCTCAGGCTACTGAATTTCAAAAAGGAGCTACTGCTGGCATACACAGATAATGACACAAGCAGTACAGCTAATCAGACTCACACACAGAGTAAGGTACAGATGGTCTCTTCACACGTACTTGATTTCTCTACCCATGACTGGCCATTGGCATCATGCCCAGGAACGTACAGAAACATCTTAGTTGTTTAGGCTAGAAAGCAGAAGTCTGACTAAGGGACGGAATGGCAGCTCTAAGTGTTAAAAAAAGACAAAACCAGAGTCCTTCACGAAGAACAATGATATGATCAGTTGGTCACCACATTCTCTGGTGCTAGCTGAGATGTGACTAATTTATGTGAGAAAAATTTAGATTATATATCAGGGATTAGAATCTGTATGGTGCAACTTTCTGTAATGTGCTATCCAAAGTCTACTTTGTTGAATGATTCAGTAGATGAACTTGGCATTTATCTGAATGCAGATCTCTTTTCTCTTTAGCTATTAATTTCTAGCTGAAGTAATAGCAGCATTATCACCTGCAAATGCTAATATGTTAGCCGAATTCAAACCATTTCACTATTTTACCACACTTTTTGCATTTACAGGTATTGTTAATACAATTTCATTACTGTCTTGGCTGTAATCAAAATTACAAAAAAAAAAAAAAATTTCCTCTTTGAATTTGTAGTAATAAGTAGCTACAAAGACATTTTGCTATTTCTGTGCTTTGAGGTCTTAGTAGCCACAGGAAAAAAGCATGAAAAAAGCCCAAACCAATTCCTCATCCCAATCAATCTTTAGCTATCTTCACAATTAAGAAAGAAGCCAATATAATGCTGGCAATGAATTTCTTGGTCCTGCTGAGATGCATCATTTTATCCTAGGGGAGCACGTATCTTGGGAAACAGTTCTATTTAATTCGCAACCGTAATCAAGTGATGTGATTTTATTTATGTAGGAAAAGTGTATGAATTTTATTTACAAATGGATTTCAGCAGGATGTAGCTCACAACCTTGGGTAATCACACTGAAAGGGCTTACAACTATTCTTATGTGTAGCATGAGTGGGATTTTCTACAGCTCTGATCCACTGCTAAATAGCTCAAAACTTCCATTAACGTTGTCTGTCACCAGTTTCTCAAAAGGTTTTATGCTTTCATTTGCTTTGCTAACCTAAAAGACACACTTTTGCTAAGGTCCTACACAATACAGCAGCTAGTAGTAATCACTACTATTGTTTTCTTTTAGTATTTTTTACTTTTCTGCTAACACTATCTACTTGTCAGGAAACCACTCCAGTGGCTTTGAATCAGAGATAGCTTGACATTTCTCAGATGTGGATGAGGAAGAAGACCAAAGATGTGCTTAGGGGAGACTCATTCTGGAGGCTGTTGAAGAAACTGAATCAGGTTGAGGACACCTTCCTGGGTTGCAAGCTGCTTGTAGTGGTATCCACTGTCAGAAGACCATCTCCAGAGCTCTCCCCAAAGCTATGCTCCCAGTTGACAGAACAAGGTAAAGTCCATGGGGAGTGGCTGGGCTAAGGGTCCAGCTAACAGGCAACTTGGCGTGTGACACAGTTTGGGGGAGCATTATAAACAAGAGACCTGTTTCGCTGGACCAAGATCAGATGCCCACTCCTATGCTTTGCTACCTTTGAAGGGGAATCAAAGCAGACAGGAGCTAGGAGGACATTTAGATTTCATAGAATCATAAATTCATAGAATTGCCTAGGTTGGAAGGGACCTTTCAGATCATCGAGTCCAACCATCAACCTAACTCTGGCAAAAACCATCACTAAACCATTTCTCTAAGCACTATGTCTACCCGTCTTTTAAATACCTCCAGGGATGGTGCCTCAACCACTTCCCTGGGCAGCCTGTTCCAATGCTTAATAACCCTTTCAGTGTAAAATTTTTTCCTAATATCCAGTCTAAACCTCCCCTGGTGCAACTTGAGGCCGTTTCCTCTTGTCCTATCACCTGTTACTTGGGAGAAGAGATTGACCCCCACCTCTCTACAACCTCCTTTCAGGTAGTTGTAGAGAGTGATAAGGTCTCCCCTCAGCCTCCTTTTCTCTAGGCTAAATAACCCCAGATTAGTCCCATCATGACTGTGTAGCAGAAGCCGAAAATTCCCATGCTCCTGGCAACTTCATGTAATAGCCTTCATTGATCTTGTCAGCATCATGCATAACACAGTCTATTTTTTCCATGTGGTCTGTAAAATCATCCTGGAAGTGCAATACAATTTGAGAGTGAGGGGGTAAGTGGCTGTAGGAAGGCACTGGAAGTTTGGCTCTGATTATAAGGCTTTAGTCATAATCTACTATCATACGAAGGATGCTCCACACCTAAGGATTTCAAGAGTGGTGTTCAAAAATACCACTTGAGAGTTATGGCCTAAGTCATGAATTCTAGAATAGCTACACTGAAAATATGCAGTGCAACCAGGAAAGGGTTAATGGCTTATTGGAATTGAAGAATTGTTCTTAATGGGTGCAAAACTCCATCTGCTTTCATGGTGTGAACAGGGAAAATTATGGTACTATCTATGCCATCCATTTCCTTCTCCTCTGATGCATTATAATAGCGTCTAAAGAAAGAACTAGCCAGCACACTGTTTTCTCTATTATGCAAACTGAACTTTTCAAATCTATGAAGGATGTCAGCAAAAGTTGTCAGTCTTGTACACGGATCATTACCAGTTTTGAAAGGTGAGACTCAGAAATGCAGATTGTAGGTTAGCTTCTTTCTCTCCCTCTCCCCCTCCATCACTTTCTTTCTTTCTTCCCTGCTCCCTCACCGTTCTCATTTATTTTCTTTTTTTCTTTTCTTCTTTTTTTTTTTTTATTCTTTACAATAAGAAGGAGAGTTTTGCAAGACAACATAAAAGTCTGATAAAGGACAATTGTTCAGAGAAATCATCGAGAACAGAAAATGCTTTTGCCATTTGTTATGCACTCAAGCAAGTGCTACAATAAACAAGAGACTTTCATTCTGTTTACTTTGGCTGAGCCAAATAGTAAAAATATCAAATGTTTGTGACTTAGTTACACATGCCTGGAATGCTTATGTTGTGTAGCTTTAGTGCATACATTCATGTTTGCTTTGCTAGCTGCACTCATGATGTGCGCAGATGAAGATGGACATCATATAGCATGAGTTACAATGTTTGGGGTGAAGAACAGCTTATCTCAGTGATGCTCTGTGTGCTGTAAAGGCTGAGCCTCTTAGGCTGATAAATCTCAGTGAATCCTGTGTTAAAACACACTTATAATAAAAAGATTTTGTTTTCTTTTCATTTAAAGAAAGTCACCTGTCCTGAAGGTCCAACTTTCGTATTTTATCATAGGCTTTGAACTTTTTTTCCCATGCTTACTTACCCAAAGGTCTATATTCAAAGAAAAATCCACGAATCTGACTGCCTGCTTAGTCCTGGAAATATTAAACTACTCTCTCAAACTGTTCAGATTGATTCCTACTTCAGGCATCTCTGTGCCTACATCTCTCTGTGGGGTGTGGGACCACGATCCAGCTGCAGCAAGACATTCTCACCCTCAGCTGCCCAGGGTGCAGGTCTCTCCCCAGGCCTTGGAGGGGTACCAGTGGGAGATGGCAAAAGTGTGATTGTTATCCCAGTTGCCAGACCCAGACCTTCCCCACACAGCTGAGTGCCCATGCTATGGGCTTATAGCTATCCTTTCGGGAGTCATGAATTTGCCTCTGTTGGTTACACAGAGTCTGTCAGGAGAAGAATGCATTAATAGCCTGGTAACATTGAGGTCTCTTTTGGGATATAAAAGCTGTGGATTCAAATTAGTCAGCATTTGAGGAGGGATCACAAAAGAAGTTTTCATGTTTCCTGTGTTCATAGAGGATGTTGGAGGATGGAAATGGAAACCTGTAAGTGAAGGAAGCAGGTTGCACAAAAACGCCCTGTAACACTCTTGGACAGATACCTGAGAACGGTTTCAGGCACATACTTTTCATTACCATTTAATTTTGGATGGTTTGGGTGTATCAGCTTGTTGGTTCTTCAGCCCTTGCGTGGTAACTAGTTTTCCCCCATATCTTGTACAGGAGTTTTGGGAACTTAGGACAGCAATCTGAAGCCCACTCTTGCAGCCTGACACCCAAGTTTCCGCATTTTCCATAACTGAATGCAGCAGAACCCAAGGCCCTTCATCGAAGGATGGCCAAATGAAATGCTTGGAAGTGACTCTTCCAGCCATCCTTGTGTGTCTGCTCTAGCACACTGACCTAAAATGATGTCTCCTGACTTCAAGGGGCACTGAATCAACTACCAGGCACTCAGGGACTATTTTGCACAGGTATATGCATTGCTTTCTGATTTTCTAATGAAGCACCAAGCAGTTAGAGACTGATATATTTATTCTGCTTGTAGAGGAACTTAACAGAGAGCAGAATTTCTACTTTATCTGCTTTTGAATTCTTTTAAAAGTGGGCTTTTTTGAGATCCAGTAAGTTTAAATTATTCTCAGCAGGTAGTCTTGTCTGCCATGTATATCAGGTGTTGAGGTATTATAACAATAAAAAAGGTTTACGAAATCTCAGGCACTTTTATTGACAGATAACCTTTCTTCACAGATCACAATTTTATCTCTTGTTAATTTATCACTAAACACATGCTGGACTGTACAGCATTTGGAAAATATTTATTTTAAAAATAGTAGATCAACATTGTAAAGGAAAATTGTACAGAAATTGAACATTGTGCAGGTAAAGTAGCATACAACAGCCTCCAAACACACAAGGCAAAAGTATTAAGGAATAACACTGACAAAGACTTCAATAATTGTTAAAAAACATACATCATCAAATCAACTTTGCAGAGACAAAAAACTAAGCTGGTAACGGAAGTTATGAATTATCACTGATAGCTGCAAAGTGAACTGAAATCTGTGCAGACCTGGCCCCTGGGATATATCCTCAGCCTCGGGAGCTCTGGGGCAGCAGGGTGTCACCATCAGGGCAGCTGGCATCCTCCTGGGGGCTGCCAATGGCGGGGCAGAAGGGGGGGGCAGCAATAGACTTCTGGGCATCTAAGGGGTCACTAGAAGCCTACCTGTCCTGCCAGCAACTGCACGTAACATACGACAGTCTTTTGATAGTTGTAATGAATATGGTAATGAAACTGTTGTAATGAAACTGGCTTGGTGTCTACACCTAGTCAAAAAGTTGTAAGATGCAGGGTATAAAGATTTTTTTTCCCGCTACACCTTCCCTAAGCTGCTGTGCTGCGTTGGTCCTCAGCGCGCCCTCGGGCTATAGGCTGGTTGACTTTAAACAAGCAAAAGTCTTGCAGTAAACAAACATAGATGTTTCATTTTAAAAGTATATAAGAGGATTTGCACTGAAAGATTGATCTGACTCTCTGATTGTAGTAATAGAACAGCCAAGAAGCTTTTTCCAGGGTTCACTTGTTTTGTGGTTTCTGGTAATCTAAAAGCACATCTTCCGAAAGAAAAGTGAAAGCATATTAAATATAGCACAGCCATAGAAAAGGAGAACAATGACCTGGCACATCTTCCCTAATGAAATACATGCAAAGGCTCCATTTAATTCAGCAGGAATGGGACCAAAAATAAATAGTAAGTCATAAATATTACTTATGTACTAATACAGTAGACTAATTAGACTCAGCTGAGACAAAGAAAAACCACACCACTTTATATGAAAATTATGCATGAATCAATTTACAAATAGTTAATGTAGTCATCATATATTAATCTTAAAATAATTGCAGACACATTTCCACCATTCATCACAATACTCACAAACTCCGGACAAAGCAACGACTATAATAGCAATGTATGAAGAGCACGTTTTCTGCTGGCAGTCAGCATGGTGCTCTATGCCTGCAGTCAGAGCCAAATCCACCCACTGGGTACCCAGAGAGCCATCCGTTTTGAAATTCTCTTTTTCCTCCATTTCAACGGTCTCAGGTGAGGAAGTTCTAGCAATACTGATCTCCGCACTGCAGAGTTCTTCATTTTGACTTAAAAGGTTCTTAAAAGCTTTAAAAATAAGTTAGCAATAATAATAAGAAGTCAGCTCAAGGATTATGTCTGACCCATTCTTTAAGCTTTTAGCAAAACAACAGAAAAAAAATCCTGACGAAACCCTACATTCCCACTACTACCAACTCCTTTATTCATAACTGGTTTACTTCCAGGATAGTCTCTCAAAAACCTCGTGCTTGTTTGTTTCATTTCGTTTCATTAATACTGGTCACTGAAAGTCAGTTTATAATTCTGCATTTCATTTTGATGACTAATAAATACACATGGCCCAACAGATGACCAGCAAACCTTTTTTACAAATCCCTCCCTTCTCTCTTTGCATATTGTCCACTGCATACACAGATTGTAGTGAAAATAGTTTTTAAAAGTGCATCCTTCATTAAACAGATTGATTCTTCTTCCTTATTTACTAAGATACTTTATCACGCTGTCTGTCCTGAAAAAATAGTCTAGGGAAATTCTGTGGTCTGCATTATGTGAGGGTTCAGACACGATGGGCCTTTCTTGTCATATGATCTACAATCCTATGAATAAGCCAAAATGTAGAGCAAATGAACAGCTGAAAATCATCCGGCACAAACTAAGCTTCAGCTTACACTGAAAACCTTACTACAGCTGAAAACTTCTGAAGAGTTCTCTTAAATGGTTCAAAATGATTATTTGCTCCCATGAAGATATGCAGCTTGAAGAGAGAATACAGGTGTCAAAGCATGATTTCAGAGAGCAATGCATTCACGGACCTCTGCAGACCTCAATGTCATATTCAAGGCTGAGGTTACAACAGCCAATTCTGTATTGTGAACATTAGTAAAATGGGGGACAGATCACAAGCAGTTAACAAATTTGCTCTACATGAACAACAGTTGCCACATAGTTATAATATTGGTGATTCTTTGCAGAGTAGACCAGTGGAGACTGAAAATATCACGTCTCCTGGGAGTAGAGAATGGAAGGCCACAAAGAGGACTGTCCCCCCATTTTTCATGTTTCATTAAAAAACCCCCAACAAACAGTTCTACAAATAGAAAAAAATCTGTCCCAAATAAAAGTAAGAAAAATGAGTCTATTCCACTAAAATGAATATATGTCTATTCCTTTGTTTAAAGACAAACCATTTCACCAAAAAGACAGTAAAGCACTGGAGAACATTACCCAGGGAAGACGTGCAGTCTACGTCTTGGAGATTTTCAAGATGTTACTAGACAAGTTCCTGAGCAACCTGGTCTGCATTCAGTGCTAACCTTGCTTTGAGCAAGAGGTTGGATGAGCTGGTCTTCTGAAATCCCTTACACTTGAAATATTCTACAATTCACTGTTTCCACTGCTCTTGAACAATCTGGAAATTACTGACAGAACTGTAAGGCGATACCTGGGAACCTTAAAGAGGTTCTCTCTTAGCTGGTTCTCCTCTCCATGCCTGCAGGACCTAAAGCCCTCATAAGCCATGAGCCACTTATTTCTGTGTTGCACATCCTTCTGGGAAGACACCATACAATATAGTCCAAGACCTCTGTCTTGGATTAGCTACTTGAATAAGCATTTCCCTCTAGTACCTGATGAGTTAGAGTCTTCTTTTAGCCAGATGTTGCATTTCTGTAAGCATAATCGCTACTGCAGGGGATCAGTTAACATTATTTGTATAGTGGCAGCTCCTGATTGGCCTAGTCATGGGCATAGCCCAATTCTGCCAAGCACTTTATAAAAAATACAAAAAAAGAAAAAGAAAATGGAGGTAGCTATCCATTCTAAAGAGATAGCAGCCGCAGTTGAGCTGAAAAGCGTGGTGGCATGTGCAGACAGCAATTACTTACAAAAAGCCATCATAATTAAGAAAAAGTGCTTCTTTAATAACTCATTGCAGCTGAATCTGCAACCAGTAGCTAATGGAAGAAAACTACGTATATAACGATCCTACACACTGTGTTCTGGCACTATAGAAGTCATGACTAACATCTCTAAATATGCACTATCAAGAAACAGATGTAAACCATCTAATCAAAAACCAAAAGACCTTTTTTGTTGTAGTCGTTACAAAAAGTGGATAGTTTACAGTAAAAGACAGATTAAGGTTTACAGTCATCACTGTGGTGCCCCAGGGGATGACCCAAGCTAAATACACGTGGCTTTGATTCTGACTGTTAACTAAACGCTCTTTACAAATTGTCACCGGTCTTCCCAACAGATGAAAAGAACAACACTCTAGTCCTTACAGTGAAAAAAATGTAACAATGATATAAAACATCATTATTTGAAGACATCTTTGAACTCCAAACTTTCATTCTGGCTACATTGCACTGTTTTGTGTCTCCAACATCAACACAGTCTAGAACCCTTAAACTGTCACCTGTCCTGTGGAGGTCATGAGCGTCCTGCTGAAGATGCACTGTAGTCTTGATTGATGGATTGAGCGTCACATCTTCAGCGTTCTGTCTTGTGCTTTCATTCATCAAGGAGATATATCTCTACTTTTGGCAGAGGTACGATGATAATTTAGTCATAGATAGATCAACTCAGATCTATCAATACATGTCTATCCAGAAAAATACTGAATGACAACATGTTTCAGTGAGGTCCTGGAAGGAGGTAGACTAAACATATGCCTAAGTATATTTTCTCCTTCCAAATTACAAGGTGCTTAACAGATAAAGTGCTGTGTAAGTGTTCGTGCTGCTCTTCTCCATTTTCTGTGCATTTTTGACAGGTACATGTTCAAGCCAATCCCTTGCCTGATCTTTCGTTTGTGACCAACACCATTTCAAAGAGCGTTTGAATCTAGAAATCAGAAAACCATTATGTTCTTGGACAAACCCCAAATATCACCAAAGTAATAGTAAGAAAAGGCATTTGAAATAATAACAGCTAAATCTCATTATTCCACTACCCTGAGATAATGGCTATACACATTTATTTTTCCCTTCATAACATGAAGAGATAAAACTCCAGACTAGCTGAACTAGATTAGAAACTTGATCTAACTTTATGATGTTTAGAAAGTCTAGCACTCTTCCTGATTACACGCTCAGACTGGGTCATCAGTCTCTGGGACTGTGAAATATGGCATTTATAGTAATGTGGATGGATCCCTATTATGGCAACAAAAAGCATTTTAAGCGACTCACCACATGTCAATGGAAAAGAAAAGAAACAAAACCAATACCAATCAATCCCCCTCCCTTTTTTTTTTACAGCCCAGTGCTATTTGTAGAAGGAATGTTTGGTGCCCAACTTGGGTAAGTATAGAGATCGAATATAGGCACTATCCACGTCATAATTCCCAGCATAACTACAGCAACTCCAATGATGTTAATGCCCAAACCAGCTTTAACCTAAAGGAGAAGAAAAAGAAAGCAGAAACTCACATTAAGACACTGAGGAAAGTTTTTAAAATGCTAAAAATCCCCTTTGGGGAGTTTTGCTTAAAACTCACCATGTCCATAACAGTTAGATGACCATATGAAAATACAATGGCATTGGCTGGGTTTGCTACAGGAAGCAGGAACGCAAAGGAAGTACACAAGGTAGTGGGTATCAAAATGAAAAGTGGGTTCACATGAATGGCTTCAGCCTGTCGTGAAATAAAAGAGAGAGAACAGTTGTCAAGGGACACGTGCCAAATGAAATACATAAGTACCAACTGATTATATTAACACAAGTGAACCGTGAACAGAAGTACCATTTTAAATAGTGAGAAATAGCTTTTTCTGATGACTCATTTTTAAGATTATATCTGGGAATGCTTCAGAGGAGAAAAGGTGATTCTGATACAGAATAGCTACTGAACTTTAAATTCATGCCTGATGTTTTCTAATTGTAGTTGAGTCCATAAAGTAAGACTATTGCAAAGAGCCTGGGCACGGCACAAGCACCAAAAGCAAAACACTGCAAGAAAGATGATAAAGTTGGATTTGTATATAATACATAGGAGGGATTCAAAGAAGTGAGGACTGAGGTTTCTTTGTAAGAGAGAGAAAGGGCATTACTATGTGTCTAGGCTGGCCAAGAGGAAAATCTATGGACTAGAAGACGATCAGTCAGTTTTGAAGGAGAAAAAACCAGGTGTTTTGATAAAGATGACGAGAAGAAAGGACGCAACTAAGCTAAGGAGAGAAGAAATGAGAATTGCATATAAAGCACATGTATTAGCCCACTCTTCTCTTTAGTGACAGCTTGAAAGTTGCAGTGCTAACCATTTTCACTGAAGATGTGGTCCTGAAGAAACACTAAGAGAGCTCGCCTTTTTAAGTGTTTTGACTATTCAAAAATAGGAATAGCAGCCTCAGTTTTTGCGTGTTAATCTTTCACCTAATTTGACTGAATTTTCAGCCTGTCTTGTAAGAAAGCCCCTGAAAACCAAGTATCCAATGCACAACACAGCAGAGTAAAAAAATGCCTGAAGTATTTTATGGAGACTTTTAAAAACTGCTTCTTTGGTGTATTATTACATGGATGATAAAGCGGGTTCTGATTAAAAACAATCTGTGTCATACTCACCAAGGGAGATAGTATGGGCAAAAATATCGTAATGGTAGCTGGATTGCTGGCCACTTCTGTTACTGAAGTGACAATAAGGCATGATATCAGGATAATCAGCCACAAGGGTAATGATCCTAGGGGGGTCAATTTACTTGCTACCCACTCAGAAAGTTTTGAAACCTGCATAAAGAATATAAGAACATGATTATGTTTTACAAACCACTGAAAACAAAATTTAATAAATGGTATAGAACAATAATTTCCTCATCTGTCAATTGTGAAGTATTTGTGTAAAGGAGAAAAATCTGAAATATTTTTCATATTCCTACCACATATTTTTAAGCACATTTTTTTAATCCAATGGTGTCTTATAAGAACCTGTGCAAACTATAATCTATTTATTTTATATTTGCACTTGTGACATGCTTAGAGGAGTCATAATCAGAAAATTGTAATATCCATATATCAGGCTTCATAACCCGAGTTTGGGGCCAAACCTGTTCGATTTACTGGAGTAGCCAACAGGGCTCCACATGGGAGGTGCCTCAGTGACATGGGACATTAACCCTAACGCTTTGGAAACAGTGTGTCTGCACAATTCTTACCACCATCAGGTTCCAATTAAATAACAAACAGCAGTCATCATTGTGCATAGTCTTCGAAGACAAAGTAAAGTCTTTTTGTAGCCCTGCTTTGAACGTCTTGAAAATTTGTCACATTTATCATGATCAATATTGATACAGGATAACTTGCTAAAACAAGAGAGTAACTGTGAATTCACTGCATGTCTGAATTGCTCCTGATGTGGGTCACGCTAATTGTTCAGTATCTTCTATAAATTGCATTACCTCACAGCCGTCTGCCAGTGCAAACCCGCCACCAACAAGAATAGCTATTTCCCAGGGCATGCATGACTGAAATTCCTTCCAAGTAATCAGTGGAGTGTAACCAAAAGCAGCTAGAGAAAAAAAAATTAAAAAAAAAAAAAACCAAACCAAAACCCCCACCAACATTTAAAAACATACTGAAAAACATCTTCAAATAACCCCTCTGAGGAAGTACATGGGAAATACTGGAAATATTCAAAGGCAAAATCTCATCATTATAACATGAAGAAAGTCTTTGACATGAACAACTTGCACTTTCTGGGACAAATCCTTAACTGGTAAAAACTGTCACAGCCTGAAGACAATAGAGCCACAACGGTTTCCACCAGTGAAGCATTGGCCCCTCTCCCCTTCTTCCCTATGTGGAAGATAGCTATGGAATATCAATGCCTTTAGTTTACTCAATAAAACTGCATTATTCAGACAGATTGCTGCGCAAATGCTGTTGCACTTAGACCCATTTACGTTCCGATCTTGCATTCCCCGTGAACCCCCAGATGTCATTGATTCCAGCAGCAGAACTGAATGCATAAAGAGGACAAGCGGGAGGTACACTTTAATCAGGGTAAATCCTGTTTTGAAGGGGAAAAATTAGATGAGAATGGACTCATTTACCATGATGAATTTTATAGAGTACCTTAAACAAGCAGTAACATTTTCAACAAATAAATCCAACCCTACCCCATACAGTCCCATTCCGAGCCCATTCACTGCAGTCAATGGAAAAGTGGTTTCCATTGGCGGCAGTGGGCTGCAGGCAGCAGGTTCCTGCACAGCACGAGCTCCTGCTGCTCACATTGCTTGAGTGTTGGCACTGATTTCCAGGCCAGGGATGCTTTATATCCCAGTAAGATATTATCCTGTATTAAGATTTTAACATTAGTTTTTAACAACATTCCTCTAACAGGTGCAATAACTTATATTTACGGTTGCATCTTAGATACCTTATCGTAGTAAAATCCACACCAAAATATACTCAACTGTTCTCTCCATTTGAAGTCCTAGACAAAGTTTTTGCTGGAATAATAAAGAACAGGACGCCTATCACTAAGGCAGTTGTTGAATCTGTAGCGTAGCCTTTATACCTAAAGGAGAAGGTATAATAAGATAAAATAATAAGAAAATAATAAGAAAAAAACACTTAAATATATGTAGCCAGGAGCAGGGGAAAAGAGTGAGAAGGAGGATGGAGCAGCAGAAAGGAGCTGTTATGGAGTGACCACAACCCCCCCATTCCCTACCACCTGCGCTGCTTGGTGCAGTGGAAAGAGGTAGAGGAGTCAGGAATGAAGGAGTGAAGTTGAGCCTGGAAAGAAAGTGGGTGGGGGAAAGGTATTTTATTTTTTGTCTTTGTTGCTCACCATCCAACTCTATTTTTAATTGGCAAGTAAATTAAATTAATTTTCCCCAGATTGAGCCTGTTTTGCCCATGATGGTAACTGGTTTCCCCCCTGTCCTGCTGAGAAGCGGGAGTGAGAGAACGACTGGGTGGGTGTCTTGCAGACAGCCAAGGTCAATTCACCACATCTGTAGAAATAGTAGTTGCAAGCCCTCTAAATACATAAATAAGCATCTTGAGTAAGCATGTGTCATTTTGTCACAGAGAAATAAACTGGGGGAGGGGAACGTTTGGGAATAGCTGAAACAACTAATTTTCACAGTTCAATGATAAATTTAATAACTGCAATATGCTCTGTAATAGATTCAGTCCAAAAGGCCTTAAGAACACTGTGCATACCCACAAAGGATGATGATTTTGTAGCTAAGAGATGCAGCAGAGCTTTATTACCATCCTCCTATGGCTGTCACTACTAGGCTTACAGACACAAGTGCCATATTGATTTTGGCCATTTCCAGTGCCTGAGAACTGCTTGCACTAGTGTTTCTTAATCTGATCCAATAGCCCTCTAACTTCTACAGATTAGCTGCAAGATCAGGTAAACTGCAAAGCTGAGCTCTAAGGCCATTTTAACACATCCATCTAAGTTACACACTGTTAAGTGTTGAGATATCCCAGTCTGTCTTATTTCAGTCAAGATGGTCATTCAAATGAATAAGAATTCTGCTGAAGAAACTTAAACCCAACATTTTCTTAAGCTTTTTTATTATTTTTATTCTATTTGCTGTAAGATCTGTAAGTTCTATAAGTTTTCCTGAACCAATATACCCATATATTTGTCCTCTCAGCCTCATACCATATGCTTTTCTGCATATACAGCTACAGTAGGTCCAAGCATAACTTCCCAGCAGACCTTCCCAACAGCTTAAGCTTTTGCACTGAACCAGGGCTTTTCACTGAAAGGGAAATATATTCTCCCAGTTATATGTTACAAATGTATAATCCAGTAGACCCTTTTGCTTTAACAACAGTGCTAGGTGAGATTCAAAAAACCTTAATAAGCATAGCACACCAACACCTACAACCAGCATAGTTTTAGCTAACACTGTCACAAAATCAAGCTGCCATAAAAGTTGTAGTGGTTCTCTAATATACTCTGTCTCCTGCTTCTGATTGTCTGCTAGCACAGAAAACACTTTTAAAATATAAGTTATTACTTTGCTATGGTTTCTTAAGGCAGTGGGTTCTGCCTATATATCATGTTTAGCCTAGGCCCAGATGCACTAAGTCTAAAGAGCAGAAAATCTCTTCCTCTAGGATCCTATCCTGCACTTTCTTAAGACTTTTGGAGTCTTAAGAGTTTTGGAGGACGGCAAGATTTAGATATAGAAGCAACTCATGCTGCCACTTTCTTCTAGGCAGCTGCTTCTTCACAAGATGGTTGAGGTTGGAAGGGACCTCTGGAGGTCACCTGGTCCGACCCCCCTGCCCAAGCAGAGTCACCCAGAGCCAGTTGCCCAGGACCAGACAGCTTTTGAATATCTCCAAGGATGGAGATTCTGCAGCCTCTCTGGGCAACGTGTGCTAGTGCTCAGTTACCCTCACAAGTAAAAAGCATTTTCTGATGTTCAGGAGGAACCCCCAAGTTTCAGTTTGTGCCTATTGACTCTTGTACTGTCACTGGGCACCACCGAGAAGAGCCTCCTCCCTCCTCTTTGCACCTCCCCGCATATTTTTAAACATTGACAAGATGCCCCCACAGCTTTCCCTTCTCCAGTGCTAAACAGTCCCAACTCTCTCAGCCCCTTCTCATAGGAGAGATGCTCCAGCCCCTTAATCATCCTTGTGGCCCCTTGTGGGACTCAACTCTCTCTAGTATATCCATGTCTTGTACTGGGGAGCCCAGAACTGGGTGCAACACTCCACGCGTGGCCTCACCAGTGATGAGCAGAGGGGAAGGATCACCTCCCTTAACCTGCTGGCAACACTCTTCCTAACACAGCCCAGGGTACCATTTACCTTCCTTGCAGCCAGAGCACATTGCTGGCTTATGTTCAACTTGGTGTCCACCAGGACCCCCAGGTCCTTTTCCAACAAGCTGCTTTCCAACTGGGTGGCCCCCAGTATATACAGGTGCCTGGGGTTGTTCCTCCCCAGGTGCTGGATGCTGCGCTTCCCCTTGTTGAACTAGGCAAGTGCAATTTTTTGCTCACAAAAACTTAGTATTCCTGATGCAAAACACCATCCTCAGAAAACCTGCTCTGGACACACCCAACATCCTACTATTGTGAAGGCACACATGGCACCATTCCAAACAGGAGCTTTTCAATGTTGTCAAATTTTGAGATAAACATTTTTCAAAGTCCATTTATCCAAGCTGTAATACAATTGCATATACAACATCTACCTGCTTATCGCACTGCAAATCTGATTGTCCTATGAGGAAGCAAAAAAAAGCGATTAAGGAGATCTCACAACTGAGATCATTGTAGAGAACAGAGCTGTGGGCAAAAGTACATAGTGACCTTGTATTGGAAGTAGAGAAAGAAATAAACCAGGCAGAAAAAAGAAAGAATACACTCAGGCAGTAATCTGAGGAAGCGTGAGGGAAGCCCACCTTGCACACATCAGTTGTTACCAGCTGCAGCTCAGTGCTGAACTTCGCGGTTTTTATGAGGTTCATAAAGTCCTGGCCAAAGGCCAACTTGAAACTCCTCTAATTGAAGCTAATACCCTACAGCCTGGAATCAGGCCAGGACATGGAAGGAAACTGCTGCAACAGAAATGATGTGTGATCCCGTGCTGTCAACAGATGGGGAGGAAACAGGCGGTTTCACCCTGTGCTGCTCTCTGTAGTGTTATACAACATTTTAGAAAACATCCTGCTGCCTGCCTCCAGAGGGAGGTAACAGGGGCTCAGGGCAGGACAGTAAAGGATTAGTCTTTAATAGATTCACAAATTTTTCTTAAGAAAAATTAACAGGTAAAGGTAATGTATGTTTGAAAGGCATCTGATAATGCTCCTTAAAAATGAGCTCTACTCAATACTGATACAGCACAAATGTGGATTAAAAATTGGCTATCATTTCAAAAAGTAACCCTTAAAGAGCAGGGAGGTATATTGGTATTATATTTAATATTGGTATTAAATATCAATATTTCTGCTGGGATTTCAAAAAAACCCAGTGTCTGTATTTTAAAGGGATATTCAGTAACTTGTGAGGATGCACACAAGGGGCTGAGAATATGAACATGGGTGGTGAGAGTGGTGAGAATTTGTCTTTTGAAGCAAAACTTTGAGCATTCCATTTTATTTGTCAAAACAAAGCTTATAACGGGATATAATCAAACCAGATAAGCGTATCTTTAAAGTACCTATCACAGAAAAGTTTTTAATCCAGCAGGAAAGACAAAAACAGATGTCTGGAAGATAGATGGAAAACAAGGTGTGAGTTTGTCTTGTTTAGTTTGGCAACAGAGATGATTATCCACCAGGACAGACTATCAAGGAAAGGGCTAAATTCCGAAATCTGAGGAAACTGTGCTTTGACACCCTGAAATCAAGCCTGGTTGCTTTCTGGGTATTCATGTTCTAATAAAATAAATCTGTACCAGGGTTAACACAGAATAATGTAGCTCTTCTGATCTTCAGCATGTTAGAATAAATGGTCTGAGGGTCCTGCCTGGTTTAAGAAGCTGGGAGTGGTGTGAATCATATCTAATAGGACCCATTCACTGGCCATGGAGGGTCTCAAGTTTACTTATAGCTCTGACATTGCAGCTTTTCCTAAGAACAAAGCTCATCTGTGCAGGTGACAGAACTCCCCTTAGGCTGGCTTGAGACTGGGGGATAAGGTCCTGTGCAAAATAAGTACTATCAGGTTTCTGATAAGTAATTGTATTTCTACGGGTGGAGAATATTTCCTTACAGTTGTTTCCTGTAACATAAACATAAGGAAGTTGTGCACATGCCTATCAGTATACGTAAATCCAAAACACTGAACGATTTTGTACGCAGAAGCATTGGGGAACATGTGCATAAGAGGTATAAGCCACAGTTCATGCACTGCTAGTAGCTGCTTGGAGATCACGATGATGAGTGCAATGTAACCATTGTCAGAACCACAGTTCTTGGGTTTTGAGTTCTTTTTCTCATTTGCTTCCTTGTTTTCTTTAAAGAAGATGGCTCGCTCCCAGCTGTACCTGTGCTGGCTCCTTGCCCCACTCATGCATCTTGGCTGAGAAGTTTTCTGTTGCTCAGGAAAGCAAAAACCCAACTGCCTGGTTTTATGCCAATTAATGCAATTGATCGATAAATTAAAGCTATCTAGAAATAGGCAAGGTCTGAATAGTAAGAAATGCTTTCTCTCTCCGTAGAGGTTTTACTAGGCAGTAACACAAGCTTTGTTTCTCTTCAGGTTACCTCACCCAAATTATAACATGATTCAGCCTAATGTGACATGACACGTGCTTGCATTCCCTTCCAAGGAAAACATTAGAGGGCACCCACAGAGTAACATCCCTGTGCAGAACCTGTAACCACACTTACTATGAGAATATTCTGCTTTTCCCTGCCAGTGAACAAAATCCTCAGAAAACAGCAAACAGACAACTTAAAAAAATGGGGATCTCTGGACTGAAATAGTCCATTTGAGCCATAAGTCCCAAATTTGAAAGGTAGTTTACAATGTCTGTTTTTCAGTATCAGATGTATCTTGTTAAACAATGCTCGATGAGCACTGAATGTTAACGTGAAGCAGAAAGAGAAACAAAGCCAGCCTGATTGCTTAGCTGACTGATTGCTTGATTAGGTCAACACTCCAAAACCCCTTCAAGAATACAGTGTTTCATATGGGACAACCATCATCAGCTCTGCTGTTGTTACAAGGTGAAAAAATGTTCTTCTGCAATTTTTTGGATGATGAAAAAATAATTTAAAAACTATATTATTTTTTATTGTACTTTTTCATGCTATATTTTACACAAAATAATTTTGCTTTGCGCTTTAGATCTTCAAAGGTCTACAAGTACTTCTTGTAATATCCCCTACCAGTCTTTCTGGCAGAGCACTGGTGCCTGTGTGTGTGTGTGTATGAATGGTGGGAGTATATTTAAAGAAAGGAGGCATGATGGATGCATGTTCACATGTCATTTGTGACAGACACAAAGGAAAACAAAAGGGAAAAATTACCATCCAAGTCCAGCACTGGCCTTTGACCCATCCAGTAATGAATGTTAAATCCAGAAGGGCCTAAATAGCACAAAGTCCTGCTCCTCCCAATCCTGCAACTACTTCCCAGAATTCGAGGGAAAAACTCAGACCTTTGTCACAGAATAGAACTGAAATTACAGTAATCAAAGCAAAATGACAGGGAATATCACAGTACTATAAGTTCTTGAAGAGTAACCGATTTCTTAGGGAAAAAGGTGATCCTGAAAACCAAGCTGTGGCGGAAGGCAAAAAAAATGTAATAGCTCCTGAATAGATCCTGGCTTTTTGGTGGTTAGTTGAACTGTGACATTGCGAGAGTTATGTATGAACAGTCAGTAATTTATACCATTAATTAGAGCTGTCAAAGCAGGGGATGTTGGCCTGTATGCATACAAGTGTGGCTGTCACTAAGGGTTGTAGATCAAAATATTCTAACCAAATATCTATTCTTGAAATTGTAGATTTGATGAGGAAGTAGGATACTGTAACATCCACCGTTATGCCTTCTCCCCCACTGGACCAACTCTAAAAACTAGGCATAAATCCTCTTAGGAGGCACTTAATTGTATTCTGTAATGGGTTTAGCACATTTCAGGTATTGCACACATACATCTATGAAATTGCTGGGATTTAGCTCTTCTGTACACACTACAAATGTTTTCAACAGCTTCAGCCTGGAATATTTTGGAAGTATTAAAAATACTTTATTTTTTTTAAATTGAGAAGAAAAGAATGTATGTAGTTAAGACACAGTACAGTTCTTGTTGGTGTATCAAAAAGATTACTTACTTTGGGAAAAGTGAAGACCATCCTGGGATGAAGCCAGGGTCTCTGGTGAACCACAGCAGGGTCATTAGAATGAATAGGACAAGTGTAACAATTTCTGGGTAGCTATAGCAGAAACAGAATAGGTTATACATTTTCCTGAATTTGCACTTGGATATACTCACTTCAATTTGCAGATTCATAGTTTGACATACCTCATTGACCCAAGCTTCTTGTATTCCTCCTGAACCACCTGTGCTGAGGCCTCTTCTCTAGCTGTTTTCTTCTTGCCACACTTGAACATGTTTTTAAAACTGGAATGTAAATCAGCAATATTGAACAATGAATTAACAGTGTATGCAGAAAAAAAAAAAGGTCTAACCTTTCCAGTTACCCACTTTACCAAAGTAAAATTTTCACTTTACAATGCAGTATCTCCTGTTTAATTATCACACACCGAACTGAGCACATTGGAATTAATTGACAAAGCCCAATGCGAGATTGACAAGGGCAGAAACAAAACGTGTGCTCTTATAGTCTAGTTCATTTGCCCAGGAAGGATGAAACTTTAATCATGGGATCTAATTGAAACAATCAAATACATAACCTGGCTATTTAATGAAAGTCATCTATGACTTTGCTTTACTTTGTTTTGTAATTAAAAAGTTTGTATCTGATCAGCAGGCTGCTTGGTACGAGCTGGGTTTTCATTGTTGGGTAAGACCCTTACACAGTGTTAAGAAGAACAGTACCAAAACAATCAAGACAAATGAAACAGTAAATGTTCACATATGGTAAGTGTGGGATGATTTTAAGTCTACTTAAGTGTAGACAGTCACACTTTTCATCTCTTGTGCCATACATAGCCATGTAATTGGGGAAGACAGGTGTCCCCGTTATTATCTCCGTGAATGCTAGTGAACTCATGGAGAACAAGGCTTTGAAGAATTAGTCCAAAAGAAGTATTGCCCTCTCCAAAACCTTAAAAGCACAAGCTCTGAGAAGAAAAAACCTTGTCTTACCACCACATATAAATTTTGGAAAAGTAGAAGTTTTTTACTTCACATTTGCAAATATAGTCATCCAGTTTATAACACAGATATTGCTCAAGTATTCAAGCCAATCCCTGACTCCAGTGAAGGACACCATCCTGATTATAAATCTTCCAGTCTTAGAACAAATTGTGTAAAATTTCAGTATTCTTCTTTCTTGCACACATGCACTGTTTAATGATGATGTCTGTTTATTCTAAGGGAATGGGTATCATCATTTGTAATATGGACTTTTCACTTTGGGCTGAGTAGTCAAGGATCTTTATTTTAGAAAATTCTTGTCCCACCCAGAAACTCATCCTTACCAATCAAGGATGCAAAAACATTGTAGATATCTTCCTATTGAGTCTGTTAAACTTAGATGCAATATTTCCTCCTGTTACAAAATACCTCTTATATCATCAGCCTTTAGTTTTATTGATTACAACATTTACTTACTCAAACCCAAGGAAAAGCCACTGGAGCCAGATCCAGGAGAGCACCAGAATAACAACTGTGATGGGGATGGAAAGGATAAACCAGGATCCAAAATTGATACACTGGCAACCTGGATAACGCCTGGATGAAAGTAAAAAAACCTGTTCAGTTGAGCTTTGCAAAGGAATGAAGACTTGTAAGAAGTGCCAGAAAGCCCTTCTGCAAGAGGGTGCTTCTAGCTGACTTCAGCATGAGGTGGCCGCTGGTGGCCCCTTCCCTCACCCTCCCATCCTGTTCCTGATCATCATGGCCACTACAGGAACCAGCTGTGCCAGTTATTTGGGCACTGGATCAGCAACAGGTCTGGGGATCTGACACTGATCTAGGTGTGTCTAACCTCAGATCAGGAGGCAAGGAAGGGCCACTCACCGTGTTAAGGACCATTAGGACTACAAAGAGACATAACTTGAAGAAAAGCGGTTCTTTTGAGAGGAGACTTTAACAGAAGAAAATATACTCAAATGAACAAGTTCCAAAGAACTTAGAAGACAACAGTGGAGACAACATTGAGATTTGTATTGTTTAAGTTTCCATAAGGGATTCAAAACTGATTAGAAACAAAATTATTACTAATTTCCAGGAAAGGCAGGAATGTTCATTTGTTATGTGGATTGTCTCTCCAGTCATCTTGTTTCTTTGAGGCTGTCTTAATCTACTATTTAAAGATGTGGGTCATTCAACCAGAACTCTCCCTGCCATGTAAATTTAAGAACAGGAGCAATGGGCTTTGGTTTTCTGAAAGAAATTAATGTTGAACAAGATAGATGCCAGACAGGCAAAAAGGTCAGGTAAATGAATCCTGTTTTTCAATTTACTTTATGGACAGAAGTTATTCTTCCTTTGAACTCCTCAGACTCCTCTCTACTGAGAGAGTTCTAAAGCTAAAATTAAGAAAATTCTAGTCTCCTTGAATGACCTTCCTCCTTGATGCAAAAAATCAGATGGAGGGGAAATCACAGTGTCCAGGCAAAGGCTGTAATGACTTTCCAATTCCAATATTTCCAATTATTAGACAATCTTTTGTGTTTCAGGCCTTGCTATAAGAAAAGGAATTCTGATGGTCACATAGTTCTTTGAGGCAGTAAATGCTTATCATAAATGCTTTCTCAAGTATTGTGCCAATTTTAGAATTGATCTATATTTATTACGATGATTACATATATTGCAATTAAAGTGCCAGATGAGACTGAACCAAAACTCCTACCCACTTCTTGAGGTGATGCTCTAAATTGCAACTGTACATAGTGAGGAGATAGTGAAACTGGAACAAGAACAGGCATTATGCTATTATATATGACTTATTTACATGGCTATTTAGCTTTTATTACATGATTAGCCACATCAATTTTTGAATGTACGAATTCCAAGGTAGGAAAAAAATGGCATCAGCATAGCAATGACTTAGCATTTCATCACTTGCAAAAGTGTTTATGATCTTCTTTTGTGAATTATGTGTGATAATTCCTTATTGAGCAACAAAGCAAGCTCTTGAAAACTTTATATTGAAGAGTCAATTCCATTATGCAATGTTAATGTATTGTGGTCAGATTTCACAGTGAGTTTGTGCAGAGCTGAATATCTATGTAGATGTTTCTAGTAATCTTGATATTAAAGTCAGCTATTCTTCATCTCCAGAGCAAATATTCCTCAGGTAGACTGGATGGTCAATTTCAATGATTTATAAAATGATGTATTATATACTGCCTGTTGGATTATCTGCTGTTGTTGGATTATCTACTACAGGTCTTGCCTAAAACAAGAATAGACAGGACACACTGAACTATTTTCAAGACCTATTTCCTTTGGAAAATGAAAAAGTGTGATTCATTTTAATAATCTGTGTTTTAGAGTGATTCAGTGCCAATAACAACAAGCTCTTTCCAGACAAATACTACAAATGACAATAAATTTGATTCATAGAACAAATCCAGATAAGATTATTCCTTTCATGACTTCTATAAAATTGCTTAGGTTGAAAATAATGTGATGTTGGCAAAGTTTGATTCTGGAAGGTCAAAGTAGATAATCAGAATAGGATTTAGAAAATTGAGTAACCTGTTAGTGAGCCTGACTGGTGAACCAAAGGTTTCATCGTAGGATTTACTCCTCCTCAAGCACAGGAGAAATTAGTTTTCTCCCTGACCTTGTGTTGTCTGGTAACCTTTTCTCTCTCTAACCTCTCCACAGCCTTCTCCTCCTG
This sequence comes from Fratercula arctica, assembly GCA_947846985.1. Lineage (NCBI taxonomy): Eukaryota > Metazoa > Chordata > Aves > Charadriiformes > Alcidae > Fratercula > Fratercula arctica. Next base: position 190,591,582 of record CANTUZ010000001.1, read on the forward strand.
GGGTGCCACTGCCTGTGCTCCTAGAATCCTCATCCCTGCTGTGATCCTTGGCTTGCGGTGCTGAAGAAACTGCTTCATGTGGGAAAGAGCTGTGAGAAAGTCTCCCCAACTATGTCAGATCAGATAGGTAAAACTGCAGATATGAGATAACTAATACGAGGATCTGCAGCAACCTGAAGGATTCAAGCTGAAAAACACCTATATGGAAAGGGATAAAATAAAAAATAAATTAAAAAAAATTAAAAAAGGAAAATAAATATGGAGTCAGAAGAAAGGGACTCAGGATCACCAAGGATCTGTTCCAAGGAGCAATGAGGACCAACCCAACTCATCCTCATTGATGCCTCCCTGGCCAGTAAAGGCTTCTGGGTATCTTATGGGCAGTGTGAGCAGAGTAATCCTTAGCCTACTAGCTGGTTTAGTGTCTTAGTCAAAACTGGTTTTTTTTATTCTTTTTCTTTTTTTTTTTTTTCCTTCAGTTGTCTACATTCTAGACACTATTGTAGTTTCCTTCTGCGTGCAATTAATGAACGAATAGAGTGACCCTGAGAGGTTCAGTAACAAATTGTCAAGCGGCTGAACATGAGCCAGCAGTGTGCCCAGGTGGCCAAGAAAGCCAATGGCATCCTGGCTTGTATTAGAAATAGTGTGGCCAGCAGAAGTAGGGACGTGATTTTCCCTCTGTACTCAGCACTGGTGAGGCCACATCTTGAGTATTGCGTCCAGTTCTGGGCACCTCAACATGAAAGAGACATCGAGGTGCTGGAGCGAGTGCAGAGGCGGGCAACGAAGCTGGTGAAGGGCCTGCAGAATAAATCTTATGAGGAGCGACTGAAGGAGCTGGGACTGTTTAGTTTGAGGAAGAGGAGGCTGAGAGGAGACCTCATCACTCTCTACAACTACTTGAAAGGACATTGTGGAGAGGTTGGTGCTGGTCTCTTCTCACAGGTAATTAGCGATAGAACAAGAGGGAATGGGTTCAAGCTGCAGCAGGGTAGGTTTAGGCTGGACATTAGGAAAAAATTCTTCACAGAAAGAGTGGTCAGTCACTGGAACAGGCTGCCCAGGGAGGCGGTGGAGTCACCATCCCTGAATGTGTTTAAGGCTCATTTAGATGTGGTGTTGGTGGATATGGTGTAGGGGAGAACTTTGTAGAGTGGGGTTGATGGTTGGACTCGATGATCCCAAGGGTCTCTTCCAACCTAAATGATTCTATGATTCTATGATTCTAAATCTGTCTTGAAAAGGAATCCTTATGGAAGTTGATTTCACTGGCAGGGATGCTTCTGCCCTGTGGATCACAGCATAATTGCTTGTCCTAAACCAACAGCAGGCTGAGGATTCATAGCAACACACAGGCTAACACAGATATACTACCTTCCTCTTCATGTGACAAATGAAAAGAAGGGAAGGGGAGAACAGTAAACACTAATGCCAGCTCATTTAATACTAAAATCAGGAAGATATAAGGAATATGGAATTTCACAGTGCCATTTTAACTGTTTTATCACTGAGTGGAAAACTCAGGAATATGCTGTACGTACAGCTCTTTTGCTGAATTATCCTCCCTTCAGATGCATGAAGGTAGACTACAAATGTGTCCAAGTCGTGCTAACAGGTTAATTCCCACTTCAGACAGGGCATAAATACAAATGAAGCCTCTAAGGAGAAGGGGAGGAAGACAGTTAAAGATAAAAATATTTGCACAGTTAGGTGGTAGATTCAGCTTAAGTTAAGGATTAGTCTCAGTGGTTGTGTAAAGATTAAACAAAATCCTGGTGGGGTATAAAACTGGGTTACACATGCAGCACTCCATGCACAGCCCATGCTCCTAGCAGAGGGTGAAGACAGAGGGAGAGAGCCACAATCTGCTCATGCATTCTTGAAGAGATTGTTAACAGCTAAGACAAACTGAAAAACCAGCTACAGGCCAGTTTTCTCCAAGTTTCCTACAGCTGCGGGGAAATGAACAAGAGCAGTTCTTACCCCTAGCAATCAATCTTGCATCCTTCTAGGCTCCTGAGGGTGAAGCCTGCTTGAACCAGAAATGCTTACATGTCTGAAAGTTTAGGTCTGAACGATTTATAATGCCCTGTGTAGTTCTTTGGCCCCAGTAACAGGCACTCTGTTATAATTTCCATACTGTTTCTATTGTTGCTATTTTCTTAGCACAGTCTGATTTACAGACTGTGTCACTTCAGTTCTCTATAGCAGCTGAAGCCAAATTTCATCCATTAATGGAACACAAGTTCGAAGAAAATCTATCACCATTTTGTACATAGGCAATACAGAATAGTGGGCAGAGGGTAATAAAAGGATTGTATTTTACTTTGTTACACTTTAAAATTAGAGTAGGAATATTTCTGGCAATGAGTAGTTTGGAGAAGAAAAAAAGTTCAGCAAGAAATACTGGGTTTTCAAAAGCTTTAGAATGAAATCTGCCAATTTTCTTTTCAAAGTGGTTCTACTTAGAAAAGAAAAGGAATATTAAAGAATGTTTTTAATAACCTCAAACCAAAATGTTCCATTGGATGCAAAATCTGAGACCGGTTTGAAATTATTTGGTTTTTCTTTGACTAACGGACCTAAATTCATCATTTCAACAATGTACTAGCCTCCTGATGCACTTTGCTAAGCGGACCTGAACTTAGCTCCTGCTGTACTTAGAAATTAATAACGGTCCTTTAAGGCCAGACAGTGTCTGTCATATTCAGGCTAAGTAGTGTCTTCCTCCTCAGATGAGCCCACCTTTTTCTGTGCAGCTATGCAAAAAATATTACTTAACCAAAGAATGGTCATCTTTTTGCATGTGTTGGGTGATCACTTACAGCCTTTCCCAGTGTAGGACAAATACAACCGTGCAACTTCACTTTGTCTCTTTAACAAAAAATAACAAAAAGGAAGTAATAGAGTCAAATAATATCAAATCAAAGAATAAGGATTTTAATGCATTTTTGGGGAGCCATGTGCGAGCTCAAGAAGGAACCATCAAAATGCTGGATTAAGAAGAATAAAAATAATTTAATATAGTCTCTTACATATTGAAGTGCTCAGCAAAAATCAGATTAGTCGATGTTCCTGTGATTGTGGTCAGCCCTCCAATGGTAGCAGAATAAGCAACGCATAAGCACATCACTTTAAAAAGCCCACTGTATTTGTTCTCTCTGCTTTTTCTCCCTGTTTCAGCAGGTGGTAGGTTCTCCTTAGAAAGAATATGCACCAATTAATATATAAGAAGAGCGCATCATCAAGCACAAAAATAGGATTCAAGGATGTCCCAGAACAGCTAGAGAATTTGTTGGCAATATAGCCATATGCTGTGTGGTTTGGTTTGCTGTCACAGTGGTACTACAATTATTCAAGCACAGGAAAAGAAGGCAGAGTCAAATCCTGAAGTCCTTTGCCTGAGCTGTCTCAGTCTTCACACAGGAACTTCCTTTGTACGTACTGATATATCGAGTTCTCTGGTGAGGTTGGTTTAACTTGCATAAAACACACTGGGAGCGCAAAGCCATTAATGAAATAACTAAATAAGCACATTGTATGTGTATGTGTATCTACACATATATATCTTAATCGTATGAAACTAGCTTCATTGCTATCTCATTTAGCACACCCCAAAAACGCCATGTTAGATGTTACACAGGAGTGAGACTCAGGTTAAAATTATTACATGCGTTAGCTGCATTAAATAAAAAAAAGTCAACTTAAGTACCTGTTCCTTGCCTTTTTCATTTTCCTTTTCAGTTGTGCACACAATAACACTCACATTGTTGTCATATCTGGAAAAAAAAAAAAAAGTATGTATTGTAATAAACATATTTTATTTAGATAAATTCTTAGAGCAGAATTTAGTAAATGAATAACTATTACCCATTAACTTGTTTTTCTTTCTCTTTCCAGTCACTGCTTTGACATTCTCCTACATTTTCTGTAAGACATTGATGGAAAGACAGATAAGTATTTAAGGAAGCAAAACTGGAAAGGGTCCATCAGCATGTCCCATTCCATGCAACCCCTTCATATCATCCCATAAATATATTTACAAGTGCAAATCTTAAAAACAGCTAAGTTGCCCCTTCTCCTTCATAACTCCTATTCCCCAAAGTCTCAATCTTCTAATGATGAGAAATCTTTTCCTAATTTACAATCCAGCTGCGTACATAACCATTTTAGATTCATTTGTTCTCCCAGCATTACCCTAGAGCTTAAAGAGCTCTTTTCTCTTGGTAGCGTTTAACTCCCAGTGTATTTGTAGCCTGTAGTCATATTTCTTTTCAAACTTCTTTTTACCAGGCTGAACAAGCCAGCCTCTTCTCTTCTCCTCTTCTCTCATATAACTGACATATTCTGCACCTGTTCAGTTTTAATTAACCATAGAATCAGAGAATGTTTTGGGTTGGAAGGGACCTTAAAGACCATCTAGTTCCAACCCCCCTGCCCTGGGCAGGGACACCTCCCGCTAGACCAGGTTGCCCAAAGCCCCATCCAGCCTGGCCTTGAACACTTGCAGGGCAACCTGTGCCAGTGTCCCACCACCCTGATAGTGAAAACTTTCTTCCTAATATCTACTGTAAATCTCCCCTCTTCCAGTTTGAAGCCATTATCCCTCGTCCTATCACTACATGCCCTTGTAAAAAGTCCCTCTCCAGCTTTCTTGTAGGTGCTTTTCAGAGACTGGAAAGCTGCTATAAGGTCTCCCCTCTTTGTGAACATGAGAGGCTTCAAACGCAGTAATCCAAGAAAGGTCTGACAGTGAAGCACATAACGATGCTAGTACTTCCCTAGCCACTCAACTTTATTTCTTGTGGTGCTCACCCTGCTGCAAAGTGGGGGTAGGCAAAGGCAAAAACCGTACTGCGTGCCTACCGTCTAGCTCCAGTGCTGGGTTGGTGGAGCCGTTAGTGCAAGAGATCTCCAGTGTATCAGCTTCTGTTTCAGCTCTGATGATCTGCTGAGCTACAGCCTCTACAATTGGCATCACCATGGCAGTAGCAGAGGTGTTGCTGAGCCACATTGACAAGAAAGCACAGCTAACCATGAAACCCAGCGTAAGCCTGGAACAGGAGAGAAGAGTCTGTGGCTGTTACACCAACACCTACTGTCATCGCTCTATTAAATATAAATGGAAAGCTTTTTCAACAGAAAGCTTGCATGTAGGAAACACTGAAAATTTCAAGATTGTACTGAAAATATAAAGCTTGTAATTGACCTCTGAGGAAGTTTATGAATTAAAATTACCTTGATCAAAGACACTGAAATTGTCATACTTGACAGTTAAAGGTTCAAATATGTTATAAATCAAAACAGAAGCAATAATGTCATTCGTTTAGTGGCCAGCCCAATCTAAACCTCGACAGATTATTTACAGATTGATACTGTAGTTGCGTCATCTTTGAAGAAAGAGCACTGTGCATGTCGCAAGTTCAAATGAAAATTAAAATGGCTATACTGCTAATGCTATTAATATTGTATTGTACAAGCCAGGTCAAAACCCTGGACTTACCACTTAGGCTTTAAGTCCTCTAGATACCACTCCAGGTGTTATAGGAAGAAATATTAGCAATTCAGTAGACGGTGCTTAACTTAGTTCTTAACCAGTGCCCCAAAACAGGTGTTGGGATCATTTGTGCTTCAATAAACATCATATTTGATATTAAATGGGAAAGTGAAGTTCATTACAAAGTCAGTCTGGTCTTGGCATAGCTTATGCTAAGTTTACTACCAAATAGGAATTGCATCTGTGCAATTTCTGATTGCAGCTATGCCATGCGCTGAATTGCATCAGTGACTGGAGTCACTCTAGTTTTACACTAAAAAACTCAAATATTCCATGTCATATCTGGTGAAGTTGGACAGTAATTTTAGAATACAGACCATATTGTCCTTTTTAATGCATTTCTTGGAGTTGTAAATGGAAGTAGTCCTCTGTCCCAAGGTGTTGGCAGTATCATTAAACACCTGCCATGCGCCACCACAGCGAGAGAAGAACTGTGAGTGGGGGGACTGTGGGGTTACGGCATTTTTGAAAAGTCATTTGTGCAATTTGTAAAGCTCTTTGCCTAGTCTTGATCAAAAACTTCACAAAAACCTTAAGGATTACTCAGCACATGAAAACAAGGTTTTATACAAACAGTAAGCAGTATTTTATGTAAGCAGCATTTTATGACATAAAAATACCATTCAAGATGCCTCTCATAGCCTTTCATTTCGCTAACAGCAACATTTCAAATGATTTTTTTTTCTCAACAGGGGCACCTTGTCTTTTCTCTGTGCACTATTAATTGTATAATGATGCAGTGATCTGCAGACCTGCAAGAGGTGGACCTGATTCAACACAAATTGCTATCAGTGGTATAAAACCCATCAACTTTATGTAGTTTTTAATTAGGTCCTCAGATGGAAGTTGGGGAAGAATTGTGCTTTCAGGAGAAATTTTTATGCAGAAAATATTGGTCATACTAAGCACACTGAATATGAATGCTCATATTATAGAGAAATATAATTTTAGTACAACTTGCAAGAGGATTTTAAACCGAAGCAAATTAAGACATTCACTAACATGTTTCAAAACTGTTCATCATAAATTTCCAACATCTGATGGACTGATGATCAGGTAACCATTTAGTCCAATATGATGTACTCTAATGAGTGATTCTAAAATTGATTTAAAAAATAATAAAATACATCCTAACCTGTTCAGCCCCAGTTTTTCTGCATTATTCTCCCTGCGGTTGTGTTAAAAAATATTCTGCATGGAACCTTGGATGATAACTTCTTTCATATTTAACTATAAAGTCACTCATTGCTATGTAATGCAAAATCAATCTTTTGTTACTCATTCTAGTCCTTGCAGGGTGCATAGACGTATTCACCTTTCCCTGCAGGCCAGGCTGCATACCTCAAATGACAGGACATCTTTAGGAACTCATAGGATCATAGAATCATTTAGATTGGAAAAGACCCTTAAGATCATCAAGTCCAATTGTTAACCTAACACTGCCAAGTCCACCACTAAACCGTGTCCCTAAGCACCACATCTACACATCTTCAAAATACCCCCAGGGATGGTGACTTCACCACTTCTCTGAGCAGCCTGTTCCAGTACTTGACAACCTTTCAGTGAAGAAATCTTTCCTAATATCCAATCTAAACCTCCCCTGGCGCAACTTGAGGCCGTTTACTCTTGTCCTATCACTTGTTACTTGGGAGAAGAGACTGACCTCCACCTCTCTACAACCTCCTTTCAGGTAGTTGTAGAGAGCGATAAGGTCTCCCCTCAGCCTCCTTTTCTCCAGGCTAAACAACCCCACTTCCCTCAGCTGCTCCTCACAATGCTTCCTCTCTAGACCCTTCACCAGTTTCGTTGCCCTTCTCTGGACCCACTCCAGCACCTCAATGTCTTTCTTGTAGTGAGGGGCCCAAAACTGAAAACCGTACTCGAGGTGGAGCCTCACCAGTGCCAAGCACAGGGGGATGATCGCTCCCCTAGTCCTGCTGGCCACACCATTTCTGATACAAGCCAGTTTCTCCAGAAGAATGCAGAATCCAGCAGACTCCTGCTACTCTACTTCCACTGCTGCATCCCCCATGTCCTCTAATGCAGGAACCTCCTACAATGATATCTCTGCCTTGTCTGGATGAGGCTCCAATGTGCAGAGGCTGGCTGGGGACTCCTGCTAGCGGAGGAGGAGGGCTCTGCACAGAGAACAGCGTGCATCACTTTGCAGTGGGCACAGCACACGAGCAGCAGATGCTGGGAGGTGGGAGGATCCTCTCCCTCGCGGATCATCTTATCATAATCTTATCATCCTTTTGCCATGATCAGGAAATGTGATAGAGCTCAAATAGTTATGAGGAATACTCCTTCCTCAGGTTACAAAGCTGTCTGTGGAGTTGCTCTAGGTATCCTCAGCAGCTGGCTGTAAGTTTCTGAGTCCGCAGCAAGTTCCCCTGCAGTATTCAGCTTAGCACATCATCCATTTATGTTCTCCCTTTTAAGGTTTCAGCCAAGATTTAGGAATGATCAAAAAAAAGAGAAGTTGAAATAACTAAAACCGCATAGCTCAAGCATACAGCTAAAGATAATGGGAGGCAGCTGAACAAGAATGTAAGGAATATTTTGACAAACAAGAAAGCTACCCGCTATCAAAAGATGCAAGCAAAATCAAAATACATGCGATATTTAAAATTACGACAGAAAAATCACCGAGAAATAGAAATAATCCAGCATTTCAATGAGGTGTTATTAGTTAGATCACCTAAGAGGCATCTCGTTTTTTAGACCGGGGGCTTCTGTTTTTCTGACTTTTTACTTCCCATCACTGTCTGTTTCCTGACAAGGAGCCATAAGCATCCTGTATTCTGGAAAACCAGACTTGATCTACAGGTCTTATTTGCAGCTTTACTGGTGTGCTGAGAGATGAACCTGTGGGCCTGAAGCTTTTCTGCAAGTTTGTGAAGCAAGGAAAGAAATCAGTTTTTACTTCGTAAGAGATCCTAAGTAGTGTGTGATTTCATTTCCCTCATCACCTCATCCAGCTGGTGAAGTTCCTATTCCTTTGATATTGTCTTCATAGGTTGACAAAGAAAAAAAACATAAAAAAAGACATTGGCTTAATGTGGTTTTCCTTCCCCACCCTATCTTTAATTTTATGACTTTTTTTCCTCACTGTGTATTTGAACTCTTCTTGTGTTTTTAGGAAGTTTCCAGAATTTTGCAAACAGTGTTGAAACACGAGTTAATAATAAGCATAGCACAGATTTTCAGTTGTAGGCATCAGGTATGTAATGTACTGCCACCATTAAGAAATAGGCCCTTACATTATTTACAAATTCATCAGATTTTTTGTTCAGAAGGTTCCTTATGAACAGAATCACTACGGGGAAATTTCAATTAGGATTTCAGCAAAATAATGAAGTGTCACCAACGAATCAATCACATCATCTACTTTGTTTCAGTAGAAAAGAAAGGCTGGACTTCTACTACAGAAAAAGCAGTAGGCAATTAGTTCTGGAATACATAGCTTTCCACAAGTAATATTGTCCTTCAAGACATTGTTTAGCACATACCATGCAGGGTTGACGCCCACCAGCATCACCATTCTTAAAGCCACTCTTTTGTGGAAATTCCATTTTTCTATTGACGTTGCCAAGCAAATTACTCCAATCAGCAGCAGATGAAAGTCTTTAAAATAAGCGGACGCCACCTGAAATAAAACCAAAAAATATTTTGTTAACTAAATTCTGATGTTCTGTTAGTATTTGGTATTACCAATTCAATGAAAAAAAAAATTCAGTAAGGATATGTATTGAAATAAATGCCCAGAAATATTTTTGGCTTAAATTTAGACTGCTAATTTCATTTAACCAAATGGTACAAGAGCAACTGCACTAAGGCCCATAGTGTTAAAACAAAATGAAAAATAAGACTTATGATATGAACAACCTAAGATCATCAGTCACATCTCATATATGAACTAAATCACCAATGAAATGCTGCTTTTATTAATTTATTCACCTATCCAAAAAATGAAACAACTTTAAACATAGAGTATGATAATCTGTGGTGTTCTCTTATTGACATGAAGATGCATACTCAGCATTTTGCACATGGGGTCTTTAGTATGTCATCTTGCTTCTGTAACATTAAAGATATTTTATATCTATTTAGCATTTTCCCATCAACTGGCATCTAAGCACTGAATCACAACCTAGAAAAAATATTAAAGAAATATGAACAGGTCCTGAGAACAAAACATGTAAGCAAGTCTTGAGGCAGACCCACTGGGATTGGCACTCAGCAAATCCATGGATCAGCCCATCAGGTTTCAACATTATGTGATTCTTTATTTGGGGATTTTATCATTTAAATCTGTAGTATGATACAAAGGGAAAAAAGAGTTACCTCCTTGGATTCCATTATACCAAACAATGGGAACATAAAGGCAGGGAGCAAAGCTGAAACAGCCAGCGGCAAAGCTTCTGTGAGCCAAAAGATGGCAACTACAAACAACGTGTATGCACATTCTGCTTCCTAGAATACAAAAGGCACCGACAAAAATATGAGTGCATCGTCCAGGAAAAGAATCACAATTGCAAAAAGCCCAGCTATGTCAGCAAAGAGATTTCCCCCACCTGGGACAAGTACAAGCGAAGGGACCTGAATTTAGGGCAGTTACTGAATGCTAATGATAAACCTGGTGAGATATGAAACATAGTCTGTAAAGTAATTTTAAAGATTTTTTTTTCCCTAAGAGATAGACAATGAAATTGCTTTAATACTACCACTTATGAAAGCTGGAAAAAAAGTCAGCTGCCTTTTCCTTCAAGCACAATTAATCACACAGGTCATTCTGGAGGATTCTCAGACCATGAATTAACATAACTCACAAACATTCTGCAGCTGCAAGCAAACCTCTAAACCTCAAGGAGCAGTGGCAGCCAACAAAAATCAAATTTTATCTCTCCTGTAATCAATGAAATTTTGTCGTCAGCATCAATAGGGCAAGGATATCAATTAATATAAAAAGCATTGTGCAAGACTGACGAAACCCACAGTTGTTGTTTTTAAGACTTGTAATTTCAGTGAGCATCTTTTATTTAAACTCCTGGAAAACAGGAGGTTTTTTCATTTTTTTTTCAGGATAATTTACTTTAATGCAGCCTGTAAAATGCAGCCACAGCCAAATATAATGAGATGAAGTGAGCCTAGCTTCTTCTAGAATCCTAGAAACCTCTTCTGTGTAGTTTTGGTTTATATTTTTGCTCTTGAGGAAAATGGTTTAGATCTTTTAATGCTACTGGTTAGGGCATGAAACTATTCAGCAGCAGCAGATATGGTTTGTATTGGGAAAGGAATAGCTTAATGAAATGGCTCTGGGAACCTCTGACTGGAAAACAACAATGTTAAATCTAATTCAGTCAGCTGTAGCTAGTGTTTATTTTTTGTGGAAAGCTTGTGTTATGTATGAAACAATTTGATAATATCAATTCATTTGGCACATAGCAAATGTTCCTCTCACTTAAGTCCTACTGCATTAAGAATTTCTCAAGAATTTCCTCTGAGAGAGGAAACTGAAATATTGAAGCTGTGATGTGAGACAGCGTGAAGCGTGTTGCGCTGTAACCACTATCTCTCCATGAGGCAAGGACTTCTGAACTGGACTTTCATGCATTGTTACACATGATACATATGATGCATGTGTGATGATACATCACAGGGGAATTCCATTTCATTCTGCTGACATCAGAGCTGTACCAACTAGAATCGCTAATATAATTTTTAGATAGCTGTTTCATCAGCCTGGAGTTACCACAAGAGCTATTGAATACCAGAAGAATTTATTTCAAGTAAAATAAAACTGCGTCCTGCCACAACCTTTGTTCTATTGAGGAACCAGAAGGAATTTCTTAGATCATTGATTCCAGTCATTTGCTATCAGACAACACAATATATGATGAACTTAAAAAAATCCTTCATCAAATAAGAAGGTAATTGCAGCTGTCTTCCTACCAATTCATCTCCATTGCCAATCATACAAAGCTGTTTAAAAGTGGCCAAGATGTAATAGTAAGGACAGGATTTTCAAGGTATTATAGATGAAGTTAAATGAGAAAAGCATTTTCTGAACAAGAAAACAGAGATATAATTCAGAACTTCATGCAACCAGCACAGAATATTACGTTAAAGCTGTTGTCTTTCTACATTTCTATACAAATAAGCTGAGTTGACAAAAATTCAAAAAAAAAAAAAAAAAAAAAGAAAATCCACAAAGCAAACATCATGAAGTCACTCAAGGTGCCTTCCAACTCAAATCATACTATGATTCTATGATTCTGAAAAGATCTGGGAACCTCAGGCTTCACATGCAGGTGTTAAATAATTACCTCTCAAAGCCCGTCACTTACTTTGGTTTTGATGATAAGTGGAAGTGGAAGTAAAAGCAGTGGGGTGAGGACAATGAGCAGGAACCTTCGGTAAACCAGGAGGTAGCTAAGAATCTTCATGGTTGATAGCTGGTAGATGAACTTTCCTTCAGAAACTGCAAAAAAGTAGATCTGACTTTAAATAGCTGAGTCTGATTAATATTTTTCTAAGCTATCACCTTTAGCCATTGCTAAAGCAGGCTAGTAAAACAAGTTAAAAATAAATCTTGCTCTTTATTGTTTTAGTGAGTTTATTAACAGTAGGTTGATAAGATAAGTGTTCATCATAAACTAAGGCCAGATGTCAGCCTCCTCATGACTTTCTCTTCCTGCCCTTCCTCATAACAAGTTTATGTCATTAGAGCAGCTTTTAGACAACCAGATAACTAAAAATTTCAGGTGCTTTCACAGTCACTGTTGGCTTCAGTAGGAAATCAAAATGGCTAATATACATAGAATATATGTTCAAAACCACTTACGGCATTATGTGAAAACATATGCAAGATCATTTTACTGAACAGAATTAAAAATAATTCATCTTTGTCTCCATCTGTGGAGATATTAAAAAATTGATAGGACAAGGTCCTGAGCACCCTGACCTAGCTCTGAACTTTGCTCTGCTTTGAGCAAAATGTTGGACTAGATGACTTGCAGAAGTCCCTTCCAGCCTTAATCTTTCTATTGATTCTATCTGTCTGGAATTTGAAATACATGAAAAGAGTATTTTTTTTCCATCTTGCCTGGAAGGGAGTATATGATAGTTTGTTTTCTCTTCTCATGTAGAAACAGGATAAGGTGTTCCATGTACATCATATAAAGCTTTGAGGAAGGCTAAAAATAGGAGAGTTTTTGAGACAAACGTAAAAAATAAATAAACCCTTTTGCCTGAATTTTCGAATTTTCAATAAAAGAAAACTTGGTACAGACTTTGTAATACAACAGAATAGCATCAAATAAAGAGGAGAAAAAGGTAGGAAAGAGGCTGTACACTATCTGTGGGTGAAGATCAAAAGGGAAAAGAACACACTGTTTCGTGCTCAGGATCTTACACGAAGCAGAAAACTGTAAGAGGAGGCAGATGAAGGAGACTTTGAGCTGCCATCAGAACCATCCAAAGGCCAGGTAATAAGGTAGATTTTTGCTATCCACATAACTTTTTGATTATAAGGATCCCATGTGTCAGGGTACAGACAAACCAAGCGATGAGATTGCCAGTGTTGCAGGCAAACTTTTGGTTTCAGAAAGGCAGGACTTCAGTTTTATTAAGAAAGCAGTATTTCAAATCTAACTAACAGGAAGGAATTGATTGAAAACCCAAAGGTGGGAAATATTTTGGGGACAAAAGTAATAATGAAATAACAGCCTCTACTGCTGCACAGAAAGGATTGGGAAAACAGATTTAACACAACCTAGGGAGCGGAAACTGAGACCTCCTGAGAAGATAATGTAAGGGATAAAGAAGTTCCAGTGAACTGGTAGCTTTTGAAAGGGGCTATTCTAAATATATAATGACAAACCTGGTTTAAAGAATTCAGAAACAGTGAGCCGAGAGGGACACTATGGTGCATGCATCAGGAAAGCTTCAAATATCCAAAAATGAAAAAGGAATTGTATGACATCTGGAAAAATTGACATGTGTCTGAGGGCTGCTATAAAGGAATAACAAAAATATAGACAGATACATTCATGAAGGTTGTGACGTGAAATGTATTTCAGTTGGAGATGTCAAAGAAAATTTCTACAAAAATCTCAAAAGTAAGAAGAGAACAGTAGAGTGATTTAGTAAACAGAAGGGAAGACAAGCTGTGGACAGTGCTGTAGTATTCATCACTTTGCTTGAGTCTTCACAAAGGTAAATGGCAGTCAATTCTCTAATGAAATTAATTTTAACATGGAAAAGGGAATGCACTATGGGCACAGTGCTAGTGGGAGTGCTGAATATTTAGATTTAATATAGGTATTCAAGGCAACAGTTCCAGATGAAATTCACCCATAATTCATGGGTGAGAATTGATGCAGTAATCTGAGAATTATTTTAGAATATATTTGAATATATTCTGATATGCCATATATTTGAAAAACTGTGGAGGATTGCAAGTTCCTAGGAAATTGGTCAGGCATACTTGGAGATGAAATATGACTAATATGTCACATGAACTCAATCTAATTTTCGTATTTTATGGGGCAACTAGCTTAGTGATTGAAGACGTAAAGTATATGCATTTTATTTGATTTTAATATACTTTTTAGATGAACTAAGAGCAATACAGAGGTAAGCACAGAAGAAATTCTCTAGGTGAAATTATGGTTGGGTGCACAACTGGTCAAAAAAAGTTGTTCTGGAAGAGCAGTTACGGATGTTTCACATTTATACTTAGATGACATTTCAAATGACGTCCTCAAGGGGTCTATTTTGATTAATTTTCTAGCCCATATTTTCATTAGTGGTTTGCATCATAAACTAGCAATGGGCAGGACAAAGATAATATCTTCTAGCTTATATTAGACCATAAAGGCTGTATTTTCAGCATTCTCAGATGATCATGGCTATAGCAAAATGCTGTGTGGAGATAGGTGTACGCATTTCAGAACAAAAGAGAAAAGGGGAAACAGATTTCCAGTACTAATCCAAGGGAAATATTGCTGATGAGGCAGTAGAAACCGGCCTGCAGAATTAGCATGGAAATTCTCAAGTCTGTCTGCAGGGCCCTGATCTAAGACCTGCAGTCAGCCACCAGAGATGGCCAGGGCAAAACTGGGAGTTACAAGGAAGAGGTTTCCTTCCAAACTTATGCTGAGATGCTTCTGGAGCAGTCAAGCTTTTATGGGTAACCTGAGAGCGGATCAACAGGTAGATGCTCAGCTACATAACTGTATTGGGTCTGGCTGAGGTGGAGTTAATTTTGCCCATAGCAACCCTCATAATGCTGTGCTTTGTATTGGTAGCTAGAAAGGTGTTGATAGCTCACCAGTGTTTTGGCTACTGCTGAGCAGTGCTCGCACCGCATCAAGGCTGTCTCACCAACGTTCCCCTCTCACCAGTAGGTTGGGAGTGGGCAAGATGTTGGGAGGGGTCATAGCCAGGACAGCTGACCCCAACTGACCAATGGGATATTCCATACCATACGACATCTTCTCAGCAATAAAAGCTAAAAGAAAGGAGAAGTAGGGGGAGCATTCGTCATTACAGTGTTTGTTTTCTGGAGCAATCGCTACATGTACTGAAGCCCTACTTACCAGGAAGTGGCTGGACATCGCCTGCTGATAAGAGGTAAAGAATAAATGTTTTGTATTCCTTTCCTTCCTTGTGAGAGCTTTGCTTTTGCTTTATTAAACTGCCTATATCTTGACTCATGATTTTTTTTCCATCTTATTTTCTCCCCCCGCTCCCCATCCTGCTTAGAAGGGGAGCGATAGACCTGTTTGGTGGGTGGCTGGCATCCAGCCAAGGTCAAGCCACCACAGCCGTTTTTGGTACCCAACATAGGGCATGAGACAACGGCAGTTTGGCATTACACATGCTATAGCTATAGTAGTTATTAAGTGGCAAGCTCCTGTGCGGGTCATGGAGTTCGGTGGTGATAAGCACTGCTTATCTTTTTATGTTGCTGAGCTTGGGAACATGCTAGTGCAAATGATGTCTGTGTGCTTTGCCCTGGCATTGATGGCCTGGCTGTGCTGAGGGAAGATGAGGGAATACATTACCCTCTTCTTACCTGGGACTGATGTCGATGGTTTTATTGTGCAGGTTCACAAGGTCCTTGTTCACCCTTACATGAGCTGTTTAATAGTACTAATTAATACTGATAGCACTTTGTAGGTTTTGTGGAATCTGGTGTCATCCTGGTGTAAGAGAAGACAACTTTTGGGTGAGGTGATACTGAAATTTGCCCTGAGGCAGCGGTTTCCTGGGTGGCAGGATGAGTGGAAGGATTTGGGCAGGTTCCTAGGGTGGTTATCGCCTCCCATAACCTAGGACTTTAAACCTGAACAGGCAAGCAACTCTGGCAAACTGATGCGACCTTCTATGTGATAGAAGGGTGTCTTGCCTACACCAATGAAAATCAGCAGCTTCTGGCACTGTACTGGGGCCTGGCCTGTGCCTATCGAGCCACAGTTCAGTACTCTCAGATGACTGTGGTTGAGGCAGGGACCCAAACAACAACAACAGCAACAACTACAGTAATTGCCCCCATAATGAAAAAGAAACAGTGGACAAGGAAAACAATGGGTCCATATCATTGATTAGTAAGGGAGGAGGAAGACGAGGAAAGGTCTGATCAAGAAGCTGATCCTTCGACGAAAAAATTGGAGGAAGGAGTGAGAGAATTCAGAGAGGAAGCGGAAACTACCCGCTTCCTGACCTCATCATAACTTCTAGAGATGTGGAATGATTACAGCCGCCAGCCATGTGAGCGGATTGTTGTCCGACTGCTCTGGTGCTGTGATAATGGAGCCAACAGTCAACAATTGGAAGGTAAGGAAGCCCAACAGCTGGGACCCCTTCCTAGATAACTGGGGAATTGAGGGAGGAATTG
The DNA here is from genome assembly GCA_947846985.1 of Fratercula arctica. Taxonomy (NCBI): domain Eukaryota; kingdom Metazoa; phylum Chordata; class Aves; order Charadriiformes; family Alcidae; genus Fratercula; species Fratercula arctica. The sequence goes on from CANTUZ010000001.1 coordinate 190,608,048, forward strand.
GAAAAGAGGCAGCAATTTGCAGTCTCTGAAGACAACTCCTTTTAAGTGTGAGGGCAAGATAACCATTCAAGGAAGATCTTTTAAATTCCAAAGGAAAGTGGACTACCGCAGATGAAGGCATCTGGTACCTGAAAGAATTAGTGGTGCTGGAAGTCATCTACTGTGATCTAGACAATGATTAGGTCCAGAGGGTGCCCTGTTCACGTGGGCTATGTGGAGGAAGGTGATTCAAAGTGCCTCAGCATTGTATTTTAACATCTTGTCAGCGAGGTATTGCTCAGATACGGATACATCAGCTGTGGAGAGAGTGTCTTCTTGGCTCCAGAACATTGAAGAAAATCTCTGTACCTCCTCATCCCTACAGGCCAGCGCTTTGGCTGTCAGGGGTGCCCCAAGAAATTAATCATCTCCTGCCCCTGTCAGAGGGGTGCATTCTGTTTCTTCCTGCATGACCAGGGGGAGGACATGAGGAAGTGGGATGGTGAACCCACCTATAGGCTGGAAACCCATATACACAAACTGAGGGGGAAGACAGCTGTTAAGAAGGGGACACCCAAGAAGGCTGTCAGCTTAGTTGCTGTAGAGACACAAAAAGCCAATCAGCAATCTCCCAGACATAGAAGAACTGAGATCACCTCCCTTGATCCTGGTGAGGGGACTTCTTGTCTGGCACTGCAAGGGTCAGGGACTGAATACTCTGACCAGGAGCGGGAATAGAGGGTCCCTGCCTTCCACCAGGAGGAGGAAAGGGGAATGACTGGGTGTTCGTTTGATGGCCTGGCACATCAGACCCACAGAAGTATAAGGCTTTGATAGACGCTGATGCACAGCGTGTGCTGGTGCCACCAGGGTATAGGGGTACAGAACCCATCTGGATCTCTGGAGTGACAGGAGGATGCCAAGACTTGTCTATATTGGAGGCTGAGGTGAGCTTAACAGGGGACAAGTGGGAAAAGTGCTCCATTCTGACAGGCCCAGAGGCCCGTGTATCTTTGGCATAGACTACCTCAGGAGGGGGTACTTTAAGGACCCAAAGGGGTACCAACGGACTTTTGGTGTAGCCACTGTGAACACAGAGAAGACCAAACAGCTGTCTACCCTGCCCGGCCTCTTGGAACATCCCTTCATTGTGGAATTGCTGTGAGTTGAAGCAGGGGAGTGATAAAGCAGCTTGGTGGACACTTGGCAACCAGCCAAGGTCAACCTACCATAATAATGAATTGCTGGTGGAGTAAGGTTAGTGGAGGAAGGCTGAAGGCTTTCTGAGAGACCATGGAATTTGGCACAAAACTTTCCTTGTAGACAGGAACCAGGAACAAACAAGGATATGGAAAGCTGCTTACAGGGACCTTAAACATACATGTGCATGTGAACAGGAAAGGGCTTCTAATGTGATTTGAGGTATTACTGAATGATTAGGGGAAAAAAAGGTAAATTCAGTTTGAAAAACAAGGATGTGTTTGCAACAACGAAAAAAATAGAAAGGAGGTGAAGTTTGTAGGGAGAAAGATTACTTTTCATTATACCAGTCGCTGTTAGCAGATCTGGGTCAGTATTGATCCCTCACTCCCTCACCTTCTTGGAATGCTTTATTTATTTTTGTTATGTCTTGGGTTAACTGTGGACAACTCCTGTGTGTTTTCTCAGAAGCTGAATTGAGTTTTGTGGTTTATCTTTCCAGATCTCAGGGAAGCCTGTGGGGATGATCCTTTTATGCTGGAGCTTTGTCCAGATAGCTGAGTTTGCAACTTGACTGAGGACTACTATTTCTCTTTCATACCTGAAGAAGGGCTTGTGTGTTCAGAAACTCATCATTGTGTGGGGCAACACAGTGGAAGAAGTGTTTGAGAAAGAGGAAAGAAAAATTCAGATTCTTCTAAAAGCTGATTTTGCCATAAACCAAAGCAAAATCAAAGGACCTGCATGAGAGATTCAGCTATGGGGAATAAAATGACAAGATAGGTATGGTTACATCCCAATAGATATGATCAATAAGATAACAGTCATGTCCCCACTGGTTAGCAAAAAAGAAACCCAAATTTTCCTAGGCATTATGGGATTCTGGGGAATGCATATTCCAGATTACAGTCAGCTTGTGAGTCCTCTCTATTGAGTGACCCAAAAGAACTATTTTGACTGAGGTCCTGAGTAACAACAAACTGTTGGAAGAGATTAAAGAGCAGATAGTTCATGCAGTAGCCCATGGGCCAGTCCAGACAGGACCAGATGTGAGAAATGTTCTCCATGCTGCTGCCAGGGAGCATGACCTCAACTGGAGCCTCTGTCAGAAAGCACCTGGAGAGATCCAAAGTCAGGCTTTAGGGTTTTTTTGCTCAAACACCTGGGTACTGGGGGGGGTAATGCAGAAGAATGGGGAAATCTAGTGTGTACCCCAAGGAGATTAAACCTTGGGGGAAAATAATATGTGATTTGAGTTGCATATAATAGGAAGTACTACATCAGGAATCACTTGAACCAACGGAGAATAAGCCTCGTAAGAAGCCAGGCAAGTACAGCAGTGACCCAACCTGAGCCAGTAATTTAACACGATGTGCTACCTCTCTTGTCTGGAGCAACCATGATAACATATGAAGCCCAAGTCATGGATTAAATTAACTCAATGGACATTTTATGAACATTTTATAGGCATGGCCCATAGACTAAGGGAATGATATCTGTATATATGTTTATCGCATGACAGGAAGGAGGGTGGGGCTTAATAAGGTTGTACAGGGTAGTGTAAGGCCTGAGCATGACATAAATGGTATGGAATGAGGGGTGGAGATTGCACTGGGTCTGGCTGGGTTGGTTGGATTTTGTTCATAGCAGACCGTATGGTGTTGATTTGTATCTTGTGATGTTTTAGATCTGTGACTAAAACATAGATAACACACAAGTGTTTTGGCTACTAAGCAGTCCTTCCACAGAATCAAGACATTCCCACTCTGCCCTCCCAGTGAGTAGGTCGCAGGCATGCAAGAAGTTGGGAGGGGTCACAACAAAGGCAGCTGACCCAAACTGACCAAAGGGATATTTTATGCCATACAAAATCATGCTCAGCAATAAAAACTGAGGAAGAGAGGTGTTTTGGGAAGGGAGGCTTTGCTCAGGTTTGCATCAATTGTTTTGATTTTGTTTTTTTTCTTCCACTTTGCTTATTAAACTATCTCGATCCACAGGTTTTCTCACTTTTGCTCTTCCTATTCTCTCCCCTGTCCCGTTCAGGACAGAGCAGGTAGGTAGCTGGGTGATGCTTAGCTGCTGAACTGGATCAACCCACCACACCTTGTCAATGGCCTTTTAAGTTACATTACCACTCTCCGCTTTACCATGAATTTACCTTTTGTCCATAACAGATACAATGATAATACTACTGTACAAAACTAAGAGAAACACTTCAGTTGAGTGATACTTCCTGTGAATTTTAAAAGCATGAAAAATTTTAATACACTGTTCAGCAGGGCAGGATCCTTGGAAATGTGGAGAAAAAAAAATAAATTGGTATTTTCTTGTCAAAGGCTGATCATATGGGATTAGTGCTATACCTTTATAGGATGAGATAAGCAACATTTTAGAGCAACACATCTAATCTAGCAGCAAAGTATTTGTTATACCAATATATGACTAATTACTGTAACAGAAAGTTTATATCATAGAATCTTAGAATGGTTTGCGTTGGAAAGGGACCTTTAAAGGTCATCTAGTCCAAACCCCCTGCAATGAGCAGGGACATCTTCAACTAGATCAGGTTGCTCAGAGCCCCGTCCAACCTGACCTTGAATATTTCCAGGGATGGGGCCTTCACCACCTCTCTGGGCAACCTGTGCCAGTGTTTCACCACCCTCATTGTAAAAAATTTCTTCCTTGTATCTGGTCTAAATCTACCCTCTTTTAGTTTAAAGCCATTACCCCTTGCTCTATCGCAACAGGCCCTGCTTGGCCTTGTTGAACCTCATGAGGTCCACACGGGCCCACTTCTTGTGCCTGTCCAGGTCCCTCTGGATGGTATCCCATCCCTCAGGCATCAACCGCACCACTCAGCTTGGTGTCATCCACAAACTTGCTGAGGGTGCACTCAATCCCACTGTCTATGTCATTGATGAAGATATTGAACAGTACTGGTCCCAATAGGGACCTCTGAAGAAAATCCCTTTTCACCGATCAACTTCTGGGCATTAAGCCATTGACCGCTACCATCTAGATGAGACCATCCAACTCAAACTTCATAATTATTTTTACTATTATTCAATAATTAGCTTGCACTCCCTCCTTATCATTGCAAAAAGTGGAAAATATCTCTAATTTTATTTGTGTATTAATTTACCAGTGGCAGGGATCAAGGCGTTTCTTTATTACCATAGAAAAATTAAATAACTTCAGTATGAACCCAACATTGATTGCCACCTTTTGAAAGATGCCATTGAGAATAAATGTTTACTAAATGGAAAGCATAGAAATTAAATCACAAGCACTAATTCCTCAAGATTTTGTATATTCTGCAAGGCTTTTAACCAGTTCATGAAATTTTGCCTGGCTGCTTCTTATTGTTACTGCTTATTATTTTTCCTCAAAAGCTTAACAGCTTTTGGGACTGAAAATTCTATTCACATCCCCAAAAAACACATTTGAAGAGGATGAAACTCTCGTTCTCCCTCCCTTTCTCCCTCTTACAGATGTGAAAGCAGGGAAGTGAGAACAGTTAGAATTACAGTGAGGATCAGCGGCGGAACTGGGTGTGCAGCCACAGGTGTCTCCTACCAGAGACACAGTCTCTCCCATTGAGTCGGTGGTGAAGAGAAATGATGACATGAAAGTGCTGGGCCTTGATCAAGATTTGCTTCTCTAAAAACTGCAAGCAACAGATGTTTGGAAAATGTAACAGCATATCCAAGATTTAGCACTTAGGAAGGTCGGATGAAATCCCACCCTGAAGTGCTCCCACAGCATGATGACAGACAACTGCTCCAACAACTCTAAATACTCTAAAAACTAAGTTTGTAAATCTTTATGGAAATGTGATTCTATGCATTTTAAACTGTGTTTTTTCATTTTTCCATTTGTCTTGTGTTTTAAAATGTCTCCTAAGGAGCAGTCACTACTAAGCTTAGCAGAATGCTATCAGGGACCATGAGAATTGTATGGAAAAGGAGGTAAACTGACATGCAGAGCAATCAGACAAAAAGTACCTTTCTGGAATTTTATTAGCATGAGATTCAAGACTCTGAACAATATGTGCACTTTATCTCCAGATTGAGAATGGAAGCTTCTGAAATAATTTGGATGTTGAGTTCCTATGATCTTGGCCTGATTTGCTAAAGAGTGGTAGTTAAAAAAACCCTACAAACCATTTTTTCTTTCCTGTTTTCCTCGCATTTCTTATTCTAAACTACAGAACTGCTGAGAAAGTGCTGTTTGGAAGAAATTATTGACAACTTTTGGAGAAGCAGTTCAGAGAAACCAGATGAAATCTATTTTATCATGTGAGAGAAGAAACACATTTCATGCCTACTTTCAGGTTTTATTTCTGAATGGACAGAATCTGATATGTTGAATACATTTCCAGATCCTTACTGCATAAAAGCAAACAAACTGAAAAGAAAAACATCCCAATGACTTGGCTTTGAAAATTTTAAGGACTAAAAAGTTCACTATTCATTGTAAGCACATTATATCATTCCTTCCAGATTTTAATAGAAACCCACTGTACCTGAAGGACATTAGTGCCACGATTTTTCAAGATGACCTGCACTTACAGCCTTTTTCTTTGAACCAGTTCAAGTGCTTCAGCAACTACTATATAATCTTCCATCTTTCTGAAGCAGAATCCTCTCTTCTAATGACATTAGATAGCACAGAGCTCCTCCAATATGGTCATTTTATATCCCGGGTACTCAATTCCTGTGAGTCTTCCCAGTGGAATCACTGGCCAGTGACACAAAGTAGTATTTCTAAGATGTAAACTACATATAAACTTCCTGTAGAAACTTAAAATGTAAATGAATAATGGGATTTTAAAATTTTAAGAAGCCTGGATACTGGTCTCTTTTACCTGAAGCACACCCTGAAAGCTTAAAGAGGCCCAGGTACTTGAGACTCATTATACTGTCTGTCTCTACATCAGTCTGTTTCTACCCCAAAACTCCTTGATAATGCTTCTCTTCACCCCTGAACTGGCTGTAAGCAAGTTAACTTCAGAACTGGAAGAAATTTAGCTTCATCAATGTAATATTGTGCCTGCAGTAAATAAGTTCTGCTGAGAGTGTTACCTGGATGGAGCATGACATTAACCAGGTGAGTCCAATTCCACATACTGGAACCCATCCTGGAAACCTGCCTGGTGAACCTGCCACTCAGCTTCCACAGCGTAAGTTATTTACTTGGGCAGGACCTCTCCGTTGAGCTCAGTATGATCCTCTTGATGAAGGAACTGCCATGCTTCCACTTTGTCCAATGTTTTGCTTCACCCTCATTCCAGCGGTCTCACTGCCTCAACCTCCTGTACATTGTTGTCCAACGTACTCCTTTTAAGGACAACAATCGTTCTGCCTTTGGGCAACTGATACCTGTGCTCTTAAACTATGGCAGACTTCCCTTGCCAATTATCAGTATGTGCTGAAAAGAAACCAAGCCTTCAAAAACTTTCCATCTTCCTCCATATCCTGCTCGCTGACTGAACAGGCAATAATATAATTCTTTAAGAGACACGTTCTCTGGGCTGCTATCATGCGACTCTGGCACAAAACCAGACCACCATCCTTGAATCATTTATAGGCCTAATTCACCATTTAACAACATTTTGCCTCCCTAAGCTATGGCCTCCATATTTATTCTTGTTGAATGATGGACATGTAGTTGGTGCCGTGTGAATTCAAGACTGCTGTGTGCACCAAAACCTTTAACCTGTGATGGATCTGCATGGACAAGTCTTACCAGAAGAGACACTCCCAAAGCCTGGGCGAGTCTGTGTGCACACCAGAGTGTCTGTACAGGCAGATCTGTTTGTCGTGCACCATGGTCTAATGCTCTCATGGAGTTTTTAGCACAGACTTTTCTGACTTCTTCCCACTGGAATGTGTGCATTCCTCATATAACAAGGTGATAGAGACTGTGCTAGAATAAACATAGATTTGTAAGGCTCTTTATTTCATGAAGTGCTAATAATATTCCTCAAACTTACAAAAAAGAAGCTTGGCAGTGAATTTTAAAATATATTTCTGAAAATAGTGCACAATTTTCAGTAAACAATCTGAGCTACAAAAAAGCAGATGCCACCTGATTAAACACCGTACTATGTTTTTGATTTTTTTTTTCATTTTGGAGGAAGAATTTTGCTTTAAAATTAATTGCATGATATGGCTCCCAGATCAGAGTTTTCATTTTTGGAAGACTACATGTTCAAGGTCAGGTTGGATGGGGCTTTGAGCACCTGATCTGCTGAAAAATGGCCCTGCCTACAGTAGGGGGGTGAACTAGATGATCCTTAAAGTTCCCTTCCAACCCAAACCATTCTGTTTAGTCTCACACAGAAGGCAAAAGCAACAGAAAAAAGTCTGCCTAGAATGGCACTATAACATGTGACTTTGTTTGCAGGGGGCTTTCCTTCATGATAGTAAAATCTACTTTACATGGTCTTCTACCAACTAAAATTTGAGTCAATAGTACCATAATGATGTCTGTTGAGAAGCAGCTTGAGAAGGGAAAATATTTAAATCATTTCATCAATTGTTTGCCAGCTTAAGAGTTTTTTGTTGCTTAATTATTTCAGGTGATGACAGCTAATAGTGTAATTATGGTATAATTACATTTTTTGCAACTGATTTTGTCTGTGTGTTGATGATATGTGAATGTCATCAGCCATGCTGGCTTTTGTGTAAGAGGTTTGATCACTTTGTGTTATTGTTGACGAAAGATGTTAATCAGCCAAAATCATTAACTATTATCTTTGACTTATACTCAGAACAAAGTTCAACTTCCGCTTCCTTGGAAGCCAGAGAGGGTATCTCATTGCAAAGAAGACTACTAAATTTATTCTGGTGAAACATAAAACTGAATAAAAATAGTCTGTCAAAAATATGTAGAAAGTTTTAACTTAACTTATCAATGTCGCTATGTGAAATTTGTTGGTGGAATAATTATTCTAAACTGATCATTCCTAAACTTATGCTCTTTTTTTTTTTTTTTTTTTTTATTTCATAGTCACAGGTAACTTTAACAGTTTGCTTCCTTTCAACAAAAGACATTTTTATTTCCATTTTATTAATACACTTTAAAAGCCTTTACTTTTATTTAACATTCCTCCATCATGTTTAACTTTGTGGGGAAAGAAATGCTTTCTCTTATTATTTTTTTACCTCAAGGGGCATTTTATTGATCAAGCTTCTGTTATGCTAACTGTATGCTCTCTACATTCAAGCCATAAGAATATAACTCCATTCTCTTTTCTTGGTACAGATTTTTAAATTCTTTATTACATCTTCTGCATTGGACCAAAACTTCACATTAATCCTTTATTCTCCAAAATGATACCTGTTTCTCATAAATGTCCGCATGCTATTTTTCACACATGAAAAAATATGTCTTACAATGGTGAGTTATGTGCTGGACTTCATAATACTTTTGAGTTTTGAAGTGTGTCTTCTCTGTCAATATTCTTATGTACTTGTTGGCTTTAAAAAGTTTACCAAACTGCTAGATGAGCTCATCCAAAGTCTTCTCATTGACAGGCATATATTTTAGCTGATCTTCAGTCCCACTTTCCTTGTTCCTTCCTTCAATTTTCAGCTGTTCTTTGCCTCTCTTTCAGTGACCAGTTACCAGCAACAATAAAATTGTGGCAGTCATTTATGTCTATAAGGTCCTGAGAATATTTCACAGCCAGATAAAAGCTGGGTTTATCTTAATCAAGACTACTTCCTAATCTTTTACCAATTTTGGACACTAAACGCACAGATACATTTACTCAGGATTTCTTTGTACTCTAGACTCTCTCAGAAAATACTATGACATCTACAAGGAAAACAAAACACCCAAGTACTCCCATCTCCCCACGCTGTAGCAAACAAATTTGACATACAATAAAATTGGCTTGTGAAGTCTTGGAGATAGCTGAACATATTCCTCCTTTTATTTATTCAGCGGGAACTCTGTTGACACCTATCCAGCACTGTACCAGCTTGGCCTGACAGAGTGTCTCCTGTGCTGCCGGGAGGCTGAGCGCTTTGCTGGTCATAAATGCGGGCTTGTAACGTACCCCAAGCCAGGCAGTCCCAGGGAAATGGGCCAGGCTCATGGAGCAAGCCACTGCTCGAGGGAGAGAGTAAGGTACTAGCACACATCACATCACTAGCCCCATTTAGCACGATCAAAGAATTTTCATGTAAATGAAGTTTAAATTTCAGGCTGAAACTGCAGTGATGAGAGGAGGCTGCAGCCACACAACTTCCACCAGGGTTGGTGTCACGGTTTCAGCTGGGACAGAGTTGACTTTCTTACTATCAGCTGAGTTAGTGCTGTGTTTTGGATTGTGGATGAGAACGGTGTTGGTAGCACACTGGTGGTTTTGGTTGTTGCTGGGCAGTCAGGGCCTTTTCTGCTCCTCGCACCACCCCGCCGGTGAGTAGCCTGGGGGTGCACAAGAAGTTGGGAGGGGACACAGCTGGGGCAGCTGACCCCAACTAACCAAAGGGATATTCCATGCCATGTGGTGTCATGGTCAGTATATAGAGCTGGGGGAAGAAGAAGGAAGGGGGGGGACATTCAGAGTTATGGCATTTTGTCTTCCCACGTTACATGTGATGGAGCCCTGCTTTCCTAAAGACGGCTGAACACCGGCCTGCCAATGGGAAGTAGTGAATGAATTCCTTGTCTTGTTTTGCTTGCGTGCATGGCTTTTGCTTTACTTATTAAACTGCCTTTATCTCAACCCACAAGTTTTCTCACTTTTACCCTACCAGTTCTCTCCCCCATCCCACCAGGGGAGAGAGAGCTATCACCTGCATGGTGCTTAGTTGCCAGCTGGGGTTAAACCATGACAGTGGAGTAGAAGTGGGTGGAGGCAGCCTCTGCTCCTGTCTTCACGCCCAGGTCCACGTGTACTTATCTTACTACTGACTGAAATTAATTGCAGGAAATTAAGGTAGCTATGTTGTTAATAACATATCTTAACAACAGTCCAAAATACAGGTGTAATGCTGGGATATCTGTGTCTACGTTGGCATTGTCCCGGTGTTTACTCTGTCTACATCAGGAATGCTCTGACTTGCAGCCACAGCAAGACCTGCTGCTGTCACATTAAAGAAATGCAGCCCAACTTTGAAGAGTAAATTCTGCTAAATAAGAATATATTTTCATAGATTATTTTTTCAGCATCTTCGCAGGAATTCTCCAAAGGAATAATGGAGTGGCGAGAAAAAATCACCTGAGAAGTAATTTTTGAAAAGGTTAATGCTCCTGAGATGAAAACTGATCAAATGTAAATGTGGTCTTATACCCATGGAATTAATGTGCATGAATTAGCAAGTATCTGCCTTAACTTAGATAAACAAAGTGTTTGCAACTTATTATCTTACAGGAAGTTTCTTTCACTGAGTTTGGGAGCAATCTCTTTAACGCGTCATGAGAAAGGCAACATCAGACTTCATGTGCCATGCTGCAAATGTTTTTTTCTTTCAAGAAGACTGTTCTTGTGGGATACAAGTGCAGTCCCGCAACAAGAGAGCATATTTGTATTAATGTTATTTAATCAACAGTGAAGGAAAACATGTATTTCAATGAAAACACGTATTTAAAGGAAAACATATTTCAGTGATTAAAGACTAAAATTCAAATGTGAAATCACACTATAAATCTCCCTTTGAATCCTGTAATGTGTTTATTAAAGTAATACAGAAAAAATATAGAAGAGAAAAATATTTATCAGTAATGGCTTAACCATTAACATTTTCTTTTAAAATAGAGTAAGTCCAGAAACAAGATCCAGAGTTGCACCGAACCAGATGTTTAGGCTTTTCCAATTTGCCTCATTTGAATTTGAATCAGTGCTGCACTCTAACAGCCTGAAAGATCAGGGAGGGCGAATCATGAGATTTGGCTAGCACCCATCTCCTTCTCCCTTATTCTGAAGTAATTACTTATTGCAGGTTCAAAGCAAGCTGTAAATTAATATTGCAGGGCCATGCTATTTTTATGGAAAGATTCATAATTCTTAATTGTACCTAAGAGGGTATATGAAAACTGCAGAAAGATGCTATTACTTTGTTATTAGAAGTAGTTCTGAGCCTGTACTTAGGATCTTAAGATAGTTTAAGAGCTTTTTTCTTCTATGTGTGCATTCCAGGTCTTCAGCAATTGTTCATTTAAAGTCTATCCGTGTCCTACAGCCTATTCATATCCTTTGAAGCCAACAGGAGTTCTCAGTACACAGTGGGCACCTAATAAATAACAAATCTGTTCAGTTATACTGCAGTCTTGGGCAATATTCAAATTTCCTCAGGAGCTGACCATGATGGAAGAAAGGATAGAAACTACGGTGAGTCCCTACAAAAATGGCTAAGTGTAAGAAAAGTAATAGGAGTAGGGCTAGGACTTCCAAGACACCCACCATTCAACATCTGGAAACATTCTGCAGAAGCCTCTCAGTCCTAGTGATGAGTTTTTGTTGAACCTCCAGCAGAATTCTGCAGAAATTGGTCTCCCAACAGAGCCCTGGAGCTTCCCGGCTCCCTGCCAGCTCAGTCAGGTGAGGTTGAGCCTCCAGCCTCCAGGGTCAATGGGCTCGTACAAGTTTACATCAGTGTTGGGCAAGGCTTCTCCAGCAAATGATTTCAACAAAATTTAGGAGATGGATTTACAGTATGTCAACTATTACCTTTGTGCAGCCTATATGAAGCAGGAATGAACGACTGTATGCTTTAGATCTTGCCATATGAGTAACAGTGACGCATAGAAACTTGTTCAGGTAGCCAGGCTACATTTCCAGAAGCAGCTACCAATGTCAGCTGGACACTTTAATTTTGGAAACATCTCATGCCTCAGAAAGATGAGTTCCCCCCCTCTCTTAAATTTCTAACCCACAAGATTATTTTTTTTTTTTGCTTTTAAACTACTTTCAATCTGATTCAAAACAAAGGTAAGTTTTTATATTAACAGCTCCTGTGAACTGGAAACACCCTGCCTTGTCCAGCTCTGCTGACCCACTTCAATGAAGCTTGCCTGGAGGATCTGCTTAGGTCAAGGAAGTCAAATCACCAGATCCAGTGGATGTAAAACAGGGAGAAAATGACACAAAATAGGTCAGAAAACAGAAATGTCTTTCATGTCTTACAAATCAACAGCATTTCTTTACATTTGTATGAAAAACTTCATTAGCCATATATTTCCAATTCCCTAGAAAATACGGAGGAGAGATATACAGCTCCAAAAACATGTAAAGTATGGCAGTCTGGAATTACTTACTGAAATTAGTTATGGAGACATAATAATCACTGTACCCTCTAACTTGGCTTCAGGTCACTACCTTTACTCTTAACCTTTGCAAAGATTAACAATCAGCCAATTTACATATATAGTTCTGTAAAAGATTTACAGATTCAGATTGCAGGAATGAGCTCCAGATATCCCTGCAAACTTCCTGTCTTTCTGGTTCTTTCAAATTGAATCCTGGATTATATTCCCTTTCCAGTCCATTCCTCCCCCTGCCCTCCCCTCCAAAACCAAACCAAACCAAACCAAACCAAACAAAAAAACCCAAACAAACAAACAAACAAAAAAAACCCCCAAACCCCCAAACAAACAAAAAACCAAACCCAAAAATTTAAAAAATTCATCCAGCCATAGTGGAATTAAAAAAACCCCAAATATTAGGAACTATTTCAGGACAAAGTCATTTTTTCTAAAACGTATCCTAAGTGGTTATAACTTTACCTATGAAGAAGGCAGAAGCAAAAAGTTCAGGAAGAAGATCGTATTTGTATGTGCTGCTGGGTAGCAAGACACAGCAGCTCTGGGCTCTCAAGGGCTGGATTCTTACAAAGCGAACTGAACTGCAGTATCTTAAATGAACTCCTCGGCTGACTGTTGGATACACTTTAAATAAATTGTCAGCATTTCAAAGAAATTAACCTTTTCTTTCCTTTCCTGCTGTGTGATACAGTAACTTTCACGGAAAAAAACCACCCATGCAATCTCTGGTCAACTTCCCTTATGTTCTGAAAAACATTTTTTCCTACCTGACTCAACAGTTTAAAATCTCATTATAACACACCTACTTGTTCAGTACAAAGAAAATACTTCTTGAAAATGAGAATTACATTCCCAGGTCTGGTACTCAAGGCTGACACTATACCAACTTTTTGGGGTCTCTAATTTCAACCCCCCGACAGGGGAAAACACCTCCCTTTTTTCTGCCTCTTGTATTGAGATTGGCACAACTCAACGTTGGCTCATGCTGCACCTTGGCTTTTCCTACGGGACACCTCCACTGGGCTTGCTGCTTTTCCTTGAGGAGGGGCAACTGCTAGTTGACAGCAATCATTGCCCAAACAGTCCAATTCCTCTTGCGGGGAGCAGTGTCCAGCTCTGCAGCCCCGGTCCAGAGGAGGGGTGGCAGCCTGACCTTTGGTTTCTGAAACCAGATCTGTCTCTTCTGACGGCTGAGGCTGAGACAGTTTGCAACAGAGACTTCTGCTGTGTGTGTTAACAGCATCCACCAAATGGGCTCCCATTTCGTTTAGGGTCCTTGTGCTCTAGCTATGTACAGACCACAGGCACTGCCAAACACGCTATGGGTGGCCACGACAGCTCTCCCTTATAGGATACATATGCCACGTGTTTATGCAGATACACACTCCTTTCCCCAGGTATCCTGGAAAACAGCAATGGGGAGGTTACTGAGAATTTCTGTCAGGTTCTGGAAAGTCTATCCTGGCTAATCAAGCAGTTTGCAAATTCCTCTGTCACAGGGTTCAATGGCTCCACATTCCTTTGCGGAGTGTCAGGGTGATCTAACAACAAGAAACTTGCTGCTGCTGGTTGCAGAGCAACCAAGGAGAGAAATTCTCTGCATTGTAATGATTTGGTCTTCAGCCAGGCTCAAGTTCATGTTGCTGGGGCTGGGGAATAGCTGACCACAGCCAGGTGATGAGACTGAAAACTGTCCACAGCTTTGAAGTCCCCTCCCTAGACCACTTCATTATAGGGCTTCTCAAAGGCAACCAGGTGGCTTTAAAACTTAACAAAACAAAACAAAACAAAAAACCCAAACCCCCAACCCACTCCCATCAAAAAAAGGCTTTATTATAATATAAAGGAAGTCAGCTAACACTTTAAATAGAAAAAAAAATCATCTAAGTAAGATACTAATAAAATTAAATATATAAACAATTTTTTACATATATATATGTAGCTCACCCTTTCCAACTCATTCCTTTATTCTGGGCTTGGTTTAGCTAGTTTTGTGACTTCCTGACTATCGTCAATTCTGCACAGCTTCCCCTGATCTGGAGAGTCTTCCCTCTGTCGCCAACAGGGGCTGGCTGGCTGCTCCCTACCCCTCACAGTAGTTCCCAACTCTGAGCTGTGAGTTCCCAGCTCCATGCCCTGCTCCCTCACTACCTCTCCCTGCTGGCTCTTGAACCTCCCCAGTCCCTTGGCATGCTTATTCACTTGGCAGCAATTTGCCCCATTTTGCCTTCTTTCCAGTTGGCTAGAGCTGACCTAGATTCTATTTAAAGATCAGCATGAAAACATCGGCACCAATAAACAAAAAGTCAAATCTGTCTGGTTCAAGACTTCTCAACTATGTGGACCAAATGGCTTTTGGGTGGCCAGCACTCAGGATAAGATTAGTTAGATCCTGCTGTTCAGCCTTGGAGGCAAAGGCAACTGTGCTGTCCACAGCCCCGTTAAAAGCCGTTAACCCTGTGAATATCTTCCTCACCCATCTTCTCTCTTGACAGGCCACGTAGCAAGCCCAGCCCTGGGAGGTGCACAGAGAGAGTGGGCAGTATCACCAGGGCTGTCCCGTCACTGTCACATTTCAGTCACCTCAGCGGTCTGCTTCATGCCCTGGCTGCTTTCTCCAAGGCTGAGGTCCTCATCCAGCTCCCCAGAGCCTGAAACACTTGGTTGCCTGCAGCAAGAACAGGCAGCACGAGCCTGGGGTGCAGGACTCTGCACGTGGGGTCACCCGCAGCCTGGTGGCACAGGCAGAAAACACCGGAGCCCTGTGCCCAGGCACCCGTCTCCTGCGCACACCGAGGTGACGCACGTCAGCCCTGTTCCCCGCGGACAGACTCCAAAAAGTGCTGGCATTTTATCCTGACTCGGAACTGCGTCACCAAACTTTGAGAAAGGCAGCTGCAGACCTGCAGAGGAGGTCAGGGGTAGTGTGGATCTGACCATTGCAATTAAAGCCCGTCCCTTAACTAAAAAATAATTAAAAATCAAGACCTGATTAGGCTAAGCTGCAAAACAACATTCCTGTCAAGTCTATACCCTCTGTTATCGATACTGCAAGCAATGGAACTATAAATATAATAATTAGGAATTAACCTCCCTACCTAATGCAAACTGACATTGACTAATCTCTGTAGCTGAACATATTTGGTTTACAGCTAGTAATCAATGTGTCACAAACAGTGGCTGTGTCAAATTCAGGCAGTGCGGTGAGTTATAGCTGAGTATGACTGAATACACAAACCGTGTTCCTCTTAGCTGAGTTTCAAAAATCTGCGCCCTAGTTTCCTACTAATTCACTTTATTTTAGCTAATTTCGCATTTACGTTAATTTTTGCCAAGGTTGCTCTTTGCAGTGGTTCTCCGTTTTTTGCCGTAGCACGATTTGACAAATGTTTCTTCCAGGGAAGAGCAGATCAACAGGCTGTCGATACATTGCAGTAAAACCATATTTTACAGAAAGCACATGCTGCATTTGTAACATAAGCGTGTATGAAGTTCAAAGTCACAACAGCAACACGTGCAATTATTTGTAATACTCAAACATCCTCGTAAGCTCTGCGATTGCAAAGGTCAGTAGCATTGGAATGGTAGTAAACTTTCAAACCTTTATAAGTATAAAACATCTACCACTTAAGGTAGGGTTTGGTAAGATTATGTTTGGGCTACACAGTGCACTGTTATTACAAAACAGGAAAGATCTACTTGTTAAAACTTTTCAGTAATCTTCACTAGTATCTATTTCTGCGTGTCTTATCACACCCCAAAGGAAAGGAAGAAGGAATTTTTAGGGGGGGGAAACATATACCTTAAGTTTGTTGATATCTCTTTGGCTAAAGATTCTGAATTATTAGTATGTTATTATTAAAGCTCATACATTTATCCACGGAGTTTACATTAATCAACTAGTCATTGTTTACAACAAGCTCAGTAGAATATCCACCAAAAAAGCCCCCAAAAGATGGCACAAATACAATCACAGCAAATCCATTATAACGGCGAATGAGTATTCATGGTATTCATTCAGCTCTAGTTGTTACGTACATTCAACTTTCCTTCCTCTGGCCAGTGGAGCCGAGCCTTTCCTATCAACAGTGCCTTGTTCACAGTATCTGAAGCAGCTTTTTCAGAGGAAGAATGAGATTTTCCAGTGTTTTCTTTGATTGCCCCTCCTCTTTTTTCATCTCACTTTCGGTACATCCTATCATTTCTATCTCTCTGCTCTGTCTTTCCTTTCTACCTGCTCCTCAGTGGACTTGCTGGCAGGCTGACCTGCAGAAAAATCGTAATTAAAAATGGTTCCTTTCTCTGCTTAACAGGATGCAATCCTCCCAGTTCAATTCATTTCACCGCTACGAGATGTGTGTCACAGCCTGGCAAACAGTATTACCACAGGAGGAAGGGAGAGGTTTTCAAAACTGACTTTTCAAAGTACTTTGCTTCACTGACTTGTTGAAAGTCTCCAGGCTTCACAAGAAATTGAACCCTCTGGGTCATTCGCCTCTAACCTAGGTATAAAAACATCCTATTAATTTTCATTCATTCCTCAGATAATGAAATGTAAAGATTAGCATCATGCTCCTGAGGTTCTAATGTTCACCTGGCTTGAAGGGTTACTCACTCAAAGGGTGGTGGAAGGAGGAGGACACACTTCTCCTGCAGGAAGAGTAAGGGATCAAACGTGTCTCAGTTCTTCCACTTGGAACTTTTAAAACCTTTTGAACTAAAAACTGTTTACAGAGCTTCTCCTCATTCTTTTCAGTTCATACACAATGAAAAAGTCAGAATGTTTCTCTCCTCTTCGCAAATCGTAAGGAACCAATGTGCGATAGCTGTCTGAGGATCTGATTCTGTTGCAGGTACTTTCTGGGTGTGGGAGTTAAACTGACAAGGAAAACCACAGGGAGGGAATTGGATTCCCAAAATTTCCATAAAATAGCCTACATATTTAACCGAGTAAATACCGATTGAGGGTCTAGTTTTCAACAACACTTTGTTTCCAGTCCAAGTTCCATGATTTTATGCAATTACCTTATGCCTCCCTAATAAGACTACAACACTATTGTGGGTTTTCTGTTTTAAAATTCCATTCCTTTTTTAGTTCTCAAAATTAACTGTGTTAAGAAAACTGCTACATGAACTGAAAACATGGACAGACAACAGGAGTATATGAATTTGGCACTTGTATTTTAGACTCTTATCATCTTGGTGAGATCACTGTGCAAAATAGGATGAAATGAGAAAAAAAGAAGATAAAATGCCAGTATTTGCCAACCATTTGAAGTTGCAAATTGGGCAAAAAATTTGCCAACCATTTGAAGTTGCAAAATTGGGCAAAAAATCAGGGCACTTGTCCTTCCCAGATGCTTTCTAGGAGCAGCTGGATGCAAACATCCACAAACAAAAGCAGAAAGAATTATAATTTTGTGAAGAACTTGCAAGGCTTGCTCTGCTTCTCAAGAGCAGGTAAATAAAGCTGGGGGAGGGGACAACAAAAAACCCCAACAACCAGGATTCATCGCTTTGACGTACTTTCACATTGCTTCATATTGAAACACAAACAAGGATGCAACTTGCTACAGACCCCTTTGAATTCTGGGAATCCTTTTTCCCAGCTATTTAATTTTCACCAGCAAAACAAGCTGGAAAACTTCTCCCCTCCAGAGAAATGTTCAACTCAGCACTCTGGAACGGGATATAAGTTATTAAATCTATTGAAGTAACTTAACTAAATGAATTGTGATCAAGGTTTATGTTCTTTTGGGGCTTTTTTTTCTTTTTCTTTTTTTTTTTTTTTTTTAAATCAGCCTCATCTGTGAGCTAAATTATTTATATTAAAGTCTGGCTTACAAGACTCAAACTGTAGACACATTGCACTGGGGGTTTAATGTCTAGTTTCCTTCTAACTTGAAAACTTGTCTTTATCTTGAAAAGAAAGGAAAAAAAAATCAAAACTTGCAATGCAATAAAACAACCAAAATAACATTAAAACATTAAAAGTTTCTTTTAATTTACTTCAGTGCAACAAATCTTGCTTTGCCATAACAATATGTGAGGGGAAAATTAGGACAGCTGTCATGAGTCTAAGTACCATTTAATCTAAAATAAAAACTTCTCCTTTTTCAGTTAATTTTAAACTAATGCTGTTTCACTGGCACGAAAGAAATAATGGTTCAGATCCTTCACCTGAAATAGTAGATGTTCAGCTGTCAAAAGAATAATAAAATACATTGTAGTTGCACCTGCATCATTTACCTAAATATCAGTACAGGCTGGGGGATGAAGGGATTTAGAGCAGCCCTGTTGAGAAGGACTGGGGAGTACTGGGGGATGAAAAGCTGGACATGAGAGGACAATATGCACTCGCAGCCCAGAAAGCCAACCGCATCCTGGGCTACATCAAAAGAAGTGTGGCCAGCAGGTCGAGGGAGGTGATTCTGCCCCTCTGCTCCACTCTGGTGAGACCCCACCTGGAGTACTGCACCCAGCTATGGAGCCCTCAGCACAAGGAGGACATGGACCTGTTGGAGCGAGTCCAGGGGAGGGCCACAAAAATGATCAGAGGGCGGGAGCACCTCTGCTGTGAGGACAGGCGGAGAGAGTTGGGGTTGTTCAACCTGGAGAAGAGAAGGCTCCGGGGAGACCCTATTGCAGCCTTTTGGTATCTAAAGGGGGCCTACAGGAAAGATGGGGACAAACATTTTAGCAGGGCCTGTTGCGATAGGGCAAGGGGTAATGGCTTTAAACTGAAAGAAGGTAGATTTAGACTAGATATAAGGAAGAAATTTTTTACAGTGAGGATGGTGAAACACTGGCACAGGTTGCCCAGAGAGGTGGTAGATGCCCCATCCCTGGAAATATTCAAGGTCAGGTTGGACGGGGCTCTGAGCAACCTGATCTAGTTGAAGATGTCCCTGCTCATTTTAGGGAAGGTTGGACTAGATGACTTTTAAACTATTCTATGACTCTATGATTTCATGGCATGTTTCAGTGATCCACCGTTTTACTGAAGCAGAAATCGAGGCACTCTTCCTATGGAGAGGAAGGTCTGAATTTTTGAAAGAAGCCTGTAACTGGGAGTGCTTCCATGTTAGGGGAGTTTGCTTTCAACAAAGTTAATTTCCAGTCTCTGAAAGTTTAAATTGAACTGGCATAATATTTGCTGCATTGGACAACAACTGCTTTTTTAACCAGACTGGTGTTTGAGGGCCTTTACCTCATCTCTTTGTCTAAATTCCAACCTAAAATATCATAAAATTGTGTCCAAAATTTGACATCGATGATTTAGCACTAAATGACATATTGCAGATTGTCAGTAGACTAAATGACAACCAGAAAAAATGGATTTCCCCAGTTCTAACCTCTAGGTAGTTTTTCCTCCAAGTCTTCCTGATGTACTCGCAAACCTCCTCTGTGAAGAATTATATTTAGCAGCTTAATATTTTACGATCTAAAAAACCTAAGGATGATGTGTGTTATCTCAAGTGTCTGCTTCATACAGAATAAATTAGAAAAGCAATCAATATGAAATAGTAATGCAAAGGGAAGAACATCAAACCACACTGACATGTGAACACCTGCCAGTGACACCTACCTCCGCGCTGGACCAAACATTACATTGCAGTACAGATTTCTGCAATGGGAATAAGATCTCCATCCCTTACCACGTCTCCTACAGTATAAACTGAGGTCGTTTAAGTCAGGGTATATAATTACATACTTAACCAGGGAGCTTTTGAGGAGCAGCAAGTTCTTTTATTTACTCCTAAAGCTGCCGTAGAAAAGGCTTGTGGCAGGCTGGTGGGGCAAGTACCAGGCTATGCAAGGGCTGGGTAGGAGCAAATGCACAAGTCATGGAGCTGAAATGTCAGACTGTCAACTGAAAAAAAAAGAAAAATGTTTTGGCTAGCACAGCTGGCGAGCTCTTATTTCACTTCAAAAATCAAAAGTCACACTGCAATCTGACAGTCCCTACTTTGCTAAAACATGACCAAATCTCACTGTCTACTTCTTGTTCTGCTCGGGGTGAAGGCTCTGCTGTCTGAGATATGACAGCAATACTCTTTAACAATAATTGATTTATCTAAGTGGTACACTTCTAGCGATAAACCTAATTAAAGTTTTAAAAGTTCAAGCTACTTAACCAGTTACTTGCATCGTAATTGGCTCATCTGCTGCCATTTACATTTGAAGTTAGCAACAAACCCTGTTGTGTTTTGTTCCCTTCTCCTGCAGTACATGTAAGCCTAAAAGTAAGCCCTTTGACACATGGGCACCGTAGCCCTTTCTGGCGCTATGCATGTGAGCAAGCCCAAGGAAATGGAGATAGTGATGCTCATAACACAAGGACCTGAGAGGTAAAGCAATCTCTCCCTCTCCCTGCCTGCAGTGAGGGGATTAAATCCCAGTGACCAGATCTAATTCAGACTGGGAACGTAACGATTTTGCCTTTAAACACAGGAGGTTCACAGTCCCATCACGTGCTTTGTGACCTCTTACTCAGTAGACCATGCAGTGGGCTGTGACACATTTCTAAGATCAGGCCAAATATGAAGCCAACAGAAGAAGATGGAAAAATTCCAATGCCTTTGAACCAGGCCCTTGTTTCTAACTCATGCTGCCCCTTAAATACAGTTATCATGGCAGGACATCTGTCAGATAGCGTGCATTACCCTTGGGCAGAGGGGAAGGGGGCACCACACTGTGCTGACACATCCCCTGTCATTACAGAAACAAGGGATGCCTGACAACTGAAAGAAATCAATGCCAATTTGTCCTTAACTGCTTGGCAGTAGAGCAATTACTTCACTGATTAAATCAACAGTTAACTAACAGAGGTAAAATTCAAAAGTTAAAGGAAACTTCACAGTCTTGCTATGTAAAATTTTCTCTATTCCATTTTCAAGCTGTTATGTGATCTAGTGAAGTCCTGCTTTGTTCTCTCTGAGCCTGTTGCCATGGAATTGACTGAAATATCACACGTTAAGCACGATAGCCTCTATTTCCTAAACAAATAAGCAGCTTTTCCCTCTGCAAAGGATCACAAATGGTACTTGTGCTGCTCTGCAATATGCATTGTACTTGCCAAAGGCTTTTAAGCACTAAGCTCAGCTCTGAGCAATTGGGTCATCCAACAGGAAGGACCAGCTAGAAGGTGCTGCCTGGTGTGTGGGCAGAAGGGAGAGTTTTGGACTTCACAGTGTTTCCAAAACAGCTCAGGTCCCCCCTCACTCCTGCTGTTTACCAGCAAACGGGCCCATTGCAAACATGAAGAAAAGGGGAAACCAGGTGAGCTTCAACTCAGACAACGCTTGAAGTCAGCCATGCAGGTGGGCAACACAGGCCCATGAGCAAAAAGGATGAAACAACAGAAGGTTCAACAGTCAGCGGCCAAAACACTTGTGCCTAGCAGGGAGCGGGATGATACCTATCTTCTTTCGCTAACGACGTGCTTTTCAGGAGTGCTCCTTGCGTTCAGGAGAGCATAGATACTGCTGCTGTGCCCACTGCTCACGAGGAGAGAAGAGGGAGAGGCAGCCACCTTGCTTCCTTGCTCCCTGAAACACAAGATGGCATGAGGCAAGCCAGCCCACAGTCTGCAAGGGAGTGGACTGCGGTGATTGTTCTCCCTGCCTGATGTGTTCGGAGCAAGAGAACAGGAGAACTGGGAGCAGTCTGGCACTGCAGAGTCTCCCTCAGAGTCTGTTTTCAAAGAACAAGTATTGCAATGCTCACTTTTTCAGTAGAAGCAGATCCTTTCTCAAAATACAAGCTTTACAGGGAGAAAAATCTGCTTCCATGTTGTTTTTCACAATATACGCATTCCTACTGAACAAAGTTTATGGCAACAGAAACATTCCTGACATTTTAAAGCAGCTGCTGTGTTTTCCTATTTATGCATTTATGTATAATTCCCCAGAGGAAGGAAACTGGGAAGAAGACAGGAATTTCTTCTTCTTCTTTACAGGTTTCTTATTAAAACTTTTGCAGCACTTCACAGATTTATACAGAAGTCCTGTATCCTGTGTAAGTCTTTCAATCTCATTGTAGAGCTGCTGCATATAAGAAGGATTTTTTTTTTCCATTTCTCCTTTTTCTAATTTCTAACTTGCATTTATCTAGATATGAGCAAGTACAGCTCTTTTCATCAGAAGGAGACAAGGTTGGGCCCTTGACTATTGATCCTTTCAGCTTTTTGCCTAAAATGTTTTTGAGGAGATGTAAGTTCGGGGTTGCTTGTTCTTTTGGCGAGCTTGCAAAAAATGAACTTTAGAAAAACTAGGCAACGACTCGTGATCTCCAGTCCTAACTACCATGGCCAGGACTGAACAAGCTGAGCAAGGTCAGGCTCAGCCAGTGAGACCAGCAGGTTGGGTGGCTGCCGATGGGAGCTGCACTGGCGAGTGGCACTGGAGCAGCAGTGCTTCTGAAAGGTGGTGGGAGCACCGAACTGCAGAGGAGTGAGACATAAATCTGTATAATCTTCTCATTAATCCTTCAGGTTTTGGGGGAAAACTGCTAATTTTAGCATCTTCGCCAAACCATGTGGCCTATGCAACAGTGTAATCTCAGATATAAACCGTGTTCTTCACTTAATAGACAATTTCACACATGCTGTAACAGACTAGTAAATAAATACAGGTTACGTTCTGTCAGAAAGCTGCAGTCTTTCCATACACATGAAGCAACCTCCATCAATACGTTTTGATTTGGAGACCCTTTCTGTATCAGAGGCTCATATTAGTGCCTGGTGTGAAATGATTACCACCACAGCACCACCAGTAGAGCAAGGTTACTAAGTTCCTTAACAGGATTGGAAATTTCTAATAGGTAATTGTTTAAAATTGGACTTAGTGTTTAAAGGGAAAAGATCATCCTCCTTCCAAATACACTAAAACAATAACATGTAATGACAATAATGAAATTATTTCCCTTAGAACATTAATAACAGACACCAAGTCCTCTGCTGCAAGTACCCTTTAAACTTCTTTTCCTATAAAACGTGCAAATATTATATTGCAGCTGAAGCTCTGTTCTAACAATTTTGAGGCAGGAGGCCCAAAATATTACAGTATCAAAGAAGAGGAACACATAGTATTGATCGCTGTGTAATTTCCAGATACAGCAATGGCCTCACCATAAACAGCTTTTAGAACAAGAGTCCCATTGCACAGCAGCTCAATCCAGCCCTGGATTTGCAGCAGACGCACACACTGCTGATTAGACAAGATGCAGATTTTACTTAATGAGTAACGTGCAATCATACTGAATCTTTGAAGTGAAACCTTTGGCTATTCCAGATGAAAACAATGACCCTACTGAAGGAGTCCTTCACCTTTCCGATAAGGTAATGTGGTAAAAGTAACTAGCTCATGTGTTAACCAAGAGTTTCATAACAAACAGAAGATAGTCATTCATTAGGCAAAAACCTATGTATTTCTTAATTCTTAGACACCAAGTTTATCCAGGGAAGAGTTTCAGATATTACAATTAGGAAAACTTATCGTTGATCTTTAGCTTATTTAACTGTTGCCAGAGGTGTGCTCAGCCCAACAATCTATGACCACTAAACCCTTTCTGCTCCCTTGAACTTCAGAGTCCTATAAAAGCAATTACAGCAGAAATGGGTTCAAATTATGCCAGAACATGAGCAAACTTTAAAATCCCTAATACAGCCAATAAGGAATCTTTTGTGCTATTTAAGGCAAACAACAAACACCCCAACAAATCCCACACTAATTTCTCTCCATTTAGGTATCTATTAATCACTATTAGACCACACAAATCAGTGGCAGTAAGGCATTAAGGTCTACATTCCAGCCTCAAAACCAACCAGTTTACCCACAAAAACTTCTGCAAAAATGTAAATGAATGAAAACTAATGCAACTGCTCCACTCTTGCTGCATAAGTACACATCCATGAAATCCCTACAAGCAAAACCGGGCCACGTATTTTGTAATTGCAATACTAGTTAGTTACAACAAGATAGATGAAACCTCAGATTTTTCCATTCAGAATTGAACGGCCTCTTTCAAACATTCTGGGGTCCAATTCTGTTGCCTTGTGCACGTGGTAAGACGAATGCGGTATAGCTGCAAGGTTCCCTCCTCCCACTTGCTTTTAGCTACCTCAGAGTTTCTGGAGAGCAGCCAAAGCCATGGCTCCTGCCTTAGTTCACAGACAGACCCAAAGAGTGGTTCTGGGAGACAAAACTGAAGACCTGGAGGACCTTCCCAGACAGCCCAGCATCACGCAGGTGTGCACACCCTCACCAGCAGCACCAAGGCCCTTTGTTGCCACCCTTGCTTTTCTGTTGGGGTGTCGGAGTCTGGTGACCACTCAGAAGTGCAAGGACTCTCACTATCTGCTGAGGGAAACAGGATGATCCGTATTGCCCCTGCTCTTCCACATTTCTTTTTCCTCTTTATCACTAAAGAGAAGGGTTGAGACTATTAGGGGACTGGGACATTCCTGTTCAATTGCAGTCTGAAGATACAAAGTGAGAGAAGAAGGCAGCCACAGCTGGATCTTGGTGCCTTCTAGATATCTTCTGCCATGGACAGCCATTGGAGTCTTTGTAGCAGGGAATCACAGAATGAAAAAGAGCACTCCTGAGCTTGCCCTAAGATATGTTATTAGCTGAACTGTGTTCAGGCATGCAGAGACAGAAAACACACTGCCCAAAGCGGAGTGGGTCCTGCCTCTGAGGCTATCGGCAATGTGGTCTTTGACCCTGACAAAGCACATGGCTCCTTGCATGCTTTCATTTCCCCTTTTGACAGCTATAATAAAAATCCTTCCCCAATATCACAGTAATGTGTTGCGACATCAGTGTTTGCAGCTATCTGCTTTGCTCCTCTGCCAGGATTTTATTACTCAGTCGCAGGAATGACAGACCCAGACAAGCACCTGCATCTCAGCTGCTGTAGTGCAAAACCTGATATATTACATCCTCGGTGGAAAAAGAGAGCACAACAGTGTGAACTTAATGAACAGCTGAGGCACAGGTATACATGAATGAAAGGCAGAATAGATAAGGACAGTAATATGTCAAACCATACCAGTGTGCTTCAGTGAAAGATATCTGTTAAATAGCTAAATTGATCACTCTACTATCCATATGTATCCATATTTGTCCAGAATAAATAGGATAAACAAAATTACAATTCAAACATTACATTTTAAAGTCCTTAACCTATCCACCTTTCAAAAATACTTTTATGAAAGCATTTGTTGTTTGTTTTGGTTTTTTTTTTTGTGTTGCAAACATTATTTTTGCACATTTTAATTAACTAAAGAAAGTTGCATATGATGTCATGGTGACGGTACATCATTCATTTTATATTACTTCCACACAACTAGTTAAAAGAATATTAAGACAGACTCGAAATGGGTTTCCCAGTCTTCCACTGGACACCCACCTTGCCATTTGCAAAGCAGAAAAGATATGATTCTATGATCCTATGATTCTATGATCACTCAGTGAACTGTCTTCTATCATGGCAAGAATAATGATACATAAAACTAAGTTCTACTATAATAATTCAAGAACATACCAGGTCTGGGTGTTATACAGAAATCCAGCCAATCTGGAGCAGGGACCCTCTGTTCAAACAGGAGACATACAAAAAGTTGTGGTGAAGAGAAAGAAGCTACTTCGTTTGTGGGACATCAATAACAGCTGATCTGCTCTTGGGCTCGGTCACTGTTGTAAGTCTCCTTTCCACCCACACAGGTAGGAAGGCTAAGAAAGACACTGTTCCACATTGTGGAAGTGAGAGACGGCTTACTTAGGGAACCACCCCTTGGCAAGATCTCATTTCTTTCTTTCTTTTTTTTTTTCTTTATTCTTTTATTTTCCTTTGCACTTCAGTAATTTTTAAGCCTTTAGAAATCTGGGTTCTGAAGAAAAAGCTCTTTTCTCCTTGATTTTACATTAACTTTTGATAGGGAACAGACCATTCTTAGAGTAAAACCTTTATTAGCAAACTGAAGAAGATCAAGTTCCTGTCATGGAAGATACTGGACACCACAGGATTTTGGGGCATTTGAGCAAACTGAAGGTGTTGTTTTAATTTTGGTTTTGTTTCTCACTATCCAAACTATTTTAATTGGCAGTAAATTAATCTTCCTTAATTGTTTTGCCCATGATTGTGGCTGGTAAGTGGTGTCCCTGTCTTTACCTTGACCCACAAGCTTCTCCATCTTATTTTCTCCCCTTGTCCTGTTGAGGAGGAGGAGGACAAGGAGTGAGACAGCAGTCTTGTGGGCATCTGGGAAGTGGATAAGGTCAGCCCACCACAGGATGCAACAGAAAGAACAGCCTGCAGGAAAAGGTGTCCGTGCCCCCCTTGCATGGGTTGTCTCATCCTCTTATTCAATATAAGGATAAGATTATCACTACACTCACCCCTAAAACCGTCACCACCTGTGGAGACTACTGCTAATTTTTTTGCCAGCAGCGACCAGTATCCAACATCGAAGCTTCTTCTTGTATCTCTGATTATCTTAAGAGGTAGCTTCTCATGGTCATTCCTTCTTTTCAGCATCTCTAGTTTTACTGCTTGACCCCAGCTTATGCTGAAATAATTACAGAGCCCTCTAATGATTGGACATTGCCTAATAATTCGGCTGATTTAGATTTGCATATCCATTATTTATCAGGCATCCCAGAAGGAAAGGAGCAGCCAATTACTTCATCGAGTCTTCCCTTGACAGATGGAATGACTTGTCTTCCTTTTCTGCCTACATGAAAATACTGCTTTTGGACTATTTCTATTATAATTCTGTCTCATTATAAGTCATGGCTGGGTTTCTGCATAGTTTGTGAAATAAGTAGTTTTACAAGCAGAGAAATCAATAGACGGGGACACAAAGCAAACCTGTATTGGGTCAGGAGGTCCAGATCCTGGCTCCATCTCAGCTCTCCCCTCCAACAGATGGTCATCGCTCAGTTTTGTTAGGAAATACCCTAACTTGTGGCTTCAGGACTTTTGTGTTTAAGTTTGGGGTTTACCTGGTTTTAATCTTGATTTTTCACAGTTAAACATATTTTTTTGAAGTTGTGCCATAGTTTTTTGGTAGCTTCTGATATTTTTTTATTGAAAAAGTTTCACTTATTTGTATATTTGAAAGCAAAACCAAAGCTTTCTACTTTCCTAACTGCTCTTTCTCATCGTCCCCTCCATCTTTATTAAATTATTTTGTACTTGGCAGAGAAATGAGCTAGCACTCACAGAAGTCAGTACTTCTGATAACTTCAATGAGCTCTGGACGAAGTCCTAAAGGCTCACACCTTCCGGACAGAGCTAATATTCCGGCTGGAACAGCTCCCGAAACAGGCATGTTTTAACAAGTATACCTATGATTAAGCTGAATTGTGAAATCAGTACACAGA
This sequence comes from Fratercula arctica, assembly GCA_947846985.1. Classification (NCBI taxonomy): domain Eukaryota; kingdom Metazoa; phylum Chordata; class Aves; order Charadriiformes; family Alcidae; genus Fratercula; species Fratercula arctica. Next base: position 190,635,899 of record CANTUZ010000001.1, read on the forward strand.
ACTGGAAGGTCCCTGACAAGTTCCTAACTTTATTCAGCAAGGTAAACAAACACAGGCGGGTGCAAAATCCTGCTAGAATTTCCTGAGGCCCACCCCTATTTAAAAGGAAGGAAACCAGCCCTGCTGAAGTCAGTCATCAGTTGTCTTTGTTTCTGACCTCAGGGCAGCATGATTTGCAGCTGCAGGGGTTCAAGGTGGCATGGGGACTCCAGCAGCACACATGGCCCCTTGGTGTGGTATATTGGGTGTCCATGTCCAGGTGTTGGCAGCAGGGGTGGCCTCTTTGAGAAGAGGCCAGAGCTGCTGGGTAGGCGTCTGCCACCCAACCGAGGTCGACCTGCCACATGTGGACAAAGAGCGGTTGATCCTCTTCTAAGAGGGACTGTCTGTTGTCCCCAGAGCCCCGTCCATCCGGCCCCCAGGACGGCTAATGCTTGGGTAGTTCCTGTGTTTTTCCCAGCACAGACCTCACAAGGATAACCTCGCCACATCAAGGGCTACAACACATGGCTTGAGCTTTCCATCACAGGGATATCCCAATGTACTATAGAAACAAGAGTATAAGCCCCTACAGGCCCTATTTGCCTGTATTCATGATATCATTGTTGTGAGAGAAGGTAGAAGGAAAAAGCTTTCCCCCCAAAAAAATGCCTTCCCCTTCACCCTGGAATGCGTAATATCAAACACAGCAAACAGTTTAGTCTGGTCCTTTTCTAAGGTCTTCAGTTTCACTGCATCGGTGAAAAGCTAATCCAACAAACATCTCTTCCAACATCTGTTCCAGTTTGATCTCTTCTGAAAGAGGCTTATCTCTTCACCATGGTACAGCCTATATGAGACTGTTTCCTCCTCAGCAAGCAGCTGAGGAGTCCAGCCCAGGCAAGCAAGGGAGGGTACAGGTGTCCCCTGTGCCAAACCACAGCCAGGACACTGTGAGCTCTAGGAGAGTCCACAGGCTCAAGGGGAGGCTGCACAAATTAATGAACTATAACTATACCCAGAGTTATTAAATAGAAAAACGCCACATCTAAGTCTGAGGAAGTCCCTGAGCTTAACTGGTGGAGACTGGTAAAACATCTGCAGCAAATACTACCATGTGCTTGCCATACTCATACCGCTGCTGGAGACAGGATCCTGAGCTGGCCTTGTGAAGCTGTTCTTCGGTTCCTATACACCACCACTGTTGAACAAAATCTGTTCCAAATTTTGTTGAATCTAGATAAAAGTCATAAGAATGCTCTCTTCTACAAACCAAGCCCTTTGTAATAGCCTTCCTGTCTTCTAGCTATCAGTTATGTGACTGTTATGTCGATTTTCAATGTCACATTCATGTAACTTGCTTTGAAGGGGGAATTAATAAAATAAGTCCTGTTGTCTCTTCTGGCAACTAGTATTTTTGCAAAGAAAATGTGCCTTTCTAACACAGTGTTTTTGTGTAGATCAAACGCCAGCATTCTTGGAGATTTTGAAAAACATTTGGGAAAAATATTACAGCAGAGAAATCACCTCTGCTAGTTACATGCCAGCTTTCTTTTCGTTTTCCAGGTCAGGATTGAATGATTCAGGAGGAATAGCTTCAGACAGCATTTAATTTACTTCTTTGACTGCCTAATAAAAATGTGACATCCAGGAATGATGGGTAGAAACTACTGTTGGTTTAGTTAAATAGCAGATTATAACTGTCTTTCCTCTGTATCATTGTCCTATGGCGTGGATCAATATCAGAAAAGGTAGAATTTTTCTCATGTTACAAATGTAATTTTGTCAGAATGATTTTTTTTTTGTTCTTTAACTACTAATAGAACATGCATAGTCATAACAAAACATTACAGAAGAGAGAATGAAGATGTTATTTGTACCATTTTTTTACCAATTTACTATTGCTCTTTTACTATTTCCTTGCTTTTCAGAACATATAGTAAATCATTCCATAGTCAGATTTCCCAATGAGAAGATGTAGCATCTTTTATTAATCACAGAAGAATCCAGCACACTCTGAATGTTTCCCAGCTTCTGAAATCGAGATGACGATAAATATGCTCAGACTTAAACAGTACATTATCACAGTGCTTCTAATGACTTTATATTTTTCTTTTCTGTACAAACTTCAGAACTATTCCAAAGATACCTGGAAAAGGAGCAGTGCTAAGAAAATTACCTTATCTCTGTTAAGGTGCTGTCTGGATTTTAGGTTACGAGCTTGAAAAGTGGCATTCATTGCCATGACACCAAATACAATTTTGTGATCAGTTTGGACAAGGACCTATCTTGCTTAGTAACTCCATCAGCTGTCCACGGCTAAAACAAACATAAGAGTTAGTGTTACTTAACATTATTCTCACAGGCATAAGCTGACATTCAAGGGAAGGTAAACATTAATCCATCCATTCTCATTTGTGATACCACATCTGAGCAAAGTGATGTATTTTGAAAAGACTTTTCAAGACCATTTATTTAGTGACTTATACTTTATTAGTTCTGTACTTTTCTGGATGGTTTTCTCAAGAGAAAAAATGCCAAGGCACAGTTCAGCCTTCTTAAGATGTAGTATCAACATGACATACTTACTAAAGAGCTTTTAGAGAGACCAGTATTTTCAATATATAGTGTCTTATCAAATAAGTTATTTATCCTTCCCATTTATCTCTGTTGTGATATCCCTTTTTTTTGCCAATAATAGTTAATCTGAAGGCAGTTTGTACTGGTCTTTCTAATAGCCAGATAGAGTAATAACCTCTACAGCCTCACATCAGAACCTTAACAGAGAGAGATATTAACAAATGATGGCAATAACAAGTGGAATTATTATTGTTGCCAGGCATAGGTATCCTTTTTATATGTAGTTTAATCACCCCTTTCTGCTATGATATCTTTTCAGGTTACACATATTATGAAGTAAAAGGTTGTAAAAATCATAAACATCAGAACAGGAAAAGCTGGAGCTGCATTAAATCAGTCCGTGGCTATTCTGTCTGAGGAACTGACAGAGCTGGACCTTTGGGGTCGTCAAATCTGCTGTTTGTTGTGAGCTGCATGATCATATGGATTCCATAGGTCAGGATCCACAGTAAAATTATAGATGTCACCAAGCCCATCCAGATTCCAGGAGAGAAGAAGCCTGTACAGTCATTTGCATAGGAAAACTGGTTGTTTTCAATGTTGAAACCTTGAATCTGAGAATGAAGAAAAGTAGATAGATGAGTGCAATTAAACATGGAGTGTAGGCCCTGCTTTCAGGATGTAATTACAAAAAGCACACCTGTTAATTATCACTCACACTCTGCCCATTAAAAAAAGAGTGGGAACCAAATGCTCTGCATAACAATTTTCCAGGTGCCCTTTTCACTCAGGAAATTAAAGAATTAATTTCTTTGGCAAGAGGGAAGTTTCCCACTTCAGAAATTTGTGTTACTTTTAGAAGTAAAGTCCCAACAGGGACGTGTGATCAGTATAGCTCAACGACCGCTTCAGAACCAGGACACTCAAAGCACTCAAAGGCATGAGGGTTAAAGCCCCCACAGATCATGAGATTTGTTGAAATACCCTGGATTTTTAGCTAATAACTGCTTGACAAGCAGAACTCCTGAAACCTACTTTAAAATCCCTCTAACGAAGATGACCTTTTTGGCTGAGTTTTAGTGAAAGTTCAAGGAGAAAACAGTTGTGAAACCTTTCTTCCCCCCTCCTTAGACATCAGAGACTCAAAACAGGAGAAAGGGCTTCCTTTATTGAGGTGTCGGATCTGTTGTGTCTATTAACATATGAAACCCATATAAACTTTTCCAGCAGTTAGAAAAATCTGTAATGTCTCTCCTTTGACTGGATTCTGGAGGTCTGCTGCTGGCTGAGCTCCTGCCATATTATTTTCCTCAGAAAAATCAACTAATTTGGGGATCTATTCTGGCCCAGCCACCAATTTGGCAAAAAGTGTCAAGAAACTAAGCATCTTTGAGACCATTATCCTTCTAAAAATTCCATTAAAACCAAAGGATTAGAAAACCATGAAGAAAGGGAAGACAATCCCCCCTCTAAACCCATGCACATAATGACATAAGCACTGATTCCTTCAGAAAAAAAGGAATCTGGTGGAATAAAATGAAGGAAGAAAAGAATTAATCATCTGATCTGCATTTTTGAGTTTTTCTTAAATAACTTTATAAAGAAAAATGAAGACTGGGATTCTTATATATTTGCAGATTCTTTGAAATGGGTGTGTAAGGAAAGCATCAAATATCATAAATCCACCAGTAAAGAAATAAGACCTTAAAACTGACCATTTTCTATAAAATATTATAGAATAAAATAAAAAAGGATTATTTCATTTAAATCACTTCCCTCACTAGGCAATAAGCAAGGAACAAGAAGATCGTGGATTTCTACTCTTCTGTGTTCCCACTCCATGATTACTCTGTGCTTTACGGTAAACTAAAAGGAAAGCTTTGTGGTGATAAAAGGGTTTGAACTTCCCAGGAAAGGTGTTGGTACAGACATTGGAGAAATTAGTCTGTGGCTTGCATACCATGCTACTCTGGGTTTGAATTCATTCATGGCTTGGGCACCTAAAGTTAACGTGTATGTAATATGTGTGCGAAGACCAATGTCTATACCTTCCAGGATGCTGATTAATAAAACTATTATCATATGCAGAACTATGGGCTACTTAGGTGCTGTGGGGGTGAAGACAATTTTAGCAATTCAAGCATTTCTGGGCCTTTTAGAAGAATCTTTCCAAGTCAGATCGTGGTACCTAACCTGCAAATACTGCCTGCTTTCACTTTAGGCAGTCAGACTTCTGATTAAAGCAGGATTAGCAAAAATAAGCTTTTGGGTTAGATAACAGTTTTAGAAAATACAGGTGATTACCAAGGCCTTTGCTTGTTAAGCCACTGCTTTGACAACAGATGAGAATGTGACCGAGAGTCATGAAATGTAGTCTGAAAGATTTATTTACAATAAAAAATGAAAGCAGGTGATGATTTATGTCATTTATGTTCAAAGAATGGATTGAAATTCTGGCAAACAATACACACTTGTTACTACATTTACAAGAACTCTCTGAAGCACTTGACAGGTATATTTGGTTTAGAAAGGCTTTACCACTTCTGATTTAGAGCCAGAAATACTGAATTTTATTATGTCAATCCTATTGGGGCTTTTTTGAAGCAGGATTATGCTTATTGAAGTTTCGAGGTGAAAGCTTTAATTGCACATTCTTAAAATGCTATGTCTGGTTTTAGGTGGGAGATGAAATACATGCAGGGTTCTTTTATTGTTTTCCTGAAGCGTTATCATTTCTGTGGGGGTGTTAGATTCCAGGTGGGAAATAAAAATGTGGCTCCTAGCATAATTTCTACCTATAGAAAAGTTAAAAATACTTACATGTGATTTTCTAATTTTTATGAATGTAAATGCCTTTTGGGCACAGGCCTCTACTGCGGAAGTTTTAATTTTAGTGTTTGGACAGGCGTCATTTGTCTTGGTTGTACTAGTCTGCATTTACTGTTAATTTTGAAAAGATTTTTTTGAATGGAGTTTTCTCATCATTTAACCTTTGACAAAGCCTTCAAGTAAAATCTGGGTTTTTTCATGCTTCTAAAAGGTACACTGAACATCTAATTTTTGAACTTAGAAATATTTAACCACAAAATATCCTAATATTCTTGGTTTCAAAGTTTTTGGCAGTTTTTCTCAGGAACAAAGAGGCTTCTAAACCACTATGTCACATACTAAAGAAAAGCAGCGCTTTTGGTGGCAGCCTCCTCTTTAACTTCATGGACAAATCTGAAATCCTCAAAAGGATAAAAGGTATGATGGTAGAACAACCAGAACAACCAGAGCAGTTTTGGTACTGTGTACAACTATGAGTGGTGACATCCCAGGCTACGGGCATCCCACAGAGGTTCTTCAGGTGGCAGTGACTGAGCTATCTCCAGAACTAAAGTAAGAAGCTGCATCTGTTCAGCCTTGCCTTGAAACAAGATGTACAAGGCTTCACTGTGCAGCTGCTGTGTCCTTCTAATACAGTGGTACTCTTTTCAGGTCCTAAAAGAGCAAAGTGCAATTGTACCAGCTAGATTGGCATTGGATCCTGGTTTCTAATTAGTTGCATAACATTGACATGAAAATCATGTTCCTCAGTTTCAATAACAAGATTTTGTGCTGGCTGCAACCACTGAGCACATCCCATGTGCTTTTTCTCACTGTGTAACAGAGCTTGGGGATTTCTAAACCTCATTGTAGAACACTATTGATATTGAGATCAGATTTCACTACATATCAGTGGAAGATACCTGGAAAGGTATGATCGAGTTGAGACGGAAACAAGCCCAGAATGGTGATTTTCTGTTTTCTCACACAACACAAAAGATCAGACCAGGACTTTTGAGGTTGTGTTCCACGCTTAGGACTGGATCAGAGAAAAAGGCCTTTCCCAAGAGGAACTGGAAGTTCTGTTGTCTGAACAGCGGAAGCAGCTGCTGCTCTAAATCAATAAGGAAGGTGGGAAACTTCCTTCTGCTCTTGATCCAGACCCCACTGAAAGGATGCCTAGTAAGGATGGAGCAAAGCCTCTCTCTAAGCTTTGAGAAGGCAGCAGTATCAATGTATATAGAAATTCAAGGAAAAGATACGTTATAAGTGGATGCTTTGTATTTTCACAGCCCATGTACTTTCATAGCCTAGTGATGCCAGTCTAACTTCAAAGAGTTGATGTGGCAAAGTACAGTTGCGTAGACTCAGGTATCTTCAGGTTTTTCCATAAAAAATACCATCAGGAGTAACCTTTACAACATTGGTGTGTATCGCATATAGCTTCTCAAAAAAACTGTGGAACTTGATCCTGGAATTTATGGAAAATAAATCTCAGCACCAATGCTGTTCCTTTGAGATTTCCATTATTTAAGCAGAAATGCCAAATCTGGACTCAGATTATTGAGATCTGGTTTGTTATCAAAATCATAAATATAATTATATCAGCATTTGTACACAGTTATCATGGGGTAGCTCAACTTTGACAAATAGAGCCCAGTTTGGAATTATCCCTATCATTTCCATGATCCCTTTAATCAAAGAGGTCCCTTAGTGCAATAGTGGTTTAAGATTTAAATGCTGATGTGCTTCTCCTAAGTCAAGATCAATGCTCAAAATAATAAAGATACAATCATCTACACCTCACATATGCACTCTGTACTACAACACTAAATATACAGAAAATCTATGCCTCATTCAAGAAAAAATAAAAAAGGACAACTGCTTTCCTTCTGGGCCATGTGGGACCTAGTATTGCTCCTTATTGAAGTCCATGGCAAACCTTCCATTAAATCTAATTGCAGCGGGCTTTGTTTCTGTCTGTAGGAGTACAGACAGTCTATGTCACTGAAAACAGTAACCACACTAAGCTGTACTTTCCCAGGTAAACAAAGTGCAAAGAAATCAAATGAAAACAAAGTAAGCAGCATAAAGCCACCCACCTAAGAGGCCCATGTTTCCAATAGCAGCCCAATTAATTAAACAGGCATGGGGACTTAGTCATTCTTTGCCTGATTAAGCGCATTTGGTTTTATTGGTTTTTCTTTTCTGTGGACAACTTCATAGTTTTTTTGTTTTTCAAAGCTGTGCTTTCATGTTCCGATTGTTCAGCAACTGCCATCTTTTTTACCCCTTTATTGAATAGCTCACCTAGGGGGAACGGCTTTTCTTTTACATTTTCCCTCAGGCTGAAATGAAAGTGAGGGCATTATGAACATGTGTCGTTCAACACCTACAATAGCAAGTAATAGTTCTTGGAATTATCTCTGAAATGTCTATGTGTACTCACTTGCAACCTGGAAATGAAAACATCCCAGTTTTTTGCCTCGTTGTTGGACGGAATCAGCCTTGCAGGATAGCGATTGCTTGTTCCCACCAGCTGACAATGAAATGAATACTCTGCAGGAGCAGAGATGACAGAAACGTTAAATTTAGCAAACTTTTCTCCATCTTGTATGATCTCAACTGAATCTAAAGTGAACCAATTTCTAGCCGAGCCTCCATAGAACTTGTTGGTCATTAAAAACCTAGAAAGACAACAGAGAGAAAAAAAAGGTCAAAATGACAGAAGGAAAATGTTAATATTCATTTGATAAAGTACTGGTGGCAGATAAAGAAAGGTTCGCCACTGCTAGCTGCAAACATCACAGTTAGTATCTTAGCTTGGCCTTCCACGTCATTAGGATTGTTCATAAGTGAAGAGACACTGTGAATATGTTTTTACTACTTCTTAGAGTCTCATCTCACAAGCACAGCTTTCCATAGCTATGGTAGGCAAGGAGCAAATGCAATTCCATTCTTCAAGGGCCTCTGCCAGTGCCGCATTTCATCAGTTACCAACAGTTTATAATCAGCGGAGCAGAACCTTAGAGACTGTCAGTAGGCCTGCGGTGGCGCTCAATAAATGTTTCATGGGATTTTTTTTAAAATTGCTTTTATGATAGGTACAGGCATGATAACCATTCTGATTTATCATTGCAATTCTTCCTTGGCTCAGATGCCTAAATGGCAATTTGCCTTTGCAAATGTCTGAATTTGCAGCAGAAGACAGTTTTCTCTCACTGGAGGGTGGGGAGGGGTCGTCTGCCCTAGTTTCTCAATTTGTAGCGGGTTAGGCACAAATAAATATTTTCTCATTTTGAAAAAGTCTGTGCATGTGCAGTATTGCAGCAATTTCCAGTGCTTTATAATCATGGGATTTATACATAAGTTACTACGACTGCAGCCTGAACACCTCCCAAATGTTCTGAAACACTACCACTTTTTACCCAGTTGCCTTCAGGTATTCAAGTTATCTCATAAGGAAATGATAAACTTTTCTCCTTATTGTATGTTGCTTAATACTTTAACCCTACTTGGTCTATGTATGTATTGTTCTATATAGTTTGCTGAAGATTCTTTTTTTTTGCTTATTGATAACCACAAAGAATTTAGAAGTTGAATGTTTTTGGCAATAAGTGAGACTGAAATGAAACATTCTGTCTATCCACAATGGGTAACACTGTACGTGGATTTTAAAATTTGGGGTAATACTTAGATGGAATTATGACAGGTTTGAAAAATAAGCAGTCATCTATAAATGTGGCACAATACAGAATAGTTTATGGTCTATAGGGTATATGTATATATAGAGAGAATTGGATGCAATTATGACAGGTTTGAAAAATCAGCAGTCATCTATAAACATGGCACAATATAGAATATTTTATGGTCTACAGGGTATATGTATACATAGAGAGAATATTCTCTTTTGTAAAATACTGTTTGTTCAAATCAGTTGCTTTCAGTACCATGTCATTCACACAACGCTGAGTCTAAACTCAACACAAACAGTGCTCCTTAGGGTTAAAACATAACATTCGACAGGTTGGCTTGCTACAGTAATTGAGCCTTTCCTTTTTTTTGTAATAATCTCTGCCTTTTGATTAATACAACTTCATAATCCCCAAGGGTTTAAAAATGCTCAGTAGGAATCCTAGAACTCAAAGTGTCATTCAGGTGAGAAAAGGATATTTTGTCTTTTGGCATTCCTTACGTTTTGAGCCTAAATAGCTTGTTCCATACGACATTCAGCTGCAAGTATCAGTGAAAAAGAAAAAAAAAACATTTGAATTTCATCTAGAAAACTTTCACAAATATTTATGGGAAATATTTTATTGTTATAGTGATTAAGTTACAGAATTAAAACATGTAATAGCCTAGATATTAATTGCTTTTTCTGATCTACAGCACAATCCGAACAGAATTTCCATGGTGTCTTGGTAGCAATGCTATAGGCACTAGCTGAAGGCCAGTTAGAAGCACAGAGAAGTTTACTTAAATGTTCATGCCAAGCACAAATGTTGGGTGTGCTCTGCGCTTTTGCTGAGAAGATAAGAAAAGTGCTAAACAAGGAAATTCTTTGGAGACTCACCATACGAACAAACAAGTTTTATAAGGCTGTGTATGTAAGTACAGTCTATGTGACCTCCGAGAGAACGTTGTCTTCATGTTGCACCAAAGACTAAAATTTTATGTTTCTTGCAAATGTATGAGAATTAAGATTCTAATTAGTGAACTATGGTTCGCTTACTAGAGGAGCATGGTGAACTGAATAATACAGGCTTTCATCCTTAGCATTTTTCCAAACAACTGATATTGAAGAGCCTTCAGCAAGCACGCGCTTAACTGATAACTGATACAACTAGAATTCATTAAATTACAAAAAAAAAAGACATTCAAACAACAAAAATCCATAGAATCACTTCATTTAGTTTAATATTTTCTCAGATGAGTAGATAGCAAATAGAATGAGCGCAATATAGCAATGAATGACAAGGGGAGGAGAGAGAACAAAGATTTTATCTGCAGAACTGAAAGTACCTTAGTTTTACAGAAAATGCTGTGTTCATGTTAAACATTAGAGCCAATACAGGAAGGAAACTTTCACCCAGACATTGTGTACTTGATGTGTTGTGGCACAAACAATTCCTGGTCATAGGCCAGACTCCCATTGGGCTAGATAACCATATGAACTCTAAATGCCATCACCTGTTACTGATCACCGTCTCATGTGGCTATTCTTTATGAGGACAGCTGTTTCTGAAAAGGAAGCTAGCTGGAATTACTACTGTTTCAAAGACACAAAGAGACACACAACTGTTAGGTAAAAGTTCTTGGGTCAATTCTGTTCTCTTATGTGCTTATAAGCAACAGCAGTCAAGCACTTACCAGTGCAAGTGGCAAAAACACTAAGGAAGTTTTGTCCACCTAATGCTCTGCATTTCCATCCACTTTGACACCTTTTCCCAGAGATGACAGACAGGTGCTTGACCAGCTGGATGTCAGCAGCTGCCGAGAGAGCTGACATTATGCTTTTTCCAGCAAAAGCTACTGCCCACTGCTCCTACCCTTGGAGCAGCAGTAGTTCACTTTCCTGAAGCCAGCACAACTAGAAACATGGTACTACCACCCCCTACAGCTCACCTCTCTGTGGCAAGCACAGGAGGATCATAGAATTGCCTAGGTTGGAAGGGACCTTTCAGATCGTCTAGTCCACCCATCAACCTAACTGACAAAAAACATCACTAATCTAAACTATATCTCTAAGCACTATGTCTACCCGTCTTTTAAATACCTCCGGGATGAATGGGACTGCTGCTTTTGCTGGAGGGAGGAAGAAGGAGATGGCAGCTGTTTGCATAGGACGAAGCAGCTATTGCAGCTGAAAGTAGGAGGTGGGACATGACCAGCTGCTTCGCATGAGGTGGTGGACTAACGGTGGTAAGAGTAGACTCTGGATCCAGCTCACGCTGCTGAGGTTAGAGCCTCTTTTATTGAGAAATAAATTGAGCCATTTGAATGTGGTCCTCTCTAGTGCCACTTTCTGTCTTCAAGGGATGTTCTCCTACACCTAAGTAAATGGCCTTTACGGGAGGAAAAAAATGCAGTCATGGCTCTAAACTCTCTTCCTTCCCACCTCTTTGCCCTGCTTGTGTCCTGTCTATTGAGACAGACTGTAATCTTACCAAGGAGTCATCTTGATCAAGAAATGTAATCAAAGTGAACCAGAAGGGGAAAACAGGGGTTGTAATGTATCTCTGTGAATTTTAGAAGCTCTTGAGAATAGACATGCTGAGATAAACACGGTGAATAAAGTGTTCCTGAATGATTAAAAGATCAACGGATTGTTCTGGTTCTGTTGCGTGTATCTTATTATTTGCATTATATGCCATGCAATGTTCTATTAAGGTAGCTAATAGAGGCCTAAAATGACCTGATTGTCTCTTAGATCAAGAGATAGTCCAACATAAAGTAGCACAAATAACCAGGTGCATCTTTAGTAGAAAGCTATCTTTATAAAGACTTCTGAGGTGGTGTGGGTAGATGCCAGCCAGCAGCCAAGCACCCACGTAGCTGCTTGTTCATTCCCTGTCCCCAACAGGACAGGGGGTAGAATAGAAAGAGTGAAGATGAGGAAACTTTTGGGGCAAGATAAAGAGAACTTAATAAGTAAAGGAAAGAGGAAAAAAAGTAATGCAGAAGCAATCACTTAACTACCTCCCACAAGCAGACCAATGCACAGCGAATGCCCGAGCAATGACTGACTACCCTGGAAGCCATCCACCCACCTTCTTCCTCTACTTCATTTCTTATTGCTAAGCATCTGTCACGCATGGAAAATAATCAATTTAGGCATTTTTGTGTCTAAATGCCCCGAGAGGGTATTAAAAACCTATATCACACCTAGACCAATGGAATAAATCAAGTTCTTCTGCAAAACACAGCCAGCCTGTGCTACTTTAATTAATTGCTGGGCATGACAGTGCACAGGACTTCACCTACTCTCTTTTCAAGTCCTCACCTGTTGTGGAGCCTGAGTTTCTTATCCCAGCTTCAAGGACTGTTGATGGATTTTGATATATAGTTAATAATGTATTCAAGTAGAAGCACAGGTCAAGAGAAACTTTGTGAGCATTTCTGCCTTTACTATAACAGACTTAAAGGATGTAAAAAAATGTTCCAGAATAAGAGAGAAAACATGAACCATTCACCTTTTGTACTGATATTCTCCTTTAATTTACAGTCAGTCTATCTGCAGAGTTGCTTCAAATTTCTTCACTTCAGATGCACCTCAGATTCGTGACCACATTAAAGTTCTCTCCCAATAATTAAAATTATAAGATTTTAACAAGCAGATGACTAAACATAAATCTGAATAATCCTCATTAAATCCTTATGCATAAACTAACATCACATTTGATCTTCTTATGCCTGATGCAGCAATCAAAATCTAAGATAAAAGTTTTAACTGCCAAAGTATTTTTTTCTATAGTAGCATCCTAAGTTTTACAACTTGCTTTTCTATAGTTGAGCAAAACCTGTTGACTACTTTAAAGAAAACAACCCCTCTGAGATCTATCAATTAACTTTGTAGCTAGTTTTGCAGCACAGTGTCATGCTCCACAGGATTTTCAAGTGCTTTATGATTCATATTATTTTCTTGGAACTGTAATTTTACTAGAAAGCATGGTATTATGCGGAGGATGGTCATATTCAGGACAAATGTAGAAAGCAACCAGATTCATTCATACAGAAAGAGATTATGGGAGAGCAGATAAGACCTGCATCGGTATGAGCAAAGACGCAGAATGAGAATCCAGGGCACTGTTTTGGTGGGTCTGTCTGTACGAGATTGAGACAGAAACAGCAGACAGCAGAAGACAAAGCACCAGGGAAGCATCACAGAAAGCAATTGTTTTGTGACTTGGAGTAAAAGTAAGGTTACAGCTTGGGCAGAGTCTTGGTTTGAGAACAATATTTTTGGAATAGGATCCCAGGGAAAATGTTTCCTTAGTTCCCCGTGGTGCTTAGGGAAATGTGTGCCCCTTTGATAATTTAAAGTATCGAAGACAAGAAATGCTTGACTCCATCACCAAGGACAACAGTCTCAAGGATCTCATACAAAGCTAACTACAATAGTCAAAAAGTAAAAATACTATACTAACAGCAATCTTATCCATACATTACATTCTTTCCCAAAGCCCTAGATGCTTGCGGAGGGAGGGGAGATGTTAAATAACAAAGCATGTTTGGTTTTTTGCCACCTATCATGGTCTCTGATGATGACTGCAAATGTCTTTATGCTCTCCAAATACAAGTCCAAACACATCGCTGACTCTGTTCAACACAAGTACTTCTGGGGGCCCATTTACCTAAATGTAGAATGTCTTTCTATCTCAGTGTAAATAATGGTATTTACTCATTCGTGCTTATCATCTTGATTGTCTCCTACGTTATCACTTTAAACTTCTTCTTTTTGGTCCTTGGATTTCAATTTCCCTTATTCAAGATGTCAAAAGCATTTGAGATGGTAAAAGCCATTTGTCCTTCTGCTGCCCAAGCAAACATCCAGTTCATCCTCTGATATATGCAAATTTAATTCAGTGCAAGTTCCCTGGCCCAAGTCCTTCCCAAATAAATCTAAGCAATTAACTGAGGTACCTAAATGAAAAGAGCAGGCCACATTATCCTAGCCAGAGCTTAAGAAAATAATTTTAACTGCTGTTCCTGCTGCTGAGGGAAGAACTGAGGTTTGTGGACCAGCAGCTGTATGGCAGCCCTCAAACAGTAGCAGATGCTTTCCCCATCCCCAGAATCCACTAGTGAAAGCAGCAGCAGCAGGTTCTCCCTTTAACTTTTCATCCCAAGTCTTCCCATCCCCTAACTTTTCTTCCCTTTTCTTGTGGTAGGAGAAACGTGGTCTTGTCACCACCCATGGAGCAGAAAAAGTGCGAGTTTTTGCGCCCCTCATTAGCTACAAGCTCGCTCTAACACACTATGCTGGTAATCCACATAAGGACTAAATACAGCCCTGGCCATGCAGGTAGACTTCAGCCCCTAGAACTGTTTACAAATCACAGTTAGGTTTCCCTGAGATGCAATTATGGTCTGATCCTGTTAGCAAAACAGGATGTTTCATATACCAGTACCTTACAGTATAGTTGTTTGCCTATACCACTTTCTCAGAAATTTACCTGAGCATATTAATATGTTCTCTATATAAAGGCCGTATTATCATTCTCCTGTATCATAACTCCTCAGAACAGAAATCAAACCGTAATTTCAAAAACATTTTCGCTTAACTCCTCCTCTTTTTTTTGGTCCTAATTTACAAACAGGCTTTGTACATCACAAGGATATATTTAAAAATAAATCATAACTTACCTTATCTCTAGGCTACTGATTTTATTCACCGGCTCTGCGTATTTTAATGACAATCTAAGAATAAGAAACAGATTTTTAATGTTAGAGTAGTCAGCTTTAATTAGATCACTGTGACATTTCAATCGGAGGGAATGTTCTAAATCAATAGGCAATTACAAAAGTCATATAGCAAAGGTTCAGTACACAGAAAAATATGACAAAATATTTATATAATTTTTTTTTACCCAAAAGCAGGTGCTTCAAAGTAAAGGAAAACAGAGATCATGTTTCACTAACATATTTCCAGCTGAATTACTACCTAGTAACTGGCAATACTCTCCTTCAAGGCAATTTTACAATGAAATTATGATCTCATTAATGCCAGTGGAGATTTCTGTGGTTGTAAGATCGGGCACAAGGAAACTTGCTTGGACCAAATATAAGCAAACAAGGAAGTAAGGAATGTAAGAGGAAAAAAATTGTGACAATAAGAGGGTGCATCTGAACAATTTCTGTGGTCTTGACTCAATCTCTTCCCTCTAAGAATACCCAATTTAGTATTTTTTTTATTTTGGATGCTTTAGAAAAAGAAAATTAAAACAGTATTAACTTGAAATTGCACCATTTCTGAGTAGCTTTCAGAATCACACATATTATGATATGAAATCTCTTGTGCTACTCACGTTGTGTTGAAGTCTGAGCACGTAGAGGAAGAAGTATCCACATTTCGGGTTACAAATGTTGCATTTGTCAAATCTATAAAAACTGAACTGTTGGCGTTGAGACTGAAATTGCTAGCATAAAAAAGGATGCATGTTTCATTTCCAGTGGTCACATTCAGAGGAGGATATGATAAACTGTCTTCTTCCTCAGTGGCCATTAATTGTCGCCTTAATTCCCACACCACATCAGTTCTTCTTGAAATCTGGAATAACAGCATAGTAACAACTCATCTCCTTTGCAAGAGAATGTCGGTTGAACACAGACCTTCACCATTCTGTACCATGAGCATCCGTCCTTCTTAAATCCTCAGGCAACCTCAATATTTATTATTGTCTGTCTATTTAATTGGCAGTATAGAGGCAAATGTTAACCTAGGTTCCAATGGTCAGGTGTCCACAGGTGAAAACAAGCACCACTGACATTGGGCAAATGAACGTAAAACCACGTTGTTAATGCTGCCTTAATATAGTAGCACCAGTGCTATCAAATGAAAGAATTTATTTCTTTTTACAGAAGAATATACTGAAAGAAATTAACCTTTTTTCTGTGATAAAATCAGAAGAAGACTTCAACTTGCCAGTTCAGTGACCACCCCCCTTAGTCACAATAACAGATTTTCCACTCTTCTTTTTAACAGACGCAGAAAGCAGGCTACTTAACTACAGCAGTGTTATGTTTAGACTCTTCTGATGGCTTCTGGAAAAAGAAGATCTATGCTTATTTGTCTGATATGGTGAACTCCTACAAGAGACTTCACTGCATAGATACATTTTCTTTTAGGAGGTTTCCAGGCATCCCTTTTAATAGGTAACGCCTTTTTACAAATGCGCCCAGGGCATCCTTGGTAAAACAGCCGATATCAATGTTAAAAGCTAGCTGATCTTATCAGACAATAACTTAATCCTGTTGTTCATATCTTACTCTTCACTTCTTACTCTGTTCATATCTGGGCTATTCCACCTATTTTTAAGACCCGTGTCAGTTTTACAACTTTGTATTCTACAAGCGGCCTCCGCCCTTGGATAACTTTGGGATACAAGAAATGAGAGGCATCACAGGGGTTACCAGAACCATAATTATGTGGAGCTATTGCCTGGAACCACTTTTAACAGGTTTAAAGACAAGCAAGGACCATTTTCCAGTCTGGAACAGAGGCTATAATATCGCTTTATAACCTGCCTGTGGTTTATGACTTTTTTATGCCTCTGGGGAGGAGCCCCAGAAGATTTTGTCACCTTAACCGCTGCTCTCTAAATGCTGTGGGCCATCTGTTATTTACAATGTGTCTTTGCAGATACCTCATTCTACGAACAAAGCGGAATGGGCTGAGTTAAAAAACTTTGACTAAACGCTCGAATGAAGATTGCAATCTTCCTCTCCCATACATGCATACTTTATGAATTTCTTTTTAATTCAGAGTAGTGCCTTTTCAAATACATCAGAACATGCATTATTTTAAATGAATACCATTTTCTTTAAAAGAAGAGCGTACAACAAAAGAAAATATTCAACTTTCGATATAAAACTTTTAATCTTCCCTTAGGCTCTCCTGAAATGTAATCATTTTATTTCAAACTGAGAGGAAGAGCTGAAGTCTAAATTATATCTTGTCTAACAATTGACTTCACTATGTGGGCCCCGCGTATCGTCTAAAGAGGGCTTTAAAAACCACCTGCTAACAGCTGAAAACAATGCTACATTGGAGACTGTGATTGGGCTAACTTGGGGGATTAGGTTTAAGTATCTTAAAATAAAAAGAAAGCCATTAGAAGATAATCATGAGACTACGGCTTTATTTCTCTTGCTCTGCTGCCAGTACTTTGCCGAGAGGCTCTCACATAAAGATTCCCTTTTGTCTCTGAAAAAGCACATGAACCGAAAGAGCATTTGCCTGTGAAGAAGGGGTGTCAGGGACTAAGAAATCCACTAGATTCCCGTGATTAAACTTGTTTTAAAAAATTTACCCATGCTGAAGAAGGAAGGCAACACAGCTTGCCAAAAACATTTATAAAAGCGGGCTTTGTTTTGGTCATACTGTTACAGTCAGGGACTGAGAGTCTGGTAAATTGGTAAATGGAACTCCTTGTGAGGAACAAACAGTGAAGAATGCCACATCCTTGAAGAGACTGGAGGGACCGATAACAAGCTTGCCAAATAAATGGGGGAGTTGCAACAGCTTTTGCATTTAACTTCGCCAATCTGCACAAAGAGATTCCTCTATTATCAGCTCAAACCAGCCACTGCACACCACTAGGAACCACCCAAAACCTACCATGAAGACCCTAACAGACTTAGCACACATGTGCCAAGGTGATGAGAACATGGAAGTGAGTTCTGGAAATATAATGACCATGGCAATGAGTGCTGGGAAATGTAATGACCACGCATATTCTGTATGGATATAAGTCTCTGTGAATCTCCCATTCAGTGGACATGTTAGGCGGAGAGATCCCCCATGTCCCTGGCACTGAATAAAAGAATGCCTGCTTCTTAAGAGTACATTGGTGTTAAGAAGTTCATTCCCAATTTCAGTGACAATACTCGTGGCTGAAAATACAGGCAGTCATGCTACAGGCAGCTATAGGCAGAAGGATGGGTGCACCAGCCTGTATAAGAAGGTCTATAGGAAAGCTGTGGAGAGGCTGTTTGCCAGGAGATGTAGCGACAGGACGAGGGGCAACGGCTTTAAACTAGAGCAGGGTAGGTTTAGATCAGACATTAGGCAGAAGTTCTTTACAATGAGGGTGGTGAGACACTGGCACAGGTTGACCAGAGAGGTGGTGAAGACCCCATCCCTGGAGACATTCAAGGCCAGGCTGGATGAGGCTCTGAGCAACCTGATCTAGTTGAAGATGTCCCTGCTTACTGCAGGGGGTTGGACTAGATGACCTTTAAAGGTCCCTTCCGACCCAACACATTCTATGATTCTATACTCAACCTTTCAGCCTGGAGATGCATTTCTCTGAGTTACCTGTGAGTAACACAGAGATTCAAGAAAACTTAGTCTCGAGGATGGAAAGAGGACCTCTGAAACACCCCAGCCTGGGACCCACTGAGGACCTGAAGACGACAGTCACTGCTTCCAGCTGACCTGCAGTGGGACACAGAGAGCTCCCCCCATACATCTCCGCCTCTTTGTTTCTGGCACATTTTCTTGTTCTTTTGTTGCTGCACAAACATGATCTTACTGAATTAAAATCATTCTCTCCATGCCCTATATTTCATGCTAAACTATAAATGACAAGATACTTCCTTGAGAAAAGGATTATATTTACACTGAATTCTTGTAAATCAAATTAGATTATTTAGGAACAAACTATGGTGGCATGTGTGTCAATCATTAAACCATATTTTATTCTGTTGATTAGTGCCCCCTTCACCCTTACCTAATCTGAACTGTGGGATGTGTAAGTCACTGCCTTATTCCTCTGGATTTATCAATGACATTTTTGATCTCAGATATGGGGTGAACAATCACAAGATCTGATTAAATAAGATACAGAAAAGAAAGGGTGCCATTTACATTGTCCTAGACCAGAATTGAACACTGTTAATTACTAACTGAACCTGTAATAGAAGTAGCCTGGACAAAATTCTTCCCTTTGATCTGTTCCGCAAGCCTCCTAATTCCGAATCATCTCTCTTGGAAAGGAGAAAGACAGCTGATCTGGCAACATTTTGATGCACCAACATACTGATCTTTTTCAAAGCAAACAGACCTTACATCCAAAATCATTCGTTTGTTTTGTTGTTGTCACTGGGCTTTTGTTGGCTGTTCCAAAATAGAATGGCTAGAGACAAGAAAAAAGATTTGGGGCCAATTTATATGTTTGAAATTACAAACAAATATAAATCAAATGGTAGCAAATGCATATGAGAAAAATACAAAATACTGGGAAAATAAAATTTTCATTGGCTGAAATGATGAATGGTAATGAACCACAGAAACAGGCTACATTTCACACTAGTTTCAACGTGGGATTTTTGGATATCAGTTCAACAGATGGTTCTGCCTTCTTTTTCAGTCTTGTACTTCTTGACTTTCTTATTGCTATGTTTAGGTGTGCACATCAAGAATAAGAAAACTGTTCTGGTGGTGCTTGTGGCTCCTTTTCTTTTCTAACCGAATGGATCTATGACCACATCCTCTCTGTGGAGCCGTTGCTCTTATTGTAACAGCTCGGGCAAGGGAAGGTCTTTCCGTACTTTCAAGGAGGGAGGCCAGGAGGAAGAAGGGTCCACTCCCTTTCTCTTTTTAGGTTGTATCTTAGCCTAGTCCCTGCCTCCATACTCTACTGTGCACACTACAGTGCGTTCCTTGTATATACCCTACATAGATGGTAATTGGTAATTTTTCCAGATTTAGTCATAACATGATCAAACCAGTTGTTGGAATCACAAAACTACATCGAAACCTTAGCTTCCAGATGCTTCTTAATGGGATCAAACTTCACAAATGCAGAAAAGAGACTGAAAATATTTATGGCATGCAGGTGTAGACAAAAGTTCAAAATACATTTTGAAAGCAGAAGTCAAAGAATCCTTTTGGGTTGCTTACGATGGCTTGAATCATGAGGTGTAACATCCAATGAAGGGACAGCAGGCACTGCAGCTGCTGCCACGGCACCCCAAAGATAAATACCTCCTGTCTGAGCCAGATTTTGGTTTGGGTAGCTTGAACTGCATCCACCATACTGTACCATCAGTAATTCTTTTGACAGGATACCAAGTTGTACGCTTGCATTTTCTTAATTCGTTTTACAATCTTTTTTTTTGCAAGGCATCACTTAAAAAATGACACCAGGAGGCTGCTGTGTGCTGAGTGCAGCGGGGGCTACTCCCAGCAGAAGGGCAGATCACGCTGCTTGCTGGGGTTTGGCTGTGGCACATCAGAAGCCACTCAACATTCACATCGCAGCCAAGCAGCAGCACATTTCAAATCCTTTATCTGAAATTACCATTTCAGTTTCCTTCCCACACAAACAGGTCCGTTTTCCTCCATGTTTTCTAACTGGTGTAGCATCATGGCCTTGCCATGGACAGCACCAACCACCACCCCTGCGAATACATCTGTTTTCCTGAAAGATACTGTACCACAAATCTGTGGTGCAGGCAATGGCTGTTTGTATCTCACTGATAAAGGTCAAAAATTTGAAAAGCCAGTAGTAGAATTTGGTATAACCACAAAGATGTTCTTTGCAGTGTAAAGCTTATAAAATCACACGTGTAGCAAGCAGAAAGAATGTGTTTGATTACACTTATTTCATTCATCTGTCAGTGCAAGACTATAGCAAAACAGTGCTTTGAGCTGTTAAAACCTAGAACATTAAGCAAAGAGTTACCAATTATCTCTATTTTTGAGAGTTTGAACTGTTTATATTTTTATGATTTCTAACATTTAGTGGGTTTTGAATTTTGCTTCTCCTCTAGGCTATCTTAAAGTATAATTTCAATTTTGGCCCTAGATTTGGTGAATCTTGCATTCCATATAAACCTTAAGCTCTCTCCCTCTGTATTTATTCCTCTTGGATTCATCCTCTGATACACCAGAGGGTTGTGCTGCCATCCAGAGGGACCTTCACAGGCTGCAGAAATGGGCTGACAGGAACCTCCTGAGGTTCAACAAGGGGAAGTGCAAAGTCCTGCACCTGAGCAGGAACAATCCCAGGCACCAGTACACACTGGGGGCCAACTGCTGGAAAGCAGCTTTGAAGAAAAGGACCTGGAGATCCTGGTGCACAATAAACTGAACATGAGCCAGCAATGTGACAAAGGAGGCTAATGGTATCCTGAGCTGCATTAGACAAAGTATTGCCAGTAGGTCAAAGGTGGGTGATCCTTCCCCTCTACTCAGCACTGGTGAGGCCACACCTGGAGTGCTGGGCCCAGTGGTGGGCTCCTCAGTACAAGAGAGACGTGGATATACTGGAGAGAGTCCAACAAAGGGCCACAAGGATGCGGAAGGGTCTGGAGCATCTATCTTATGTGGAAAAGCTGAGAGAGCTGGGACTGCTTAGCCTGGAGAAGAGAAGGCTCAAGAGGGGGATCTCATGAATGTGTGTAATTACCAGAAGGGAGACTGCAAAGAAGATGGAGCCAGACTCTTTTCGGTGGTGCCCAGTGACAGGATCAGAGGCAATGGACACAAACTGAAACACAGGAGATTTCATCTGAAGAAACAGTTTTTCTACTGTGAGGTGACTGAGCACTGGCACAGGTTGCCCAAAGAAGTTGCGGAGTCTCCATCCTGGGACACGTTCAAAATCCAGCTGCACTTGGTACTGGGCAACTGGCTCTGAGTGGCCTTGCTTGAGCAGGAAGGTTGGACTAGATGACCTCCAGAGGTCACTTCCAACCTCAATTATTCTATGATTCTGTGTGATTCTGTCCTAAATCATCTACAGATCTAGACCTCAGCATGACCTGAGTAGGATGCAAAATAAGGAAGGCTTCTTCATCACAATGGTCAAAGCTTAGATTCCCAGTTTTCAAAAGATACAGAAGCCCAGTCATGTTAGCATGTATTTTCCTGCCTACTAAGTGAAGAACACATATTTTACCTACTACTTTTTCCAAGTTCTATTGTTTGAATTAAGTTATCAGTACAAAATATGAACCATGAGATACTGTCTGTCCATCACCTACAAAGATATGAAATTAGGGATATGTGCTGGTTTTGTCTGGGACAGAGTGAATATTTTTCACAGTAGCTACTATGTGGCTATGTTTTGGATTTTGCTGAAAACAGTGTTGATAATACAGAGGTGTTTTCATTATTGCTGAGCAGTGCTTACACAGAGTCAAGGCCTTTTCTGCTTCTCACACCATCCCACCAGCGAGTAGGCGGGGACTGCACAAAAAGTTGGGAGCTGGGACAGCTGACCTCATCTGGCCAAAGGGATATTCCATGCCGTGTGACGTCATGGTCAGCATATAAAGCTGGGGGAAGTAGGAGGAAGGGGTGGATGTTTGGAGTTATGCCATTTTTTTTTCACCCCTGATGGGACTTGAAGCCACCATTCCTGTCTTAGTGGACACGTGATGGAGCCCTCCTTTCCTGGAGATGGCTGAACACCTGCCTGCCGATGGGAAGCAGTGAATGAAATCCTCGTTTTGCTTTGTTTGCCTGTGTGGCTTTTGCTTTACCTATTAAACGGTCTTTATCTCAACCCACGAGTTTTCTCACTTTCACTCTTCCGATTCTCTCCTCCATCCCGCCTGGGAGTGAGCGAGTGGCTGCGTGGTGCTCAGCTGCTGGATGGAGTTAAACCACGACAGCACAGTACTGAAAAAACCCACTGGTTTGGAGCAGCACAAAATTTCGAGTAAGTTCAAATTCAAATGCAAGCTTTGATGCAGCAACTACGGTCTTTTGTGCTGTGTTGCAAAGGATCTTCCCCCCCTGTGACTAATTTTGACTTTCATTCTTTATCATGAAAATGGACAGAAGCAAAATTTCTGCTCTGCTGCAAGTGAACCCAGAGGATGTTTAAACTGCATTTTCCACCAGGAATGTTTGTAGGGTGACCTAGTTATACTTAGAATCCACCAGACATTCCTAGTGGAGATGTTTAGCTTATCAGGAATTACCAGAAGCTCATTTGAATACACCTTTCTCGCCCATCTACCTATCTCATTCAAGGTGGTAACTTATCACTACTTCAAGGCAGTTTTTCAACTTTGAAAATTCTGTTCATAATAAATCACCTGAAATTTTATAATTTGCATATAATACAGTAAAACATCCATATCTAAAGACTGCACAAATCCCAAGTAATTGCACTTGCAGGTGTTATCAGAACCAGAATACCATTTCTGAAATTGTTCTTTCCTTCCACATTAATCCTCTTCAGTGCAAACAGCATGAGGTAAAGCTACAATACAGCTTTCAAGGGAAACAAAGCAGGTAAAAGTGTGCATTGTGTAGATTCAGGAAAATTTAGCAACCTCATTTAGAAAAATCAATTTTTGTACATATGCATAAGCTGCAGTAAGCTCCTTCGATTGTGAGAGCCAAGCCCTTACATTTTTTACTCAGTCATATTTCCTGTCAACATTAATGAATTTTTTTCTAGGTAGAAACTTCAAACTGAGAAGAATCAGCAGTCTAAGTGGGAAAAGCAAGCAGGTATGCAATGTGCTTCTCTTCAGTGAAACACAAAATCAAAAATTTGTTCTAAGTTATAAGCGAAGAGAGAAACTTGCTTTAAAATAAAGCTAATCTAAATCAAAATCCATACATAATTGAACTACGACAATACTTGGCATAAGTATGGACTTGGATACCTGTATTGCTCACATATGTATGTGCATTCCCATATACACAGATACAGAAAGAGTAGAAATATACTCAGAAGCAGAGAATTTCTCAGAAATCCCATTCTTTTCCCTGCTGACTGCATGGATCTACAGGCAGATCCAGATGGAGAATGCAGATCTGAGGGCATTTACAAGAGGATCGAGAGAAGGAGCTTAAAGTGGTCACACTTAAAAGCACACACAAAGAAAAATGTTTTCAAAGCAGGATTAAGTTTGGATTGCTGAAACTGGAATGGACTCCTCGCAAAAAATTGAAATTAAACTTCCAGAAAATGGTCTCCTCCTTAATACTATACTTTCTCCTTTTCACTTCCACTTCAGCAGCTGGTAGGGAATCATTAGGCCCCTGCTTGCTATCACACTGAAGTGAATTCTATGCTATTATTTCACACGTTTGTAAAGCCACTCTGAGCCTAACCAAGACATCAGAATAAGTGTCAATGGCGTGACATTTTGCCCAGAGGAATCCTTCACCTCTTTTTCCCTTCTTTATTAATATTCTGATAAAGCAGGGGAAAAAGAATGCACAGAAATGAGGTACATTATAGCAATAGCAATCATTTATTAACAATGATTACTGTCATTTTAGTGCCCTGCAGGATATATGACCAAGCTTACTGGCTCACATTATCATCCGATGGCTCCCCTGTCCAACCGTGCGCACTTCTACCAGCAAGTCAAATGGCTCAGGGACTGTGACATTCAGGTCCTACCTGGGGTTCTGCTTCTCCTGGGGTTTTTCACAAAAGCAAGGCTGGGACACAAATGTTAAAGTCAAAATACACATCTCACTGTAAGAGATAATGATCTCACTGTAAGAGATAATGATCTCACTGTAAGAGATAATGTTCTCTTTTATAATTGATAGTACTGTTATGACTTGTGGAAAGTACCCAAGTCATGACCAAGCACTTGAAGATCTTCTGTTAGAAGGGGCAATAAAACTGCAATATTTATTACACTGCTCAGTTCAGTGGCCTGTGTAAACACAAACTGCAGTGTCAGCTCGTATGTTTATGACTAGTTGTGTTTCTTCACAGGCCTGTCCTTTTGCAGCACCGGGCTGTATAAGAGATCTCTTGACTGTCATCTCCAGAGAATGTGACAGCTCTGTGCGACTGAGTGTGGTGCAGAGAGGAGGGAGTCAGCAGGGTCCATGCAAGCGACAGAACCCGCCACAGAGGAAGGCGCTGTGATGCGGTACTTGTGGTAATCATTCTGCTTGAAAGGTCTTAAAATGAGGCTAGGAATTTTTGCATGTATGGGCCATACAAGCGCATCCATAAATGCCGCAGTAGCCTCAGTTTTCTGAAGAAAATGGTGATACTTCCTGTTATTTTCTCGCTCCAACTTTTAACAGATTTTTTCTACCAAACTTTTTCAGCTAACTTCAGGAAGAGCCGGAATTGGCCTAGAAAGATATCTCAATTTTAGAAAGTAAAAGAAAATATGTATAAGCTGGAGTAGCAGTGGAAGGAGATGCTACGCTTAATTCTCCACCTTAAATTTCACTTAGGACAAATAACCCAAATACAATTATTCCAATGCAAACAATCTCACAGACTGTTAAAATGCATTTACATCCTTTTAGCTAACCAGATTTTTCGATCTAATATACGAAAGAAAAAAAATAAATGTATTAACAGCTTGCACAGTAAAACAGAATTAATCCTGAAAGGAATCTACCAGATGTATCATTGAAGGAGTATCCACTGATGCCAATGTCCCCAGGTTTAACATTAGATTTTGGTCCCTCTTTCAGGAAATTCTGCCATAAAGATAAAAGAAGCCACAGATTTTACATCATTTTTAGACTGCTAAGGGGAATACCCACTCCAACTGCTTGTTTTCCCTGCTTTCTTATGTCCATATGTGGAATCCAAGTTGCCATGGGAGGTGTGAAAAAGGATGAGGAGCCCCTGCTGCAATAAGAGGGAATGGCTATGTAGTGAGGGTTGGACTGAGGTTAGATATGGGTCTGGTGGGTTACCTAGTTGAAAAATGCAGACAGGGCCCAAAATGCGTTCCTCACGGTGCCGGGAGAGCTGCCAGCACTGTTTGTCCCAGATGTAGGCTAGTCACAGGGAAATTAAAAATTTGAAGATCCATAAAAGTTTCCCTCCCTCCACTGAATATTTCGATCCTGCAGCACTGTGGAGGACTGATCTGCAAAACCAGGGACCCCGTCTCCCTTTTTATCCTAACTTGAAGAAAGAGGTGTGGACAGGATGATAGCATTACACGTTACATTTCAAATTTTTATTGAGAATTCAGGGAAATTAATTTTTATCTTTAAGAAGTTACACGCCATTCTTACAATTCCCCAGGTCTGTCTGTAATAAATTACAGTCTAAATACCAGTGTGTTTTTCAGATGGTCGGATTCTTTCTGTAAAAATACTGTGCTCAATGTGACAACACCATTCTTTGCTTTCAGCATCTCCATCAGTGTGTGACAACTCTTTTGGAGACAGCAGAGAAAGCCAGAACTTGCACTGCAGGAACTTGTGAGGGGAGTTTGACTCTGTCTTCCTAGTTTTGCTGAATCAAAATGGAAGGCCAATAATTCTAGCAAACTGGATCCCTTTGCCAGGGAAATTAAAATAAGTGGGTTTTTTTTTTCACAGAAAATCAACAAAAAGCTGCTTACCTTCTATTCTGCTTTCTTGCTGTCAGTATCCACTTAATTTTTTCTGACGGTAGTGCATGTAAGCTAGAAGGTATATATGTATAACTTAAATCCACATCAGAAAGTCTAGACAAAGCTAATCTTAGAAATAACATCCATGCCTTTTTGAAGGAGATTGCCGTGCTTTCTTTTCTCTTGATAAAATCTTTTTCCTCTTCCAAGTTTGTCTCAAATTAGACCTATTTCCACCAAAGCCCACTTAACACTTCCTGTTGCCACATCTCAGCCAATGTCATCAATCTCAATTTCATAATTTCCTTCATCTCCTTCCAGTCTCTAGCCCATCAGCTGAAACAAAATGAGACCAAGGCATGCAACCTTTGCCAGCAGTTAGGTGCAACTGCCACCTCCCTGGCTGGTAGTCATGATGCTTTGATATTAAACTTTGGAAAACTGAACTTTATAGCGTTAGGGGTATTACAAAACAAAGACCAACTTCCTTCCATCACTCCTGTAGGATTGCTTTAGCAGTTTGATGCCTGCTGTGGTTCCTACACCATAGCCAAGCTTCAGTGCCAGGTAATGGCAAGGCCGGCTGGGGATTTCGTTCAACCACAATCAGGTGCTCCTGATGGCAGTTAAGATACTGAGAAAAACCGTGGAGCAGTAGCAAAGAATATCGTTAGGGTCATAAGGGAATCATGTATAGCGGAGGAGGAAGGAGTTTTCAACAGTGAGGAGGCAAAGCGGGATCCAACATTCCCCTTGCAATAGTTCTGCTTAATATAAGGCAAGAAACCCTCCTTATTCTGCTCCAGGATTTTGGAAGTGATTTGACTGAAAGCACATCTAGCTGTTAGAATACTCAGGGTTTAACTTTCATACTGTCATGCACTAAAATGTAGAATGATACTTTTTATGCTTCATTAAATATCTATCTGTGAAGTCACACAATCATTTGAGCTAAACCAGAAATCCCATCAGAGAAGAACAGCTGCAATGTTTCAATGAAATTGTAAACACTGAAGTTTTAGTAAAATGAAAAGGACAGAACAAGAACAAAATATGCCATGTAACATCAAATTTGATGTCAGGCACCACTTTGTGTATGGCTTTTACAGCAATGCTTCCATTAACAAATTAAATAAGAGGCCAGTGGCATTTTGGCAGGAAAAGGATGAGTTTCTTGCCTTTTTATTTTTTTTTTTATTTTTTTTTTACAAGTGTCACTAAGGACGTATGTCATACAACAATAACAGAGATTCCCATGCGAGGTCGGAGTGAGCTGATAAGCCCACATGGATCAATACAGTGCTACGATACCAGGTTGGATCCCAGAAGAAACAAAGGCTGGCCAACCTCATGCTGGGCAAATTTGCCTCTTCTCTTACAGCATCCCCAGCCAACAGTCCAGGGGTCCACTGGCAAGTCCCAGAGCCCTCCCACCGTGGCCTCTGGGTCTGCTGTAGTTGGGCTAATGGTAACACAGGTGACTGCACAGGGGTCTGACCATACAGGGCTATTTCCCCAAAAGATATTAGCACCACGAGTTTCTGTAATCAGTCAATATTCTAATTAGACAACTTTCTAAAAAGAAAGATACCATATATTAGGTGACTGAAATGTGATTCGATTTCAAGTTGTCAGCTACAAGGGATGGGGTAATACGATTCTCAGAAAGAAATAAGATCTGTACTTCAATACACAAACACTGCCGTAACAGTCTGTCAACATCATATTAACACCCTGGCCTAGTTCTTAGCTTTGTCTGCTAAAACTCCAATGTGCAAACTTAGCGAATAGAGGCTTGCATCCAATTCCAGGTTCACAGGTTTTTATGTAAAAGCCCGTAGGATTTAATGAAAGTAACTTTTAGAGAGAACATTTCAATAGAACCATCCATCACTAAAGCAAGGATATATTTCTCTGTTAAAGTCATAAATATGCTGGAAAATTGCACAAAAACATTATCATCCTCTGTCCTATTTTTAGAGGCATGTATGCCGTACTTATGAGCTTAATGGCTGCATAGGCACAATGGCTATGTATGAATAATGATGGCCTCTCTGTTCTGTTTCAAATGACAGAAAATCATTAGCTGATGGCTTTCAACAGAGTCTAATACTTCAGGGGATCGCAGGCCGGGTAAAAGTTAGAAAGCAGAGAAAAACACAACCACTACATGCATAAATATAGCAGATCTAGAACTGCGCAACAAGATGCCTTCCTACCACAAAACATTGACTTTCTAAAACTGAAACATTCTGTGGCACTACAGGAAGTGAATGAATTCTTTTCTAAAGTGAAAAGAAAGATAGGATATGATATGCCAGCTGAAACTAAAAATAAATAATCCAGGTTTCTTCTAACTAGTCTTAATTGTGTTACAGATTGAATGGACTAAAACTTAGGGGTTTGTTATTCTGCCATCAGATCACACACACTTCCCGGGATCAGGGGTCTGCATTTTACCAATTACCGGCAATTTTTTGTCGTATGTTGGCAAAGTGTGTATTTGTTCCTCTAACAGCTATTCCTTTAGCACAGACAACAGAGGCTGCAACAGAAATCAAATGGTGCAGGATACAAATGCTTTTGCCAGTGCACGGGGTACCCCAGTGGTTGCACCAGCTGGTTCTTTTACCAGCTTTATTCATTTAATTTCCTACAAAGGGAAGGAAGACAAGGAGCACTTCAGGTAGGTGTCTGGGGCAAGGCAGCTCTGACCACATGCAGGAGCTACCCTAGCCACACAACTCCAAGCTCCTGGCTCTTCAGCCCTAGGAACATGTTGGGAGGAGACACAGAATCACACAGAATCACAGAATGGTAAAGTTGGAAGGGACCTCTGGAGATCATCTAGTCCAACCCCCTTGCCAGAGCAGGGTCACCTAGAGCAGGTTGCACAGGAACGCGTCCAGACAGGTTTTGAATGTCTCCAGAGACAGAGACTCCACCATACACTGTGATCCTATGGGCAGATGGGACCATCTCCCATTTCTGACCCTTTGCTTCCCAAAAATGGGAATGCATTTCTGCCTCTGAAAAAGGTCATGCCCATGGGCTTTG
Source organism: Fratercula arctica (assembly GCA_947846985.1). Lineage (NCBI taxonomy): Eukaryota > Metazoa > Chordata > Aves > Charadriiformes > Alcidae > Fratercula > Fratercula arctica. The sequence goes on from CANTUZ010000001.1 coordinate 190,665,350, forward strand.
GTGTCTGGAGAAGGTGCTGAAGACACAAGTCTGTGCTCACCAGTAGCAATGATTGGGGAAAGGATTCAGAGTTCCCAGAGGCAACTTGCAGATCCTCAATCACAAGGAATTTGAGAACCCAACCCATTTCACTGCACTGAAAGCAGGGAAAACTGCACCAAGCTCGGGGTGCTGCCTACCCAATTTCCAGCTGACACCATCATTTTTTGTTACGGATTTCCTGGTTGCCATCAGAACAATGATTTACATGCAGCAGGCATTTTTTTGATGTAGCAATTATTTTCATTTTCGAAAGTGGCAATTCTACAATGACGAGCACAAGGGGGAAAGTCCGTGAGCTTCCTTTAGTGGAGCTTTGTATAGTTTGTCGGCTGCCTCTTCTGGCTCATGGCCTTTAGTTAAATAAGTTACGTATTACCTTTCACATTCCTGTCCCAGAGAAATGCTATGTCAGTATCCCAGCCTCCCACTGCCAAGACACGAGACCGGCTGAACTGTGTGAGACCAAAGGTCCACCTAGCTGCCTGCCAGTGTTACTGATAGTAACTGGCAGCTAAAAATAAGAAAAGGGTAAACACAAACAATACTTGTCCCAGGGTACCCTCCTTAATTTCTATAAACATTGGGTTGGAAACATTCAGAGCTGAAGGTTGCATTCAAATGAACACGTAATAGGATCCTTCCTTCCTTCCTTCCTTCCTTCCTTCCTTCCTTCCTTCCTTCCTTCCTTCCTTCCTTCCTTCCTTCCTTCCTTCCTTCCTTCCTTCCTTCCTTCCTTCCTTCCTTCCTTCCTTCCTTCCTTCCTCCCTCCCTTCCTTCCTTCCTTCCTTCCTTCCTTCCTTCCTTCCTTCCTTCCTTCCTCCCTTCCTCCCTTCCTCCCTCCCTTCCTCCCTCCCTTCCTTCCTTCCTTCCTCCTTCCCTCCCTCCCTCCCTCCCTTCCTTCCTTCCTTCCTTCCTTCCTTCCTTCCTTCCTTCCTTCCTTCCTTCCTTCCTCCCTCCCTCCCTCCCTCCCTTCCTCCCTCCCTCCCTTCCTTCCTCCCTTCCTTCCTCCCTTCCTTCTGTTTCTTCCATTAGTTCACAAAATCACTGAGATCTATGTACTTTGTCACCCAAAAATAATTTATTTTGTTTCTTTAAAGGAATTTGGTGCTCCTGAATTCCTGCATTATGTTCTATGAGCAGTGATAATCGTGAATACTGGCCAGAGAAAGTGAGTAATTATTTCCTGTTTAGCCCATCCATGTCATTGGTGGGCTTATTTAATATTTCCCTCTTGAATTATCACTTTTCCCAGCTAAAATATTTTAATCTTGTAGCTCTACTCTATCCCTTTAAAGATGGGGTGGCCAGAATCACACACACTATTCCTCTGGCAGACTCGCACTCACCAAAGGTTTAGTGAACTAATTGGTACGTGCTGCTTTGCCCCCTTCCTTTCCAAATGATTGGTAACACTCTGCTCACTACTCATCCCACTGCGGACTGCTGGGATGTCCCAAGAGATCTGCCCACACTCGCACTGTAACCCCTCTTCTGAGGAACAGCAGCCACTCACCACAGTGAGTGCATATTTACGCATATCTAAGGTTTTCCTTATGTGTGTTACCTTCCCTCACACTGGATTTCATCTGTCATTTTACCACCCAGTAACGCAGTGCTCTGAGGGGGTTTCTCATTGTCAGTGCATCCGCAAACTTTGGCACCTTCGGATTTCTGCCTCCTTTCCATACTAACAACGACTCTGTTGAACAGCACAGGCATCAACATCAGTCCCCACAGAATCCCACTGGTAAATTACTCCCCCCTGTAAACATCAATTCTTTATTTTTATCCTTTGTTTCCTACCTTCTAAATTCTTTATTTCTGCACCAAAATAATTTCACTTTTTTATCATTTTTAGTGCAGCAACAGGATCACTTTTACTAACACATTTTATGCCTCTCAGAGAATTCCATATTATATTTTCTTTATATATCCACGTATTTACTACTTTAGTTTCAACCAATTTCGTCAGTCCAGAAGGTAAATTTCCTGGTTGCATTTCTCCAGAGACATGGAGCCTCCTTTCAAACCCCATGGCACACTTGACACTTCCTGCTCCTCTGGGATTAAGGTTGAACTAATTTATAATTTTTATATATATATATAATATAAATTATAATTTAAGTTGTACATTACAAATCATGGCAATTGATAGTTTGGCAGTATCTTGTCTTATTTTAGTTAAAACTTAGGTGAAAATTATCTGACCTTGGTGACGTGATACTATTCATTTTATTGATGTATTCAGAAATCTCTTCTACTACAGTGACCTGCAAAAATTTTAAGGCTCGATCATTAATGAAAAAATCTTTGAAGTGAGACCTTCTCTGTGTTCCACCACAGAGATGATCAACACACAGACTCATTTGGCTTTGTGCTGTCTCTCGTTTGTCTCAGTTCCTCTTTTTTATTAGATCCAATGTTCTCTGAAAGAATTCCTGCCTAATGTGTTTTTATTAATAGCTTTTATGTCATTTGCACATTATTCCTCTGAATCTTTTTAAGTCTACCATATGAATTTGCACTAAAATTGCAAGAATTCATATTCTTTTTAATTTTCTGTGTGCATACAGCACTTTGATTTTTGAAGTGTGGCTTTGTTACTTTCATAGCTTCCCTCTTTCACTCTGCTATTTCATTATGACACAGTTTGGGATGTTTCCATGTGGGGAGGAGGGTGAGAGGAAAGAAGCAGTCTTTCAAAAATTCTTTTTGACATAAAATTTGAGCTTTTAATATGCTGTGTTCAAACAGTTTGCACTCCATCTACAAACACTTCCAGTTGACATAATTAGTGGAGCTTACCAGGCAATTCACCAATTCACGGATATGTGGGTCGCTTCAATCTTTAGGTTAAGCTCATATTGCTCGGGTACTATGTTGGGCCTCAGTCTTCAAAGACTGTTCTTATAATAGGACTACAGAATTCCCAGAATTCTTATCTTTGTCTCCTTGAATCCAAAATTCCTTTAAGATACCACAGCAGTCCTTTACAGAGCTATTCTGTCACTCTAATAAATTCTCTACCTTGGCATTTTTCTTCCAGAAGGTTTTTAGCATGCCTACCAACATGCCATACCAATGTATCTGCTTACAATTACACATTCCATTTATTCTATCCTATTTTAGTCTTATATCTTAATTTTATTCTGAATTACTATGTTTGTGACCTCTGACAATACATGACTGTATTTTTAAGAGTATTCATTGCAATTTTTATGCCTGCATTTTACCAGTTTCTGTTTTTTCCCCTAAGACAGAATTCATCCTCCCCTATGTCCTTCTCCACCATCCCACACCAGTTTTTCCTGGTCCTTAGTTTTAAATGCTAAATAAATGCAATTTTCTAATTTGGTGTATATGGAACACCTGTATAGGCTTCATCTATGCCTTAAAAGGCATTCAGTTAACAACTGAAAATAAAAAAAATATGTTCTGATCAGATAAAAATAATAGTTTAGTTTTGTGTTGCCCTCATTTCCCAGTGAAGTCAATAAGTATATATATAAAAATCTAAAAATGTAAATACAAAATGAAAGCTAAAGTTGCAAAAATGTTTAAAGTAACTGAATCTTAATGCCCTAGTACAAAGTCTAGAGTTAAACGTAAAACACCAGTTTTCAGTTATTTTCCTGAATTCCCCACTAACACATGGAATGAATCATACAGAATTGCTAACGAGCATCTCTCACATCCTTAGCATTCATTTTCCAAGCTAATTTGCCTAAATGTTAGTTCATTTTTTTTTTCTTCTGGAGTGACAACTAACTGGCTTCAACCAGCCTTAAGCAGTTCTTTTGTAATTATTTAAAAAGACTCTACCTCTATTAAGTAAAGAAACCCCAACCACTGAGTTAGCTGGGAAATAATTAATTGCATATTCTTCATCTACAAGTTAAAGTTTATTTTTTATTATAATGAATTCTTTAAGTGGAGAGAGGAGAGGACTAAGGATGTCCAGGAATTCCTGCAGTTTCTTCTTTTAGGTTGGAGGCACTGATGCTTTATTATACTGTGTCAAACTATGATTGCTCCTTCAAGTGTGAAAAATACAAAAGTAAATTAATAAAGCAATTCCTATATTCAAGGATGCATGAGGACATTAACCCTACAACCCCAACTCCTGCAAATGGCATTAATAAGCATTTTTCTAACATTTTGTTCGGGGGAAAGCTCCCATTATATAATGTTTGAGTATATTAAATGGTTAAAAGCATTCCATTAATCAGATGCTGTGAAGTCAGTGGGGCTGCTGTTACAAAGTTTAGTCTGCTCAAAGTAGTGAACCGAATAGTCAACAAAAAAGAGAGGAGTTGGCTGTAAGGGGAAGATGCAGCACTGCAAATTGTAATGCAACTTTAAAAAATGCATTAGGTAGAAAGCAGAAACAGATAAAATGCAACCACAGACACCTGTCAAAAAGATGAAAACTTTTCATGCTCTTCAGCTGGGGTGCACATCAATAGCACCTGAGGATACCTTCAAAAAACACTTTTTAAGACTCAAATGCTAGTCTTTTTAAGACTACTTGTGTTGCAGGTGTTCATGTTACTCAGTCTGAGTAAAGTTCCTGTAACTCGTATCTTGGCTCTGAGTAGGATCAAAGATTCAACACACTTAAACGCCAACTAAAGCAGACAGCTTGTAGAACGAAGCAGTCAAAAGCCCACAGCAGCTGAAGCTCTCTGAAAATGTGGAGGCAGTAGAGGAGGTTTAAACAGCACTTCACAATGCATGTGTAAAAAGCGGAATCAGCAAAATGAATATCTGCTGGGAAGTAGCCACAGATCTCCGTTTTGCAATATGTGATTCCTCAGCATTCAATCTAACTGGGAAGAGATAACAACTATAAAACTCTCTTGCAGAAGTTTCAGAAGCGAACTTGTAAAAATGTGACATGGGCACCACAGGGATCTGAAGGATGGGAAACACGATGAGATGTGTGATTTGAAGCATATCTATCTTTCAGTCATTGCAGTCTTTCACCTCTCCAATTACAACACCACAGGTAAAATATTGCATTAGAACCACAAGTCAAAAAAACTACCTAGCAGCAACCACAAGCAGAGGGATGACTTTGATCATAGTCCCCAAGAACACAGTAATTCATATATTCGTGAGAGCACCTGATGCAAGAGTGGAACAAGGATTGCAGAGGGGTTTGATTCTCCTGAAGAAAAATAAGCTATCAAATTAGTTTCAAAGGGAAGAAAGGTCTTGGGGCAGGATCATCCTCAATTCTTGGGATAAGTTTCTGGGTTTTAGTGGAAAAGAAGATGAGAAATGTTGAGTGAGAGTTGTCTGAGTAAATGTGTATGTCAAGAACTGACCTAAGCATAAGAACTGCCTTTATGGTTGTCAGAGACAAAGGAGATTATGAAGGGTGAGTTTCACCTCATCCTGCAGCAGTCCCCTACAAAAGAGGTCAGAAGGATCATAGCCTAAAAAGTCTTTGATTGTAAAAAGAATCCTGGCTGATGACTTCAGATGTATACATTTACACTTCCCTTGCCCACAATTAGATGATACAAATCATTCTTTCAACGTCTGCCCAACTCAAGGCCTTTTAGAGTGAGAGTCACAAGATGTAACGTTTGCCTTGGAGGAAGGCAGCTCCTTTGTGACATGATGTGACATTCTCTAGAGGAATCATCAACTACTTAGTGAAACCACTTCGTATAGGTCACCAAACAGCTTCTTTTTCAGGGTCTTATTTTTGTCTTCCAGCTTCAAATGCTGAAACTGGAACAGAACAAGAACCAGCCTGAATAAATCTCCATCATGCATTGGGGTAATTAACTGATAACTATGGTAGCCCAATGGGAACTGTGGCTGTACTGACTAAACTAAAAAGCTCTTTCTCACCAAATCAGAAAAGAGACTCAGTCATAGGGGACCTGTCTCATTAATTCATGTTCTGTGAAGCCAATAGCAGCCTGGAATCTTTTCCAATATATGCATTTCTTACGTTTATTTTTCTCTGCTTGAGGGAACAGAAGAATGAGCAAATGTAACATGATGATGATATGAAGCCATTAACTGCCCAACACCAAGGACGTAGAGCTGTTGGGACACAAGTATCTCATAGCCCCAGTTTTTGGGAGCTTCACTGCATAAAATTAATTTACCTGATCAGGACCTGTCCTTTTTTTTTTTTTTTTTTTTTAAAGTGTCATGCTTAGAGCTCATTTCCTTCATCAACGAGGAAAAGCCAACTCAGTAAATGTAAATCTTTCATACTGAATGATTACTATTGATTTTCAAATGTGCTAAGTAATGTAAACTCTTTTCTCATATTATCAAAACCTTTAACGTCTCATTTATAGTGATCTTGGTTATCACTGGGGAGTGACCCCGTAAATTCTAGATCATGGAATACAATCTGTATAGCTTAAGCAAAGGGAATTAGTCCTTTAACTTAAGGTTACGAAAGAGTTCACATCTTCTGCAGTTCAAGCACAGCTAAGGGTATGCAATACATACTAAGAAGAGGTCACATGCAAATGTACAGACCCATGAACCCTCAAAGGTACTTTCTCTTTTGCCTTTTCTACCTCTTTACAGAAGCTGATAATCTTGAATGCACTGAAATAACTGAAAGTTATTGGGGGGGGAAAAACACACTTCAAATGGTTTTATATGGCATTGAATTTACAGAATTAAGAAAAGTTTAAATTGCTTATTTTTTTTAAAGTGCAGAACATCTTAAAATACATGGCTTTAATTATTTAAAGGTGCTCCAGTTGTTCAAACTAAGTCACTTTAATTTAGAAAGCCAGTTGAAATATGAATAGATTTAAAATTCAACAAACTTTAAAAATTGCTCATAAAATTCTTTCTCTTGACACCAATTCTTTCATTAATTAAAAGTATTTTTCATTCCAATTGTTCTAAGTGCAATTTTCAGCTAAGAATGCCCATGTACCTTTAGTTTCAACCAGTAAAGAGCTACAATAACTAGATAATTTGCATTTCTATTTTGGATCTTTTTTAAGAAAATTTACAGAAAAGGCAGACCAAAAGTCCTGGACTCATGTCCTCTCCTTTACCACAAAAACATACAGCACAGAGAATATCAATGTGAGCTTCCTTCCTTATGCTGCTTTGTCTTTGTATTCCAAGTCTGGTCTTCAAAACCCAGTCTCTGGAAATGAATTTCACAGGTTGGATTGTTGAAGAAAGTTCTTGTTTTTCTCAGTGGAACTAGCCTTTTTCCTAGAGTCTGAAGGTACTATTCTGATCATCTTGCTGGATAGTTCAAGACCCTACTCCCTGCAAAATCCCAGATTATTTCTGATCGAACACAGAAAACCTTTGGGGGGCTCATCCACTTTTGCTTTAAAGAACATTTATGAAGTACAGTCAAGTTGCCTCGTACTCTTCTTTTGGATCAGCTAAAGGGACTTCACTCCATACCCATTTAAAACAGGTTTTCTAGGTTTTGTTCTTGTGTTAAGAACAGTTATGAATTTTTCATAATGTCCCCTCCTGAAAACCCTCCAGCTTCTCAAGATCCTGTCAGTGGTGCTCACACTAGATCTAGATAATCCCACCAATGGCTTTCCTGTCTCCTAAACTGAGGAAATGATGTCTTCTGTATTCTCAAATTACATTATCTTGAGTTTGAATTAAATTTCAAATTAAACTAAGCATCATATTAGGAGCTCAGAGGTGTTACCACTGGAACAGACAGGTATGTTCCTTTCAAAGCTGCTGATTTTTAGGATACAGCCCATCCCTCACATGCCTCCCTTCTTAGTGAGAACTGTATTCTGTTTTCCTCAATGCATGACTATCTTCCATTTAATCGCATTAAAATTAAAATTTGAATATTTCTTGGTTAGAACCTGTATGTCATACAAAAGAGACAACTGCATAAATAACTATTCTGCATTGCTACTTGCTGCTGATATAATATGAAGTGATCTATAAATGATGTTCTGACTATCAGCAAGGGTGAAAACTACCTTCCTGTTGTAAATACCAAGTATTCACTAAAAGGAATGAAACCAGTTAATTTAAAAATGGATATACTAGTAGCCTTCAGTTAATTAACGACATTCTATCTTTACTGACCAGCCACACTAGGAAGCTCAATAAGGTTCCGCGTAGAACTTACTATAAACCCATTAGAGTTAAATGGAAAAAAACCCTAAAATTACAATCCTTAAAAATAATAATAAGTTCTAAAGACAATGGCAGATTTATGGCCTTCAAGAACAGTACAACTTCAACAGTTATGTGATATAGCTATCCTACATGAAAATTCATGCAATCAGTTCTGGACAAAACCTCATATAATATAGATTGCTTGCTTGTGTAATCTTGAAAATCATCTACAGCATTCCTCTGTAAACATTAAGTCGTTAGATGCCAAAAATCTGACAGTTCTAGGCACTGACGATTACTCACCCTTGAAGGTCTCACTGCAGTATAAATTACTGAAAAATGAATCCCTCGTTCCTGCAGATCCATGGTCAGTCTTCCAATTATTTTGTCTATAAATAGAAACATGTATAATTTAACAAACTCTGTAAGCTGAGAAAGCTAAAATCCTACAGTAGTTGCAGAAGTAATGAGCTAAATGTTTAAGATTATTTAGTTTATTTAAGGAATTTAGGTGCTCATAGAATTTATGTGTCAATAGGTACAAATGGGATAAGACATGTTCAGTGTCTTGAAAAGTGCACGATTTCTATGAGACAATACAAAGAAAATACATTGCAACCGTTCAGAGAAAGGGGTGATTTTGAAACTGGAAAGTAAAGACCATAGAAACCTGAAAAGTTGAACTTTGGGTAATTAAAAGAAAGAGCAGAAAAAATCACCTAAGTGATGAAAGCAGGATGCATATACTGTTAGTCAAGTGACCAGTTAATAAATAAATAATAAAGCTTAAGTGGTATTATTCTGTGAATTACAAAGTACAGAGAACCAATAACTGAAAAACAATACTCAAAACGTAGTGCTTCGTTTGGGGCATGATATGCATCATATTGGCAGACATATTCCTTTGGACTTAAAGCCTGATTCTACACCCTCAACAGGATATGGAAAATTTTGCTGTTGACTGCAATGGAGGCCAAAGGAGAAATATGGTGGAATATTTCTGGAAAAGGAAGGAAAAGTCGAGTAAGGAAGAGGTCCACAGACGGCTCTACAGAAGATCCTCCTTTAGTTCTGAAACCACAAATATTGTCACAAATATGTGACAAATACAACTGATAAACGTTTTCAAGCTGTACGCAGAAATATTAACATCTGCTTGTGATAAGGAGCATAATAGTTATGAATCAAGAATTATTAGTAGTGTTGTTATTGGGACTGATAGAGAAATAAGCAAGCAGACTCACATTTACTGTTTCAGTACCTTCCCACTTCTCATCCATGTACCACTCTGGTGAATGGATATTTTATAGCCTGGACGTACAGGTTTCTCAGATTTCAAGGTTCTACTTTACAGAAATTGTATTTCATTTTCATGTACTGGAAATGGAGCTTATATTATTATCATCCTTTTTAACCTCTTCTACTTACAGTAATTATGGTCTCCTAGCTGACTAAAACATTTAGCTTTTGTAAAAATGCAAGCATTGCTTTTTCTGCCGGGTTTTAACCAAATTGATTTCCTCATAGCAGTCAAGAATCATAGCTATGTAAATTTTCCTTCTAGAAAATTATTTGTAAAAAGATCCCCTATAAGAAACAGGCTCACTCAGAAAAACAACTGCTCATATACCACTACTGTAATTACATTGGGTGTGGAGGTCCATAGGCGTTACATAATGTAGTTTTGTATTTTATATGCACAGAGTGCATCTCACTGGAAATACTCAGCAGCCTCAGCTAAAGTTTGCAGAAGAAAAACTAATACACAGAAAAATGCATAGATTGCCTTTGTTTTTTCTTTCATTAAAGCAACCAATTGCTTTCTGAAATAACATGTTATTTGCATTTCGTTTCAGTAAGGAGCTACATGTAACTATAGTTACCAGTAACACCTATAACTCTTGCCTTTGGGAAGATTCTAGAGGCAATTCCTTCATTCAGAGAAGCTGCTGTGAATACCTTTATGACAACAGGGTTGACACAGATCTTTGTCTGTGATCAAAACTCTACCTTGCTTATGAAGTGCTTGCAAGTTCTCCAAGTAAAAGGGCCAGATTGCCCACCATATTTTAAAGCACCTCAATTACATGCCTACATGGGAACATTAGTCATCCCAGGCTCTTTCCTTAATGGAACAAGAGGCATCTCCAGATGGTGATATTGATGTTAGAGTGATTTTAGAGATGTTCTAGTGAAGGCTGTGGGTTTTTTGTTTTGTTTTGTTTTGTTTTGTTTTGTTTTGTTTTGTTTTGTTTTTTAGATAGCATGGATCAAGGAAACACTACATAGCTCTATGAATGTAAAACAGTTTGTCTAGGATAACGCCTTCCAGTTAGCATAACTGCCTGCATGTATGCCCTGGTGAAAGGGTTAAGCCTTTCTAACTCATTGAAGATACATCCCTTGAATTTCAACAGGGAGTGCAGGATTAGTGCTATTATTAATTTCTAATCTACCTTAATTTCTTTCTATGATGTTACACATGGATGGAAGGGATGGAAGAAATGAACTGAGAAGAAATGTTCTGGAAAGGGAAAAGTGAAAAGAGAGCAAGAGTATAAACTATGAACAAAAGAGAAAGAACAGAAAAAAACAAGATGGGGCGGGGGGGGGGGGAAATGGGAGAGAAGAGAAAGAGCAGAAAGAAGAACACACTGAGAATCAGAGTGGAAAAAGGAATACATGTGTGTCCTGGTTTAACCCTAACTGGCAACCAGGACCACGCAGCCATTCAGTCACTCCCCACCACAGTGGGACAGGGGAGGAGAATTGGGAAAAAAAAAGGGAACAAAGGGAACATTGTGTGTTGAGATAAGGACAGTTTAATAGAACTGTAACAGAAGAGGATAATAATAATAATAATAATAGTAAGGGTAAAAGAATATGCAAAATAAAGTAATACAACACAAGTCGCTCTCACCCCTCAATGGTCAGTTGCCAGGCCATCCCAAGCAGTGACTGCAGATTCCTGCCCCTCAGTCAACCCCCATTTATATACTGAGCATGATGTCTACGGTACAGAATATTCTTTTGGCCAGCTTGTCCTGCCTATGCTCCCTCTCAGCTGCTATGGGAAGCTGAAAAAGTTCTTGACTTGACTTAATACAAGCATTACTTAGCAAAAACTAAAAACAGTATGTGTCACCAACATTATTCTCATACTAAATCCAAAACACAACTACCAGGAAGAAAATTAATTCTATCCCAGCTGAAGCCAGGACAATGCAATAGCAACTAAAGAGCCTTATCTTATGCAGATGGAGTCATAGGCATCTTTGCCTTTGATTTTGAGATATGCTGGATCCAGCAGGTGAGACTGACATGACAGAATGCAGCCTTCTCCTGAGCATAGAATCACAGAATCACAGAATGGTTCGGGTTAGAAGGGACCTTAAAGATCATCTAGTTCTAACCCCTGTGCCATGGGCAGGGACACCTTCTACTAAACCAGGTTGCTCAAAGCCCCATCCAGCCTGGCCTTGAACACTTCCAGGGATGGGGCATGTTTAGGAAATATTTAAGAAAACTGGCAAAAAATGAGTAATAACATCAAACTCAACCTCATGCAAAAGAAAGAAAGAAAAAATACTGAAAAGAAGCCTAAAGAAAACAGTAAGTATGAATCCCTTGAAACTTGAGCAGATTTGGATTCTGAATTCCATTTTGGATTTCGTAAAGAGCCTCATTTTAATAACATGCTAAAAACTTCTGCTTACTCCAGCTTCTCGATATTTCAGAACAGCACATTTCCCTTGGGCAGAATCTGAGCCCATTTGTTCTGTCTTACAGAGCTTCCTGTCTGCAGTGAGTAAAACAGCAGGAGAGATTTCTCTGACATTTTATTATATCAGATTTTAAAACCTTCTACAGAGGAAAGGAAAGAAATTGTGGTGACAAACCTAAGAGGCTTTGTGAACTTCTAGGCAGCCTACTACAGGTCTGCAGTGATTTTCTATGGGTTAACAGTTGATACTGCAAAACAAAATTTACAAGCACTGTTTATGGGTTAACAACTCTCTTGTCACGTGGGAGGTATGTGACAAGTAGCATTTTTTGTTGCTTACCCAGGTAGGATCTAGCAGCAGTCCCTCCGTAACACCAATAACTCACGACCTTGCAAGCAGTTCTGAATTTGAAGGGTCTCCCGACAGCAATATTTGGTAAATGATTATGATTGTGCTGCAAACTGTACCTAGACCTGCCAGAGCCCAGATTGCATGGCTTGGAAGACTGTGTTTGGGACACTTATCTACTACTGTTGTAATGACTCTCTTCCGACTCTCTCCCATCTGCTGCACAGGCCTCCAGTGGGATAATTTTAAAGAAATGTGGCTCAGTAACTTTCACCTGAATTAAAACTTCCTGCTGATGTTATTTCAAATTTTTATTCAGCAATGCATCAAGTGGCTGCTTTGGCAAATAAACTAGAAAGTGAGGATTCAGCCCACATTCCCACTTGTCCAGAGCACAGCCGAGATGCAGAATGTTAAGTGCAGATTTTGCACTTGGCCATACAAAGTGGCACATCTTCCCTCATCCACACACCTCTTTCCTGATAACAGCTACTTGACACAAACAGGAAAGTTGGTATAGCCTGTTCCTCCATCATCCATGGATCCCCTGTTAACTTTGCTGTTCCAAACCAAACTGGCCTGAGGCAGGGTTTGGGAAGCTTATTCTTGAGTTTGTGCAGCTGATGAAAGAAATACCCCATAAAGCTAATGTTTAGCCAAGGCTTTTCCTATCTAGTATGCTCTGGGGACAAGAAAAGAGAATTAAATAGCTCCTCTGCAGTTCAGAGATGGAAATCCAGCTGCTTATTGGAGTACAAAAATCATGCTCACTTTGGAGTAGTGCAAAAACAAAGAGAAAGGACACACCACTGATGTATTTCCCCCTGATTTGCGAATCTGCTTCTGATTTTACACCCACAGCTCTGGGCAGAAATAGTCATAGGCGTTAGGGACACTGTTTAATTATCAGCCCCTTACACTAGACTGGGCTAGACTAGACTACAGTAGACTACGTTACATTACACTACACTACACTGTGTGTCCCTGGAACTACTACTACAGTGATTTGCAGACTTTATAAGTCGATCTCTAATTTAGAGTAGTAAGCAAAAGCCGTGCAAAAAACAGGTGCCTCTCAGTGCCTCTTTGGTGCACGGCACCTCTTTTTCAGCCAGATGCTAGTCAAGAGGTTTTATTATAGTGTTATATGGAGAGATTCAACTTTAAGAAGTAGTCTCTAATACCTGTAAAAGCAATTAAAGACTCTAAAATCAAAGGCTGTGAGGGCCATCAATATTGTTTTGTAAAGATTAGAAAAACACTTCCTATTCATTCAGATACCCTCTGTTGAGATCAAGACCTTCAAACCGCTGGATGAGCCTGACACCTCCAGCTGCTGGTGTGCAAGGAGAGATCCAAGAAGGCAGCCCAAGCTGCACGGAGCTGCAGGGTTTGTACTCTGATCTGGGAGGATCTCAGAGCATGAGCAAAGGCCCGTGCCTGAAGCAGAGGTGAACTGTCATTACATTTCAGGTCAAGGAGCTGTATCCATTTCAGTAGATTTTGAACTAGACACTCAGTACTTCAACACTATGATAATTGACTGCTTATAAGTACTATAGATGCAGGAAAAGAAAACCTTTAAATAGTAGTATTACAGCAAAACCCAGGAACTAGAGAATACAATCTGGTCAAATGAAAACACAGTCTTAAATGATGACATGTTAGTTGTATCTTGGTCGTACTGCTTACCATTTTCAGCAATTGCTTCCAGGGTGGAAATCTCATTTAAACCACTACAAAAAGAGTGGGAGAAAAATAATTAAAAATCTTTTCTAGGCAAGAACAATGTGAACAAGAAATGTACAAATATACTGACTAGTTAAAATGATTACTGTAAGCGTCAGTCCCGCCATCATTCTCTCATCTCCTCCTTATGTCCCTTTTCTTCTACAAAGCCACTAATAGTACAAGGAGCAAATCTTCAGATGATTTCTCAAACCCTTCAAACTCCCTTAGCTGCAGAGAAGGCAAACTACTGATTTTCTTTTCATGTGGAGTTGGCCCCTTTTCTAACATTTGTACATGAGCTCCTTAAAATGGTTATCATCCTTTTTTTGTGTAGTGACACACAGCTATAGCTGCACTTTCTTAGCACCCATTGACACACGCACCATCTACCGACATGTACAAATGCCCAAATAATAGGGCTAGGAAGAAGAAAGAGCAGGAGAAGATGAGCAGAGGGACTCAATACACCCATGTCTTGTATTTTCTAAATATACATTCACCTGAAGGAACAGTCTCTCTCTACCTCTTAGACCTCTTAGATCACAGTTGTTATAGGCGTGGAAACATGAAGAATTATAGCCATCCTATTCCTTCTAGAGTGATGAAAACCGGTCTCTTTATTCATACTAACTTCGGGTTTGTCTGTATGTTTATTTGCTTGTTTATTTATCCTGCCAGTTTTTTTGACCCTGGAATGCCTTCTAGCAATTAATTCTGCAGGTTAATCATGTGTTGCATAAAATAATTCAGCCTTTCTGCTAAAAGTGTGTTGCCATTTAGTTTTAATTCTTGTCCCTTTGTTCTCATATAACGAGGCAGACAAAATAGGAATGCCTGACTGACTTTTTCAACACGATTCCTCTATTACACCCGGTAAACTCATTAAGGGGCTTTAAAAAACACCAAATTCACCTTTGCAAGAAAAATAACTTTGCTAACTCTGTAAGCTTCCATTTTGGTTTTTAAATTTCCTGAATACAAGTGACATTTTCAAAAGCTTTAAAAATCGTGCACACATGTGGGTCAGTTCTGTTTGTGACAAGCTCCTACCTGACAAGTGGTTGTAGCTGAACCACCAGTAAGTTTGGTTTAGATGTGTTCACTTCCAGATGAGAGACATCGAGATCAGTTACGTTTGTTAACTTCCAGTCTCCTGACTCCTGAAGGAAGCTCAGAAGATCCCTGGTAGCTTTGCAGTCAACAGCTGGCAAAACTAAAGATGAAGGAGAAGACTGAAGAAATTCCTGTAATAAATTTATGAACAGTTTATTTACTTGCTTAATAATTAAACACAAACCTTTTTTTTTTATGTATCCTTAATTTAATATTCAAGGTGTGGAATAACCATGGTAAACACTACGTGAGTTCTCACCAGCCTGATGCTGGATGCAGGTCACTCCTGGAAAGGGGCAGTGAAGGGGCATGTGTTGCTCTTATTCCTGCACCTTCTTGGGGCAAGCTTAAGGCTCTCGGGGTCATCAGACTCTTACTGTCCTCTCTGCAGGTGTGGTGGGAGACGAGAGACAGATCATAGAATCATAGAATGGTTCAGGTTGGAAGGGACCTTAAAGATCATCTAGTTCCAACCCCCCTGCCATGGGCAGGGACACCTCCCACTAGACCAGGTTGCTCAAAGCCCCATCCAGCCTGGCCTTGAACACCTCCAGGGATGGGGCATCTACAGTTTCCCTGGGCAACCTGTTCCAGTGTCTCATCACCCTCACAGTAAAGAATTTCTTCCTTATATTTGATTTAAATCTACTCTGTTTCAGTTTAAAATCGTTACCCCTCGTCCTATGTAGATGTACGTAGCTCTCTATGTAGATGATGTAGTTCTCAAGCTAAGAATCTGTTGGAGAGACAGGTTATGAACGCTGCCAGAAGCAAAGCTCATCAGACGACCCTCTAACTAAATGCCCTCAGAGATAACAAGGATCAATGTCAGACACCTCACGTTCCCCCAGCTCTATTCAGTACAGAGTCATACTTTGCAAAATAAATAGCCTTCCTTTGTTTACATCCTGGTGGTACAGCACACAGTACAGACAAGTGTCTAATTTGCAATTATTAATTAAAGAAAGCTACATGTTTCAGGATCTACAGAGCCTCCAGACACACAGAAACAAACTTCATGTCATGTACTTTCTGTCTTTTTACTCAAAATACAAATTATAAAGCTCAGGTTGAACTGGTTCAGATAATCAAGCATCAGTTTATCTATCACTTTATTTATAATTCTCAGAGTGGAGTTTCTGCATTTGAAAACATTCTTATTCTATGAATTTGAAACCTGCATAGTCAAAAAAGTTCCTTTCCAAGGGCTTTTCTTGATAATAAAATTAACTTGAAATATTCAGAGAAAGAAAATACAAGATGGAGACTTGAGAATGATCAAAACTAATGTACTCCAAATTTAAGATCGATATTTGAAGATACTTTTTCATTGAGTCCTAGTTTACAATTTTTTAACTTTGCTTTCGCATTTTCTATATTTAAGTCTAGACTGAGTCTCTCACTTGATCCAACATTCAGATATTCAAGTTGTTATAGACTCTCTCTCCCCCTCTAACTGATGCAAGTGTTGTAGTGTTGCTAACACTTTTCTCCTCCTACTCTTTTTCCTTTTTGTCTGTTCTCTGACTGCCTACCACTTTTCTGACCTGCTCTGGTTCTTTCTAATTGCTCACATGTTTTCCTTCCTAGGCAAAGGCTAGTTACTTTCACATTTCTGTAGATGCTCATAAGGGAATATTGTGCAGTATCGTCTGATTTGCCAGACTGATAGAAAAATAACTGCAGAAATTAAAATAGAGCATAAGGCACTGGTCTGGTTCAGAGGTCTTTGAGTAGTGTTTTTAGCACCGCCTGGAAGGAAAGGATGATACGTTTCATAAAATCATAGAATCATAAAATTGTTAGGGTTGCAAAGGACCTTAAAGATCACCTAGTTCCAACCCCCCTGCCATGGGCAGGGACACCTCCCACTAGACCAGGTTGCTCAAAGCCCCATCCAGCCTGGCCTTGAACACCTCCAGGGATGGGGCATCCACAACTTCCCTGGGCAACCTGTTCCAGTGTCTCACCACCCTCACAGTAAAGAAGTTCTTCCTTATATTTGATTTAAATCTACTCTGTTTCAGTTTAAAACTATTATTGTTTGTCCTATCACTACACGCCCTTGTAAAAAGTCTCTCTCTAGCTTTATGTAGGCCCCCTTTAGGTACTGGAAGGCTGCTTTTTTCATTTTGGTTTCTTTGCACATATGAATTTAGAGCTAAAATTCTGAGCAATAGTCAATTTTTTTTGGTTTTATTTTCAATATTTTAATTCCTTGCCCCCTAGCAGCAGCCAGAATGGCAGCAGCCACTTCTTCCAAGGATATATATTAAGCAGATTACTCATTTATTTTAGAATAAGATATACAATGTATCATTACTGAGTAATATCTGAATTGTGCCTCTGCTCCTAACCAATCCTGCACTGCCATCTGTTTCAGTTTCCAGCCACTGGTATTCAACTCTTTTCCATCTGAAGGGCAGACACAGCTGGATATCCACTCATCAGCCTCAGCCAGCCATTCTGATCCCATGCCTCTTGTTTGTCCTTCTTGACATTTGGCCATTGCACACTTGTCTTTGCAATGCCCTTATGTTGCTTTATGCATTTTAGGATTTCAACTACCATGTACGTTCAAAATACGAGAAGTCAAAAAGAGGGCAGAGAGTGAAGAGGACTACTGAGAAACACCTGATTTTGCATTCTGCTGAAGGACTAAACAAAGAGGTACAACCACAGAGTAGCCGGGACAGGGAGAGGGAGAGGAAGAGGGAAAAGGAGAGGGAAAAGGAGAGGGAAAAGGAGAGGGAGAGGGAAAAGGAGAGGAAGAGGGAAAAGGAGAGGGAAAAGGAGAGGAAGAGGGAGAGGGAAAAGGAGAGGGAAAAAGAGAGGGAAAAGGAGAGGGAGAGGGAGAGGGAAAAGGAGAGGGAGAGGGAAAAGGAGAGGGAGAGGGAGAGGGAGAGGGAAAAGGAGAGGGAAAAGGAGAGGGAGAGGGAAAAGGAGAGGGAGAGGGAAAAGGAGAGGGAGAGGGAGAGGGAGAGGGAAAAGGAGAGGGAGAGGGAAAAGGAGAGGGAAAAGGAGAGGGAGAGGGAAAAGGAGAAGGAAAGGGAGAGGGAGAGGGAAGAAAACCTCCTACGGTTGGGGTGACAGCAGAGCTGATTAAATGCCAGAACCTATAACCTGTCTGTGGGCAGCTTACTCTGATTATGAGTTCATTTACCTTCCTTAGTGTCCCCTGAAGCATCTCTCCTGAGTGAAATCATAGAATCATAGCATGTTTTGGGTCGAAGGGACCTTTAAAGGTCTCACCTAGTCCAATCCCCCAAGTTACAAGAAACTTCACTCTTGGATTGCATATATCACCATGCAGGTTTTTTTGAAGGTAGGTGTGGGATGACTCTGTCCACATTTCTAGCCATCCTGAAGCCAAGTGGCTGCACTATGATAAAGCTGTGCTTGGACTTACTCGCCCAGTTCTGGTTTTGGTGTTACATTAACTGGATTGATATTACAGCTAAGCAATTTGCAGCTGGAATGGAATAATTTAGGTCTATCATTAAAAGCCTATTGTTAAAATCTTTGTTAAAGACTCATGCATCCTTCTATAAAGGATCATTGTTCTGAACTAGTTTATATTTGGCATGAAAGCTGATAGACAATACTATAATAAAAATATTAGTTGGGAAAAAAGTCTCTGTGTTGGCTCTGAAAATATCCAAGAACCTACACCCGAAGTAGGGAAGCTCTTCCACGTAAAAGAAATCTTTTAAATCTTTACCTTTTACCTGTGAATATGTCATTTAAAATATTAAAGTATTGTATTTATTTTCCATAGCATTGGTCAATGGGTTATCTATAAAAAAGAAAAATCTATTCAGATTTGGAAGCGCATCTGTTTCTACACACAGTGAGAACTGCAAAAAAGTTGTAATTGTTGTATTTTGACTCTCCAGTTACTATTAATCTTACAGACTTTTACACTGTACCTGTGTTCTCCAAATGTATGCATAAAGCTATATATTATGATTTTAATGAAACTTGATCTGCAGCTACAGAAAGTATTGTTGAACAAGCCTCCATACCACTGTACTATATGGTGGCAAACATGACACCAGATTTTCTTTCAAGGGTTACAGACGGATGCAAGGAACTATAGAGAAGCAAACCTGAAGCCCAAGAATGGGAGGAACTATTTCAAAGAATAAATACAGACTATAACAACAAGGAAGGGGTATATTGGGAAAAAGCTGACACGGCTTTTGTGCCTCACAATTCTGCTGAAAATCTCCAAAGCAGTCAATTAGGCATGTACACCAGGGAGCTCTAGCTGACACAGTGTACTTGGATCCACAAAATGCACTCGGCAGTGTCTTGAAGCAAAGACTCCTAAAGAAACAAAGCAGCTTCAGTGTGAGAGAGGCAGGCTTCACATGGAGGTAGGTAAGGGATAGCTAAAGAGTAGGTAAAGAGATAGCAAGCAAGGGGTAGAAAAAAGTATCTGTTCCTGCACTAGGGTCTGTTCTGTTCCTCATCTTCATAAATTATCTGGTAAAAAGGCATAACTACTGAGCTAATGAAATGTGCTAAGTACACTGCATTATTCAAGATAGTAAAGGCAAAGGCTGACAAATTGCAGAAGCAACTTCTGGTACAACCTCTTGGACAACAAAGTAACTGATGAGATTCAATGTGAATTAATTTTAGCAGAGCACAGGGTGAGAAAAAAAAACAACACTAATTTTACGTGCACAATAACAGATAATAGGCTCAGAACTGAGTGTTACCCTTCAGTAATGAGACCTTAAGAGGCACAACAGCTCTTTCAAAATGTCAATGCAGTGGCTGATAATGATCACAATTGAAAAATCAAATACTTGTAGTGTTTTCAAAAATGCTAGACAACAAAATATCATCATGTCACTAAATAAATCTATGACGAACTTATATCTTGATTATTATGTAGTTCTGCATGCCCCTTTGTCAAAAATAATATAATAAAACTCTTTTAAGAGGCAAAGAGAAAGGGAACAATCAAAACTATAGTAAGACCTCTGTATCACATGTGACTAAATAGAACTCCTCAGTCTATGACCACTGAGTGAGGATACGATGGAGATGCAGAATCACAAATAGCAATGACTTACAACGATAATTATGCGGCTGCACAGCTGGCCGCTCATTGGAGCGTGTTACCACACACTGCAGTTCTACAGAGCTGAGCATTTTGGGGGCAAATCCAAAGCTAATATTAAAGAAAAAGAGTTTGTAGGGTAGGTGACTACGTGACAAAAAAGTTCCCCAAGAGCTAATCTTTGTATTTTATTATTTAATTAAAAAGCTCTTCGAATGTTTAAGATGAATGATCTACCTATAAGATTCCTTTTGTGTTAACTGGAAATAGAATTCTTTTATTGCCTGCAAACCCATTGATCCCAAAAGCTCAAAACAGCCACTAATGTAGCTGAACAAACCTAATATCTGCAAATGTCCCTGTGGTTTACAAGCCTATAACTCTTTTACAAATTACACTTCCTTCTTGTAGTACGCATGCTGCTACACGCACATATACATTCTAAATAAGATCTCCAGTTTGGGTTTGTGAATAAATTTGCATTTCTGAAGTTCAAAAGGAGGATACTCGAGTGACATGGAACACTTATTGTAACTTAATGAATCACTTGTGTAATATAGAGTGTGAAGGTATAAAAATTTGTGATTATGCAACACCAAAGATTCTAATTTCCCCACAGAGAAAACTCAGACCTGAC
The DNA here is from genome assembly GCA_947846985.1 of Fratercula arctica. Taxonomy (NCBI): domain Eukaryota; kingdom Metazoa; phylum Chordata; class Aves; order Charadriiformes; family Alcidae; genus Fratercula; species Fratercula arctica. The sequence continues at coordinate 190,686,129 of CANTUZ010000001.1, forward strand.
CTTCCCTTTGCCCTTTGTTCTGTGAATATTATGACAGAGTCTTTCATAGCATGATTAAGAATGGATTTCTTTCCCAAAGTAGCTCAAGTGGAGTGCAACTGATGCAAAAGCAACTGAGCAAATTTTTGTAGCCTCTGGCCCATTCAAGAGGGAACTGGATGTTTATAAAGATCCTTTCTGGCCCTAAAAGCTACAAGTCTGCGCAAGAGATATTGACAAAATTCTCCATATAGGCACCTAAGCAAAAAAGAAATATTTAGTTTCTATGTCTCATTTTCTTTCACTCAAGTTTCAGCACCTCACCTCCACAAAACTATGCTAGAAAAGTATTAAGATTGTCAAGTCCAACAGAACCAATGTAGGAAGTTCTGGCGAGCAACCTAGGAGTTAAGGTGAGCAATATGTCAAAAGAAACTTTCCAGTTTTAAAGAAGCTGTAATGACAAAAAGTTTCTCAGCTCCATTTCAAGAAGGGAACAGGGGCAAGGTTAGAAAGCAAACAAACTGTTACTGACATTGATTCAGCTTGTTGAAAACCTGGGTTTAAATCTTTGCAGTGACAGATTGTCCTGGTTTGAGGACCAAAGATTTACTTAATGGGTCCCCAGTCCACTCAGTATACCACCTGTTCTCTCAACCCGTCAGTCTCTGGACTCATTTCTACCTTCAGCTCTACCTACAGTGCTGGTGTAGTCCTGCTTACAAGGCAAAAGAAGAAAGTTTTAAATACTTTAATATATGTCCTTTTAAATATCCAAGGCCTACTTAAATAAGACCACCACATCATTAGGAGCTTGCAGTGTCACGTGTGCATTTCACACAGCTTCTAAAATCAAACCAGCTTTGCAGTCAGGCAGCGACAAAATTTGCTCCAGATACAGCCTTGCACAGATTTTAAACCCAGAGAAGATAAGGCATAGCAGAGAAGTACCACAGTACCTCTGCCTGTGGGCGGAACCGCTGATCCTTGCACTACAAGTGCTTATTACTCCCATTTGTTCCTCAGAAATCCCATGTACATACTCTGAATAGCTGTTTTTGTTCCAGCATCAGTGTTAAAATGCTGTTAAAGAGACGAAGATCTCCAGTATCATTGACACAAGGAAGATGTGAGGTTCTTAGTACAGATGTAGACACAGGTAATATGTGAATATTTATGTATTTAATTACACGTACAGCTTGCTGTGTGGTGCTTGGGAATTTACACTTCCTCGTGTGCTCTGATAGCAGTTACATCACTAATAGCTGCGTTCACCCTGCTCTGCCTGCGGGAATGCCTTATGACTTCCACATGTCAACACTTCCTTTGTCTACTTACAGTTCAGTAAACTGTCATGCAAGTATAACATGCACAAAATCTGTAAACCTCCTGATTGAGAAGGTAAGTTGAAGTTGCTGACCGGCTCAGGAGGACTCTGTCTTCCATTCTGTGCCTGGAGTTAATTTCAAATTTCAAAGTAGCATGGCTTATTTTCATGAAGATTAAAGCAATCTAGTATCTAGTCATATATTAACTACACGCAAATATAAAAGTTAATTCTCTGCACGAGTTAAGAGAGCTTCAATTTCTATGAAAATAAAATAGACATTCAATTCTGAAAATTGGGAATAAATAATTGATTCCTACAACTTCTTTTCTTCTCATAGCTTCAAAACAGAATTTTGGGGTGCCAGTCTGGAAGCTTATATTGTTTTTTAGAATAGAAAATTGCAGCACGTTTAGGAACAATTTTGTCAGTTATGATGAATTCTGAAAACTTGATCTTCAGAAATAAAATAGCTACAAAACAATTCTACAAACTCAGTTGATTTCCTTTAACCCTTTGCTTAAACTAAAATAATCTCAATAAATAATTTAAATAGGAAAACTGCTGCAATTCAGTTTAATTTTTCCCAACTATTGCTTGTTTGCATCTTTCTTATATCTTTTTAAATAATAAATACTGCATATAAAGAGATAAAAAAAAGAAATTCTTGCCTGAACATTTTGAAATGGATTCTTGTTACCGTAGGATTCACTGAGGTAGGTGAAATCATCTATGCTAAGCTGAAAAACAAAGAGAGAGATTGTTGAGAAGGAGCCACGGCATCTCAGTTAGGTCCAGACTTGCACTTGGCATTGGTGAGAGAAGAGGAACGAATGTCACATACTGTATCTTGCAGGAACAAGATGAGGTTTCTGGAATTCTGGGTAAAAACAGGTTGCAAGAGTGCAGTCAGCTCCTGTGCTGAGACAACGTGTCCTTCATGCAAATCAGTGTCTGGATTCCACTGTGATCTACAAAGAAAAAAATTTTTATCTGTAAAATTTGCTGCAATGATGACACCACTTCTTTCTTTACATATGCAGCAGCAGGTAATGATATAATCACCTTTGGATTAAGATCAGGTTTACAGTTCAGTTTACTTTCATTCTACTCAAGAGGAAAAGAACTTGCCCATTTATGCCCATATCACATTAACTGTGTTACAGCAGGAATGAAATTGGTCCAATCAAGATAACTGTCTCTCTCTAATTTCTTGTTTGTGTACAACAGCACAGTTGCATCTTTCAAAAAATTAGCTACTAAGTGGAATGAAGAAGAATATGTTGAAAATCTTCAGAGAGAATTCCCAAGGTGAATCCTGTCAGACATCTCGGTGGCCAGAGAGGAGAACTTGGGCTAGACCACAAGTTATCATAAATCAGTATTTTTTCATAAACATTTTCTCAAGTAAAAGTGATTCTCCGCCTCTACTCCACTCTTGTGAGACCCCACCTGGAGTACTGCATCCAATTCTGGAATCCCTACTACAAGAAAGATATGGACGTGCTGGAATGTGTCCAGAGAAGGGCCACGAGGATGATCAGAGGGCTGGAGCACCTCTCCTAGGAGGACAGACTGAGAGAGTCGGGGTTGTTCAGCCTGGAGAAGAGAAGGCTCCGAGGAGACCTTATAGTGGCCTACCAGTATCTTAAGGGGGCCTACAAGAAAGCTGGTAAGGGACTTTTTAGGATGTCGGGTGATGGTAGGACCAGAGGGAATGGATTAAAACTAGAGATGGGACGATTCAGATTGGACGTTAGGAAGAAGTTCTTCACCATGAGGGTGGTGAGGCACTGGAACAGGTTGCCCGGAGAGGTGGTGGAAGCCCCATCCCTGCGAGTTCTTAAGGCCAGGTTGGACGGGGCTTTGAGCAACCTGATCTAGTGGGAGGCGTCCCTGCCCATGGCAGGGGGGTTGGAACTAGATGATCTTTAAGGTCCCTTCCAACTCTAATAATTCTATGATTCTATGATTCTAAGTGGCTTTTCAGTGTTACTGTAAACAGTATGTTCTCTCCTAAGGTTTTCATGATGAAGGAGCTGCTCTGCAGAAGCAGTTCAGAAAAGCCACCTTTCCAGAAGCAGGAGCTCTTCTGAACAGAGCAGCTAAAGACACCAAGGAAAGCTTATGATTCTTCTGCCAGCCTGTCATTGTGAGGATTGGACAGAGAAATAACTCATCTATGTAGTTTTACTACTACCAAAACCAGTTACGGGCAGAACAAGAGGTGGCACTATCCTTTCAACACCTGAATGGGATTTTAACAGTATGCAACATGGGTCTAAAGGGATGAAATTTATTATGAAAATTTTGGTCCTAGGTGCCGTGACTAAGGTAATATTGTCATTCTGTAAAAAACACAGAGCTTGAAGCTTATTCTCCCACCTTCCCCAAACACATATCAGTCGCTTAGGCCTGAGAAATCGGGTATTCCAAACCCTCTAAATGATTCTAATTGCCAAGAATAGAATAAAGAGAATTGCTGTGTTCTGTAGCATCAGCTATTATACGATTGCAATTTGGGGAAGTTGAGATGCTTATTAAATTCTCTAACCCAAAAGCAATTCGAAAATGACCCTTGCACAGCAAGCTTTTATGAATAAAAACAATCTTTGCAGTCTCTTAAGGTGGAGGCAGAACAGGGGTAAGGAACACACAGAGGCGGTCTCAATGTTGTTTCTCAGATAAGGAAAATCTATATTTCACTTCAAGGCTTCCCCGTCATTCCAACGAAGATTGCTGAGCGTGAATCGAAAGTGTCCAACTGCGCCCGTAACGGCAGAGATAAAAGCAGAGCAGTCTTGCCGTCCCAGATACCTCGCTCCCGTCAGAGTTTGGGGTTTCAGAGAGTGTTAGAGCAAACAGAACATGTGGAAGGCCCATGCCTTCAGGACGACATGCTGCAGATGTTAAGATTAAATTCTAGTTGATCTCCTGTCCGTCGCTTTTCAAGCTTTAGAAGTAAACCCTGCTGTGCAGGAAAGAAATTTTTTCTATTTAATAGAAATTATCATTTGATATTTTCTTAGTTTTGCTCAGCACCTTCATTTCTTTGTCAATTTGTGTTTGGAAACCCATATTAATTTGTATTTATGAAGCCAAACAACTGAGAAATTGTAAAAGACATGCCTCAATTTTTCAGAAAAGTCAAACCTCACGATCTCAAATATTTAAGTATAATCTTCAATAATAAGATATTTGAAAACACAAAAACTCACAAAGATTCTGAAGGACTGTTCAGGAACTGACTTTCATATTGACTTTATGCATTGCGTGGCCGCACCAAAATACTAATGATATTAAAGGAAAATAAAATAGATTAGATTAAGAGATGTTAAAAAATGGCTTGTGTGAAAGAAAATGATAGCAAATATCTTGGTATACTCATTTAAAAAACTAAGTAAATAAATCTATGTCATGCCTAATATTAAAAAAAAAAAAAAAGAATATTTGGACAGCCTTTGGGACTTGCAATTAAGAATGAAAGATAACAGAAAGCACATGTAACAAAACAATGCTATTTGCAGCAGCACCATAGCAAAGACTTTTGTCGTGAACTCAAAACTTCAGAAATTTAATGATCCTGTTTTAAAGCATACTTGCTTCTAAGGTTTTCCCTGTTCCTTCAAGCAGCTCTCATTAGCTATCTAACCTTGAAGAGTAGCTTTTGTGAGACTTTTTAGCTTCCAAGCAGTCAACTTTAGTAACTCCAGCATCGTCATTAGTTAATAATTCTATTATAGTGCAGCATTTGCCTAATACTTATTTCCACCATATTATACACACATTTATTTTGCTTCTTTTAAATAGTTTGCTCAGCACTATGCATGGCGGTAGGCAAGGCTACACCCCCTCATTGAATGGGCTGCTACTGTCAGCTGGATGCAACAATATTCTCACCGCAGTTCCGACGGGAAATGTCAGCATGTTTTACTAGCTGGTTTACTGGGAACTGCAGAGTGAAATGGAGATACGTGACTGCCACAGACAGCGCATCGTGGCTAAGCTGAAAGTATGCTTCACTGAATGCAAGGAACTGGTCCATCCCTTTGAACTGTTCACCTCAAGCGGGCAGCAAGGGATCAGCAAGGGATGGCATAGGATGAAACAGGCAGAAGGCCGACACACATATTGATTGCTGCTATTGATTGCTCACGTAAAATTTTATGTCCGAAGAGGCACAGCCTTGTGCAGTCATCTGTATGCCCAGCACATCAGGCTTAACCTCCCCACCGCAGAACTGCCCTGGGTCCTCAGCCGTGGGGGCTCATAATGACAAGCATCTCTGCTAATGTATGCGCTTTCCTGCTGGCTAAAAAGGAGGAAACGTAAAACTTAACTGCTCTCTCTCTCTCCTCCAACAGCCAGAAAATGCACGACAGAAAGAGAGGAAAGAAAGCTCAGCTTGGTATTTTCCTTCTTTCTTGTCCCTAACTGCTCTGACATGACAACAAGTTTAAGCATACAGATTTTTGTCTGACCAGAGCTCTGTCTAGGTAGAACTGGGATTTGAGCGCTTACTTATTTATGATGGAAGAAAAGACGTCAAGGTTTCTTGTATCTGGACCTCCCAGAAGGGCTACGGTAAGATAACAGGACTTCTATCACTCTGACTTGTGGGTGTACATTCTTGCTTTGAGCTCTTTCCTACAAGTTATTCTTGTCAGTTTTCTCTTTCAGTCACCTCATGATTACACCACAAGAAATAATATTTTCTCCTGCACAGCAGAAGCAAACAAGCTAATTAAAAAAATTTGGAAATTACCTTCAAATACCACTTTTACTCACAAAGGTCACATGTCACCATTACTAGTAGTGGCAGTGGAATGAAAACTCATCATCACAGGGAAAACAAAAAAATCAAAAAGCTACTCAAGCATGTTAGCACTCATTATCTCCATAGAAGTCCAATAAAGTTGCAGCTAAAACAATTTTCTGTTTCCACTGTATCCTTTTTATTTCCACCTTCTTTCAGCAGACTTTTCAGCAAATTCTTTGCAGTTTTAAGAAATACTGCAAATTTACATTGGCATGAATGCCTTCTCAAAGTCACTTATAATCTGGATTTAGAATAACAGAATCACAGAATGGTTTGGGTTGGAAGGGACCTTAAAGACCATCTAGTTCCAACCCCCCTGCCATGGGCAGGGACACCTCCCACTAGACCAGGCTGCTCAAAGCCCCATCCAGCCTGGGCCTGAAGAGATTTGCCAGAACAGGATTCATTTACTAATATAAGTGTAACATAAATGAAGGAAGCAATGTGTTTTCAATGACTGTATGCAAAAATCATTCCTAAAACAAACACATGAGGGGGCAATCACAAAAGCTAATTTTAATGAATTTATTTCCTCAGGCTCCCTCTCTATGGAGGGAAAGAAATTCTTTTGAATATTGGTTCAAAATGGCTAAATCAAGTTTCTTTTGTGAATCATATCCAAGAGAAACCTCTCCAACTTTACTGCTTTGAAAAGCAACCAGGAGATATTAGTTTGAAGGCTAATTTAAGACAAAGTTATTTGGAGAATGACCACTGATATATTAGTATTACTTTGTGAAAAGCAGGACACTGTGACCTACTGAGTTATTCCCGTTTCTTCTTTTTCCTGAGCTTAATGGAGAAAAACTGTTGTTTGGTAGAAAATCCGTATTTTTCTCAAAGTACAGATCTGCATTTTTCTTTCTAGAGGAAAGAGGTATTTGATTTACTAATGTCCCTGTAAGAATTTAATATCACGCTTCTTTTATGCTTTGCACATTGCATGTGGTTTTCAGCTGCAGATTTCATCTGTGTCTGACATCTAACATTATCTTTAATAGCATGATTACAGTACAATAATAATGCATAAAAGAGAGACTTTAAAGTGTTACATTTTTCTAATACAGCTGTTCTGACATATGACTTTACAAACACTGGCCAGTTCTAAAGAAGAGCAAAATGTATTGTCCTTCAACTATTCAATATCATATCCTATCAGATAAGCTGGGAGAGGGTGATGGAATAGATCAGTGAATCTGAGCTTCTGTTGATCAATGAATCACTGAAGTTTTAAACTGGAGGGACATGTTTCCACAAGGCAAATATAGAAATCCATTGATAATTGCTGCACTCCTTTAGTTACCCTTCCTAAAACTCTTAATAGCAGTTTTCAGATTTCATAAGCCTGTAGATCACACACTGCAAACTTTGCATCACTGCAAAGTACCAAGATGTAAAGCATGGAGTAAAGGGTTAGCAAACAAAAGTTACTGTTACTGTTTCTTTATTTAATAAAATAACATAAATCTCCTTTCCCGTTGCTTCATTGACTTTCACCAGAACTAACTTCTGCCCCACAAGAACTTCACCTCTCAAAAATGCAAAGGTCATGGTAGGAGGAACAATTCTTCCAGAAAATGTTCTATTCCTGGAAACATGATACTGGTTTAATCAGTCCACTATCCTGATTTTTCTTGCTCTAGGTTTGTATAAACCTGAACAATCTGCAGTAGAGCGAGTAGTTAATTACGTCTTGGTGGAAAGTTTGCTGTTATGACCACCTTGGATTAACTGGTAAGATTTTGCTTATATTGACAACAGGTGTGTTATTCATGTAAACTAGGAAGTAGGACAAAGGAAGCACTGATTTTTGCTTAGACTCTTAGCATCATTTTTATCCTAAGGACAACTCTTTCCAACATTTACTTTGCTTTTAAACAGAGGTTAGTACTCATACATATGCCTGTGTTGCATAAAGGTGAACAGATTAAGTATTTTGAATATAAAAAAGCCATGATGTTGAGACATCCGTTTATTTCTTTCAGGTAAAAAAAAAAAAAAAAAGTCAAAATTACCTAATCAAACTTTATCAGACTGTGCATATTCCTATCCATTGTGGGTCCCCAGGGACCAGGGGTTCCATTTCTGGAAATGCTTAAGAGATGGGTAGACATATGCCAAAGCTGGTATTAATTACTGCTGGGAAAAGGATGCAATGTCCAGGATACATACGAAAGAAACCCAACCAACACCTCCTACACATCTGTTTTCTGTGGCCCTCAGCATTACAGCATCACATATGAAACACCAGAAAAGTAGCATGCTTCTCTATATGGCACTATATCTGGAGAAATATCTCCTGAACAACTGAATCAATCTAATTCCTGATGTTTATAAAAATTCTGAATCTTCCTACTGCTGTCTTAAAATGACCACATGAAGAAGCAACTGAAAAAAGAAAATAAAAAAAAAATATAACAAGATTTAGCTCTCAGATTTTTAATAATTTTAATAAACTCGCCTAAAGACAAAGGATTTACACTAGGATAAATGATCGCAGAATTTAGTCTGCTTCTTTTATTAGCGAGATAATGCACTTAATTTGAGTGTCTCAAATATGTTGAAGAATGGCTCAAAGCCTCATGAAAGGTCGAGTGAATCCAGTGCAACCGGCTGAAAGGATAATTACCTCCCAAGAAGCCATTGGTTTCGTTTCTTTCCCCATTTACAGAAGAGTAAATCACAAGTAACACTTTGGGAATTCACAAAGCAGTAAAAATACAAAAGAATCAAATCCCATGAGTTCAGACCTGACAAGAGTTGACGACCAAAGGAGTTCAGAAGCACAACTCCCTCTGCCCAGGCACACACAGCTTGGTCACGCCAGCAAAGGGACCCAACAGGAATCCCCGTCACCGCAGCCCCTTCTGCTCATCCTTACAGCAAAAGTGAGGGTTATCCTGTGCACCAAGGTTATGTTGTGGTACAGGAAAGCATTTTATGGTTATGAAGTCACCCAGCTAGATTGTGACAAATTGGTGTTATGGTTTATTTGCATTAGAGAAATGAGATCAGGCTGAGATCAGGCCTGTTGACCTAGGTATAACACGTATGTGTTTCCTGAGAGTATGAGATGAACTCCCCATGAGAGGGTTTACAATTTAGACCAACCAAGTTAAGAATGTGGAGGATTTAGGAATTAGGAGGAGAGAGTCAAGTGATTTACTCGGGCCAAAACACGCCTTAGGCAAACATAGAGTACAGCAGATCCGTTGTCGCCTTCCCACCCAGAGCAGGACTTTGCCCTTACTCCATCCATTCAGTCCTGTGATCCCATAAGCCCCTCAGGAGTCTTTTCATACAAATGTCTGACATCAGCTTACTGTATTTTGGGGCAGTACTTCCTAGACAACACCAGCGTGCATGCCCTGCAGAGACAGCCGTGGGAGTAAGCAGCGTGTAGTCCTCTGTCAGCTTTACATACCCAGTACCCCACCGGAAGCTACTGCATTGCCCAACCTGCTGTATTTCTGGAAATCCCAAGTAATTATATAAAATCCTTAAAGTTTGCATGAGTAAAATTCCTGGCTGGAAAAAAAGAGGTCTATATCTGGCTCTTTCAAGACAGGTTCAAAATCTTATTTCATAAGTATATGCAAACCCCTGAATTTCATGTGTCTTTTCGCTTCTGTCAAGTCTCTGTAGTTGTTTCTAACAACTGATGTCCATACGTATAGCAGTGTACTCTATTAAAAAATCTGCATTAAAAAGAACATTAAAGTGAAAAATCAGGATCCAGGAGTTAGGAAATGCGAGGATTAAGGTTGCCCACACAGCTTTTGGTCAGGTCCTTTTTGTGAGACTGCCTTATGTTGTGCCTTTAAGTAGTGACAACTCTAACAGTGGAGTTCAAGGTTGCCTTAGGGTGAATAAAGCATATTTACTTCAGGCTTGAAGAATATGGGTTTTATTTACTTCTTACTGCCCATCTTAGAGCACTAAAATTATAAATAAAACTGGGTAAATGAATCTGTTAGGTTGTTCGATTGCCTAGGGGCAAATTTATTTATTGGGCAATTTTATTGTCTAGAGGTTATTTACCACAACCGATGATATACAATATACTCTGCACACAAACACAGAGCAATAGCATGAGCAGAGATACTTTTTCATTAGATTTCTTACCTCTGAGTTGACCAAAGCAGCATCGGTACATGGTCCACCGAGAGAGACGTTTGGAAGAGCAGGGCGAGGGCACAGAGCAGCAGGGCTGGAGCCGCAGCGCAGAGCTGCGTCATGACTCCGGCAAGTTCATACGGAACTGGCCAGCTACAGAGGAAAGTCCCAGCGTACCCACAGCTGCGCTTTCCGGTTCAGTTGCAGCTATCCGGATTCAGCCGGGCTGCTGGGTGAGGTTGCTCTGTAATGACAGCGGGGGATTTCCAGAACACGGACTTCCTTAGCTTGAAGTCCGAAGTGATACATATTTTTTTTAATAACTTTCAGTTTGGTGATTTGAGCAGCTCATAAAACTCTCCGCAGTATAAGCACAGGCAGATTCCTCTAACTTTCTCGTACAAGGGAGAGTTATGAAGTCCAAATTCCTGTCCTACTGTTTTCTAACTCCCTGATAACTGCAGGCTGATAACAGAGTTGCTCAATTTTAAAATGGAGTTTATAGAAAAGTTTTCTGTACTGCACAAAATGTATTCTGCAGAACTTTTATCTTCTTCCCCTGCTACATATTACCATGTCCCTCAGCTTAGCTCTTTCACATGTATTGAGAGCTGGTGTCACACATTCGGGTGTTGACAGGTTTGAAATCTGCATTAAATCTATCTATCGCAGATTCCAGCAAGAAGGAAGAGAGTGAGAAAATGGTACTTTTGGACTGTATCCACTGAAACATGGAATTGTTCAGCTGCCTTTGGCATGGAGCGATGCTGTCCCAAAAAATCCAAAATATCAAAAGTCAGGAGCAAATTATAATCGCTTCAGAACCTGACACGACTCCAGTATTTCACAAGCCTCATGCAGGATGAAAATAGTCATAGATAATTTCACCATGCTGAGAAGCAAATTCCTCCAGCATACTTTTCTGCTCCTGCCAAGCACTGAGCTGTTTCTGCACCTTGTGACTACATTAGGCAGCAGCAGTCACTCAACACGTGGTCGGCACAGGGCACGGATGCCTCTTCACAATCACATGTTAGGGAAAATATGGGGGGAGAAAAAAAAAGTTAGCTATGTTAAAACAAATTGTGATAAGGGGAAAATAAGGAAGCACAACGACAATTGTAAGAGAAGATATAAACAAGTGCATGCACTTCTGAGTCTGAGCGCACAGAACTTGATTAATTAAATACATTTGCCTTAACTCACAGCATAGTGTTACAGTGCTGCTGCCTAATATAAGGCAATTTGTTCATCACTTCAATCTGAAATCAGATTTCTGCGACAAAAATAGTGATTTTGAGGGAAGTAATAAACCCAGTCATCTACATGTTCCTTTTCTTCTCCGTGCTATCTTTACACAGCACCGAAGTTAACCCTTTAATTGCTCTTTTTCCTCTTCTCCTCAGAGCTATATTGTAAATCCTTCATATCCCTTTTCGCAAGCCGCTGTTTCTTTGTCTGTTTAAGGGAGCGTACAAGTAAGATAGCAATCCGGAGCACAAAGACAGGGGTGGAACTGGGATGCCCTAGGGAGATTTTAGTTTGAGTTCAAATAGCTCAGTCAACACAAGCAAAATACTTTGTAATTCTCGAAGTGGATGATTTTTCCATGGTAGACCGTGAGAGATCTGGTTTCTCACATAACTGTCCAGCATATTCTTGCCAGTTTTTGTGTGTACCTCCTACCCGCAAAGCCAATCGACAGTAATTCATCCTGTGTGCTTGCAATTAACCTTCATATAAGAAAAAAAGACGAATTGAAGGTCAGCATTATGTAAATCGAGAGTGCACACTGTGGTTGCCACAGAATACTAAAGGAATCACAGAATTTCCAGTAAAATTTTCAATTTTGCAGAACCTGCTAGATTAGCATTGCAGTTGCCAGTCTAGAGAAATAGCACGTTACTACTACACTTTTATTCCACTAAGCGCACGCCTTCTCAGAGCGTGGTTCCTTTCATTCTTTAGCTCGCACAACGCAGAGATCCTTGCTTTGCAAAACAGAGCAAGAAAGTAGCAGATCTTGCTGTTCTTCTAACATGAATCAATGGAGAGTAGGTTCTAGTGGGTCTCCTCCATTACTAATACAGCTGATAAACATGGCCAACCCTGCCGGGATTTCCACACCAGAATAAAGCCTCAACAATCTGATCTGAATGTATGGAAATCAAGACCAACAATCATATAGTGTTGTACAAATATGTGTTGTAACCTGACAGGAACCTCACCACAAGAGCAAATGACTCAATTCTAAATTTTTTGATCATTCTATACTTTTTAAATATGTGATTAGTGCTCAACTCTATTATTACAGAGCATTTTCTTAGGGCTAAAGCGTTTACACCACTTCAAAAATTCCACTGCTGGCTTTTGCAACTTCTTTTACGAGTTCCTACTCAAACACTGACACCCTGGATGAAAAGCCGAAGTCGTGTAAGAGACTCCTGGCTTCTTGCATCCGAAATGGCTGACTTAAAGTAGGTTAATGAAACAAAAGAGAAGCTAAAACAAGGGAGAGAATTATGAAAGAAAGATGTATTTTCCCTGTCTCTTTCCAGCTGGTAATATCTCAAAAACTAGATTATCTCTTGGTTTGAGAGAGATCTTTTGGAGGGTGTTTGCACACGATAACAACACCACACACAAGTGAGATGGAGCACAATTGGTGAGTACACTCTTCACATTCCGCCTTATAGAAACAGTCTTAAAACTTTTTGAAACAAAACCAGATTGTTTTCTCTCATGTTACCATATTACTTATGAACAAACTTTTAACTGAAAACAAACTGAATTTTCCCTTTTTTTTTTTTTCCACCACAGTTTGGGAACAACTGAAGTGAAGAAAGTTTTGAAAAAAAGGAATGAGAAGAACCTATTGAGTGGGATTTTAATTTGCCTCCCTCACTAAATTTGGCTTATAAATGCGTCTGCATATATTTTCTCCTTTTTCTTTTTTTATTCACTCCTAAAAATAAAGATTTTTTACCAAACGACAAGAAAAAATATACCTATTGCAAGCAGTTTTTTCAAAAAGATTCCTTTCTTTTGTTTGATTAAAATGAGATGAGATCACAGTGTTTTTTAATGTGTGAGCAGGAACCTAAAAGCACTTTTGATTGATGTCTGTTGGTATACGCAAAAGCACACACAGTTTACTGTTGCATTTTCCATAGGGCTTTTTCCTTGAAAACCCACAGGTGACCCTGAGGCCAGATTTAGAACTGCTTGCACATGAAGATTTTTTTAAATCCAACACAAATTCAAAATCCTGAAACTCAGATTACTGTGAAATCATTATGAAACTGCAATGAAGAAAAAAATACCATGCTCCATGAGCATGTATCTCCGCTTAGCTAAAATAATTTTGTTAAGAGAAGCTATAATATTGACATACCATGTATTTACATTCTGCTCCTACCCATTTCCCTGGATTTATACATGCTTTCTTTTACAATTGTGTGCCTACCACATATCCTATATATTTCTTATTCTGTCAAAGTTGAAATAAAGGACTCGTAAAAAATAATTGGAGAGAAAAGACCTAGATGATGGAGGCTTAATTTCGTTTGCTTATGAATCCTTTTCTTTAAAAAAAAAAAAAATCCCCTCAAGTTCAGAATTCTAGACTCCCGATGTAAAAAGAACTTGAATAAAAAGAAGTGTGAATGCCAGATTTGTGTGGGATGAAGGTAAATTTAGGACTGTAAGTCAGGCTAAAAGGGATGACTGTTGTATCAAGGACAATTTACCGTGCAAGATAAGCCAGAAGAACTATCTATAGATAGGTGACAGAAATAAGTGCCATCCATTCTGCACGCAAATTTGATCATTGAACAATAGGTTTGGGAGCTAACATGGTACTATAGCAGCATATTAAAGAACCTCTTCCCCCAGCTCAGGTAATAGACATATTCAAATTTAGGCTCTTAAAAAAAAAAAATAATTAAAACAAACCAAGATTTGGATTTTTATTTTTTTTTTTTAATCTCAGTTACTATCAGTATCATTTACTATTGAAAAAGTATTTTCCATATGCCAAATAATGGTCAGCAACTACTTTGCTACCCTCACATATTTAATTTATAATCCCATTTTATCACATTTTACAATCATTTTATTACCTAAGAAGGGAACTAATGCTTCATCCATTGGGACATCTCTTGCGGGTAAGGAGGTGGAGGGAAAAATTACTCCAAGTTCTTCTTCCTTTGAGACATAAATTGGGAAATTTAGATCCTGGAAAAAGCATGGACTTTCCTCTTGGGAGTGGGGAGGCAAAATACATGTGTTTGCCAAATTAACATATTATCCACTTGTGCATGTGGGAAGAAAGCTGGAACTTTTCCCACTGGAAATGGATTACCAGTGGTGTCGGAGGTGGGTAGAAGGCAAATTTTGCTTCGTGCTTGAAGAGTCCTGCTCACAAAAGAGTCCTGTGAGGTAACACCTGCAGATGGTAATTGGCCACATGTCTCTTCTAGTGCAGAAGGAGAAATGCAAGCCATAAGGACCAATCCCCTTTTCCTGGCAGTGCATATCCACATCTGGGAAAGAGCTGAGGCAAACCCAGCATGTCTCACCAGTATTTCAGAAGCGTGGATTCCTCATGGTCTCAACCTCTAAGCTATGATTCAAGAGACTATATAAGCCTATCGCTTTATCCATTTCTCAGAAGTGAAGAGAGCAGGTTAGAATGTCACCTTACAGTCTATTCTGCTTTGAAGAGGCACTAACGCTTTGCAATCATTTGGTTTCATTATCCTGGAAACACCTAGGCTCCAAAGCAGATGCCTTTCTACCAACAAATTCCAAAACCATCTTGTGAGTAACTCTCTGAAATTCAAGCAAATATGATCAGCTGTGCTTTTAAAGAATTTGTTCAGTTCTAACAGAAACTGGCAGATCTGACCCTTTTTCTGAACAGTTTTCTTTTCCTAATAAAATGCAATGACTTCTAGAAATATAGTATTTTTAATCTTATTCTCATCTTTTCCATCAGCTTTTCCAGTATTTGCCACTGTCTGATACAGAGAACACTTTCATTCTTCACACTTGTCCAGTATCTTTTCTTAATATCACTTGTAAGCTACATCAACAGGTGAAGCAACACAGTAACTATTAGAGAAAAGTTTAAAATTAATTCCTTTTCAAAACAAAATGCAATTATAAATGCAATGGACGAAAAGGTGGAAAAAATAATTGTTTTTAAATTCAGTAAATTATCATCAAAACATTTATGATGATCATAGTAGCAATTACAGAAAGCTAACATGAGGGATTTTATACTCTTTTCAATTATGCTAGATTTTTTTTTTTTAATGTTATCCTATTTTTGAATTATGTTGGCTTTACCCTAACAAAAGGATTCAACTAGCTACCCAAAATATTGAAAATACTTTTTCCATTTTTCAACAACTCTCTTTCAATACACGATGTCCTCCAAAACGTTCAGTTTCTATGCTTTTAAAAGCCATTTTTGGATACTGACTTAAGGAAAACATTAGTTTTCACTTTATAGAGGTAGTCACTGGCTTTGTGGACAGCCACGTCACAAATATTAGTCAAGTATCCAATTCACTATAATTGCAACACAGTGCAATTATATATATCTAATTGCTTCCACAGTGCAATTAGATGGTACTGCCGTTATCAGGGACAACCTTCCAGACTTCTGCGTAAACCAAAAAAATTGTGTGTGTGAGCAATTCTCTAGCAGGCCAAAACACTAGTTTGCTTGAGAATACTGAACTGAACATAGAATGTAGAACTCTTCAAGCATAACTTCAAGCATATATACTGTGTCAGATTTGTGCCTTTCAAATCAAGGAAGGCTTTGATAAACTGGAGCAAGTTCAACAGAGGCCCACTAAGAAATTCAAGGGGCAGAAGCCCTTGACATGTGAAGAGAGGCTGAAGGAACTGGGCTTGCACAGCCTGGAGAAAAGAAGGAGTGGGGAAAAACTAATAGCAGCTTTCCAAAACTTAAGAATAGATTATCAAGAAGATGAAGCCAGGCTCTTTACAGCTGTGCATGGTAGAGGATGAAAGACAACACACTCTATTGAAATTAAAAACTTTTTTTAAGATGAGGACAGTCAAGCACTGGAACGTGTTGCCACTAGAGTCTATACATTGTCCATCCTTGAAGATTTTCAAGACCGGAATGGACAAAGCCTTGAGCAATTCACTCTGAACTTATAGCTGACTCTGCTTTGAGTCCAAGATGGAATTCTGAGGTCCCTTCAAACCTGAATTATTCTACAATTTTGTACATTCCTTCTATGACAAGGTGACCCACTTAGTGGATGAGGGAAAAGCTGTGGATGTTGTCTACCTAGAGTTTAGTAGACTTTGACATCATTTCCCACAGCATTGTCCTGGAGAAACCGGCTGCTCGTGGCTTAGATGGGCGTATGCTTTGCTGGGTAAAAAAACTGGCTGGATGGCCAGGCCCAAAGAGTGATGGTGAATGGAATTAAATCCAGTTGGTGGTCGGTCACAAGTGGTGTTTCCCAGTGCTCAGTATTTGGGACAGTTCTGTTTAATATCTTTATCAATGAATGCACCCCCAGTAAGTTTGCAGACAACACCAAGTTGTGTGGGAGTGTTGATCTGCTTGAGAGTAGGAAGGTTCTACAGAGGGACCTGGACAAGCTGGATCGATGGGCTGAGGCCAATGGTATGAAATTCAACAAGGCCAAGTGCTGGGTCCTGCACTTGGGTCACAACAACCCCATGCAGCGCTACAGACTTGAGGAAGAGTGGCTGGAAAGCTGCCTGGCAGAAAAGGACCTGAGGGTGTTGGTCAACAGCCAGCTGAATACAAGCCAGCAGTGTGCCCAGGTGGCCAAGAAGGCCAACAGCGTCCTTGTTTGCATCAGAAATAGTGTGGCCAGGAGGACTAGGGAAAGTGATTGTCTCCCTGTACTCGGCACTGGTGAGGCTCCACCTCGAGTACGGTTTTCAGTTTTGGGCCCTCACTACAAGAAAGACATTGAGCTGCTGGACCGTGCCCAGACAAGGGCAATGAAGCTGGTGAAGGGCCTAGAGAGGAAGCCTTGTGAGGAGCAGCTGAGGGAACTAGGGTTGTTTAGCTTGGAGAAAAGGAGGCTGAGGGGAGACCTTCTTACTCTCTACAGCTACCTGAAAGGACGTTGTAGAGAGGTGGGGATCAGTCTCTTCTCCCAAGTAACAAGCGATAGGATGAGAGGAAATGGTCTCAAGTTGTGCCAGGGAAGGTTTAGATTGGATATTAGGAAAGATTTCTTCACTGAAAGGTTGTCAAGCATTGGAACAGGCTGCCCAGGGAAGTGGTGGAATCGCCATCCCTAGAGGTATTTAAAGGACGTGTAGATATGGTGCTCAGGGACATGGTTTAGTGGTGGACTTGGCAGTGTTAGGTTAACAGTTGGACTCAATGATCTTAAGGGTCTTTGTCAACCTATCTGATTCTATGATTCCAAAAATCCTCAACACCACGTGGCATTGAAATCAATGGACTAGTGACTTTTCACATTTGTTTGAATTATTTCCTTACTGTTTATTTAAATCATCCTCTAGGGTTGTAAAGTACATTTTTTAAAAGCTGTTTAAAAAGACAGGTGACAAATTTATAAAGACTTAGATTATTATCTATATGATTCATGCTTTCCTTCTTGCCATTCAACCATAATTTTCTACAAAAATCCTTTTAGCAATATGGAAGAAGCCCAATCTCAGCATCATTTCCTATCGTAGGGCTGAGATACAGGAAAGCACGTTAAGTCAACCGGAATGCTCAGGTGCTGCAATTCTACCATTAATTCAGTACTGAACTAAAATCCAGAACCTGAATTTAATGGTAAAATTGATGGAAAGACTCCACTGATGTTAGAATGCCCTGATCAGTCAGGTACTGGTTCCGCAGTTCATGTTCTGTTGAAGGAGTTCCAGCTGTTTGCTGCCAAATATATGCTTCTTTCCGTTTGTAAATACTACTGCTTTTTCCTATACAGTTCTGTTTGTCTGAGCAAAAGGTTTTGTCCTGAGTCAAAACCATGTCTAGAATAGAGGTTTCAAGCAGAACTTTGCAACTTTCTGTAGGACTTTATTGAATGTACACCATATCATATTTTTCTCTGTAACTATAATCAAATATAAGCATAAGGAAATAAGTTTACGGAGAGAATTGAGTTCTACTTTAAATAACACAAGCTCCTCAAAAAATAAACATGTTCCAAACAGTCTGCATTGTGTATTTCAAATTATAAGTCTGAGTTACAATAATTTCAAGACCTTGGATACAGTAATTATATGCTGCCAGTTCCACTATGACCGTCAAGGTGAGCTATAAAAGTTATTCTTTTGCACAAATTCTTGCAAGGCAAAGCAGCTATATTTTGAAGGGGCGTATCATTTCTGTTGATCTGTAGGAATTTAGGGTTCAAGGGGGTTTCTGCTTATATGGTTAAGACGAGAGAAATAGATTTAACACAGTGTTTATAGTAATATTTTTCTAATTAAAAGGTGACAAAGAATTAGCTAAATTCCCCCAACAGGAATATTACACTACATACAGAATGTTCCAAGCCACACAGGCACACACAGGAAGGCAGTCATTGCTCTAAAAATTTAGAATTTACAAAGCTCATCAACAACGTTTTACTTTTTAAATAATGAGGTTATAAAACATGAAATGCAGTTATATTGACTGGTCAAGATCAAATTATTTTATCCTTAGAAGTTTATTTTGATCTGTGTAATACAATTAAGGTATTGGTGAAAAAGTAGATTTCTTTAAAACCAAGGAAATTGTATTAATCAATAATTGGGTTAACTTTAACTTCAGTTAACTTCACCTAAGATTTATGTTTTTGTACTGGTAGGAATAGGCATAGCTATTAAAAATTCATTTGCATTAGCCTGGTTGTCACTCCTATGCAAAAATGATGCCATTGCTGGAATCTGCGCAAAGTAGGTTTTTGCCCGGATATGCTTACGTTTTATTCTGTGAATAAATGCCGCTTCATAAGCCTGAAAGGAAAAAAAAAAATCCAAATCCCATTAAATACAACTAAAATATCTAGCAATCTACGTGTTGTTTCATATTTTAGACAGTACAAAGAGTGACTCTTTAATAAACCAAGCCAAATAATTTATTCGTATAAGATACATAATGAAATATTTTGCAGTTCTATACTGCTACCTTATGGCCCAATAGTGAAAATTACTAACAGCTCCCTGTGCAATATTAGTAACCTTTTCAAAACAGAAAAACTTCTGGCATTTTAATTTATCCATTCAAGATAAAGCTTATTTATTTCTTTTTAGGTAAAAACATCTGTACTTACTTTTGAAAATTAAAAAAGGCAATGCCTAAATATCAACATTTGCAAGGTGATGACTATAAGAAATTTCCTTGACAAGAATCAGAGTGATTATTTCCAAATAATCATGGCAGCAAGCATTTTGCAGCATTTCAGTCAGCCTTTGCACTCATTGGTGACATTTTCCTAAATTTCTAGTGACTAGTAGTAGTTCAGATGATGTAACAAATAACCAGAATATTTAGTTGAAAAAACCCTTTGCTATTGCTATAGTCACTGTTATGAATAATTGCTATTAAAGAAAGTGCTTGAAAGGCCTATTTTTTTGTTTCAGTGAATGAGAAACAATGATTCAACTTACGACATTCTAACTTGGCCTCATTTTCCTTATTTCACACTTTTTTTTTTTTTTTTTTTTTTTTTTTGAAACAAAGCCTTCACCATTACCAGTGAAGAAAGGTGAGCCTCACTATAGCTGGTCCACTTCTAATTTTTGTAGCAAGAACTAAGTGAAAATATCTTACAATTTTTAGGTAGGCTTGCATACTTTACCTGTTGCTTTTCTGGCCTAACTCCTATCTCCACTGAAGCCCTGGACCTAATCAAGTTAATGGCATTTCTTTCACTATGACATCCAGACTTATGAAGTTAAACCAGATAAGTGCATAATCAGAATCTTTGCTTTCCATAATGCTGGTAACATAGATTTATGAGTGCAGAGAAGCACCACTAGATTCACACTGTCTGAACAATCTTGTTGACTGAAAGTAGACAAAGGAGTCAACAAAGGAATTTCCAGCTTGAAATTGATTTTACCTTTAAAAGCTAATGCTCACATAAACCTGTGTCTGCTTAAGATACAAGCTGGGCACACACACACAAAAAATTTCATGGATGGCAGGATTCCCTTTACCTTCAGAATTACCTGACTGGTATATTTTGCCCCCAGAGCAAACCTTTCTTTAAGGAAGCAATTAATTTGCTCTGTCAGTTTATTATCACATACTCGTAAGACTTCCAAAAAGAAGGGCAATGTGTAACAGCTGAAGTTGCATTTGTGATGCACACGTATTGTTTTGGAAACTGAATTAGGAACACCCTGAACAAAAGGACACTACACAACGACCTCAGATCACTACTTAAATAAATCAATAACCTAGAAGTGAAAGGCTTGATAATCCATTACTAATTGCAGGACAAACACAGCTCACAGGATTCTCCTGTGCCATAGAAAACTAAATATTCTACCATATGACTACCATGTTTAGATATGGAATTTGGGGGGAGTGGTGTAAAAATACAGTTTCAATGACTTCTTTAACCAATTCTTATGGTTTTTTTTTAAACTCAGAACAGCAATTATGCTTTAATTGCTTAATTGCAAGCTATGAGATTACATTGTCAGGGGTAATTTAATGAAATCTATGTAAGAAAGTAAATTGAGACAAATTTTATTATGACAAACGGTTAAGTTCTAGACAAAGAGCCATGCTGTTATTTGATGAGAAATTTATAAGGCCAGAAACTAACGAGGCCAGAGCATGTGCAAGAGCACAGGCACACAACTGTCATAGTATTTATGGTTAGTCTTTAGTATGTTTTTCATCCAGGCCAGCTCTTGTCTGACCTCAGCTGAGGGAAGAGCATAGGCATGGCACTGCTTTAAGTAGGCAGCATGGATGAAGCCACTTAGCTTCTTGCATCTCGGGAGGGAAAATCAGTGCAAGACAGAGTTCAGATACATGGATGCGAGTTGTACATGCCATCTGCCCTCTGTACTAGTGGCTGTTTTATTTAATAGTACAGATGGAATAATTTCAATAGTCATATTGGGACAATTTAAACACGTATGAGTGTATGGATTAAATTTGGCCAAACATCATTAGTCACAAGATTCTATTAGAACATAACATAGATATTGTAAAAAATTAAGCCCATCAAATTTTACCTTCTCAAGGTTACACAGCTTAAGATGTGCATCTGCCTCATCTTTAGTGAGGAGAATAGTGTTCCATGGAGACCACTCATGCTGCTTATCCCATCTGACCATAACCAAATCATAGAGGTCATTGCAGGCACTGAGAGCTGACTGAGAGCCCCAAATGTTCTCAATCACGTACTGCAGATCTTGATGCTGAAATGGAAAACAGTGTTAAGAAGGAAGAAGTATGTTTCATTCTACAACAAAAGCATTGCAACCATATAAGAAGCCAAATAAAGCTTTGAGTAAAAATTTTTCTATGCATATGTCATATAATCATTTGGTTAAAGAATGTCTAGACATACACATCTTGCTTCAGCATAGTGTGGCAATTATTAACTGCTTTTTTCTTGTATCGTCTCTAAAATATTACATTCTTTCTTTGATTGTCTCTGCCAATGGCAATTCATATCTTGTGTTGACATCCTGATTGCTTAACTGCTCTTATAAAGCTTCCTAAATCTCATGGATTTTTTTCTCATACAGCATGCTTAAGCCTGTTCAGACCTTTCTAGTTAATAACAATAATTTATCTCTGTCATTACTGAGATGACTTTTCCATTTCATTCTTGCATTCAGAATTAATGTTATTTGATAAATGACTTATTACACTACTAAATTACTTAAAGCTTACATATAATCAGAATAATCTGGCCTGGAAAATGTGGGAAATTGGGACAAGAAAAAATCCCAGCTATGACAGACCCCAAATCACTGCCTGCTCTCTTTCTTCCCCTCCTTCTGCTGTTAACATATGGAGACTTTATTGTGCTCATGATATCGTTGCTCATTTTACCAAATGAGATTATAAGATCATAGAATGTGTTGGGTTGGAAGGGACCTTTAAAGATCATCTAGTCCAACCCACCTGCAGTAAGCAGGGACATCTTTAACTGGATCAGGTAGCTATGCTACAATAATAACAAAAAATAATAGAAGGTCTGTTTGTAAAGGTCCTCTAGTACAGAAAGGCCTTTAAGTGTTCTTTTAACCTATGTCTAAGGCTAATTTATGTCGATCTTAATTTGTTTAATTTATTACTAGCCACCTGAAATCAATACTAAATCTTGATAAACACAGCCTCCTGAATGAAAGAAAAAAATAATAAAAAATTGGGACAGCAGTTACCACGGAACTTTGGCAAGTTTTACTGTCACTATTAATTCTTCTCTGTATTAGTCATGGAAAATTATTAGATATTTATCTACAGGAGTCTGTAAAACACAGACTTTTAAATAGGCTTTTCTCCAAGCTAGCCATTTGAAGAAGACTCATCCCTCTAAAAAGAAATCTTGACTCAATTAATTAAATAACGGTGTTTACATGTTACTTACTAAATTCCTGATAAGGGATGAACGAAACTATACCAACACAGTGCTTTAGTGAAATATAGTCTTGTGTATACTCATCCATCTTGCTTCCAAAATCCAGGAGCCCATGTAAATTCTTGCCAGGGAAAATGTAAGATAAAAGCTGGGCTTAGAACCTCCACTGGTAGTAAATCTGTGCCTACTGATTCCAAGAACATAGTCCTACATCTGGTCTTAAATATCGTCCTTTATTAGGTTTCACTAATTGGCTTCTGTTTTCAGTATTTCCTCCTTTTCACAAAATTTCAAATAACTTCAGTATCTTCTTCTTAGAAGCCAGAAATTTGTAAGTAGACATGCAAGTACTTTTATTTTTGTGTTATGCTACACATCTCAAAAATTACCAGAACCTGCAAAAATCTCTGCGGAGGCATATAAGGGTCCATGTAAAACAGATCAATAATTTGACTCTTGCTTTTTTCTGGATTACTTTCTTTTTTCTTTTTTTTTTTTTTTTTCATGCATGAAAAATAGTCAAAAGCTCATCCTATGTTAAAACTTCCCAGGTTATGGGGAAGAGTTGACTTAAGAGAGTTGTTCTGCACTTTCTAAAGGTAGCCATGCATTTTGCTGTGAAATTTTACAGCTAATTCATTTCAAACGATGCTTTCCCATCTCCCCCCAGTTTGTTCTGTGCTCACAAGAAAGAGAAACAGCCTTCAAGTACTGTCATCTGACAGGTTAGGAGCAAGTATCATTGAATGCTCAGCAGGTGAGACTGGGAAACAAGGGTAGGCAGCAAACCTACTAAAGGAGTTAAGTGTATTTGTAACTTCAAATGAATATGACATTGCCATTAGGATGTTGCTCATCAAGAAAAGTCAAAGCCATAGTATGTAACATCTATTCTAAGGAGCATGGTGTAGTTAAACTCTCTGAAAGAATAAGAGGCAGCCTCAGGCCTTGACATATTTGCTGAACTAGTTCATTTTGATACAAAAAAAGTCTTTAGCTGCAGTAAGTGGAACTTCCTGGAGCTACCATAACTCTCACCAACTGCCTTTTAAAACTTAGCAGCACTCATATAGGTAGTCAACCCAAACACAGTTAGAATCAGTATGCAAGATATCTGAAGAAAAATCTTTTATCTTATCTCAAAAGTTTGGCATCTATCTACAAACAATACAATCAGAACCAGTAATGGTACTGCACTGGGCAATGAATGATGCTGTCATAGCTGCTGCAAAAGTCTTTTAGTTGTGCCCAAGTCATTTCTAGATGCCTCAGAGCTGTTTTCTGCATTTAAGTGCAGAAGGGAAACAGACGGTTGTTGGGAAAGGAAGGGGAAAAAAGCAAGTAACTCAGAAAAAATTTAATAATTCAAGGAAATGTTAGGAAAAAAACCAGGGCAATTAGTGATTTAAGATACAAACCCCTGTTGTTTAGATATTTACAGCTCTAAAGAAAACCTTGTTTGAATGAAAATGACACAGTATCTAGAGATGTTGCAGTGGCAAAGACACAAACGGAACTGCAAGTGAGGGCTTTTGGTAACAGCAGTTAAGAAGCAGTCATGTTGCAGTAGTAAAACCACAAACGGAACTGCAAGTGAGAGCTTTCGGTATCGGCAGTTAAGAAGCAGTCATGTTGTAGTGCATCAACAGCCACCAGCCATCACAAGTGATGTGATGTGAGAGAGGTCAAAAAAGATTTTGGAGGATGTTTACATATTAAGTTAAACTAAGTTAGACACAGACAAAAAACTTTTCAGCTTAAGTGAAAACCAATATGGATGAACAACATCTACAAAATGCAGGTTCTTTGATAATATTTTGTAACACAGGCATGATAATTAAAGAATCCCAATCTTCCTTTTGTCAGCTGACATTGACAGAGTGCTAAAACACAGCATGGCTTCTTTCGATAGCAGCGGGATATTGATGACTGGCTTTTGTTTGCTTGGATGTTGTTTCAGACATACTGAAAATACAGTTGAAAAAACTATTCTATGAATGTTGATGCTGTACAGATTTTTATTACTAAATCTCAGAAAGTTAAAATAAATCTTGACTGTTCAATATTTTCAATAAATAACACTTTGCAATTATCTCAGGTTTAAAACTTTCCCAGTAGATGTTGGATGTCAAATTCTTTTGCTGACAAATTAATAATAATTAAAAGAGAGAATTTTCTGAAGACAGAGGCAAGAAGTTCTTTGAACTGAGTTATTTCAGTAATGATTATTAGGAAATATTAGCTACTTAGTAATATTGCAGAAGATTACAGATGATGGCAAAAAATTTAGAAAATTAAAATATTTAGTGAATCCCTCTACTAATAAACGCAAATCAGTAAAACTTCCAACTATACAGAGATTCTATTGACATAGAACAGGAATGTCGAAACCTCGGACCCTTTATTTTTTTTTCCTTCTGAGAACACAAAACAGTTTAGTTGTATTACTAAAACAGGGCAAATAATGGGGCTTAAAATGTTTTATTAGCATTATTGATGATAGTATCTTTAAGGAACAGGACAGTCATAGCAGAATCAGAAGAAGAATTTGGATTATCTGATTCTTTGACCTGTCAGCTAGACTTCTACCTTCTTTTAATGTATAGCTTGTAACCACTTTTAAAAGTACAGCTATACTACAAGAGCTTAACTGCTTCCTCTTTATGGTATGGAACATCCCATATCACAGGAAGGTTTTGTAGCTTTTAGCCTATTTCTCAACCTGACAACAACATACACAAAATAAAAGAAAAATTATAGTCAAAGCCATTGGTTTCCATGAGTAGCAAAGCTCTTTCAGACAGTACCTGAACTAAGAAGACAATTTTAGCATCATCCTGATAATCAGCTTCAGACTTTCTGAGATTTTCTAGTATAAGTTTGTACTTCAAAAATGCTCCTCGTCGTCGAGCCTCATTATCAAGCTTGCAACACAAGCGACATCTGCCAATGGTGCGGGAATTAGCAGGAACAGGAAACTCACTAGACAGTAAGTAATTTTCGCAACTATGACAGAAGTTAACATTTTTATAAAGCTTTAAGGGATCTGGTGGAACCTAAAAGATTAAAAAAAAAAAAAAAGTTAATTTACCACAAAGTACTACTTGTCTGTCATGCTAACCCTGTTAGAATACATTTTACATACATTTATGCAAGTATTCTAATATGTAAAAGCTAGTAATATTTATTTTAAAATACCCCAAATTTTGGGGTTTTTTTTGTTTGGTTGGTTTTTTTGGGTTTGTTTTGTTGTTTTTTTTTGATTTTTTTTTTAAATACAAGACAAACGACATTGTATTTTCTTATTACATTTGTTAAAATCTATTATATAAATCAGTCAATAAATTTTTAAGCTATACAAAGATCCTAGACGTTATGTCCCAGTACTCTTGCTGGCACTTCTATGTATGCAGGTTGTCAGACATTTTGGAAAGATGACAACACAGAGAAAACAAACTAATTCTTCTGCATTTAATTTTCCATATAGAATCTTCCCTTTATGTCAAAGATAAAACCCTGAGGTTATGGGCATATTAATATTTTGGCATAAGAATATAAAATCATCAGAGCTGCACATCCAGAAACAATACAGGGGGAAATAATAAACTAAACTTGCTAATGACCTCCTCACCCTCATATTGCTTCATGGGTTCTGGAAAGAATATAATGCAGTCTATGCAGAGGGACCAAGTCTGTAACTGGGTAGTTTGAATAGTCTGATAATTCAGCTACCTTTTTTGGTCATCTGCCTTTTTTTGAAAGTACCCTAAGGATTTGGTCTGTTTGACTGTCTGTTGATTAACTGCCATCTTTTTTTATGGTCTACAGAAGGTTACAAGATTCAAATACAAATATAGGTGCAATTCA
Organism: Fratercula arctica; assembly: GCA_947846985.1. Taxonomy (NCBI): domain Eukaryota; kingdom Metazoa; phylum Chordata; class Aves; order Charadriiformes; family Alcidae; genus Fratercula; species Fratercula arctica. Next base: position 190,712,848 of record CANTUZ010000001.1, read on the forward strand.
GCCTTCAGCTCAAGGTGCAGTTAACCAAAAGCTATAGAAGATAAAGAACTCCCATCTCTAGTCTCTCCTATGACACATCCAGGTAACCCTGTTCATAAACCTAGTGTAAAATAACTGTTAGTTGGTTCTAAATCTGACTAACATTTACTGACAGATTCTCAACTCTTGAGATATCATCAACCACTGTAAGAGGAATCCTCTTCTGACAGATGCAGAACACATATTTCCGCCTAAAGCAGTGACATATGATAGCATATTTTTAATTGTAATCTGTAGTCAAAAACTAAAAACAATCACACAATTTGAGAGGTGTCTACCACTTCCTCCGCTTCCTAGCTATATCTTCTTCTCATGAAGTAGCAACTGGTTGTACAACAGAAGCTCGTAACATCTCTTGCTTAGGTACAAACTCATTAGACATCACTTTGACAATGGCAATGTTCTTCCTTTCTGTATGCATGGGATGCTGCCCCTTCCTTGTCCGGTGGACCAGTGGAAAAAAAAGATAATTGCTCTCTCTGTTGGTTCCCCATTTGCTATTACATTTTACTGTTACCATCCCATAAGATCTACCATTTATAATTCTCGTATTTTTTATTTCACATATAGAGTTCCTGGGTGCTCAGTGCTACCAGCCACTCGTCAGGTTCTTATACCCATGTCTACAGCCCATGCTTCCTATATGATTTTATAAGCTTATTTGTGTGAAGCTTGTGTACTTGCTACATTTCACTTCCTGAGGAACTCTTCCAGCAATTCTACAGCAAAATGCAAAACAAAAAAGCTTTCATTGTTTTCCATTCCCTTTCTCCACCACCCTTAGTTCGATGGCCACTATGTTAGACTGCAAAATAGGAACAATACCTTAAGTATCCTAGCAACTTCAGGGTTAAACTTTGGAGTTTTAATATATTGAAGAAATAATGTACAAATTCTTTTCCTCAGTCCTTCTAAGTTGCATTCTTTCACTTCTCTTGACGTAAGATCAACCTCCCTGTCAATTAATTCCACTATTTCCTGTGTTAATTTACATTCATGTTCCTGAAAGAAAACACAAAGGAAAATAAACTCCACAACAATAAGGAAGCAAATAAACAAAATATTTGTAATGCAGATATGAAAACAAACTATGGATTCTATGCCAATCGGCATTCATACCTCTGTATGTTCATGTAAGAACATGTTCAAAGAAGAACCCATTAGTGTCTTAGGAAAACAATCTCCAAGAAAACTAATGTAAAGAACTACAAAACTGAGAATGCTTACAGATTCTGCTTTAAGGGGCCTGTACATATACCCAAGCTGTGAGCAACTGTAAACCTTGAGGCACTAAAAAATGCTAAGCAGAGGCACACAACATGTGCAAAATTTTCAGTCTCCAAAAGCCCCAAGAAATATCTCCCTAAGAAGCTTCCTTTGACTATGTCATAGGAAGTGTAATGTATATATACACACTAGATGGTTAAAAAACAAAACAAAACAAAAGAACAACCAAGCAAAAAACCCCACCAACACAAAAGGTATGGGGGACTTTATGAGTATGCTTGGAAATTAGTCATGTCAATATTTCAAATGTTTAGCAGGAGATTTTCCAGAGAGAGATAAGAGGTGAATGCGTTCAATGTCTTCTCACCTAAAATATAGTGCTGATTTACAGAAATTCTAGAATTTGTTCACTGCAGCAATACTGACTTTTATTAAGATGGGCAAGAGTTCACAAACCAGCAGTTCTCCCAATGCTATATAGGCTTTAGATCAAATTCTGGTACTACCAAAGCAAACAGCAAGATGTTAGTTTGTTTTAATAAGACTGGGAAGCAGCACTCTATTCTAGTCTGATGTCAAAAGTATCATCCTGAAAGTATCTTGAAACTGACATTATTCTTCTTGTAGGTGAATAAATAAATAAATAAAACAACTGTGAAAGACTAAAAGAAATGGAACCAGCTTCTAATTCACTGGGAACACTGGCAGCAGCATTGGGGGTGGGGAGTGTGAGGCAAACGAAAAAAAAAAAATCAGTATTTGCCACCCATAAAACTGGTAACCCAACAGAGACATAAGGTTCTAAACAGACATTTCAAAGAACTGAAAAAAAAATAATAATAGCCACTGACATCTCTGCCATGGTTTTCATCAAGTTGTTACAAATATTAAGTTAATCTTTGCAATAAATTGTATTATGTATTAACATACAAAAAAAAAGTCTAAAATCATAGGGTTAAATTCTAACACAACTTGAAGAAAAATGTACACATCAAAGTGAAATATGAATTCAGAGTATATCTAGAATGGAAATTACACTCTCATGCCAGGTGGTACACTAGGATTTCTCTTGCTGCAAGCTGATCATCCTGGCATCTGCCTGCCAGAAGTATTGCTTATGTGTCAACATAAATAAGTGACTATATCTTTGGGAAGCATGGCTTCAAGCCAAATATAAATAGAAAAATAAAACGTACCTTTACTGTATGTCTGAGTGTTAACAGCACATCTATTCTCTCGTCTTTTGGGACGTCATTCATGCTAATGCTGCGGTAGATTTCCAATAGTTCTCTCGCATGGAGTGTATACTGTGTATCCATTTCAGTGACTTTTCCATCATATGCTTTCCACCTTTTAGGTTGTGCACACTGCAGAAACAATTTGTATAACTGAGCTATTCTAATCTGATCACCAGCTGAACAAGTGCATTATGTTACATCAAGTTTCACCAGAGATGAAAAAGGTACTTAACATTAATGCTTGACTAATAGAAAAGACTAACTCTATTGTCAGTATTTATACAGTGCCTTTTCCACCAGAGCAAGTATTCAGTCGCACGCTTTGTTTAAAGTCGCAGGTCATGAAAATTTTGACTTACAGTATATTAAAAGTAAATAATGTTCTCCTACAGGGATATGCTCTACTTCTTTAAAATGAATTTACTGACAGTAGTGTTAGAATACATTTGCTCTGTATTTCATCTTGCAGTCATAAATCCGTCTAAACTATCAGTAAAAATCAATGGAACTGTTCACTGTGTAAAGATTGCAAATTTAAGGCCTCAGAATCTACTGCAGTACAAAATATCTCCAGGGAATTGTTCTATTTATGCTAGCTGTAGATGGATAGAAGGCACAGACTTTGTTAAAACTAAGACAGAGTATGAGTTTACAGCTTATTGTCTACTTCACCTAGCTTCTTGTTTGCTAACTTAACAACATATCACACGTCTAATACTTTAACTGTCTCTTTGCACATCTTTAACTTCTATAGACTGTGAGAAGTTACATGGTGTCTTACTGCCCCACTCAGTTTGAAAAATCCAACCATTCTCCTCTATCAAGAGGACTGGATTTGACTGCAAACCACTTTGTTTCATAGCGAGGTGGTACCTAAATCCAACAGAAAGATAGTATTCAAAACCCTCTCCCCATCATTACCAAACTCCACTCCCTTTCCTTAATTGGGACAGCTATTTGGAACCTCATTCTGTGTATTAATTATCCTCTTTCACTATATTTGAAACTTAAGTGTTCACAAACACTTGTGAGCTTTGCTTTGCAGTCTCAGTGAGAATTAACTACAGCAACAGTTCATGCAGCATTCACATGCCAAGTAGTTTTCTGGATATGACCCCAGCATTGACATAATCATTATTTTGACCAAATATACAGGCTTGCTATGGTGATAAGTCATAAAAATACCAAGAATATTAGACAGAACAGATATGATTAGTCACCACCACAATCAAAACAGAGCTTTCCTCACTTTTAAATAAATAAATTATAAAGTTAGGTAAGCAAAAGAAAGACAAAAATAATCGAAAAAAGGATTTAACACAGAATAACTGACATTTAGTTACATTATCAGTGGGGGTGTAACTCTAATTAGAGGAGGCACTGTTAATCAGAGGTCACGATTCAGAGCCAAAACTGATTAAGAAATGCAATAGCAAAACCAGACATTAGTAAAAAACAAAACTCTTAATTCCTTAGTGAAAACTTTGAACTTCTGCAAAACTAGAGACAATTTTCTCTCTGTCATAAAAAGGAAGCATTCTACTGCAACTTCAGGAAACTTTGTTTCACTACCTTTGTACAGTGCCAGAAATTCTAAAACAAAACAAAACACAAGAAATGAAGCAAACAACAACAACAAAAAAAACCACCACCAACTTAGAAGCCATATCATGCTGTAACTCCTTTGTATGGTAGACTGGCAAAAATCAGTTTTCCACAGAGTAGTTAATTCAGTACCTACATTTGATCCTCTTCAATTAAATCACTTATTATAAGACAGAAAGGTCATTTGCTTATGCTAGGGAGACTCAATGTGTAGGTCATTAAATTTTTATAACCAAGGAAATGGTTATTAAAACTAGGTTCTTCTGATAAATTTGCAACAACACATATATGAGCTAACAGTCTTAGTATTCCACTCTGCAAATGACCCTTAACACAGATCAACTATATTATGATAACATCTACATTATTTCATTATTCAAAGCAAGATATCATATCTGTAACTTCTGTAATTTTTCTTACTACCTCCTCATAACTGGGTATTATATAAAATAAAATAATATAAAAAGGAAGAAATTATGCAGCTTTTTACTGAAAAATAAAATGATAAAATACAGGGGTCTCATCAATGCGAAGATTTACAGCATTTCACAAAGAATCACAAGCTCTCTGATTTCAGGACTATTTTCATGTATTCAAGATTGATGTGAGAAAACTAAAACTTTGAGATTTTTTCGCCAGCTCTTTCTCGCCTTTTAGTTTGCTGGCAGTGCTGCGGAGCTTACAATGATCCTGTTATCTGTATTGCTTCAGAGAGCAGTACTACTATAACTGCACTTTGCTGCCAATGCATGAAAGCAGAAAAAAAAACACCTGAGGAGAGAAACACACCACCACAGAGACAGAAAGAAAAATGTAAGAAAAGTAAAAAAAAAAAAAATCCATAGGATGGGTGCAGAAACAGCACATAGCATGAAAGGTATGAACTGAGCTATAGTTAATAATTACACAAATTCCTTTAAGAAGATATGATGGCTGTACAAAAGCTTAATCAAGTACTTCCTCTTCAAAATAAAAATGCTGAAGAATGAGCTCAGCATATTAAAGAACTGCCTCGAATGTAGTGCGCACACAGCCAGTAACAACCTCTGTAAAATCACACACACGTGAAGAAGTACATGCTTAAAGCAGCAAAGAAAGGAATGAAGGTTTCCATGGAGAAGCAAGTTTCATATAATTTTGGCTATTGCAGCAAAGTGAAATGCTTGCAGTCTTCAGATGCGAAAGGTGTTATTTCAACTTTAACTGGCAAGTGTCCAGATTAACATTATCAGCTCAAAGTTCAAGAAGTAACTGAATAATCTGTACTCTAGCACTCCAACAATAAATTTCATACTACAGTTTAAAGTGTTTATATTGCACTGTTACAGACATAATAAACCACCCATTTAATTTTGATATTTCCAAAATTCTTTTTAATTTATTTTATTTTTTAAGAAATTGTTACTTACTTTACCTCCGAGTTAGGCTACTATCTATGTCAACAGTTTAGAACAACACTACAAACCCTACAGCTGACATGATAAAACAACATGAGAAAAGTAAATTGCAGTAGTCCAGAGGCTCACTAGATTTTCAAATTGAAAAGAAACCAGTCTCTGTAATGAAAAACACAGTAAGTGCTTCAGAAACATGTCCACTGTTTGGAAAGGCAGAGCATGCCTTGTCTCTCATGTGTCTCCTGAATCTCCAAATGTCAGTTGTCCCTAGGAATTCTGGTACTGAAGAACATTTTGCTTCCAATTCCTAGATGTAAGAAAACTGTACAATTTGCGAGAATATATACTGGAAGTAATCTATATAGAGCAGGACATTGAAAAGCAGTCCTTAAAGGAAAAATAAAGATAGAGACTCAGTTAAGAGAGAAATAGATTTACTTTGACTGTTCCAGGCTTCTTTTTCTGAGAAGATAACAGAATAGATTGTAAATAGTAGAAGCAAACATTTAACATAGAAATGATTCAAGGGTTTGATATCATTCCTAAATATTTAGTGTTCTGGTTTTTTGCAGTCTTGAAAGCAGTAACAGAGAATACAATCACATCACAGCAATAAACTTGGTAACAGTCCCACCAACATTTCACATAAGTAATTTTTTCATAATGAAGAAAGGTAATAGATTGTATCAAATAACTTTTTACAATCCAGTTCCCATACATCAGTAATAAAAAGAATGAAAAAAAGGTCTCTTTTGGACAAAACTGCCATTTTTACTTCTGAGCACTAAAAAGTCAAAATTAAAAAAAAAAAAAAAATAGTAAAAAACCCTGTTTTTTTTTTCCAGTATTACTTTTCATATTATGTCACATACTACGAAAACAGCCAGAAATTAAACTATTCTTTTTTTCTGAGGGGATGGATTGCTGAGATACGTACTCAAAGGAATTTTTTTTTCTATTTTACATTAAGGTGCCATTGAATCTAGTGCTATTCTAACTCATCTTTGTGTATGAATGAGTTCTTATCTCTGTTTTATAGATGAAAGCCTGAAGAACACTTATGCTATGTTTCATCCCCAAGATTATACAAGAATAAAATCTCAAGTTAAAGTTCTACCACAATTGAAACTAGTGAATTAATAACCGAATTCAATATAATATAAGATTCAGTCAAAGTTCTTCTGGGTTTCTATCCTGTACATGAAAACAGAATAAATGCTTTCCTTAAAGACAGACATACGATGATCAAAGGCCTGTGCTCAATGGGGAAATGAATGACAAATCTAGTTCCCAAAGGATAACATTTCCTAGTGTTTTCATTATAGAGAACAATGAACAGAGAATATACCAGAGGGATGACCACTTAGTCATTAGTTTTGATTAGTGAAACTGATTACTTTTGAAAGAGAAGCTAATAGGCAGATTTTGAAAGTTTCAAAAATGGATTAGGAAAGAGCATAGTTTCCTATATCACTGTAATGCTCACAATACAACATACAGAATGATATGCAATATCCTGATGCTTTATAATCTCATTTTCACCATTCTGAACAGTTAGAATTTGAACCTTTAATCCTGTTAACAGTGCCATCAGAATCATGTTCTTTATGCAGAATAGTTGCATAATGCAAAATTCATCCACTCGGTGATATTTTTTTATATTATGTATACACAACTGCCTGTGTCTATGGTAAATCTCAGGTGACAGTCTTAATGATACACTGTTCATCCTTCAATCAGTCACAGAGCTAAGAAATTCTCAGCTTGGAAAAAGAAATTTGCTGAATTGTATTGACATGAACAACTAGATAATTTGGATATTTATAACATTAGCATTCACATGATTAACTGTTAAAGCTACAAAAGTTACTTTTGGCAGCTAGTTTGCAGATGTCTTTTCTGTTCCTTTACTTGGTTATTCTTTATGTTCAGCCTAAAATTACATCACTGACCTTAGCCAGAAAGTGCAGTATTGCTTTATGTTGATTCTCCTCATCTGCATTTAGTTTGTGTCTCCCAATGGAAGCAATCAGCTGTGCCTCTTGTTCCAGAAGTCCACAAAATGCTGCCTTTCTTTCAGCGCCAGTAAGAGTTCTGTCAATTCGTTCAGTCTCCTCCTGCCTCCATACTACGAATACAAATATTTGGGGTATTTGTTACCAGATCTTTTCCAGTGAAGCTTCTACCTTCATGTTTAAGAAATAACATAATTAATTTTCACTATTTGTTAAAAGCTAGTTTCTATGTTAAGGAATTCATTGTTGTGCATATTTTCAATACAGGCAAAATGGCCCACAAATTAATGTAGGTTATACAGATGTTCTGTGAGAGTATGTGTACGTACATCAATTCCAAACTGCCAATTTGTACTCCAAACTCAAAGACGGGTTAGGAGAAAAAGGAGTTCTATGTGAGAAAAAGAATTTAGCTCCTGTGAAAATATGTGATGAAATGATTTCTTCACAATTTTGCATCTAAAATAACTAAACTAACTATTTGAGTCTCAAACAGCTCCAAAAGGGATGAGCAATAGGAACTTTTTAAACAATTGCTCATCAAAGTCACAAGAAAAGATACCAATCTCAACAGATGAAGGACGGCATCTTACTGTGGTACCACTACTACTCAGTGCTGGGAATATTACTGCTTCTCTCTGCATAAATAAGTAAAATCTAAAGAAGCTTGAAGTCCTCCAAAATTGAGATAAAAGTTGACTGACAGTCACACGTTCAGCACTCCAGGTCTTACACCGAATATTTCCGTGCTACCACCTTTTACCATTTAAGGCAGAAGGATGTGCATTAACAATTAGACAGTCATTGCTTTGCTCTCCTTTTCCTCTTTTACAACAGAACCCTTTAAATGGAAGGAAGTGGCATGCAAACCACAGGATGGTAATGACAGCAGCATATGAATCAGTATATGCTGTATAAGAATCTGGCCTTCTGACTCTCATGGTCAAACCACCAAACCACAGGTACCTCTCACACTTATAAATTAGACTACTTAATGATAGAAACATACAGATGTATACATACATGTCTATCACAGTTTTTGTTTTGTAGTACCCATTTCTTGACTATAACTGCTGATACACAGACCACCTGCTGTTACAGAAATCTGTTAGTAAAATCAAATTCTGTTCACTGAACAGTGTTTTCCTTTGCATACATTGTAACAATTCTTGCCTTCTCTGAAGAGTCTGTTCCATTTCAAATCTCTCTGGAGTTTTATAGGGAATTTTATAAGATCCAAAACTTCAACATTCCTGAATAATATCTCAAAGTGTTGTTATTGTTCCAGAAGAACAGTAATGCAAAAGCAAAACCCAGCATAAAGAAAGCAATCCAACATGTGATGCACACTTACTGACAAAGCCTATGACATCCTGTATCAGGTAAGATTAGAGGCAGGAGGAGGGAAAGGAGGAAGGTCTATTTTCTACCTGTGGCTTCCTTATCTACAATACCTTATGTATTCCTTTTCAAAATATTTCAATTCATTTCCTTAAGGCTCTCCAAGCTTCAGTATTAGCATGACAGCTGTCTGACAAGTTCTGAGTACCCAAAGATATATTTTTAAATAAAGCCATTTCAGCAAACAAAAGCACTGTATAGAATTAATTTATATGAAGCTGTATATGCCTGAAGGGGGCAGCAACTTCAAAGGCAGAGCTAATAAATACAGTAAGCAATTTTGTACTTAGAGAAATGAAGAAGCTGTCAATTACCATCAATACTCACCTTCTGATTCACCACACACATGCAATCAAGTTCAAAACATTCCTCTTAGATTATGCGTTCTACAGACAGAGATTTTACTCATTATCATTTTTATTCTGGTTTTTATAAAACAAAGTAGTTCATGCTTTTCAAATAAATAATCAACGTCTCTATATGTGGACACAGTGAATATATATATACATCTCATTAGCACCATACAGTCAACAAGCAAGTCTTTGTACCAACAGGAATTTCTTGTGCTGGCTGACCCTGTAATAGTATCTCCCTGTTGTGATCAGCAGCAATAACCTTCACAGATCTCTAGAGGACAATAGTCTCATTCTATTACTGTCACAATGATTTAGCTTGTGTAGACTGTTGACACTATAAGAATGTAGAAGTAGTTTCAGATGCAGGTAGGAAAAAAAAAAAAAACCCAACAAACTTCCTAGAACCACTAAGCTCCGTTAAAATAAAGACCATGACTGCAAGTCTCCATGTAGAGAAGCAAAAAGTCAACACTGGTAAACAAAAACAAACCAAAAAGACTGATACCAGACCATTATTTTTAAGAAAATATTAAAAAGATATTTCAAATACTGGAGTTTGTTCTATTCCAGTTTTGAAGCAGCACATGCTTTTTCAGGTTGCCTAGATATCAAATTCCTGAACATACAAAGCTGGAAGTTTTGTTATTTGTGAATCAAATGACATTAAAGCAAAAGAGACACTTATATAACCATAAATTTTAAATCTAAAAATATTAGGAATCTCAGCACTCAGTCACAACTTTAACTCAGTTTTGTTGTTCCTATTGCAAGTAACACTCATCACGCTTTAAAAAAAAAAAGCAGATCATACATTTGATAGCACATTAGCTAGGAAACAGATTTTTTAAAGAAAAAAATATCACAGGAAATCAGACACTAAGTAGCAGCACTTGCCATAAGTGGAGAAGAAAAAAAAAAATTATTTGATAGCTTGGCTTTTGATTACTTAGTCTGACACACCTTTAAAAGCTAACTATCTATGAAGAAAAGGAGGAGTGGGGGAAACAACCCCTAACAAACCACAAATCTCATGAAGATACCATTGCCAAAACTCTGAAGCTTAAGACCAGTAATAATTTTTACATTTGTCACAAACGGTAATATTTCTAAGTCATTTATACATTCAAAACAAAGCAATTTGTACAATGCCACACAGTGTATGACAGTATTAAAAGATTAGCATGTGACTTGGGAATCCCTGAATCATGATCCTGAGCTCTAGGAATAACACACACCACTAAATTTATGCTCAGTTTGCCATGGAAGAAGTATCTGGGATGGTTTAAGGTAAGTCAGGTTGCTTTGTAATGAAGCAGGTAATCCATTAGGCCAGTCCTGCTAAAAGGCCAGTAATGTCCAAACTGCCAAAGAGTTATACCATAAGCAAGCACTGTAGCCTTAGATAACATATGAGTTATTACAAGTCACAATGCAAGGCTCTTGCTTAAAAGGAGACATTTTAAAAAGAACCCTTGCAGTTTCATAATATGCTGGAATAAGTCCACTGCTTTCTATTGGTTTTGCTTTTCCAAAATAACAGTCTAGGGTTTTTGTTACATCTGCAACATTATTCTCCTGTAAATTATGTCAATTATCTGCAGTATTCACCTTATTTTTCCAGGAAAGTTTAGAGGTGTTTGCCTATATTAGGTATCATCCACCCCAAAAGGAAAAATAAGTCTTTCAGGATGTCCTGTAGGATTCCTAAAAGATTTTTTAAAATTTTGACAACACAGAAAAAGAAAAAGCAGGAGAAGATGACTACGACAAAAGAAATAACCTCAGTCATATATTGTAAAATTCTGGGCAAAATTTAATCCATTATAATAAAAGACGAATTATCTTAATTTCTTCATGGTATTATTTTCAGCATCCTAAATGTGGAGTAAAAAGATTAAAGTAACTCTGATACAAAAAACCAGTTCCTGTTCTCTAGCTGACCTTAACATGAAGGAAAAAACAAAACAAAACAAAACAAACCTGCCAAATAGCATTATTCTACAAACAGATTATTTCCTAAAAATGTGTGCTGGTTTTGGCTGGAATAGAGTTAATTCTCTTCATAGTACCTTGTATGGTGCTATGTTTTGGATTTGTGACAAAAACAGTGTTGATAAGGTAGGGATGTTTTAGTTATTGCTAAGCAGTGCTTACACAGTGTCAAGGCCTTTTCTGCTTCTAGAAATACATGAAAGCCAAATAATTCTTTAAAAATGAAAGAAATTCCACTGTAAGTAAAAAAAAAAAAATCAAGGAAGTATATATAGAAACATATCAAAAACAGAAGAGTTGGTTTTAAACAAACTCTACTCTTTTGCTGATTTAAAAGTATCCCTTTAAGAAAAAAAAAAAAAAAACTTACATTCTAAAGCATTGTACAGCAGCTCAAAATCATCTTTTGTTTTAGGGTTCAATCTTCGTTCGTGCTCCCTTCTCAGTTTTTCTTCTTTCTCTTTTTTTCTCCATAACTCTTCTTGTGCCTCCCATGCCAGTCTTAACCTCTTTTCTTCCCTCAGATTTTGTACTACATTTATAGCATGCCAACGACGGAAATACTTCTGTAATACTATAACCTACATGTGATACAATACCAAAGAATCATTAATTTAAAACAATACAGCATTTTCTTTCTAACTGTTATTTTTTCTAGCTATTTAACTACATTTTCTAAGATTTGTCTTGTACTCAAACTAATTTAAATATTTGACATTGTACATGACAAAAACAGTCATGTACTATTAGTCAAAACACTAGTATGCTGATTTATTTAAGTAACTGCAGGACTTTAATCAGTGAGTACAGTGGAGAAAAGAGGTTCAAATAGTCAAGTTAAAGCATAAACTGCAATTACAAAATCTATTTTTCTTTTTCAAATCTCTCCTTAAAAAACACCTTTTGCCAGGTATTGTTTTTATTCTTTTCTCTTCAGCTTTGTGGGCAGAGATCCTCATTTTACTATCCACTTATGTAGTGTCTAGATTGGGAATTTAGAAGTTTAAAAGAAATTCTGCAAATACGTGTCTAAATGCAAAAATCAACACACATACACACAAAATCAACTGCACTTTATTTGTAAACAAATAATGAAAGTGAAGTTACCAATGCTGTTATGACAGAAATTAAAGAAGAAAATTAAAAAATCCACCTTCCAAAGCTGTGGCCATTAAAGACTAGGGAAATGCCTATAGTATACTAAGGGTGCACAACGCACAAGCCTGAGCTGCTGCCAGCTAAGTTAACCCTTCCACCACAAGCAATTTAGCCAGGTTAATACCATGAGCTAATAAGTATTGTTCAGTGTTGAAGGCTGTCAAGCACAAAACCACACTAATACAGTTATATTGTCTCTGGAGATAATGTGAACGTAACATTTCTCTTGAATTTCTCTTCAGCTAGTATTTCAATATGGAACTACACTGCACCATGCAAATCCATCAACTTGAACCAACACCAAACTGATGTCTCTTCACTGTGCATTACAGATTACCTATAGATACATTATTGATTTCAATAGGTGGCACTAATGATCACAGTGAGAGATACTGGTAGTTGGCTAACTATTTAGCTTCCACTGCTGCAAGGTGCTTATTGCAGTGAGCTGATGCTGACCAAATAAGAAGTTCTTACAGACAACTTCTACCCAGAAGATTTCAAAGCATCTTGCCAACCATGTTAATACAATTATCCTACTTAGACACTTGAGGAATCAACTCTTTCTCCATTTAGTTACACTCAGACTATTTTAAGGAATCAAATTAATAACTAGAGCATTTACAAAGCAGTGCCCCACCTAACATGGTGTTCAGCGTACTTAAGTTAGATGTGCAGTCACTGAACACGCGGTTTTCAAAAAGGAATTTGGAATGCCTAAATGGTATCCTCTGCACAATGAATATACAGAATCTGTCATTAGAATTGCCTGCATGAGGCAACCCAGAGCACCAGAAAACGCCACAGACCCATTGCATGTGTTTGAACAGCCAGGTTCTACCATAATGACAAAGCAGGCAGCTTGAACACAACCCAAAATGGACTGGTTTGCCAAAGGTAACCTATCAAGTCTCTTAAAACAACCAACCAACCCCAAAAAACACAAAACCCGAAAGTCAAATGCAGGTCTCCAAAATTCTAACCCAATACTCCATCCATTTGAGGTCAATCATTAAGCAGGTAGCTTAGGTCCTTCCAAAAAGATCATGACAATGCCAGAGGGACAAGCCTGTTTTAATCCCCAATGCTCTACATGGAAGCTTAATTGTCACTGTAAGATAGAAAACAGTAAATTCAGAATGCTTAACATTTAAGAAATTGCAAGGTCTCAAATGTGGCTAAAAACACAGAGCAAACACACACTTCCTCCATATCTGGAAGATAGTAAAATGTGAAGATTAAGCTGATATTTTGCAGCTCACTTTCAAATTCACTCTTTGAACACTCTGAACATTCATTAAATATTCAAATAACCTTTGTAATACTTTGCTTTACAGATAGTTTCAAACAGGTAAGAACTTACTGCTTCAAGTCTGCGTTTATGGTATTCTTCCGCTGTAAGATACTTTCCAGGACTTATTAGTTTATCAGTTGTGTTTGACACATACAGGCCAATTTTAGTCATCTGTGTTGATGTTGTATTTCTTGTTTGTTGTGCCTTATTTTTTTCAAAAACCGTCTGGGGAAAAAGTGCATGTCAGATTATAACAAAGTATACAGAAATTTTTTTCCCTCATTACAATAAGTGGCAAAATTAGTTATTTGTAACAAAAATTGCAAGACTAATGATATTCATTCACTAAATACTTCCACTTGCACAGTTATTTCTCATCTACTTCCTCATTCCTATTGGAAATAATTGTATGAACATTTTATTCCATTTGGCAAAAACAACATTCTAAGAAGACAGTACAAAGCCATTACCTGTGTTTCTCTACAAAATAACTGAATTCCTTTGTCAGGTCGTTTTTTGGGTATTGTTTGTGATCCTGCATTATGAAATTCCACTCCTGTTACCTGATTCTTAAATCCACCCAGAAATGGTTTATGATAGGTAGGTCTTTCGATTGTCACAACTACATCTTGGAATGAATCAGAATCTGTCAAAATCGAAGTTCCAAGATAGAAATATGGTTTATTTTAGTAACAGATTGAGATCAGAGCACAATTATATATATTGATACGCATGTAAAAACAGCATTTACCTGTTTGTACTCTGACAGTTATGACATCAGGCATGTGGTAATCCTGTCGAACTGCTTTTGCAGGAAAATGTTCCTGATCAAGATATAACTTCACAGACCGGATAGCATCCTCAAAGTTAGCCCTAGTCCTCCTAGAAGTTTCATTATCCTCAATCATGCTTCCTAAAAATAAAACCAAAATTCATTCCTGATAAGCTTCTCAAAACAAAAAAAATAAACAACTCTTTTGAGTTTATCCTGAGATGATTTTATCGAAACACTGCAACGCAGAATAATCATAGATTTTTCATCTGGAAAGACAGTCTACTTGAAAGATGACACAGTATTATCATACACTTTTTAAAGAGATATCTAATGTAATACTGCCACCACATAAAGTCATTCGTATTACAATTTTTTAAAAGTTACAGTAAGTAAATGTAATTATTTGCAGATGCATAATTTTAAATCAAAGTTACCCATTTATACAGTGAACTTTCATTGAAAGTTCTTACCTAAGCCTGCGCTCCAATTTAGACCAGATCTAAGCATACACTGGCTGAATCACTCGTCTTGCACACAATATTTGATGTTGTGGTGTTTATTCAAACATTATATTCTGAAACAGATCTACTTCATTCGAAGTTCCAGAAATTAATTCTTTTTGATTTAGAGATAAGAGTCTATCTGGCTTTGGTACAGTGCCCTTTCTAGGAAGTGATGGCCAGGTACTCAGAATGAGAGCATCCGAATGCAGCCCTGCCAAGAGGAAGGCAGTCAGCAGATCCATATTCCGAAGGGTCGCTCACTGTGCTCACCTGCTGAGCGGGATGTGCTACCTTCCACTCTGAAGACCTAAGAAAATGGGGCACTGAACTGGGAAGAGGAAGTAACACAGAACACCCAAAACAGAGAGGAATGAGTGCAGGAAACGACGGGGTGTCTCAGGGACAAGACAAAGGCATGGATAAGGGAAGGGTGGCAGGTAAGTTACAGGGGAATTTAAAAATAAAATGTAAAAAGTGAAATTTAAAAGGAAGGTGATTGCTATGGTCTAGTCTAAATGTCAGTAGCCCATGTACTCATGGGAATTATGCACTGCTGTTTTTCAAATATGTGTGCAAAACACGTATATGTGCTCACACATGTTTCTGGAAATGAAGATCACTACAAAATGCCATATTAGCCTATAAATTGCTACTGCAACTTGAGATAAAGAATACATTTTCAAGAATGTTTTATATGAGAATTTAAAAAGTCACGTTGAGATCAAAACCCAGCAAATATGAACAGAATAAGGGCATGGGAGGGTACAAGAAGCCATAATCAAGTTGAAGAAAAAAAACATAACTCTTTAAAGCCTTAATGTCCAACATTTTAATAATTTCTTTACCTGTTACTGGCCCACTTGCCATATTTGCAGATTGTACTGAATTTTGAGATATTTTTTCTTCCCTTTCTGAATTTCTCAATTCAAGTAAAGTAGAATAATTCTCATTGGTAACAGGACATGTGCTCTCAGGTGATGTGCTGAATGGGGCATCTGGCTCAAATACATCTTGCTTGTTATTTCCGATCCCTTCTTCAGTGGCTAGTCCTTCTGTGGGTAATTCCCACTGTGCTAAACTTGGCTGCTCCTGTTCCTCCAGAGCCGACTGCTGCTCGCAGCCCTCCTCTGACTGTGCAGTGCCTGTAGCTCCTGAAAGCAGAGGCTTCTTGGCTGGGTCCCTGTCCTTGGCCTCTCCGACTGCTCTTGGTTGTGAGGGTGCAGATGGCTGCTCTGCACCTGACCTTTCCATTTTAACAACTTCAAAGCAACTATCCAATGTATCTTCCATTTCCTAAAGTATCAGATGCATGTTTTAACCTTTCTGCAAGAATAATCACAGAATCTATTTAAAATTGCATACCAGGACATTTCTACTACCCAACATATAGGTGACAATATCCTGAAAAGCTTTTTCTATATCTATTCACAAATAGCCTATTTGGAATACCATGAGGTCTTCACTTCCGCGAACAGCAAAATGTTTAACATCTTCTCGTTGGTCTTTAAAAGTAATAATACTGCACGACATCGTGAGCAGGCAGTCAGCATAACTCTTATGTGGATATAAAGAATATATAAATTGTTTATATAGATAAGTACTTCATATAAAGGATTTACAGAGGAGTATTACCCAGAGGCAGCACAACTTTAAGCTTTTCTGTGCTGTCACTGAAATGACATAAGCCAGAAGAATCCAAATCCTATGTTAATGAGAAAAAATAAAAAACAAACCAAAAAACAAAGGGGAAGAAGCCCCCGGCAGTCGCCAGGCAACGGGGTAACTCCCTACCGAGCGCCCATGAGGGCGGGCACCCACCGCCACCCGGGGCCGGTTGGGCCGCTCCCCCCGGCTCCGCGCCCCCCAACGCCCGCCCGGGACAGCCGCCCTGGGCGCCGGGCGCGGCGGGGGCCGGCGGGCTGCGGCCACGATGCGGGGCCGGGCTTGGGTTTTGTTCGGGCCGGGCGTCGCGTCCGTTAGTTTCCCCTCACGGCTCCCGCCGGGCCGCCCGCCCCGCTCCCCGGCGGCGCGCGCGGTAGCTATAGCAACCGGGGAGGGCCGGGGCCCGCGCGCATGCGCGCCGGCGGGAGAGGCGGGCCCGCGCTGCCCGACACCCCCCGGGAGGAAAAAAGCCATTTTTGGGGCAAAAGGTATGAAAGGACAAAGGGCGAGAGACCTCCCCGGCTCCATTTTACCCCACCGCGGTGAACGCGAGCGCCTGCAGGAACTTGGCCTTGCTGCCTGCTCCGGGTAGACACCGGCCTGGGACCCGGCCATTGCGCGTCTTGTCCCCTGACCCATAGCAAGGTGAAGACGAGCTCACGAAAAAGCTTTTACCACAATTAAAAACACATGAAACCGTGATTTCTGAGACAACGCACACGTTTCAGCCCGCTACAGGAAAACTGAGACTACACTGACTTCACACAACTATTTTAGATGTGAAATACACAGTTGTGTATCACAACCCTGGGAGAATCCTGAAAAAAAAGGCCAAAAAAAAAAAAAAGCTGTATTTCAGCAGGCATTGAAATTATATCCATACCCAGTAACAATACGTCACCATCGCTGTTACCGAGTTTTCACAGTTGAGCATGTGAACGTGGACCTGCTTCTAGTTCTAGCTGCCGGCTGGGGTTAAACCCCGACACCACAGGACAGAAATTCCCCATTACTGCTGTCAATGCCCTTTTTTTTCTAAAACATGGATTGAACTTCAACTCAGGGTAGAATAGGACCAGCAGTAAATCCATAGAAACTATGGGATTTTGTGTCACTTTGTCACTATTACATAGTCAACTTGATTAAACATTCAAACTCATTTCAGTTTGTAAGATGATTTTTCATTTTTTTTTCTAATTAAATTAAAAAAAAAAAATCGAACTTTCACTCATCTCCCTTTGAACGCAATCAGAAACTATGCCAGGTGAAAACAGTGCCCTGTTTAGAATCCACTCACTCAAAACAGGTGAAGCGGCACAGATAGCAGGATAGGACTAACAAAACCTGCAGTACTGCAGTCTGAAAGCTGCTTTTCTCGTTTAACAGGCTTTGCCCCATTCTTGCAGAAAGGCTGATTTTCACTCCCATAATGACTTCAATCAGACTACCTCAAAGTGTTTTAAAGATCTAAGGTTTGTCAACTCTAAGGCTTGCAGTCATTTACCTTACCTTTATTACAGGAAATAATGATAAAATCTGTTGCATAATCTTGTATTTCCAACACAGTTAATGCAGAAAAACCAAGCAAAATCATCACAGTCTCCAATTTATGCCTTGCTAGCATATTCATCTTAAAATACGTTATTTACAACATAGTACTCCTAATATACACTTTCTCTTTCCTGTAAAATACGTGTGTGCTGTTTTGTTGCTACAGTGTGGATTTAAGTATCAGATATATAGTTACAGAGTTAATAGCAAGGTAAAAATTACTGTTTCTCTTCTTGGCAAAGATGTATTTTTAAATTAGCAAGGAACAAGGATGACATGAACTACAAAGCACTGTACAAAAGACATACACCATTACATGTGCAATCCATTTTCTTTCCTCCCTTTGGTCTCAATAACTGCTGTTTAAAGTTGATGCTACAACATAATACTAATTAATATAGCAATCTTACGTAGCACAGATTAATTTATGCTAAGATAATGAAACCAAATTTAACCAATGATAAAATAATGAAAATAAATCATGACACGTTCTGAGAATTTGATAAGCAGCTCAGAAAGCTGAAAAATCCTTATTAATGACTCAGTAGAACCTTTTTAAGACTCAAGTTTATTGATTCCTAAATTGAAGCATTTGTGAAGGCTGATCCAGTGTTTTCAATAAAAAGATTTAGGAAACTATCCTCTTTTTCAGTCACGTGAAAGAAACACTTTAGATAAAAAAAAAAAAAAAATCACTGAGAATATAAGTTAGGAAATATAGCTCTAAAAAAAAAAAAACCCAAACCCCTCAAGGTAGTAAACAACTCATATTAGGGTCTGTACTGAGGATGTATTTGTGCACTTGGGGAAGAGAAAACGTTGAGTGCTGAAACTCAGTTTTACAAGGCCAGGTAACAGCAATGGGCCAAGAGAAAGAGACTTCCTCTCACCTGTAACACAGCTCATGAGCTTGTGGGACAGTCATTTTAAGTCACATAACAAATACAGCTTTAGAAGTGGGGAAAATAACTGAGCAAAAAGAGTTCACCCAGTGTCTCAGTTAGGAAGAGTAGAAAAAATTCCAATAGTTCTCACCATATTCTGGCAAAACTGTGTTTGTTAACTTTAGCAAAGTTCTCTTCTGGAATGCCATCTAGTGGTTTTCTCTCAGAAGAGACCAGCTTATACCTTTTTCAAGACTGAAAAACACTTCAAACAATGAAGCAAAATATTTTCCACTTTTTCAATTTTCAAAATGTCAAAGTTTCTGTAACTATAGTAATAATAGTTGAAAAAACACAATGCTAAAGAATGCAGTGAAAGTAGTTGTTAGAGTCAGTACATTAGCTATACTTACTAGTTTTTCTCTTCTGTCCTACTGCCTTAATACCTTGATTGTATGAATAAAGATGTCATTAATCATTAATAATAATATGTCACAGGTAAACTTACAAGCCTAAGGACTATGACTTACAGCTACGACAAAGTATGTAAGGTAATGTAGTGCAGTGGTACTCTATCAACATTTAACAAACCAGATTTTTGTCATACAGCTACATTTTTTAACCTTGCAAGAACTTTATTAATGGTATGGAAAAAATGTGAGTAAAAGCAAACTCGCAGTATCCTTAGATCTAGTTTGGATATTTTGATTTGTGCGTATAAGCTTAAATCTGTAAACAGAAGTTTTCAGAAGAGGCAGACACTGTTTCCATTTAAAAGTTTGAAAGAATCTAGCCAGATGTGTCAAGAAAGATCTACCATTTTTTTCATATTACTAAGTAATATTCAAGGTTTGAATCAGTAATATATAAATAAATCTATTAAGTATACAGGTTTACATACAAAGCCTTTGTAAGACCCCAGTACTACAGCTGGTGCCATGTGTGTTATGCTAAGTATGGTAACAAGAAACCTGCTCCTGCTGTCACCTGAAGGGATAGTCCTTCCTTCTCCCCCTCACCCTTCTATCTTGGCTCTTCCAGTGCTTCCCCCCAGTCAGAGTTTATGTTTATGTGGGCAGCAAAGTCAGCTAGTTTAGGACAGAGATTCAGATGAAATCTAAAAAACTGTTATTTTTTGTAAGCCTAGTTTTCATGACATCAGACCCCTGATCTCAGTATCCACGTGGTCATAAAGACACCAGCAGTGGTTGGCAAAAGCACACCACCAAAGGTGGGAGAGAACCGCAGGATCATACTTTTATATGACTTTGATTTTGATTTCAAATGGCCTATAATATCTGTATTTGTTAACAGGCAAATACAGATTATAAAATAACTCAGAATGAGGCACAAATACCCTGTTAATAATAAATTACAAAGGAAATAAACCAAGAGTTGTACAACAGCTGAGAAGAATTTTCTTAAAACTGTTTTTGCAAGAAATTGGAAGCAGTCTTTAGGTTGCTATATATAAGTGGACATTATGACAAAATATCTTTTTATCAAGTTGTTGTAATCTTTAATTTAAAGACAACAGTCAGTAACAATAGATTAATAATTAACTTTTTTTTTTACTTTCAAGAGGCTATACCCTTTTGAAAATTATATTGGCCATCTCCACTGGTCAGAAGGAGGTTCTTCAACTAGAGGCTCCCATGGTTTCCACTGTATCATTTTTCTTGCCAGGGAAAGCTCATTTTCAGCCTGTTAATAAACACCATACATAAATTCTTAAATTCTATACAATTGCCAAAGTACTAAATTACTTCTATTTCAGCTCATTATCTCAGTGACATCACTACCTGTCACAAATTTCATCTATAAATATCAAAAGGAACAGCACGTTTTGAGCGTTTTGGGTTTTGTTTTTAAAAAACATACCAAATCACCTCCAAATACTCAAACACCTAGTCATTCCCAATGACAACTTCATGGTATTTTCCACTCTATTTGGATTATTTCCCAATATTATTCAATCATTTGCCCTGTCCACTGATTTAGACTCAGTAAGAAGCAGTATAGGTATACATAGTATATACATAAGCAATAATTGTGTTAGGTTTTAGCATGGTCACCCCAATCACTACATGATAATTCATGTTCAGATTTTTTTTTTCTGTTTGATTGTTTTGCACCAAAGGAAGATAGGGAAAACTGCCAATTTTCTGAACAGAAGCTCAGCCAAAGGAACACTGAAAACCACTACTCCCTTTTGTACCTAATCTTAAAGTTCCCCACTTTACCTGTACAATGACTTCTTCTATGTGACCACTATTCAGTTTGTCCTGTAGTTTTTGCACATCAGTCTCCTGTGTATTGAAATATATATAAATACATGTTTAGTTTTACTGAGAAGTAGAAAGTCCAGATAAAGCATGAAAACAGTAATTTAACCAGATCACACTCTCATCTTCCTCAAAACTACCATCAAATTAGATGGCTTGTTATTTTACATTATCAAAGAAATCTCACGTGCTTTTCTTACCGAAAAATAAACATCAAACTCTCAATGATAAATACAAAAAATGAGTACTATTTAATGACATACAAAGAAGCCTTAGCAGCTACAGGCTTTAGTATGTATCTTGAAAGAAAATTTTGATCTTAGCTTTTTGTAAAGTGATATGCAACCTTCCAGTTATCACCTGAAATAGACAATACCAGTATCGCATGGTTTAATATACCAAAAAGTGTTCTAAAATGTCAAACGCAAGGACCGTGCTAAGATACTACACTGGCAAGAGCATATGCATTTTTTGTGCAAGCGTATGGAAATTACCATTGTTCTACAAATCTTAAAAAACCCCCTATGTTTTCTTCTAATTTTCACATAAAACATCAGCAAGAAATTAACAATTCTTTTTAATATACCATCAAAATATTCCAGTCAATAACAAAAATAAACCTCGAGACTTCAGTTATTTCCAAATTGATACCTGAAAGTTACATATACTCCTGAAAAAGTCAGTCATTTTGAAAATGATTCTTCTCATCCTAAAAATCTTTTCATGCGTAACATTTATGAAACATCACTGTACTTACTGTTTGCACCAAATTAAATCGCTGATTCACAATCTGCTCAGTGTATTTCCTATATGCTGCATCTTTGGGAATGGTCTGCAGGACACCAAGGATTTTTGTGTACAGTATTCGCAGGCGCTGAAGCGATAACAATACATGGTTAAAATACATAACTAGAATTATTTAACTTCCTGTCCTACTTAACCTACTAGCGAACTAGTAGAGAGCTACGGTATTCAACCCAGAAATGTAGCATTAACAACATAACCAAATCTGAACCACAGAAGTCTGTGTTGGGTAAGACTGGAATTTATCAGGACTTGGAAGTTAACATTGTCAGATTCCTCAAAGAAAAAAAAAATATTTGTGATTTGAAGTACATTGATGCAAAAATGGAAACAAAAAGAGCTGTGTTTCTAATACTAACCATACTTTTGAAAAAATGAGGCAAATTCATGTCTAAACCATCAGTTTCTGAAAAATTACCCGGGAAAGATATAAAGAAGCACATAAGCTACCAAAGCATAACTACTTTTTATTTTTTTTTGGGCACATCTCATGCTGGTGCAAAGTTCTGAGTGACAGGCAGATTCAAATTAAACCTGAAACTTTTATTGCAGGATTTAAATGCAGTGATAGAAGACACATTGCGGTGAAGAAATTGCAGCTTTTGGGCCATGTGTTGGTTGGGTAACTATCTAACTGCAGAGGAATGGATGTCCTATAGGAACAATAAGAAATAGAAGCCGCATACTGCAATCAAAGAAATACAAAGAATTAAAAACAGGAAACGAAAAGGGGATTGGCACAGAATCTATACTTCAACTAAAGCATTGCTGATTTCTTTACTCTTGGCTTTAAGTCACTGAAAAAAACAGAATTTATTAAGTTCACCCAGAAGATGTCTGACAAGGCTGTAGACGGAGCTAGAATAATTTGTACAGAACAATAATGATTTTTTCAATGGTTCTTTTTGACACTGTTCCTAAGCAGAAGCACTTTTGAAACTGAATTGTTGCACAGTGGAAAATTTCAAAGCATGGAGAAATTGAAGAATTACTGAAGTCCTTTCAAAGGTAATGGCTGATGTGGCAAAGCATGATGTTTGAGCAACCTGGTCTAGTGGGAGGCATCCCTGCCCGTGGCAGGAGAGTTGCAACTAGATGATCTTTAAGGTCCCTTTCAACCTAAACCATTCTATGATTGCATGATACTTTCATTACTGAGCCTGAGGAAGTAAAAAGAAAGTACCCAATTGCTACAAGAACCACCTAATGTGGTTTCTGAGAACCACTGAAGTATCCCAGTCTCAGCAGTGCTTCCCATCACAGGGCCTTGATGTGGCTTTGCAGCACATGGTTAGCCTCTATCGTGAAAGGCTAGCCTATCCCCTTACCATAGGTCTGAGTAATTTCCGTACTTTTTGGAAACACAACACACCAAAGTAGAAAAAAATCATTTTATGCTTGTGAAGCAGAAATTACACTTATGAAGAACTGAATTTAAAGAGTTCTTTGCTTTTGCATTGGAGATGAGAGAGAGAGACATCAAAAACTGGCTCATAAAAGTACTTATACAAAGGAGGTTTTTGAAATCAGCACATGCAACAAAAAGTCCATGGGTAAAATAACTCCTAATGATATTAATCAATCTTTTAAGAATTAGGTTTTTTTCCTTTTTCATTTTGGAACGTTTTTACACTTTCATTAAGTTGGCATCTCTTCAAGGTACCCAGTATACCTGCGCACACAAATACATAAGAAAAAGCTTTGATCTCACTGACGACATCCATTAAATACAGAACAAGACGTGAGACATACCTCATGAGGGTTTTCAGCTACAGCCAATCCTACAAGTCCAGTGGTCTGCATAGAGAGCACAAAGATTTAATGTACTTAAGCATCTATTCTCACGCTATCTGATTATTTTGTTTCGGCTCAACAGACACCTGAGAGGGACGGACCATTCTGTAACATGAGCCTCTGCCTCCCACCACACACAGGCGATCACACCAATGAGCAGTGTCTTGACCCGGGCACACGGAGGGGAAGGAGAAGGCGAAGAAAGGGAGCAGCTCGCAGGACAACACAGCTGCCGGGAATCCTCCCCGCTGAGGTGAACCCCGGCCTACCCGCCTCCCCACACGACGGGACGAGCCCGCCCCGTCTCCGCTAACGGTCGCTGCGGCCCCGCCGCCCCTCGCAGGCCGAGGAGGGGAGGGGAGCCGGGACCCCGCTCAGACACCTCCTACCCTCTCCCCAGAGACCCGCCATGGCAGAGTAGGGCAAGAACGGGAGACAACCCTCACCTTCCTCAGCGTCCCTGCCATGGCTGCGCCGGACGCCCCGCCCACCCCGGCCGTGCGCCTGCGCGGCGCCGGGTAGAGGACATGCCGAAGGACGCCTCAATGCGCATGCGCGGAGGCCTCACGGGCCCGCGGTGCCGGCGGAGCGGGCCGGGTCGTGGCTCAAGGCGCATGCGCCGCCTGCGGGCGGTGGGGCGCTCGGCGCATGCGCAGTGCGCGGTGGGGCGCTGTGCGCGCGCCCAGGGCGGGCCGGGGTGTGGGGGCCGGTGCTGTGGGATGGGATGGGATGGGTTGGGATGGGCAGGGCCGGGCCCGGCCTGCGGTAGCGGCGCCTCGGGGTGCGGGCCTTGCTGCGCTCACCCGTTTTAAATATAAACCTGTGTTCTCTTAGTGTCTGCATGAAGCGGCTAACGGCAGTTTGTGCTCATTTTGTAGAGCTTGGCCCTTTCTAAATGAGGAATGCTCCGTTGGAAGATTCGTGAGGAGAAACGCGTCACGCAAAAGTCATAAGCGCTGTATGTTTTTCAGCTAGATTTTCAGCATATATCTAGCAAAGATGTGGTGCGCATTTGTTTGGTATGTTCTGTATGGCTGACAGCAGTACTTTAAATCAACTGGTTTTTGCCAAGTGATCGCTCGCTAACTGCCAGCAGTGAGTGCTCAGAACTATTATAGGTTCATACTTTTTGCTTTGTTTTATTTTCCAAAATGTTTTGCAGAGTCCAGGCTTAGTCCAAGCTTCAAAGTTGATTTCAAAGGTCCCCTCCGTGACCCAAAACAACTGTGCCAAGCCTTAAAGTTTCAGGAGTACGTTTGGCAGCTGCCGGGAGCAGTTTTGTGTGATGTGTACTTGGAAATGAAGCTGTTTATGTCCAGCCAAGGTGAGATTTTGGGTAGTAGGTGTGATTTGAGTATGTGTCTGCTTCTGTCACTCTTTCCTGAAACACTTAGGTATTTAGGGTTTGCAGACGTTTCTAGTACATGAATTCTAGTTTTTTGCAACATACGTGTAAAAAATAAAGACCTCCCAATTCATAACTGATACAGTGTTCAACAGTAAGTATTTTTATGCCTGGGAATAGGGTTTAATTTAGAAATAATGCAGAACAATTAAAACACGTATATATATATATGCTCTTAGCAAAAGTAGTATATTAAAGGGTTGTATGTGCATGTATTTATCAGTCAGGTCTTCCTAACGGTGACCTTCTGCCTCAGGGAATGGTTATAAGTATTCTGGAATTTGTTTAATAAGCAGAAGCATGCATATACCTTCTATGAATTTTAGCTGCGAAATTGGTTTGACCAAGAATTTGTGTGAAAGTGGCTAATTAACTGGCGAATCAAAAATGAGGATCACTGTAAAATAATATGGCAAATATGTTATTTCTGAGTTAATGTGATCAGTTAATAAAGCAAAAAAAGCTGTAAAATACTGATGGTAAGTAGAAAACTCAAATAAGGGTCTTGAGATAGAATGGGAGAAAAGACCAATAAAAAGACAGTTTAAATTATTAGTGGAGGTCATAACTGGTAAGCAAACCCAGCAAACTGAGTTTCAGAATGTCATAGAGTTCTCACTGAAAGCCAGTCTTTTAATAAAATATGTGCTACCTCCATTCCATAAATCAAAGCAATTAGTACAATTTATATCAGAATTCAGGGTTTGTGCTTCTCCACTCCCAAGAGTTCTTTGAAATTGCATCAGAGAGTCCTGGCATTTCTTTCCAAGGCATTCAGAATCTCTCTTTCATATCACAATTAGATTCTTTAAAAATTTCAGCCTTTTTTATTGGATTTTCGCCTTGTTTTTCCCTTCTCTGTGATGATCCTGATTACACTAACTGACCACATTGTTCAGTGCCTGATGATCTTTAGCCGAATTAGCTCAGTTAGCATCGTTCACACACTAGTTCTAACTATCTGTTCAGACAACCCAAGCATGTAAGTGTCCTTGCCACATCCTAATACAAAGAGTAAAAAAACAGTAAGATATGTTGGTGAGACAGTTCATTGAATCAACCTAGAAGTGATACAGTAGGAATTTCTCCAAATTGCCAAAGTCTGTTTCAATACGTAATTTACTTGAATATATAACAACTCCAAGACCTAAGAAGTGTCGTCAGAGTACGTTCACTAATTACCTGGTTTTGAAAACAAACTCCCCATAACCCCCAAACTGCCCCCATAGCATTTCACAGTTTATTTTGTGGAGGACTGGGGACTCTGTTAGGGGTATTATCCTGTGTGTTGATACACAGTGTGTAGGCACCCTAAGGTGGCCTTGCTATAGCTGTGACTGCTGTGCCCTTTTTTGTCTCACCAGTGAATTTTATCTCACTGTGAGGTCTTGTAAATTGCCATATGATTTGATATCTGGAGAAGAGCCTCACTTAATTCTGGCTTTACGTGCATGGAACGTAATTGACTGATGGATTTTTAACTAGTAACTAGGTAAGACCAGAATCAGACACTATTTAGATAGTAATGCAAAATAGTATTGAAGAGACCTGAAAAGCAAAACAATGCCATGCTTGTAATATGGATAGTTCTGATAACATCCTGATTATGTAAAGGAAATTAAAGAAACCAAGGTAAGCAATTGAAAGTTCTTTGTTCTTGATATGTAAGTATGTATTTTAGATATTTTTGTTGTATAAGAATATATTTCTGTTCTTAGCAGCTCTTGGCCAACAGTGGAGCGCTGTTTGTCTGCTTCTGTTGTACTGGGTTTTTTTGGAGGGTCACCACACTTACTTAGGTTGCACTGGCAAAGAAGTTCCAATGAATATTATTTATCATCATTAAATGATTTTCTTGATCTTGTGTCCAAAGAGGAGATGCACGTAGTGCCTTAGTTAAGCTTGCAGTTTTATGGTTCTATAAATGCAAGTGAATCATGGGGCATGGAAGAGTTCACAATGTACAATTTAATTTCATCAGAACAATTAAAGTTAAGTTGGAAGTTTGTTGTTTCGATTTGTTATGTTCCCTTTTTGTCTGTTTGTCTTGGTAAAGATAGTAACTAATTGGTTAAAACCAAAAGAAGACAGAGGTATTGCAACGGTGACATGTATGTCTAGCTAGAGAAAAAAATTCCAGCTTCTTCCTCATCCCAAGCTTGTGATTCAACTTACTGGATGTTGATATTCTCGATGTTACTCCTGGGTTGTTCAGGTTTTGCATCACTGCTGTTCGTGGTGCTGTGCTGCCTTCTTCTTTGGCCAATTTCAAGTTACTAAATCTAGTCAAATAAGTACTATAATTGGCTGTCATTGAACCTGTAAAGCTTTGCATCATATTGGCCTCAGAGAGAGAGATCAGTGTTTTGTGATGTAATATGGCAGGATCTACAACTGGTTGAAGGCTAAACCTTCTCAGATTTGTTTTAGTTTATGTAAATATGTTACCAGATTTTGTTAATGTAGCCCTTGAGATTAAGTTGGCAAATAATTTATTTTCTTAATGAGAGTTGTTGAACCAATGAGGGCACAGATGGTCTTATTATACCGTCCAGACCTCGTGTTACATTTGACGAGATTTTAGAGAAGTCATGTGTAATACTTTCCTGTGGGTCAAGTCTGCTTATGTTACAGTTGTACAAGGTCAGTCCTTATTTTATCTAGCAACTGTGTATTTAATTTTAGAAGTATCACAGGACACATCAGCTTGCAGGGCACCATTCCTGGCTGTTCAAATTGCAGGCCCCAGAGTAACAGTGGCAAGATAATGGGTTGAAAAGGTGAGAATATGTGTTATGCTCGCCAATTAGACTAACAGTGAAATAGTTTAAAACTGTAACATTTAATAGACTGAGTCCAAATTTAGATTGCTATTAATTATTTCATTGCTATGAATAACCTCTTTGCATGCCTTAGGGCCTTCTATTTATAGAGAGTAAAGCTAGGATTGTCTAGTTTATTTTAAGGATAAGAAATTAGAATAACATTAACACTCACATAATGTTAACTTTATACCTATGTGTTTAAGAGTGGTGAATGCTTGATATGCTTCTTTCCAAGGAAAGATGCAACTTCCATGATTAGCAAGTAGTTCAGATTTTTTTTGATGAAAACCCAGTAACTTAATTTAAGAGAGCAAAACTTTTTTTTTTTTTTTTTTTTTATGAAAAACAGCAAGAAATAATCTCTTTATTTTTTCAGGCATAAATGGAAAAAATATCAGAAAAATTTCAGACTATTCCAAATGTTGCTGAAGGAAAATATTCTTTCTAATACAAACACTAAAACTTGCCTAGACGAAGCATTTGCAATTGCTTCTAGTGATCTAGTGCCTAGGTCTGTAATTGCAAACCTTCCATTCTTGAACAGAAGAAGATTGTGCAGCTGAGCTTTTTAGCCTTTTCATTGCGACATCATGTAGTGTAGCAGGGTTCTCTGCTGCTGCTCTGTGTACCAGCCGTGCTGTTATATTCCACTGTGATCCTAGTGGAACATCTGTGCTTCAGTCGGACCTTGTCACCTCAGCACAGTGTATTACCAGCGGTGATATAGCAAATCAGGCTCTCAAAGCATGTATAGACCCCTGGCAATGTGTCCAGCACTTGTGCTGGGGTGAGCTGTTTGCCTTATACTTACTCTGCCAAGTCGCAGTCACTTGCTACCATACTAACTTTGTCATTTTATAATATATTATTATTTTTTGTGGGTTAAGATAATTTGAAAACAGTACACACAACAGTTCTGAAACACTCCTTATCTAAGACCTTTCTGGTTAAGTCTGTGTTCAAGCAGAGCTCTGTGTTGACTGTGGCATAATCAGTTCTGGGGAATACAACAAAGCAGGAGATAGCTGACCAAACGGGTATGGATGTTGTATGACCAGAAAAAGGAAAACAAGCTTCTATGATGACCTGTAAACTGATTTCTTTTCGAGATAAAGAGGAGGTAGAAAGGCAATACTTTTTTTTCCAAAAATGAAAGGATTTTCATACTAAATGACTATCCTGCAAGATGCTCTGTGCTCTTAACTCTTCTTGGAATCAGTGACGTTGGAGGGCGTTGATCAAGTCACAGGACTAAATCATATGTGAACATCTTCATAAAGATACTGTAATATACAAAAAAAGCCTTTTTTCAGAGACTTTACAATGTCTACAATGTCTTTACAAGGGTCTAATCTAAGGCTTATATGTCTTCAGGAGTCTTTTTGGTTCAGGCTCTGGGGTAAATAGAATATGATGGGCTGTTGTATAATAATTTTCAGTCTCAGTTCTCCTAAGGACAGCAACTTCAGTAGGACTTGCAGGGCATGAACGTCCATCTATGTGGATCTGATAGAATGATCGTGACTCAGTAAAGAGGTGCTTCAAAAATTTCAGCAATGGCATCAAGTCTTCAAATGGAGGGTTTTCAAAACAAAAGGCGTGAAGAAAGGAAGGTGTTTGCCTTTAAGGTGTTGTGGAGGAAAGAAGAGATTATGAATGTTACACGTTTTTCCGTAAATTATCTTATGTAAATTAATTGTTTAGTCTCATTAGGAGCACCTCCCAGCTGTGGGTGAAACATTAATTTATTCTAAAATGTACTTTCTTTTTAGCTGATGGCAGGAAGAGGTCGTAGATACGTTTATTGAGATATACTTTTAAAACTGCTAGTCCAAGAGAGATTTTATCTTTGCTGTCTAAAAGGTTTGTCAGTCTTAAGAAGAGTGTATATTTGAGGGTTAAATAATGGAAGCTTTAAGGTGCCATCCGAATTAGAATTAGTGAAGATAAACGCACAAAAGAACCTCAACTCAGAATTCTCCTGCCTGTTAACAAAGTGCATTGCCAACAGGAGATGAGGATGAAAGGCTCGGTTTCATGGCCTTATTGATGATGAGAATCTTACATTCTGGTTAATAAGAAACTTGTGGCAGCATTTAGGAAAAAAAAAAAGGTGGTCAACTGCTTTGTTTTGTGTAGCTTTTTGAAGTTGCTATGTTTTGTATTGCACCTTGGAAGTTTGACATGGGATGGGATACCTTCCTTTCCGCATAAAGCGAACTATATTTACAAAAAAAAAAAAACCCAACTTCTTACTAATTTCTTACTGCTGCAACAAACTTGATAGGCTTTCCTAAGCTTGTTTTGATCATAACAGTTTCAGAACATTGTTACCATTGTTTTTTAGAATTACGGAGAAGTTATTATTGTCTGTCCCATCCAACATGATATCAGTCAGTCAGCATTCTTGGTAATTTCAGAAATCTTTTTTGCGTGAGGAGTTCTACCTGAACTTCAGTATGCCAGGACATAACTTTGAGAACTTCTAAGCATTAATATGATGTGCAGCAGATTTAACATGAGGTAGTATGTGAAAAATTTTGGTACGTGTGTCTGCATTGTGCTGACCAGTTCATCAGTCTAATTTAATGTGTGAAATGTTCTTTTGAACTGTTATGCTGAAGCCCTGATTGGGGACACAAAACGAAGGAACAAAGAACCCTTCAGAAAAGTGTTGTCTTTTATGAACAACATAAAGGTTTATTCATCTAAGCTCCAAAAGCAAATACATTCATGAATATTTCTTTATTATTATTTGTGGAAGTTTTTTTGCGGTCAGAAGTGACAGTCAAGACCAAAGTTCTCTATATTTCTTCCTTCAAAGAAAATGGGACTGAAGTGGAAATTCTTTACACTTTCCTTCAGATTGTTTATCCTTGCAGTTAAAAACCTGGTCCCTGGTTCCAGTACATATTGAAAGAGGTGGGAAACTGCATTATGTGGGAATCTGAATCCAGGAGATGTTTAGCTTCTGAGTCATTCTCACTCTAAGCCATTACTAATTTAATTTTGGTTTGCAAGCTTTATCATAGTGTACTAAGTAGTCACGTGTTTGTGAATGGGATTATAATATTGGCTATGGTAATTTACAGGAACAATGCAGAAATTAGTCTTCCCTTGAAGATCATTTTTAGAAGATGGCATCCAAATAATTTCTACAACGTTCCTTCTCTATTTACAAAATGACTAGGATGCCCCACAATGATTGTTCTGTGAGAAACATACCAGAGATGCTTAGTATAATTGTTTAATATTTGTGCAACACTTTGATGATGATAAGTGTTCTGTGTGGTAGATACAGTACATTACTGCATGAACTGTGAGAGCAGTAGTTTAAAACTTTTTTAAAAAATAATTCAGTATCTGGTGTCTCCAGTCTGATTAAAGGACAAACGCATTAAGACACTAAGGTCAAATCAGAGAAACTTTGTCAAAACACAAAGCCCACTTGTAGAACCCTGGGTAGGTACAACTAGGCATTAAGGTTTTGTTGCTTGTATATCTTTTATGATATATAAATGCTACATTTTACACTTCAAGAACCTACAGGAAGATGTTGTAAAGAGCAATTATAGTTATAATTACTAGCAAGGCGTTCAGTTGGTGTGGTATCACTAGCAAAAAGCATAGGGATCATAAGCCACAGTTAAAGTTGGTGGTATGAGCAGACTGAATTTAAGCTGGTGACTATAGTTAAAAGGTTTGACATACTCTGTTACTAATCCACTGAGCCTTCCAACTACTCTCACACCTTGAAAATAATAGCTGCGTGGCTTGACCGTCACTGGGGCTTGTGTACTGAACTCTGTGAATGTCCATTAAACTTCATGACTGCAGAAGCAGTGTAGAGACTCCAAAGTCCTTAGTCTGCTTTGATAGACCACTCCTTGGCAGTGTAAAAATAAAGCAAGATTTGCAAGTATTTGCAGTTTGTGGTTGTTTGGGGTTGTTTTAACTATATTAATGATCATGAAACATGATAATTAGTTACACAAACCATTTTAATGTTTTCTTGTACAACTACCTCTCCGTGAAGTCCAAAAATCTTGTACATTATGATATTAACATAAAGTAGGTTTTGAATTTGGTATTGTTACTCTCAAATCTCTTATTTTTTGTTTGAGAAAACATCCCCATCCAGCTCCAGGAGAGGAGAGGTGAATACAGGTTGCAGCTGAAAACTTTTCATGGGATCATTGAATCATTGAATGCTTTGAGTTGGAAGGGACCTTTAAAGGTCATCTAGTCTAGCCTCCCCTGGAATAAGCAGGGACATCTTCAACTAGATCAAGTTGCTCAGAGCCCCGTCCACCTGAGCTTGAATGTTTCCAGGGATGAGCATCTACCACCTCTGTGGGCAACCTGTGCCAGTGTTTCACCACATAAAAGAGTTTAACCATAAAAGAGTTCTTCCTTATATCTAGCCTGAATCTACCCTCTTTCAGTTTAAAACCATTACCCCGTGTCCTATTGCAACAGGGCCTGCTAAAAAGTCTGTCCCCATCTTTCTTACAAGCCCCCCTTTAACTATTGAAAGATAGTAAAATTGTTCTCAATTCAGAACTGGATGATGTGTCACCACCTAAACTGTAGTGACATCCTGTGGGCTTTCACATAATGAGATCCTGTGTCCAGGTGGCACTGATTGGTGGATCCATCTTGTATCTGCTGCCAGTGCCACCCTGGGTGAAGGAAGAGGGGGGAAAAAATGCTCTTTCCCCATGCAAAAGAGTCAAGTTAGTTCAGAGCTGATGATTGTGTAAATCCTGAATAAGTACAATGTGTGATCACCCTGAGAACTGATCATGTGTTTCATTCTGAACTGCAGACCCTCTCTGAGAATAATTCTGAAAAAAATTGAGTGTTTTTCTTTTTTTGTGTCTATAATTTTTAAATGTATATGTGTTTACGTTCATGAATTCCTTGTGTATGCCTGTGTTTGATAGGAATCGTTCATGTGGTGATAGCGGTTCATTATTCACGCTTGTATGGAAATCATATATTCACTGACTTGATCATCACAGCTTTTGATTATGGTTCACAAATTGTCCAGTATTTGTCTGTAGATGACAAATGTAGTGTGTGAACAATAAAAAGAGCTTTTCCTAAATGGCACGTCTAGTAATAAATGCTTCCGGGGTTATTTTCTTCTCTATCAGTATTTTTAAACGGAAATTCCATCATTTTTAACTAGGAATAAACTCACCAAAACATTATTAAATCAAAAGAAATTTATCGAAACACCTGATTTTATTATAAAAAATACCTTAAGCAAGATATGATCCTTACAGTATGGTTTTGTGTGTATTTTGAAATCATCATTATAGCTCACCATAAAAAATGATGGATGAAAGAGAAGATTTGGTTGAAGATCTGCTCACTGAGTATGCCATACAGCTTAGCATTCAAGAATCAAATGGGGCCAAACCACCAGTGTCTTCCAGCTATAATGACAGGTACTGTCAATTCAGTATGTGTTAGAGATTATGCCATATTTTAACAGTGTTTTGAGACATTGATATTTAGTGCCTTGTATCATGCTTAAAACAGTTCTTAGTTTGACTCTTAACGTTCTTTCTCAGTAAAGCACTGTCTGAAGCAATGATTGAAAAGAGTAAACAAAATAGAAATGTTGATTTTGTTTGTCCTAAACATTTATGAATCTGAAGGATTTATTTCTGTAGTGTGGGGCAAATACAGATTTTTAGTTCAGGTCAGAATTCTTTACCAAATTAGGTGTTTTTCAGGTCAGCCTGCAGCACGAGTTGCGCTTAGCTTGAGAATTTTGGGTAATCTGAATGTCCACAGAACAGGTGTAATTTAGGAGGTCACAAGGTCAATCAAGATTGTAGCTGGTGTATTCAAGGGAAAGTTGGCTGAGATGAGAACCTAAAGGAAAACATTGAATAAATAATATAATGCACCTACTTTCTGTTTGTATTTTCTATTTTCTGCTCTTTTTTTGATAGTTTTGTACCGCCTAGTGAGGAAAATAGGAAAATTGTAACATCCATAAAGCAAGGTAAAAACCCTAAAATAAAATAGTCCCTTTGGAAAAATGAGCTTTCCACGTGTTATTTTTCCAACTGCATCTCCTTTATCTGTTGGATTTTTTAAGGTCATGTATTTGGGCTCCAAGAACTTGTGAAACAGAAATATGCTTTGGATGAAGCTGATGAAAGAGGATGGTTTCCACTGCATGAGGCTGCAGCTCAGCCAATTCAGCAAATACTTGAAATCGTTTTAGATGGTGAGTAAGGCAAAAATATCCCACAAGATGAGGGGAGTATCAAAGAAACATAGAGCAATAAGCAACCATCCACAACCACAGGCTAAAACTGTTTACTAAAAAAAGTATGATCAAATCCTCCTTGGAGCATTTTGCTTACATTGTATAAGTATTCAGGCAAAATTTCTTTTTGGGAAAGTGGCATCAATTTACACCAGCAAAGAACTTGGACAATTTTTAATGTTTTGTTCAGAAACCTACCAACAGAGCAAAACTTACTGCACACTATTCAGTGTGTTTGGCAGTACCAGTTAGGTTAAGTTAAACGTAATTATAAGAAATTTTCATGAAGACTTAGCGTTTAAGGATTTCTGGTATACGTGTATGTCTTAATAGCCTCATGCTTTAATTATGTTTTATCTTTTCTTACTTTCTTACCTCTAGCATCTTATAAAGCAATGTGGGAATATAAAACATGCGATGGAGAAACACCATTAACTTTGGCAGCAAAAGCTGGCTTTGTGGAAAATGTACGAACATTATTGGAAAAGGGTGTTTGGCCCAATACCAGAAATGACAAAGGAGAAACTCCACTTCTGATTGGTAATTGCCTCCTCTCCCTGGGTTTAAACAAAGTGAATGGCAGCGCTTCCCCTCTGCTAAGTGCTTGCCTGAGTACTCCTCTTGGCTTGTGTGGTTTAGGTGCTGGTCATCTTTTTAGATGAAACTAAATGCCCAGCACTTGGTGAAATGTACCCAGTGTTCAGCACTCATGATGCTTTAGGTGATCACTGAGCTGCTCTTAAAGATGCTCCTTAGGCTTTAGGTGATTGCTGAGCTGCTCCTGAGAAAATGGGATCTATTTTTTTGTTCAAGGCACTTTCTTGGTATCTTCAGGTGCTGTAAGACCTTTAGCAACCTGGTTCTGTTTGACCATCTTAAGGCAAAAGTATGATGCAAGAATAAGCTGTTGCTTTAACTTGAATGTAACTTTTCTGGAGGTCTGGAGGTATTGGAGATTTTTAATTTTATCAGATGATTTCTTCAGGAGTAGACAGGTATTTTCAGTTTCAAAATCTCCCATCTTATTTCCTTCCCCTCTTGCACTGAAAATGAACTTCAACTGCATTTCGAAGTAATACCCCAATCTAAAGAAAGGTGATGCCTTTGGAAGATTTCATGCTATTGGAAGACTTAAATGAGCTTTACTATACATGAGTAATTTAGCTGTATCAACTTTTATCTTCTGTTGAATGTTGAAACATCTCCATTCTTCTGAAGAGAATCTATGAAATTAATGCAATATAAGAACATACAATATCTGATACAATTATCAGTATTAAAATACTCAGTTCTCTGAATTTTTGTTAACTTTCATAAGATGTGATTACTGTATTAACGTTTTAAGGCCTTGAGGTATTTCCAGAGGATTCCTCTGCTTTGCGTTGTTTCATCTCTTTTGAATAATTGTAAGACTGTGAAACTTCTAAGCTATTTTCAGCCTTTGCTTTTAGTGAATCCTGCAAAGAGTAACTAGAGCTTATGAAAAGGGTCTTTCCCCCTTATAATGACATTTTTTTTCCTAAATATCTCTTTATACAAACTCCTGAAAATGTGGTTTGTCAGCTATGTATTGTTTATGTGATGCTTTCTATGGTTTTGTATCACTTGACGCTGAAAATGTCGGTGTAGATACTGTTGCGCATCATACATTTCAAGCTTAGTCCAGGGAAGTTGAGGATCAGGTGCTTAACACCTAATAGATGATACTCATGATTTAGTTACTCCTTTTAATTTAAGCTCTGGATTAAAGGGCTCTTCAGTACAAAGGCAAATTCTGAAGAAGCGTCTGTCTAGTGGGATGATTTCTGCTTCTGTGTACATTTGGTAATATTCTACTTCAAAGCAATTGTGGATAATTATGAAGACTGTTGCCTCTTAAAAACCTTCTTACTTGTATAATGGGACATTCACAAAAGTTAAATTTTCTCACCCTATGATGCTCATCTCCCTCAGCTGCCCCACCAGTCAGTGGAGAGATCTGCTATTCCAAAAGGTAGTTCAGAAGTAAAATTAGAGTTTTACTCAGGATCACTATTTTCTATGTAAATAATTTGCAGGTGTAGCTATCCATGAATATTTCAAACCCTGAACCTCAAAAGGGCAGAACGTGGCCTTTAAGTACAACAGATGTCAACTGTACTTTGGCTGATGACAACAACCACTGAGTACACGCTAGGATTAGAGTTACCAGGTGACAAAGTCACAAGTGGAATTTTCTGGGGACACTGTTATGTTTGCACCAACTTCAGAAGTAAGAACCATATTGAATATTATGAATTATTATGAATATTATTGTTGCTTTTCCTTGTGATGCACCTGCTTCTGCTTTCTCAGAATCGAAGTGGTGCTGCTTTTGCCCTTCGTGCTCCAAACTGACATATTTTCCAGCTTGTGTTGGTTTACCTTGATTTCCCGAGCAGCTGACATTACCATTTATTTACCAGTAAAATGGATTCCCACATTTCTAGGACTGGAAATCTTTTTAATTTCCTCATATCAGTGCACAAGGAAAAGCTTTTCTAAACTTACTAGATGTCTTTAACTTTCAAGACAACATACCTGAAAATGTAATTGTATTATATTCTTCCTCTTTAAAATATCTTCAAGCTATAAGAAGGGGCTCCTTTCAAATGGCATCCACGCTGATTAAACACAACTGTAGTATACACCAGCCATGTGTAAAACGTTGGTCAGCAATGCATGAAGCTGCAAAACAGGGACGCAAAGACATTGTTGCTCTTCTTCTGAAGAATGGTGGAAGTGTGAACCTTAAGGATGGATACGGAGTAACACCATTAGGTGTTGCTGCTGAATATGGTCACTGTGATGTGCTGGAGCATCTTATTCATAAAGGTATGTAGTCAGGTAAAAGAGAAATACACCTCTGCACTGGCGTACATCTTGCCTGGTTGTTGAGGTAGTTTAGGGTGATCATGGAAAAGGAAAGAAAGAGTAGTGATGAATGAGAAGATTTGGTTTCTTGGAAGGAAAGAAAGCATCTGTGAATGTTCCTGCTAGACTGAAGGGATGCTTACAGGTTTCCATAATGCGTGTGAGAGGAGTGGCAGAGTTGACACTAATCCATTTCAGTCAAGGAGGGACCTTTTTGCCGTTCTCTATTTCTCTTTACTCCCTTCCCCTCCCTCCCTTGTATAGAATTATATTGGTATTAATTAATGAAAAGAAGTATTTTTGAAATACGCAAGAATTTTGAAAATCCTCAGGTGTAACACTAATGGTCAAAGGAGACCCCACTCAGGTGAGCATTTGAACTTGTATCTGTACAACTCTTGTTTTGCCTTTGAGTTTTAAATTTGCCACAGGAAATATTTCTTGATTTAGTAAAGTTTTAGTTTAAATGCATCTGAAAATGAAGAGGAAAGTCCTCTAGGCTTGTTTTTATGATGATCTGCAAATCAGTTTGGATGTAATTATACGCTCTGTATCCTCCTTTAAGGTGGAGATGTCCAGGCCTTAGCAGATGATGGTGCATCGATACTGTTTGAAGCAGCCGGAGGAGGTAATCCAGACTGCATAGCCCTTCTTTTGGAATACGGAGGAAGTGGCAATGTGCCTAATAGGGCAGGACTGCTTCCCATACACAAAGCGGCTTATGAGGGGCATTACCTGTGAGTATAAGCTTGGACTTTACATTTTCTTTAAGACAGAATGTGGCACAAGGTCACATTGAAGAAGACTGTGGTAAACTTGCAAATGTATAGATCATTTATATTTCAGAAGTGCCTGTGTCACATTAGTTTGAATTAACTTTTAAGTGTTTTTTAGCATAAACAAAGCAAAATGCAAAACATACTCCTTAGAACTAAGTGAAAACCACCGAAACAGCTTAAACACAAGGTCCTATTTGACAGTGCTCAAAACTGGTGCTTCTCTGTTTGGATCTTCTTGTGTAAAGTGTCTAGCTGGTAATTTATCATATAGCTGGATGAGGGTCATTTTCTTCATGCATGAAAGTGATGCCTAACTAGTTTTATTCACTGTTTTTTAGGGCCCTGAAATATCTCGTTCCGGTCACATCCCAAACTGCAATCCAGAAAAGTGGGTTAAGCCCTGTTCACTCAGCAGCAGATGGCCAGAACTCACAGTGTCTTGAGCTCCTCATTGAAAATGGGTTTGATGTCAATGCTCTCTTGGCTGAACACATTTCGAATAGTTACGATGACGAAAGGAAAACCGCACTTTATTTTGCTGTTTCTAACAATGACATTCTTTGCACGGAAATATTGCTCAAAGCGGGGGCAAATCCAAACAAGGATCCTTTAAACTGTCTTCTTGTGGCAGTGAGGGCTGGCAACCATGAAATTGTAAGGCTGCTCCTAT
This sequence comes from Fratercula arctica, assembly GCA_947846985.1. NCBI lineage: Eukaryota > Metazoa > Chordata > Aves > Charadriiformes > Alcidae > Fratercula > Fratercula arctica. The sequence goes on from CANTUZ010000001.1 coordinate 190,751,691, forward strand.
CTTACGGAGCAAACGTCAATTGCTACTTTATGTTGGTTAATGATACGCATTTCCCCAGTGCCATTCAGTATGCTTTGAATGATGAGGTGATGCTGAGGCTGTTGCTCAATCACGGATATAATGTGCAGATGTGTTTTGACTGTATGCATCAAGATATCTTTGGAAATTCTTTTGTGTGGTCAACTCCAGAGGATGAGATTCTCCCCGGATGGACTTCTTCTGTAATAAAGGATAATCCAGTAAATACATACCTTCCTTCCTTCTTTTGACTTTGCTCTTTCCATTAGCCAGCTTTAAACATTCCAGATTATTGTGCAGAATTAAGATTAATATACTGGCAAAATCCTTTTTTAAAACACTTTAAAAATAAACCAGCCATTTTTCATTTTCTACTCTGATAGAGAAAATTATGTACATAGACTTAGTTTTAGATTGGAGTTAATACATTAGAGATTTAGGAAGGAAGTTTTAAGAAATAATGAGGCAGGATTCTGGAATTTCTGTTCCTGTCCTAACCAATGGAGTAGATGTGTTTCCAAAGAGATATTGCTGTTGGACAAAACAGTGCTGCAAATTACAGCAATGTTACAATAATTACTAGCCTTCAGGCATGTCCAGATGAATTAAGGGACCACAAAGGTTAAGCATGGAAGAAAATGGCTTTTAAAGTTACCTACCTAGGCATCAATTTATGACTGTTAGAGGTCAATGCTAATACTTTGTTTAAATTATCGTGTGTAATTGCTTTAAAATTTTGGCATTCTTCTGCACAGATTTTGAAATTGTGACTTGATGTGTTTTCCCTTTCAGTTCTGTGACTTTATTGCTGTTCCTTGGTTGAAACATTTAGCAGGAAAAGTGGTTCGTGTTTTTATAGATTACATGGATTATGTTCCTCTATGCACAAAAATTAAGTTTGTCTTAGAAACACAGAAAGAATGGACAGAGATACGTCAGATATTGGGTAAATATCTAACTTCCAGTTAATGATGTTATGATTTATTATAGGAGACTTTAATTGTTTTTGTGAGGTCACATTCACCCAAAGTTTTTTAGCAGTCCAAGAGTGTACCAGCTAAGAACCAGGCTGTGCCTGTCATCCAGTCCTCACATTGAGACAGATCTTTATCTATTGCCACTGGTCGTAAAGTACTTAATCAGACTGGAATATGACAAACGTGCACCTGGTGAGAATTAAGGAATGTCACTGTTGCGTGAGAAGCCCTTTTAGTTAAGCAAGGCCACTGAGGTACTTCTCAAAATCCTTATTAACTCATGTGACACTAGTCATTGCTTGGCTATGGGGCACAGCATTTTTTATTGAGGAATATTGCTCACATTTCCATCTTTTTTTTTCTCCTTGATCTCTCAAGTCTATTAATCATTCAAGGATTATCATAAGAGCATGTTTTAGATCCCATTATGTTTAAGGTGGTAGGTGGTGACAATGAGTGTACCGTCACAATCTGTATACCGTCATGTCCTAACTCCAGTTTACGTGATATACATCTAGACTTGCAATTACTAATACTGTAGTTGAATACTATTTCTTATGTATGCTTTACTTCTGAAGTTCTACACATTAGCCTGGGCTTTCCACCATTGGTGGCACCAGCAATAAGTTTCACCCACCTTAACTTAAAAAAAAATAATCTGTTGGGGAATGTATTAAATGTTCTCTTTGTGTGAATTCATTTTATTTGACTTTTTTTTTTTTTTAAATTTTAAATAGAACGTGATTTAACATCAGCTGTTAAAGAGCAAAATACTTATGTTTAAAACTGGTACCCTGTATTTAATTTTGCTTTAGTATTTTACACTGGAATGCAGAGGAACTCCTTTCTGTTAGTGTCACGGGAACATCAGAATAATTTGATAGTCTTAACTGCTAATATTTCAAGTACCTTGAAAGGTTTTGTTATGTTCAGGAAGGCTAAATTAAACTGAGCTTTTGACTGATATAAATTCTGATAAGAAGTATTTGTTTAGAAGCTTCAGCAGGCCCAAGCATCCTAAGGTCTGGTTCTGGTGCCTTATTGATAGAGCAGAAATGGAAGGTGCCACAACTGGCCTCAACGTGCAGTTTTTAAGACGTGCACGTAGGGAAAGGAGAGATCGTCAGTTACCATTGATTATGCTAAATAAGATCCTCGTTTAGGTGTTCAGATGGATGCTTTGGAGACAGAGCACAGTGTGTGTATTTCCAAAAGTAAGACCAAAAAGGCAGATATCTGATGGAAGAAGCTTGATTAATATCAGCAGCATGTATAATCACAATTTTGAAGTGAAAAGAGTGGTATTTTATTGAGAAGTGGCAAAATTATAATGATGCAAGGTAATAGATTTTGGTATTAATTTTATTGGAGTAAGTTTGGGGGTTGTGAACCGTCTTACAGTCATTAATAATGGCATTGATTTTTTTCCACCATTTCTCTCTCACTATTATTTTTAGATAATCCTCGCCCATTGAAACATCTGTGTCGTCTGAAAATACGTAAACTCTTGGGGCTAAGGAGACTCCAGAAACTGTCATCCATGAAGAAATTTCCACTTCCACCAGTTCTCAAGAACTATATCCTATATAAAGAATATGATCTGTATGGACAAGGGATACATTCAGAATAGTTTGTAAAAATAACTGCATACAGTCTGTAATTTGACTCATTTCCTCACTATTTTTTACTAGCTGAAGAGCTGCTGGTGTTCTATATACATTCACAACATTTTGATATTTGTTTTTAATAGCTCTTTTATGGGAACAAATTTGTCTTCAAAACTAGTACATTAAAGCTCATGTTTTAACACATTTCACTATCTAAATATAGGCTAAAATCAGAATAAGGATACTGTAATAATTATGTAGAACAGTACCCTTTAAATGGGAATTCAGAATAATAAAGAATGAAAGAAGAATTTTCCCGATGGGCTTCCCAATGAAGGTTATAAATACAATTGCTGCTCTCAGTTTGTAGTGTTTATCTGTAAAAGAAAATAAATGCCTAATTTAGCTTGGCAAAGAAAATTAAACCACTAAATGCACATAATTGGCATGAAATGTAGCACATTTTGTACTTTGAAAATCACGGTCCTATTATAAAATTCTCCAAACACTTCAGAGATTCTTTTTGGCTATTTTTCCAAAGTGTTTTCTCCCAGGCACATCTGCAGTGTATGCAGTACTGCATGTTTTAATGCTTGACAAAGTTAGAGGGACTTTAAATGGGCTGTTTTAAAGAAAGAGTAGATTTTGATGGACAAACAAACAAGGAAATGGAGCAGCATATCCCCTTGGCTGAGGAATCTTGCAAGGTCATAACTGCAATTATGTTTCCTACACAGATTTGGCAGACCACTTCTTGACCAGACTAAACAACACTCTCAGTGATGCTGTGATGCACTTGGCAGAATGCTTCTGCACATCTAGAGAAAAACACATCTGATTGATTAAATGTTCTTTAAATTATTCTGTTTAAAGTGGATTGCACTTACTCTGATATTCTACCATCCCTTCCGTTTTGGGGGGAAAAAAGACAAAAAAGAGTCCAACTCCCGAAATTCAGAAAAGATTTCAGTTGGTGGATGTCAGGATTACATAGCGCATAGTCAGATTTTAGCTAAATATGTAATTTAAGAGATATGCTGGTGGTCACACACACGCGCTCACACAAACCAAAGATCAGCTCAAGCATCCGTCTGCCCTGCTCCCTACTCTGACTTTCCCTTTCCTTCGGAGCTGCTTCTTGTTTGCTGGATGTCATTGTCATATATAACTTATTAACACCTCAGTCAGAGATATAAATTCCACTTCCCAAGGCAGCTGTATCAGTCTTTTGTGGACCTATCTGTCCTCACTACAGGTTTACAGGAGCAAATGGAAGGAGTGAAAATTACTGGTCTGGGACACGTAGAGGGTTGAATAGAAGGCTTAATTGCTGCTGCTGCTCTCTCTAGGATTACTATTCGTCTGGCTTTCCAAGACATGTCCTCTGGTTTTTTTGCTGGAAAAATCTCTAGGTATCTGGCATCTGAGCCAGGCCCCTGACAGGAGGATGTGCTGGGTGACTGGTGACTCCAGGCATGGCCTGAACACAGAGAGCTCAGTGAACCCAACACGGCTGTCCACGGTCAAGGCTCCGTGGGCCAATGCCTCCTCAGCGTGCCAGGCTAAATGCATGTGTGCTGCATAACCTATAAACTGATATTTCTACGTGAGAATTCCTAAACAGAAATACGGGCTTAATAATAATGTCTTAAATACCGGTAATTTTAATGAATACAGTGACCACAGCACAAGAATCTGGGTAGTCACATATCTGATACAGTATATGGCAACCAGCTAAGGAAACATGATCAAATAGGGCTTTAGACAGGAGATTTTAAACCCTTTCTGTGGCTAGAGCCAAATTCCATTAGCAATTTTAGTTCATGGGCCAAGGTTTATATTTAGGACTTTATACACGCCTCAGGCAATACTTACATTGCCTGCGGCATCAAAGCATTCAGCTCTAGGACAGAGCGTTGCCCCAGTGTTTAAAATATCATGGACTTGTCCTTAGAATATCATGAGGTAAGCTAAAAAGACGTGCTATTATTGTGTTGATCTTTGAAACAATACATCCTGCACCCTTTTTGTTGTTTGGTAGCCTGTTACAGAAGGCGGCCTAATCCTGTTTTAAAGCTTTTCTGTCCTTTAACATTGAAGTTGTTTATTTATTGAAGAGTTTTTCCTCCCGCTGGATACTAAAGGAAGTACAACATTATGACAAAGCCTCTTTAATGCTTCCAAGGCATCTGTGAAGTGAACAGAGGCTGGAGGGACAGAACTCGGTTTTAAATGGCATATAAGGTGAGATAGACATGGAAAGGGAGCTGTTTACCCCATGTCACGCTTATAGCACAGCTAGGAATTGGACACAAATCTTTTGGCTCCCATGTTTTGCAGCCAGACCGCTGAATACTGCTTTTATGAAGTTGGGTACGTGATGGTGGGAGCAGGAAATGTAACTGGTCCAGGGCAGATGGTTGTGTGAAAGAGGCAAAGGCAGCAGCCGGAGGAAGAAATTGGTAGAAAAAAACTACTTTTTTTTCCTGCTTGGACTGTGACTGAACCCTTGCAATGCTGGAATTTAATTTTCTCTGCTATTTGGCAGTGACTCATGGGGTGTTCCACCGCAACCCAATTCCATGGCATGCCCACCCCATGGGCGACATTGGCTAGCAGTAATTAAATGCCCTGGCATTGATTCAGGCATGCTCTGGGGTAGGGACTCCTGTTGGTTTGGGGACAATGTTTGAAAGCAGAGGTGTCATTTGGTCTCTGTTTCTCATAAAATCTGACACAAGCAGCTGCACCAGACTGATGAGCTCTCCAAGGAGCCAGACATTCATCAGTGGTTACATCAGCCTTTGCAGCACCAGCGAGATGGACTTTGTAGCTGCAAGTGTTTTCATAGCTCGGTGAAGGACCAAACCGTAGCCATGAATGCTGTATGTGACCAGCTATTCCCTGTAGGGACCATAATGTCGTGTGCCGTCTATAAAGCTTCCATCCGCTGGCTACCATCTCGTCTTGGGAGCTGGCACGGCAGATCCTTGTTCTGGGTATCGAGAGGGGTCAATTCTGCTGTTTCACTGCAGCACTTACTCTTCTGGCTCAGGCTCTTTGTGCCTGCCCTGCCTTTTCTCAGACTTCCTGATAGTACGGGAGTCATGCATGGAAAAAAACAGTCACAAAGCTACGGGCTCTTTTGTGTCTACCTTGGGGTAGGGCAAAGGGAGTTTTTCTGGTCCTTACTTGGGGCAGAAAAAGGCTTCTAAAATATCCTGCTGTTTAGCTATGGTTTGTGTGGAGAAAAGTGACATAAATTCATGGTTGCTTATCTCTATAGAGCAGGTCTCATCTCTCTCGCTTTTCCATCGCTCTCTTTAATGTGCACCTAATCAATACTCTCTTGCCGTCACCACTGTGTCTTCTGTGTAACTAGGTTTGCCTCCCTGGTGCACTCTGCCACAGCTCTGCTCTACCTGCTAAATCCATCCTTTTAAAGCCTTCCCCCTACTATTTTTTTCACATCAGCCTTAGAACTGGTAGACCTCTGCTCAGGAAAATGGTATCAAGAAAAGTAATTCCAACCAAAGTGATTTTCAGCCTTAATGCCTTGTTCTTTTCCTGACCTTTCTACTGGCAATTGTTTGTTTAGGCTGCAGTAATTAAAAATGGCACCTTACCACCCAAGGTGTCTATCCTTCAGAGACTTCTACACCCTACAGATAATGACCTTGATTCAAAAATACACCTTCTGTCTCCAAATGCATGGAGCAGTGTTCAAAGAAACCCATCCTGATTCTTTACCAGGACAGATGCTGGATAAATCAGAAAGAAGTACATGGGTAAGTGCACCAAATTACTGTATAAATATTTAAAGGTATGTATTGCAATGGGAAGCATTTTCTCTCTAAAATGCTCCCTTAAGCATCACTCACACCAGCAAAAGAGGTACTTAGATCAGGAGGAATATTCCCCGAGGAACCTGTGTTTCATGCCTCTCCAGAAAAGCTGTAAAAATATGTTAGTAAATTGTTAGTAGTCATAAGATTGATATAACAGTGTAGCTCTGGTGACATGTAATTTTCAAATCCACGTTTTTCAGTAGAAAACTCTGCATTTGATTGGGCAAAACCATTGCCTTATGTCTGCATAGTCTGTGCATAGTAGATATGGTACCCAGATCTCTCATCATCATTAATATGGACTATTTAAAAAATAGATATAAATAAAGACAATAAAGTAGAGTATTTACGTAGTAAGTACTGCTGCTTGTGTTTAATTCCATATGAATTGCATGACTTGTTTATATTGCTGGGATCTTCTTTTTAAAAAAATCTTGATAAACAAACACTTAAAAAAAGTTACAAAACCCAAGGAAATGCTAAATATAGAAGTAAGTATTGCTGTCTGTATTGCTCTCTGTGTATAATGGAATAGAGCAATATTTTTATCTGAATGACAAACTGTAGGTTTGGCTAAGCTACATGGGAGAACTGTCTGGGACTAAGGCATTAACAAAGGGTTAAATCCATGCACTCTTTATAAAATCACTTATAATTTAATAACTACCTGACCTGGACATGCAAATTACTGTGTATTTGCAAATACCACCACGAATAATATAAAGCTTACATTGGCAGATGTTACCTATTTTCTCATGTTTTTTGGGGGGGAAAAAATAGGTTAACTGCAGATGTCTGAACGGCATCCCATTCAAACTGCACTTCCAAAACCTGCGTTTTTTGTGCACGCAGCAGTTCCTCTGCTGCTTTCTTTGCAATACAGCGGCCTCCTGTCCAAACCTGTTGAGCAATATCGCGATATAATTCCAAGCAGCTGCTGTGGTCACCCTATGGCTGTACATCAGTAGTGAGTGAAACCATTTCTATATATAGTCTGTAGATCTGTTGGCGACGTTTGTAAAGCACACCGAGATTCTTCCTGAGGGATGAGAGCAGCTATATGAAAGCAAGAGCATTTAAATGATCACTGTGTACAAAGCAGTTTATCATTTTGGTGTGGCAGAAAGCGGCACCGAGGAAACGGGCAGCCTGCAGGGATGTGGTGAAGGGCTTGCTTCGAGCAAAGCCCTGGCAGGAATAATTTGTGCTGCCAAAGATAAGCAGGTTCATCTCACACCGTTATTACAGAACATGACATTGTACTGACACAAGATGATTAAAAAGTATTGGCTGTGTAGGAAGGAAAGAATACTAGGAATGGGAATGACATTTTATTCAGTAAAGTTTCTTTTTCCCCCTTGCCTTCCCTATTTTAGTGTGATTCAGGTAGGCAAAAGGGACAATAAACCCCAAGTCTTCTGCACGCTTGCACCCAGCTGCATGCCTCACTGTGTAATCAAATAGACCTTCAGGATCCGTGGATGAAGGACAGCGGGTGCCTGTGCAATGTGGGCAGTGAGTTTTCCTTCTCTTAATCAAAGGTGGAGGAATTCGGTAGTGCAGAAACATTCTTATTTGCACCCAGATGATTTTTTCCTTGGTGCTTCCCTGCAGCCAGGTCAACCTCTTCACTCCTCTTCCAAGACGCATCTGTATGCTCTTCCCATCAGCAAGCACTATCATCAGAGCCGTTCATTTCTTCACTAGCTGTGACTCTTCTGTCTCCTTGATGAGCAAGGCAACCCAAACACCCCCACCTTCAAAATACACTAGTTAGCAGTTGCCCCGTGGCTTGTTGCTATATAGTGTTGTATATAGACTTCTGGTTATGTCCCCAGCAGCTGTTGGGAATGCTGTTTTCAAAACTAATCTGAGCAATAAGGCAGCCCACATGCACATGGTTTTGAGTGAAAGCTGATCACTGTTTGAGATGGGTCTGAGTTGTTAAGCTACATTCTGGACCTGGAATCTGCCCTCCCGGTAGCCTGGGTGTGCTGCAGGGGATCAGTGGAAAAAAATTGTCTTTTGAGTTAGGATGCTGAGTCCAATTCCCAAGCAAAGATTGCTTTTTGTTCAGGGTCATCATTAAACTCGCCTCATTTTTTGTTTCCCCAGCATGGATGAAGGGAAAGATCTTTTTCTCCCGTGTGACTCCCTGTTGACGGCATCACCAGGAGAGATGGACGGGACAACAGAATCATCTGGCATAGAGAAAAGCAGCTGAAAAATTGTTCCTTCAAATGCCTCCAGTGCATGCTTTATCCCATTTGCTCTGCTGATAGCACTGTTAAATGTAGGTGATGACACATCCTTTTCAGGAACAGTGTGCTGTGCACAGTTTTCACAAGTTACGCTCGTCTCCTGGGGCAAAGAGCTACAGCTTGTCCCATCAGTCTGCCTCGCGGTCCTGTTTAGGTGCCAGGTTGCTGACCCCTTGCCTGCTTGGGCTGATTTGGACTCTGCATTCAACTTGGGCTTGTCGAAGCAGGGACATATACATATATGTATAATATATATATATTATAATTATAGATATAGTAGCTATATGTACTATGTATGTAGTATATGTACTCTTTGAGGGAACTGGGGTTGTTTAGCCTGGAGAAAAGGAGGCTGAGGGGAGACCTTCTCACTCTCTACAACTACCTGAAAGGAGGCTGTAGCCAGGTGGGGATCCGCCTCTTCTCCCAAGTAACAGGCGATAGGACAAGAGGAAATGGCATCAAGTTGCGCCAGGGGAGGTTTAAGATGGATATTGGGAAAAATTTCTTCACAGAAAGAGTTATCAAGCGTTGGAACAGGCTGCCCAGGGAAGTGGTGGAGTCACCATCCCTGGAGGTATTTAAAAGACGGGTAGACGTGGTGCTTAGAGATATGGTTTAGTGGTGGTTTTGGCAGTGTTAGGTTGATGGTTGGACTTGATCTTAAAGGTCTCTTCCAACCTAGGCGGTTCTATGATTCTATTCTGTGATCCTATATATAAATATTATATGTATAATGATATATAATAATTATATGTGTATTGTGTGTATATATGTGTGTATATATATAAAAAATGATATAGTTGGGCAGGGGAAGGCAGGCAGGGAGGAGCACGGGGGCAGGAGAGGGGCCGTGCGAGGAGGGGAGGGAAGGGGAGGCCAGGGAAGAGGCGGGTGAGGACAGCGGGGGGCTGTGCAGGGAGGGCAGGCGCGGGGGGCTGCAGGGCCAGGGATGGAGAAGGCACCACAGCAACAAGCCAGTGGGAGAGGGGAACGGGGGAGAGCCCAGGGGCTGGCGCCTGGGGGTCTGTGTGAGGGGGTGGCAGGAGGGATGGAGCTGGTTGAGGAATGAGGGGTGCAAAGGCAGTGGCGGGCAGCGGGGGCGAGCACCGCAGGCAAGAGGGCAGCGGGGGAGATGAGGGAAGCCCAGACGTGCTATGGTGCATTGTTTTTAATGTGCTCTATGGCAATTGGAGCCGTTCCTGCAGCGTGGGACTGCGGCTCGGTACGAGCCAACGCATCTGTCTGACAGGCTGTCCTCAGGAGCCGTGACTGAAATAGCCCCTGTCCCGGGGATGGCCCTGTCCTGCGCCCCAGGACAAGGTTGTGCAGCCCTCTCTGTGCTTGCCTGTTCTTTTCCCTGCACTCACCCATGTTGGAAGTAAAATTTAAACGGTGGGTTTTGCCCCGCGGGGGGTGAGTACCACCCCTCAGAATCACAGAATCACAGAACGGTAGGGGTTGGAAGGGACCTCTGGAGATCATCTAGTCCAACCCCCTGCCAGAGCAGGGTCACCTAGAGCAGGTTGCACAGGAGCGCGTCCAGGTGGGTTTTGAATGTCTCCAGAGACGGAGACTCCACCACCTCTCTGGGCAGCCTGTTCCAGTGCTCTGCCACCCTCAAAGTAAAGTTTTTCCTCATGTTAAGATGGAATTTCCTGTGTTCCAGTTTGGAATATAGGTGTTGCTCAAGGCCTTTCAGCCATTGGGCCAATGTGCCCGAAGTGTGGAAACATGCGAGAAGAAGAACAAAGTGTTTTTGCGTGCTGCTTGAAATATGGAAAGGAAGAAAACATTTAGAAGTGTATCCTCTTCTAAAACCAAGAAAATAGATCACCCGGGCTAGCAAAAACTGAAAGCCTTGTCTGCAACCTAGCTGTCACTGAGTGGGCTCCGTCCCACTCGAAGCCAGGAGCCCTGGGTGCCAAGTGTCTGCAACGGCAGAGTGAACCCTCCTCCTGTTTAATGGGCACTCCCAGTTCTTATTTTCTCTCATCTTAGCCCAGGTCCTGAAGGGAACAAACCTTTCAATAATTCTGCTGGTTGAGTGGGGAGTTTTCATGGCCTGCACATGAACAGGTTTATTCCCTGCATGTGGGGTTTCAGCAGGGCGCTGGGGAGGTCTGTTTTCTCTGAGGAGGTGGCGAAGCACTTTGGAGGATTCATCCTAACAGCGGCCAGTGCAACCAGTTAAACCTGCCCTCGCGTACCACGTATGGCTCACGCTTTGCCTTCCTGCCCTCTGTGATGGAAGGAAGTTCACTGTGCCACATCGCTAGCGCAAGGTCTCTTCCTGACCTGTTTATAATGGTACGGTCAGGCAGGTAGCCTGGGATGTATAACAGGATGCTCAGACTGCTATTTTTTCGCTCGTTTTTTTTTGGTTTTTTTTTTTTTTTTTTTTTTTTTACACAAATCCAAACACGTATAATGCCTGAGAAATGGGGTTGTGGAACGAGAATGAAAGGTTTCAGGCAGGAATGCTAATAACAGGAAAGCAGAATCACTCCTCTCTTTGCAGCAGCATTCCTCTCGGAAGTTGGAACCTGTGATCTGAGCTGTCGAAGTGTTGGGCAGCTTCAGCAGCGGCTGGAGCCCACAGGAACTGAGCCCTGACCAGCTCATAAGTGCTGCGTAACGTCAAACACCCCCAAAAAGGGAATCCTAAGCTCCAAATTAGTGGGTACTGTCAATCTTAAGGTCTCTGTACCTCCAGTCTTCCTCCTCACAAAGGTGGTAACATCTTCATGTCTCCTGAAAGGGCCGCTGGACAAAGAAACCCATTGGTAGTCTTGATATGCTGAAGAACGGGGGCAAACCAAAATGCTGACAGGCTGTTTATGAAACGTGCGTGATCTCTCCTGTACACTGAACAAGAGTAAAGGTCCTGGGGATTCGTGGTTCTGGGATCAAAGTATATGATTACAGAATTATGGAATTAAGGACTGTCTTTCAGTGCAGGCAAGGACAAATATTATCCCCTCATTTTCTGACCTGTGAGTACTTAGCTTGACAGTTTTATCATCCTTTTTATGTGTGTGATTTGACATGTGCTACAGCCTTATTACTTTTATTAAAATTGTTCTAGAGAGTGTTCATGCGTCTCCACCCTTCACCCTCCCTATGAAGAATGGGTCCTAAATTGCCACGAGTGACAAGAAAGGATCCAAACCTCTCATAACCTCACCTAACTGTGCCAATTTCCCCCCTGCTTCAGGGGACATGTTCACAATAAAATACCTTATTCATCTTTAGTAACGTCTTTAAATTCTCTTATCTCATGGCTAGAATGGATATCAACGATATTTTATATATAGAAAAACATCACCACTGGCTCAGTGTTGTATCGTGCCTCAGCAACGAGTCGCATTGAAGGTAATATTCATGTTGCTGCCAAGGGCTGGACTAAATCTTCCTTTGGAATATTATTTTAAAAGTGAGCAATGCATGTTGCTTTTTGAAGTTTCTTTGAGTTTGGAAAATTTTAATTATACATAGAAAATTTTAAACAGACGATTCAGGTATCTGGTTTTTTGTACTTTGTATTACAGACTCTCAGCCCAGGAAAATTCAGAGACTTACAAATCCTGTTGTATCTGAGGAAAAAATGAAAAGCAGAAAGCTCAGAATTTTCTGGGAAACAATGTATTTGAATACATTTCATTTTTAACAGCAAGTTTTTGCTTTTAATATTGTACATATTGATGTTGTACATCAACATTACTGATACACTGATACAACAACTGATAAAATATAGCACATTTCTAAAAGTATTTCAGTTTCAATCAGCATTTTCCAACAGAAAATCTTTCCAGTGCAAATTTTCTGACCAACTGCATCTAAAAATGTTCACAACAAAATGTTGTCTGCAAAAAATGTGGCCAAGAAAGACAATTTTATTGTGGTGCTTCTCTGGCTAACTCCAATGATGACAAAATGAACCATTGTCCTAGGCATACTGAAGAAGCAGAATTTCTTGGGAGTTCTGTTACATACATTTAATTAATGTCAATGTCAGCATTCACGATGCAAAGTTAAAAGAAAAAAGGTATTTATTATTTTTTTCCTGCTGTTTCATATTTTACAGAATTTGGCCTAAGCATCATTTCTGCAAGTGCAGCTGGAAGAGTGACCGGAACTTCTGCTGACCCACTGACTCGTCTAGGCACAGGTGACCCATCACACCATCTTACACCATGAAGGTATCACCCTTAGCTCCATCAGTCAAACTGTTCTGCATCTTCCTCCTTTTCATTTTATGCAAAGGTTTGGCCAATGTAAATGGCCTGCAGATATTTATGTTATTTTAAGATGCACAATATTCTTTAGTCTGCTTTATTAATGTATTTCATTTGTTAGGGAAGACTAAGCTTGTAAGCTTTCATCCCGCTTCTTGAGCAAGCTAAACTGCATGAAATTCATATAAAAATGATCAAAGGAAATACATAATTTCTTTATCAAATCTGTTTATGAAAATCATGCTCAATCTCCTCTCTCCATTGCCAGTAAAGCAACATGCATAATAATAGAACTCAATGAGCAATTTGGCTCATATGTCAGTTCAGGTGTCCAATCCATATTAACCAAAAAGAGATGATGTTGGACAAGAAAAATACTTCAAATTATTTTCATTTACATTTCCATTAAATACTGACTTGACTGTCTAAAAATAGCCCCACCATGTGTTACCATTTAATAAGGTTAATATATGTTGTTATAGATGTGCTTCTACTTCCCTGTACCAAAACCAACTTTGTCTTTCTCTCTTCCTCTCCTTCTCTCTCTCTCTCTTTCTCTCAACCCAGTTTTGCAGAGTTTGCTGGCCTGCGTGTTTCAGAAAACGTTGCTAGTTCACCATCATGCACTGCTAACAGAGAAAAGAAAAAAACAACGTGAAGTTTAACCTTTCATTCTGCAGTTTCTTACAGTGGAAGATACCTGTCTCTAAAAATAATATCAGAATAATGCATCATTTATTAGCAGACATGATCACATAGATGCATATTTAAAATTAAGAATTGAAGGGCGCTCTCCAGCTGCACATCAGTCAGGTACAGCAAGCGATGGCCATTAACTAAAATAGCTGCTGGAGGCCTTTATTTGCTGGGGGCTGCCAGAAGTGATGAAGACGGAGCCCCCGCTGCCCACCCAAGGTTGGTCCCCCTGAAGCTCTGCGGGACTCTACTCACTCCCCCAGCAAAGAACAATTCTCCACGTGAAAAAAAAATCTCACAGGAGCTCCAAATGGACGTGTCAAGCTGATTCCCCCTCTGATCGTCCTCGGAATAAAAAAAAAAGGGGGGGAAATAATAAATAATCCAGCTGTGTGATTTGTTACAGGCAAGGTGTGACATTGCGGGCACTGTCACGCCAACCTCCTCCCCTCAGGCTGCCTTCCCACCGATCCCAACCTCCTGCACACACCTTGGCGGGATAGCAGCGCGGTTCCGCTCGAAAACCGTGAAAACGAGAGGAAGTCCGCTGAACAGCGGCGAGGGCGTTTTATTTCCAGCCCCTGTGGCAGCTCGGGATTAAATGGATTTTCATTGTTCTTTCTCTGCTGCAGTTTGGACAAGAAGTCGGTGTGAATGCGCCCGGGGTTTTATTTGCTGCCGCCCCCCCCCCCCCCCCCCCCCCCGTCCGTGAGGCTGGTATTCTCCCGCTGGCCGCCTGCTCTAAATATGGCCATGGCCAGTGTGTCAATAATCCCCCTCTTTAAGGGACCTGCAAACACTAGTGTTGGGACATTCTTGCTGTTCAGATGTCTAGCTGACGTCTGATGCTTAAAACGGAGCATGCTTTCATCCCTTCGTGCATTGTCGTAAGCCCCTGATGATTACTCTTAAAAGGGTGCCTCCGCTACAGAGGGAAACAGTTGCTGACCAAAGGAGAGACAGCTTGCCTGCTTCAGCCTTCTTGAATGCCTGGTCACTTTAGGTTCATACCAGCCTGACCAAGCGGGACCATGTCTACCTTTGGCTACAGAAGAGAGCTCAGTAAATATGAAGACATTGATGAAGACGAGCTCCTGGCTTCTCTCACTGAAGAGGAGCTGAAGGAGCTAGAGCGGGAGCTGGAGGACATAGAGCCCGACCGAAACCTTCCGGTGGGACAACGGCAGAAGAGCCTGACGGAGAAAACACCGACGGGGACTTTCAGCAGGGAAGCGCTGATGGCATATTGGGAGAGGGAGACCAGGAAACTCTTAGAAAAAGAGAGATTGGGTGCGTGCGACAAGGTAAGATGCTGAGGCATTCACTGCTTCCTAGAAACATTTGGGTTTGTTCTCCCCTGGCATAATCTCACTCACTGATTTCGCTTTCTTACAGTCTCCTGTAGCGTTTTTAAGAACATTTTTAGCCATACTTTTGTGCCTGCTAAAGCGCTGTGTATTGGCTCAGAGGGTTTTTGCTCTCTCTGGAGGTGCCTTAAATGCTCAGTTGAGAACAGAAGAAAGTCCTGTGAAAACTATCATTGGTGATTAAAATAGGAAAAAATTTAAAGGGCGTGTTATTGCCAGATAGTGATGTGGACTTTTGGATAGTTTGAAAGCTAAAAAAAGTGCCTTTTCCTTTCCTTCAAAAAAATTAGCACTGACTGCTGAGAAGCATGTCGGGAAGCAGCTTCTGTTGCTTTGTTCCTGCTGAGGATCCCTGGCACGGCTCGGGAGTCCGCTGGCAGCTGTGGTCAGAGGGTAGCTGTAAGTTATTTAAGAAGTGGCCTGGGGTAGAGTCATCTGCCAAACCGTTTGTCTGTATTCCCCAGAAAATGACCAGTAGTGCTTGTTAGGCAATTCGTCCTGCAAAATAAAAACGTTAATAATAAAAGCCGGTCCCTGAACTGCGAATGAAGAGCATAGCCGGGCAGGAGTGAAGGGCTCAGTCCCGGCGGGCGATGGGCACTCTCAGCCTGAGCTAATGTCCATGGCGGCATCCCCCGGGCCCTTGCTGAAACAATTTGTGAGACTGAGCTCTATCAAAAAGCGGCTTCTGTTTTCACATTGGCTCCACGTAACTTCAAAGCGAAGCGGGGACTTGGGGATGTGAGCAGCTTTTTTATTTTTAAGCATTGCTCCATACCAGGCTCTGACTCCATTTATAAGGACGTTTTCCCGTGTTTGAGTAGAAAATAATACAACAAAGGCAAAGACAGCAAAACTGGGCTCAGAACTTCTAACAGCCTTGATTCAGGAGCTCGGTTCATTTACAAGGAAATAATTGCTGTTTGTACATTAGGTAAAATATTCTCCTAGAGAAAAATCACCTGGATTAAATTAGTTTGCAATAATAATATCCAGGATTTCTTTACACATAAGTGTTTTCTCCTGCTTGTGAATGGTGGTGTAATGTCTTTTCAGGCAAGATCACAGACCACTAGCTGTCATCAAGCCATTAGTATCAGCTTGCAGACGTTGATTTCGCTCCCTGTTTGTCAAGTCCTAGGGAGGCAATGGCAAGATTAATGTTTATTTCCAGCTGAGACTGGAACTCAAAACCTGGATGGTTCCAAAAAACCTTCTGAACAAGACTAGCTCGGTGTCTTATATAATGGCAGGATTTTTTTTTCCTTTCTCTGTAGTGTTAACGATGGTTACTAGCTAAACCCCAAAGTGCTAGCAAAAGCCTCCATGCTTTTTGATCTGAGAAGAAACTTCCTAAATGCATCTGTAAATATGAAAATGTTGACATGCTGATGTAGAGGGCACAAAGGCTCCCTCCACTGAAGGCAGTAAGAAAGCTTCTGAGTTTCTTGAAAGCAATTTTCTTCTTGCCCTCAGCTGTCTGAAAGTTAGACACCTCATCAAAGATGGTTATTTGTGCTCCTTCTATAGTTAGTGGTGAGAGGTCAGCCCCTCCAGAAGGCAAACATCCTGCAGATAGCCTTTTAGGGTGAATGCCTTGCCCTCCAGAGATATTTACCTCTCTGCATTCACTACCTTAGTCCTAACTTTTCATCGAGTTACTACTGCAGAGGAAGATGAAGCCCTGCAGGCTGCCTGCAGCAGTCCTGCGCTGAAATGCTGCCACAATAACAGAGCGTGTCTCCATGGATCTGCAAAGAGAAGAGTGCTCGATTTCAAAATTAGCATGCAGATGGTTATGGCACCAAGTGATGTATGTGACAGGAAACTAAATTCCCCCCTTGATCCCAGAAATGCTACTAAAAAAAAATAATATATATATATATTATTAACCTAGTGTCATCAAGCATATTATCAGTCCATTTAAAGGCACCAACTTCTGCTCATCTGCAGCTGTGTTGAAGGCTGTAGTATATATTCCTGGGTAGATAAAAGCATAGCCATGAAGGTGGGTTCCTGAATAGCCAGTCTTTCCAGCTTTTGAAAGTCTGCACACATATATATATATCTCTGTGTGTGTGTGTGTGTGTGTATATAAGCTACAGATAGAAATCTCAGTCCCATAACAAACCTGGCTTAAACACAGCCCTGTTTCTATATGTAGCACAGCATCTCTCAGGGTAAGGGCCTTCCTGCATATGATCCACAGGAGAAGCAACGGGGCAGGACCCTGCAAGCCCTCCATGTGCAGGGCAATGGGGCCGCATCCTGCAAGCCCTCCATGCGCTGAATGCTCAGCAGCAACAGGCTGGAACACCTCAATGTCCCGGTTCATTAGAGCCACGCTTCTGCAAACATTACAATTACAGTCTGTTTTCTGTGTGTCCCAGCACAGAAATCTGCTTAAGATTGTGAAACAGTACCATGCAATCTGTCATTACTATTATTTTAACCTTTCCCTGCACTTTTAGAGCCAGATAATTAAGCAAACCTAAAACTGCACAGCTTTTCTAAAAATAGGCTGTCATGTTATTAACACTTTCGTTTTCCAGAAGCACGAAAGAGAATCGCCGTGTCTCTGCAGAGTGCAATTGCTGTGTAAGATACCCTCTAGTATTTTACAAACATTAAAACATGAATGTTGCTAAAGTAATGCGTACAGACCAACTACATTTCATCCAAAA
This sequence comes from Fratercula arctica, assembly GCA_947846985.1. Taxonomy (NCBI): domain Eukaryota; kingdom Metazoa; phylum Chordata; class Aves; order Charadriiformes; family Alcidae; genus Fratercula; species Fratercula arctica. The sequence goes on from CANTUZ010000001.1 coordinate 190,769,387, forward strand.
TTTTATAAACATTTACAAATGTATATAAAAAGGCATACCCTATGGCTTGTCCAGTAGACAAAACAGGGCATGAGACAACCTTTTGAGCAAGAGGTTTAAGGTTGGTCACAGTGTGTGGGTGCAGTCATGGCCCATACGATGCTGCCGTGCTTCTGGAGTCCTCCAGAAGGAGAGTGAGACGTCCCTGGAGTGCAGCCCTTTTGCTGTTCCTGCACAGAGAATTGTCCTCTACCACCATAACTGCTGACCAGGGCACCAGGCAGACCTTTGAGAAGTAGATCCAGATTTGCCATTTTGGTGCCCACCAAACGCACCAAAATAACCTTGGGGTTTAGAAAAACAGTCAGTTCACTCTGTAGGCGATGAGTTATAACGAGTTACAGTCTGACCTGTGACAGCTGTCGGTGAGCAGTCTTAGCTCTTGGCAAACATTTGGGGATTGTTGACATGTGGTTACTTGTTACCTGTGGGAATCCATCTGTATTTTTTTCTTCACAAATAGCTTCTAAGGGTGTATAGCCCATACAGTGCATCCTGAGTCTTTTCAACATGACTCTTGTAATTCTGTATTATTTTGCATGTCAGTATGTATGTTTACATGTGCAAACACTATCTGTATTCTAAATCATGGCAGTCTTTAGCCTTTTTAGACGCACCAGCGTATGCAAGGGAGTCTGGGCATTGACACAGGTGTCTAGTCCTTATGAAATCAAGAAACTTGTTGCTCATAGATCATGTCCATTCTGAAATTTCGGTCTTATGTTTCTGCTGGCAAGGATCCAAATAACATCCCCTTGTGGACATGCCAACACACAGAAAGCATGAAGTATGTCCATGTTGCAGTATCTTGTATCAAATTGGCAGAAATCATTGACGTCAGTAAAACTGTTCCAATTTATGCTAAGCATTTGTCTTCTAAAGGATATGAAAGAAATACTGTTAAAAAGGTGTTAGTTGCTGAAACATTTTCAGTTCTCCTTACTTTCTGTGTTTCTGGGGATTTATTTTTAGCTTTCAATATTATCTTATATAGTTTCAAGATAATTGTTTTTGTGCAAAAAGGCAGTAGCTACATTAATGCAATCTTGTTTAACACCCACACCTACATTCCTGTTCAGGACTCTGAGCAAGAAGAAGACAATTCAGAAGATATTCAAGAAGAATATTTCACAGAAAGCAATAGTGAAGTGTCTGAGGAGGCGTATACTGAAGAGGATGATGATGAAGAAGAAGAGGAGGAAGATGAAGATGACAGCGATGATGAGGATGAGGAAAAGCAAAATGCTGCAGCTGGTGAAAGACCTGGGGATGGCAGGAGTTCTGACCACATCAAACGCAAAAAGTGTAACGGTGCAAAGGACAATCAAAACTTACTCAATGGCCACGATGGAAAAGACACCGATAATCTGAGCTTAAAAAGCAGTGCCATTCACCCTTGTGGAAATCCAACAGTTATTGAGGATGCTTTGGAAAAAGTTAGGAGCAATGACCCTGACACCACAGAGGTCAATCTGAACAACATTGAAAACATCACTTCACAGATGCTTATCCAATTTGCTCAAGCCCTGAGGGACAACACAGTGGTTAAGTCATTCAGCTTGGCTAACACGCATGCTGATGACAACGTTGCAATAGCTATTGCTGGTATGTTAAAGGTAAATCAGCATATAACCAGTCTGAATATTGAGTCAAATTTTGTCACAGGCAAAGGAGTGCTGGCCATCATGAGAGCTTTGCAGAATAACAAGGTTCTAACTGAACTGCGGTTCCACAATCAAAGGCACATCATGGGCAGCCAGGTGGAAATGGACATAGTTAAACTGTTGAAAGAGAACACCACCCTGGTCAAGCTTGGATACCACTTCGACCTTGCTGGCCCAAGAATGAGCATGACAAGTATCCTGACAAGAAATATGGATAAACAAAGGCAAAAGCGTATGCAGGAGCAGCGACAACAAGAGTCTGGTTGTGATGGAGCCATCAATCCAAAGGCCAAAGGCTTGCAGAAGGGGACGCCTCGGTCCTCACCTTATGTGTCACCTAAGAGCTCACCTTGGTCCTCTCCAAAGCTCCCTAAGAAAGCACCGCCAGTGAAAAGTCAGCCTCCAGCTCCTGCGCCCCCACCTCCCCCTCCACCCCCACCTCCTCCTCCTCCTCCTCCTCCTCCTCCCCCCGTTATTCCAGAGAAGAAGGCACCAACCAGGAATATAGCTGAAGTCATCAAACAGCAAGAAAGCTCAAAGAAAGCCTTACAGAATGGACAGAAAAAGAAAAAAGGCAAAAAAAGCAAAAAGCACGAGAACAGCATATTGAAAGAAATTAAAGATTCTCTAAAATCAGTCTCAGACAGAAAATCAGAGGAAGGTTCACGACCCTCCACCCGTCCTTCCACCCCACAAAGGTCTCTCCATGACAACCTCATGGAAGCAATTCGGGCAAGCAGCGTAAAGCAATTAAGGCGGGTAAGTAAGATCAGATTTCAGTAACTGATTGTGGCTCAGCTATAGCACAAGCTCAATTAATTTTAACACATATATATTTAATATTATAAAAATAACATTCTTAGAAATGTGAGCATAAGAAAACATTGGGGGGGAGGCTTTCCTCTGATGAGGCTTTTCTCAGCACACTGATTTCTATTCGACAGTGATTTTGACAGAAGGTGGGGTACTTTCCCAGGTTCAGGCTTGTTACAGGAGATGCTGTGTAGCACAGGGATCTTGGGAGTGTGTCTGCAGCTCTGGTAGGAATTTTGCCATCCAGACTGTACAGCAAATGTAATGAACACCCTCCCCATCCAACCCCACCCCTCCTTTCATAGGTGGAGGTACCAGAAGCCCTTCGGTGAAAGCCTGGATAACAGAAGAAGCAGAGCACTGCAGTGGTCAAGGAGAAGCTACTTGTCCATTCACTGGTGGTAACATAGACTGTGTAGCAAGCTGCGCTCAAAGTACACTCTTAGATTCAAACTATTTCTCTTTTATTTCAAAGAAATAAACCCGCTACATACGTAACAATGCTTTAAGGATACATTTGCCTTGTAATCTGTAAATATGGAAATAATTTTCTTTTTTATTTAATGAGATTTCTATTGAGAAATTGCTGCTTATTTAGATATTCTTTTCAATATCTCATTGCACATCACTGGACAAGATCTTCACACTGAAATGTAATAGTTTACCAACCTGTGGTTTCTTCTTTTTTTTTCCATGAACTTACAATAAATGTGGTTTGAAACTTTCAAGCAGACACATAGTCATGGGTTTCTGTGAGTGAAAACCTACCAGGTGTTTGCGTCAAGTTCCTGAGCATTGGGGAAGCCTCCTGGGAAAGAATTTGAGATCTTTCTCAGCTGCACCCCTCAAGCTTTCTTGGAGGATAATACCTGATCCCGTATGTTAGTGCGGTTTAATACTGACATGGGAAAAAATAGTTCATAAGACTATATACAAATAAAATTAAGCTGTGGGCTGTATCAGGATATTTGTGTTACGTACCAGGTCCTAAACCTTGATCTAACAGAAGGGGAAGTGAGTAATGAATAGAGCTGCAGTTCGTGTTGACTTAAAGGTTAAAAATAATGTGGATATTTTAAGGATGCAGCAGAATTATTCAACTGAGATCCGTTCAGTACATGTGCATGTGGCTGTATCTAGGCAGAACTAACCCCAGTGCAGACATTCAATCAGACAGAGAAACTTGAAGAGCAGTCTAGCATTCAGGTGGAAAAAGGCTTTCATATGATATCAGCTGAACAACAAGCAGGGTGTGAACAGTCAATATGATATGGTGGAAGCAGAGCCAATATCATTTGGAGATGCACGGCTGGAGGTATCACATCACAGGCGATGGCATGAATAGCCCTTCTTCATGTAGTACTAGACATCTCCCTCTCTCAAATCAGTTATAGTTCTGGGTGCTTCAGCTAGTGTGAAGTTAGCGATAACATGAAGAAATCTGAGCAGTGTCCAAAATGTTGAAAGCAAGAGGAGATCTCCTATGAAGACAGGCTGAGAGAGTTGGGGTTGTTCAGCCTGGAGATGAGAAGGCTCCAGGGAGACCTTATAGGAGCTTTCCAGTATCTGAAGGGGGCCTATAAGAAAGCTGGAGAGGGACTTTTTACAAGCACATGTGGTGATAGGACAAAGGGTAATGGCTTCAAACTGGAAGAGGGTAGATTTAGATTAGATATTAGGACGAAATTTTTCACTGTGAGGGTGGTGGGACACTGGCACAGGTTGCCCAGGGAAGCTGTAGATGCCCCATCCCTGGAGGTGTTCAAGGCCAGGTTGGATGGGGCTTTGAGCAGCCGGGTCTAGTGGGAGGTGTCCCTGCCCATGTCAGGGGGGTTGGAACTAGATGATCTTTAAGGTCCCTTCCAACCTAAACCATTCTATGATTCTATGATGTATGTTTAGAAGCACTACTAAATATTAGTAGTTTTAACACATTTAGTTAAACATAATTAGTTTTCTCGTCGCAACAATAAATAACAACATTAGTATTTCTATTGCATAAAACCACAGCACAGAGAAGTAATTATTTAAGGTGACCCAACATTGCGGTAGCAGTGGAAAAATACAGGTAAGCTTGTATCTAGAAATACTAATGAGACAGATTATTCCAGAAAATGAACAAATTACTGGAGGGAAACGAAGCATAACAGAGAGAGGATCCATTGTTGTCAGGAATGTTAAGGCAAGAAAAAATGAAGATACCTTTTTGCTTTTATATTTATTGATTAGAACGTACCAAAAGCAATTTATAACTAACTGAAACACTTTCCAACATTTTTCCTCTTGCCTCAGGATCACTACAACTCATGAGTATTTCTAGATCCAGTTTCACAGGAAATATGGTACGTACAATTTGTCTTTAGCTGCCTTTATAATTGCATAGTCTCCTATGGCATAAAAATCAACCTATGGTTAGTCTCCCACCACCAAATGGAAGCTGGAGCTTGGGATCTTCTGAAGATGGAAGCAATGCTGAAATGTAGACAACAGCCAGGAGGAGACCTGTGACCCCACACCTTGTCCCCAGCAGCTTTGTGAAGGATGAGAAACAGCAAAATGTTTAATCAAATGTCAGAAGTGGCTAAGCAGTTGCAAGGGACAACAAAAGATAGGGAGGGGACTCAGGGAAAGCACAATGGAGAAGATCTTGAGGAAAACAAGAAAATGTTTAAAAAAGAAAAAAAAAACAAACAAACCTTTAAAGAAAGAGGGAGAGAGAAGTTAGGAAACTCTCTGTATGGGAGGTGAAAACTGATATAGAAAAAGATGATATAGAGGAAAATGAATACTGAAAAGTGGCAGGAGAGGAGGGGAGGGGAGGGGAGGGGAGGGGAGGGGAGGGGAGGGAAGGGAAGGGAAGGGAAGGGAAGGGAAGGGAAGGGAAGGGAAGGGAAGGGAAGGGAAGGGAAGGGAAGGGAAGGGAAGGGAAGGGAAGGGAAGGGAAGGGAAGGGAAGGGAAGGGAAGGGAAGGGAAGGGAAGGGAAGGGAAGAGAAGAGAAGAGAGAAGAGAAGAGAAGAGAAGAGAAGAGAAGAGAAGAGAAGAGAAGAGAAGAGAAGAGAAGAGAAGAGAAGAGAAGAGAAGAGAAGAGAAGAGAAGAGAAGAGAAGAGAAGAGAAGAGAAGAGAGAGAAGAGAAGAGAAGAGAAGAGAAGAGAAGAGAAGAGAAGAGAAGAGAAGAGAAGAGAAGAGAAGAGAAGAGAAGAGAAGAGAAGAGAAGAGAAGAGAAGAGAAGAGAAGAGAAGAGAAGAGAGAGAAGAGAAGAGAAGAGAAGAGAAGAGAAGAGAAGAGAAGAGAAGAGAAGAGAAGAGAAGAGAAGAGAAGAGAAGAGAAGAGAAGAGAAGAGAAGAGAAGAGAAGAGAAGAGAAGAAAAAAACCTGGAATAAGGAAAAAAGGAAGGTAAGATTCATCTTTCAGGTCGGTAAAAGCTGCTGGAGAAACTCTTTTGCAGAAGGGGAGGGCGATGGGCACAGCCCTTGCGAAGGCTCGGACGGAGCTGCTGACTGCGGTTGCTGACAAGTGTCTCATCGGTCCCCTCTGGGGTGAGGCCTGCTCTGGCGATGGAGATTAGTATTTCAGCTAAAATGTAAAGTCACGGACATGTCAGCCACGTGTGGTTATTTAAGCTCCTGCGGCACACTCCCTCACAAAGTGTCAGTCCTGCGCCTTAGCCAAAGTCTAATCTGGGTAATTACCTTCTGCCTACATAAATTTCGCAACGGTTTCACTTGGAGGCATTTCAAGGCCTCTCTCCTATTTGCAGAGTCGCGAAGCAGAGCCCCCGACAACGCCTTGTTAACGTGTTGATGCCCCGCTGAAGGGAACGGCAGCCCCCTTTCCTCCGTGGGTGGGTGTCAGCCCTGCTGCCAGTGGCACTGAGCTCCCTCACGGATGCTTCCAAGGAGCAATCTGTTTTCCTTTCAAATAGGCAAGTGAGCACCGTATGCCTAGCGCATGAAACCTCTCTGGGAGGTACTGTAACACCTTCCTGGACTGGAAGATGGTTTAGCAAGAGCCAAGAGGTGCCAAGACGTGTTCCTGCCCAGGGAGCAAACACCTCACAACTGGGCATTTCTCCCGGGGCCCAGGTCCCACCTGTAAACTGTGTTCAATTTCCGTACCCTTCCCTTGAGTCACAGGGAGGCAAATCTTCTCTTTTGAAGGCCTCTTGTGTGACCTGGAAGGCAGGTGGCCCCTAGGACATCTCCTGCACATCCAGTGCTGTGGCCCCATCAGAGCTGGATGCGGTGTCTGGACAAGGAAGCCCTGGGATCCAGGTGTGCTCCTCATTTGGACTCACAGGGCTCTCTGCAGTGGGTAGCTGCCCACTTTCTCTCAAAGACGAGTCAGAGAAACAAACGCACCAAATCTGTCAAAATGAATTGGTCAGCAATAAAGAGCTGCAAAAGATAACTGAGTTCTTGCTGTCACTGAAGACATAAAAAGACAGGAGAGGACAATGGGTTATAAAGTCTTTAGGAACAACCTCTGTGTGTCTTTAGAACAACCTTAGAACATTATTTATCTCCTCCTGAATTCCAAAAATGACCGTCCCATTGAAAAGCAGAAATACTGTAACTTCCCAAGGAAGAAAAGAAGCAAAACCTGCCTCCTCTCTTTACACTGAGCTAAATCTCTCCCGTGAGTTTTCCCCAAATTTGGGCCCAGGGGCGGGAGGGGTGGGTTGGGCACTGTGCAGGAAACACAGGCTTCACACTGTGGTTGAGACTGACACTGTGTCCTCCCGTGTGCCACTGCGGTGCTGCTGCAGCTGTGATGTGCCACCCAGTTGCACTGGGCAATGGCTGCAGCCTTGCGTGGTGGTTGGAGGATGTGCCACCCTGTGAAGCCCCACGCTCGGGATAATCCAACAAGGAGGCACTGCCTCCACTGCAACTTCATGCTTCGGCCCTTCCCCATAGCGTGTAGCCATGGGAGCATCCATGCCATGTAAGAAGGTGCGAAAGAGCTGACCTACTGAAGCACCAGAAATATCAGAGGTTGACTGTTACCTGTAGTTCCAGTCTTTGGCCCTTTAGTTTGTGATTCATCACGTAGGGAAGTGTCTGAGCTTATGAAAGTCCAAGAGAGATTATTTCCACGTCTTCTGAAAGTTTCCCGCCCTCCTGCCGAGTACCCCATTGGAAGTTCTGGACAGTTACCCAAGTTGCTCTGCAGCTGGGGAATTTGACTAGGGGTAGAGGTGCTGGTCCAACCGCCTGCTCCGTCCATCTCCCCCAGCTCCTCCGAGGTGCTTCCTTCCCACCAAACAGGGCAGGTCACCAATGAGGCTCCTTCCAGGCAAAGCCACATCCGTTTCTGGGGGCTGAGTCTGTGCTGCATGCAGCGGGGAAGACAGAGGAACTGGTGCAGCCCAGTCCCACCATGACCTGGTGGGAGGATGGATGTCCTGGGGCCTGAGAGGCTGTGAGGAAAAGGAGATCAGGAGGTTATGGCCAAGGCCTCTCCCTTGCCCGCACACTAGCACAACACAAGCATAACCCTTCTGGCACAGAAGAGAAGCTGTGAGTATTCAAGACTTCCATGCCACCACTCATGTGGTTTCCTCAGAAGTTCATCAGATATACAAAAGTAACGATTAAGGCAGAGCAGCTTCACAGCTGAAATAGAGGACTTGCCTGTAGGTTGTGCAGAGTGACACGTAGCTACCATGAGATGGCCATGAAGAGGGCACCTGCAATAACTGTATGTAAGGGGAGAGGTAGCTCCAAGAACTATGCTCAGGTGCAGGCCCAAGCGAAACAACATCTGGAAGAGTGTGTACAATTCCGGTAACTGACAGCCAGGAAAAATTGTTTTGAATCGGAAGAGGGGCAGCAAATGGCTAGGATAATTGGGGAACTGGAGAGGCTGTCCTGTGAGAGAGATGAGAACAGGTGGTGGGATCAGTCTAGCCAAACAAAGGCTCAAAAGGATTTCAGGTCACGTCTATAAATACTGCAAAGGGGAAAGAGCTACAGGACATAGTTAGCAGTAGGAAAAAAAAAAAAAAGGACAGAAACTGTGCATGACTGCATTTGGATCAGAAATTAGAAGAAAGTTCCTAACTCTTAGAACAAGAATGTTCTTGGAACAGCGTTCCCATTAAAAAAGAATGGGCAAATTCACCAACTTACTGTTAAAGGAATGCAAGAAGCTTACGAAAAGGATAGTGTGCTGTCAGCAGCAGAGGCCTGAAACTGGTGACACAAAAGCTCCTGCCCTTGTTATATTAATGCTCTTCGATGTGATAGGTCCACAGGATCTGCAAGCTGGAATGGTATTGAAAGTTGTAAAAATCTCCGTCAATTTGTAGTAAGATGCTTTAGTCTCAAATCCACGCAAGTCAGATGTAACTTTAGAAAAAGACTATGACATGGAAGCCAAAGTCTTCTAGTAGATGCTGGCTTAACACCATCTACACCTGATACCAACAGGAACCGAATACTTAGAAGAAGGAGCAGAATTTAGTTCACGTATTGATAACCCCAGCACTCTACATACACTGTCTTGGTCTGACAGATCTCCATTTCCAAAGCCTTACACTTAAGACAGAATTCATTTTTAGATTCATTCCTCAAAAGTTACAACACGAGTTTATTTTGACTTGCCAGTTCAATGACTGCATTTTGTATTTTAAGTTCTTGAATAGGATAGTGATAATTGTGTCTTACACAATTGTGTTTGCAACCAAGAGCTAAAGCCTTGCTCAGAAATCACATTGTGTGCCTGTGTCACTGAGAAGATTCTCTTCAGAAGCACCTGGTGATTTGGAGTGGCCACTTTTGTGTAAGTAGCATGAGAGATTTTTCTTTTCAGACATGCAAAATGTCAGCCCACTGACGGTGTTTCAAGTTAGGCACTTCTAAATGAAGTTTCTGAGCCAGACTGTGATTTTTGTAGTATTTTGGTCATTTTATTTTGTCTGACAGTTCTCTCGCTCTTGGAAGTACAGAGGACTTACGTTTAAGACCTGCTACTCAAGAAAAGGCCTTCATCTTCTGAGGGGAGATATTTCAACATCCCACCTCTCAGCTGGGACTTGGGCTTCCCCCGTCCTCAGCCTCACCCTGAGCTGCCAAGACCTGGAGCCACAAAGGAGGAGGATTACGGGCAAGGGGTGCCGTCACAGCTCGGGTAGGCAGCGTGAAGGTATGCATCAGGATGAAGTACGTGGGCTACTGGTAAGGGTTAGCTGTGGCAGGGTATCTCCCAGCATGGACCAACAGCTTCTCCGTGGTCCGTGCTGCTCCCTGGCTTATTTTCTCTTTATGAAGGTGGTGGAAAAATAGGGCGACCACCCCCGGCTGGCTGTGGGGTAGCTGGTGAGTTACCAGACCCAGGTGTAGCTGTTCTGTCTGAAACGGGTGGGTCAGTCCAAAAGAAAAATGGAAATATGGAAAAATTCTGCCCTTGTTGAAAGCAGGACAACAGCCTGCCTGCCAAGTGTATTTATTTTTATCTGTAAAGGTTGACTTTTTTCAGCTTCAAAAGAATACAGATTTTAAAAGGCCTTTTTAGGGGCAAAAGTTAATTATTTTCTACAGAACTCCAACGTGGGGAAAGAGGCTTCTCTTTAAAAAGTTGTCACAGTAAAAATTCTCAGTGGGTTTCTTGTAAGAGCCAGAATGTGCATCCCAGAGGCAAGAGTGAGGGTTATGTCCTGGGCTGTGCTTCTGCTGTTTGTGTACTCTCGGGTATATTGCTTAAATTGCCTTGGAGATACCGGTACTGATGTGCCTCACAATCCTGCAAGGTTACATTCACAGAGACTCAAATGTGCTCCGAGATCCGCAGATAACAAGAGCTATTAGATGCATTTTTAATTTTTTTTTTTATTTTTACTCTTATTTAAGCTAACAGCAATGTTTTAACTGGCTGAATAGCTGAGTGAATATGACGAGCGTCAATGTATTTCTAAGCGGTAAGAGAAGCACAGCCCGTGGCCCAATAGGAAATGTTGTAAATTCGGATGAAGCAAGCCACGAGGACGGGAATCCCAAGGCTGAGTCGGCTGTGCAAGAATGCCGTCAAAAGGAAGACATGGCATTTCTGTCATTTATTCACCTAAGAAACAAGCATATAAGGAGCTGAAAGGACAGTCAGACATGCTTATGCACCCTGAGGAGGATAAATTGGGGCTGTTTCCCAGGAGAGGCCTAGGAGAGAATTTCACAAGACTAACCAAGTATAACCTCTGTCCATCAGACTATTTTTCTTGCGTGGAAGATACCTGAAGTTTCAATTCCATAGGTAAGAAATTCATCCCTTCTGCACCCTGTTCTGCCTTTCTGCCGAGAGCATTAGGTCAATTTACCCGTGAAGGGCTAAATATTTCCTGGGCTTTTTTTCACAGGGCTTTTTCTGAGAACCATTTGGAGCAATAGCCTTATTTTTTCTCTTAACATACTCATGAACATTCTTGAGGGCTGTCAATGAGCTACAGTGAAAGCAGCGAGTTTGACGGGCACCTGAAGGAAGTGTTTATGTGTACACGGAGCGGGGTCACTCCCTTCGCTCGGTCTCAGCTTACTGCTCTTCGGGCCAGCCGTACGTGCACGTGTTGCTGTGTTTCACAAACAAGTTGGAAGGCAACAGCGCTCGTGTTTCATGTCCTCTTGAGCACTTCCGCCGAGCTCCAGCTCTTCGTTTTCCTCTTCGCCGGGTCTGCCCTGACCGAGGCAGGTTGGTCTCAGTTGCGTAGGGTGGGCAGGTACAGGCAAACGCCGCCCGGATTGTGAGTCGGTGAGACAGGCACCATCACCAGTCCAGAAGGTCTGTGTCTGCACAGGCAGCACTCAGATGGGGCAAATATTCCTGCTTTTCATCCCAGTTTAGCACGCAGGCTTGGGTGCTTCACTAGCCCCTGTTACATGACTTTTGACATCCCGTGCCAGACTTACCTTCACAGAACCATAGAATTGCCAAGGTTGGAAGGGACCTTTCAGATCATCGAGTCCAACCATCAACCTAACTGACAAAACCACCACTAAACCATGTCTCTAGCCGGTCATGAGGTAAACTTTTCAGTCTCTGCTATAGTTTGGAGTGAGCAAAAATAGTCTAAGTGAGATCCAATCCCTCCAAACATCCTCAAAGTCAGATTTTAGGTGCAACACCAGTCGGAACAGCTCCATGACAATTTTGCAGCCCTAGATGAGCACTGCTGTTGCCTGCCTGTCTGTGTGCTGCTGCCCCCACCTCGCACCAAACCTGCAACCGGTTGGTTTGGGGAGGTAAACCAGCACCAATAAAAAAAACAAACAAACAAACAAACAACAAAAAAAAAAACAAAAAAAACCCCAAACCAAAAAACCCAATCCCAAAAAAGAAAGAAAAAGAAAAACAACCAAAGAAAAAGGAAGACTGTTCTGGATCGGTTCCCCAGACCTGTCACTGCAGGTTCAGTGCTGTGTTGCTGGTGCAGGGGAGGTGGTGGCAACCTCTGGCCAGGGACAGAGAGGGGGCAGCGTCGGGCAGCATGGATTTAGCTTGGCTTAAATTGTTCTGGATCCAGACCCATACCCTAAGCTCTTTGTGACAACAGAACCGCGGAGGGTGATAGCCCAGCACAGCTGAGCAGCCCACATCACCCCACCATGCCTCTGGCTCCTGCTCTCAAATTCCCACTGAGATGAATCCCTCGGGTCACATGGAGGACTGAGATCACAGCTGGGTGTCAGACAATCCCAAACTCTAATCCCGCTCTGCCAGCTCCGTGCTAGGAGACATGGTGTACCTCAAGGGCATTGAGCAAGTTGTGTCAGCTTCCTATCTCTGTAGAGCGTAAAAATTAGTTATAGAAAGTGCTTCCAGAGTGGCCTTTGCTCCAAGACAAGATCAAACAGAACTAAACCAGTCCTTAAAAATACATAGTCTCCCTGAACAACCATCCATTGGAAAGTCTTTCTCCGTGCTTTGTCATCTTCTCAGGTGGAAAGTAAACCCATTAGTTTTTGTACCATGCAGACTGGACAAGGAGGACCATTCACGATGGACAGTTGTTGTTTGCCACTCAGAGTGGCAGTGCCTGGCCTCATCTGTGAGTGACTGTATAGCGAGTTAATACTGCTCAGTGCTAAGGGCACTGCGTCCTCTGACTGTCATCCATTCGGAAGCTGACGGGGCCCATAGCTCATTGCACAGTTAGCTCGCTGTGATCCCACCGAGAGCACGATTAATTCTGAAGCAGTCAACTGTTCCCCCTGGGGGGTGCCGCTCCGTACCTCCTCAACTACATTCCCCACCAGAAGAGGCATGGTGGTGAGTAACTGGGAATACGGGGTCGTTATCACATTTGGGGATCTGCATGACCCAAGGTTGCTCTCCCATCTCTTGCTTTGCCTGTCAGTTTTCTGATACTGTCTCATCCTCGTGTTGACACTAGTAGTGCCACCTGGGATAAAGCGGTAATGGGGTGATGAGCGTGGAGGTGGTTCTTTCATCAGGGATGGGCCAATTCATCGCTGCCAGGGTGGAATTTCTCATCGGAGTGATGGAACCAGACTGAGCCTCTGGGTCTCAAGTGCTGCTGTTGTGGTGGGACTTGCATGCCCAGGACCACTCAAAATGAAGACTTGAACTGCACTGTGTCATATTTCAATGAATGTTTAAACACCTGCTTTCTAAATCAGCCTCTTTCTGAGCTGATAAATATTTACCCCCCTCTCCAAATGGAGCAGTGGTCTCAAGAGAATTTCAATTGGACTGTAGCTTTGTTTACAGGATATTTCCTCATTCGAAATCAAAGGCTAATGCATCTCTTGGGCAGATTCAGGGTGCCTATCTCTCTCATTTGCTTTTCATGAAGAAGTCTGGAGGGTTCGTTTCTTCCTGGGGCAAATGGTTCGGTTCTTCAACAAGCCATGGGATGGAAAACCTCTGCAGGGCCATTTGCTGGGGCTGGGAGAGCTGCAAGGGTCTCTGTGCAAAGGAGAAAGAAGATTCAAATGTGTTCCACCAGCAAGAGATGCTGCCTGCTGCCCTGAGGTCACAGGAGGTCTCCAGGGCCATTGCTGGCATTTAAAAGCAAGCAATGGACTTGGGTATGTCATTTCTGCCACAGGACACCATACTGTAAAAGCAGCACGTCTGATTGAGTTGAAACTGACTGGGAATGACCTGAAAGCAGATCAGGAGTTGCATAATTTACTGCAGTCAGCTTTTAAGCGAAATTAGGGATTAAGTCTGGAAAAGCTGTTGAAGCTGTTGGAAAAGCTCTGCTCTGATCTCCTGCCTCTCACACCAGATATTCTACCACGCTTCCAAACGCAAACGCTGAGCTAACCAGTGGCGGAATTTCCTGCACGATGCCCCGATGGCTGCTGGTGAGCAGGACTCCCGCTGCAGCACACGGGGGGAGGCTGCATCAGAATATATGAGGAACTAAGGATGCTATACCCTTTCATTTGCTTTTCCACCATGCGGTGTGTGCGGGATCACCCTGCTGTGAGACGGAGGTGGGCACCACGCTGCCAGTGGTCAGACTTCTCACTTGAAGGGCTTTCTCACCAGCTTGGTCTCCCAACGCTGCGCGGCACCAAGAGTGGTTTAACTATGGTCGGTTTTTCTTTTTTCTTTCCATGTCTCTTCCCATTCCTCCAATTACCACTTTTGAAATTACGGAGGAAGCATGCCCCATCACTTCCATTTTCTCCTGCTGCTCCTTCCCTTCATTGCAGTGTTTTGCATAGAAAAGGCTTGCTTTTTTCCATGTTTGCTTTGGGACTTTTGTCTGTTTAATAACTGTCTCGGAGACATACTCAGTGTGACCCAAGTGTTATCAGCTTGGGCTCAGGGCGTTCTCATCAATGTCAATCCTTTCCTCACACGTCTCTCTGCTGGGCCCCACATTGTCATGTCAAAAGACACCCTGCAACCTTTTTTTTTTTACCCTTTAATCCTCATCTGTCATTGCTCGTGTCATGGGAGGTGTGAGTACGTGAGGTAAGGAAAAGCCAAGACTAAACCATGAAGACAGCCTGAACCAAAGCTCCACAAAGCTGCTTTTTCCTTCCCACTGGCGCTGGACAAGAGCTCTTGAACAAGAACAAAGAATAAGACACCTTTTCATCTTACGTCGCACTACCAATGAAGGATGTACTTCCTGGAAGGCATCACGCAGGGTTTTAAATCCCTGAATACGTTTCAGGTAGAGGGTCCTGTTCTGGTGGTTGGAAATGTGATAGACACAAATGAGAGGTTTCTCTGGTGGGTAAAGAAAGATAAAACTGAAACTTCCACTATGAATCTGAATAAATGCTCTTCAGCATTAATTTCTCTAAAGCAAAAAAATCCACAAACCATTTTTAATATAGATTTGCTCCTTTTCTGTATTCTAAAAAACTTTTTTAGAGATTTTGTTGGAAAGCAGCTACACAATCACCTGCACCACATATAAAATGTGTAATTGCAACTCAGAGGAGAAGGTAAGTTTGTTCTGGTGCTGAGAATTCTCTATCAGAAGAATTTGATAAACATAATGCAGTGTGCAGGATCAGCCTGATTTTAATTTTAAATGCCTTCTCCAGTACCAGAGGGGTATGTCCTTTACGTAGTGCCAGCCTCCGGTCAGCCAGACAATTGCCCGCGTTACAAAGGCCAAATGTTTTGCCAGCTTGCAAGAATTGCCAAAACTGTAATATGAACTTGTGGACGTCTTGATATATTCTTGTACAGGCTGGTGTCTTTCTGTGTAATGGGGCACTGCCTCAGATAGCCTAACAAATCCCTTCCCAAGCCTGTAATTCCAGTCTTTGTTTCTGCTCTGTGAACTCTGCCAAACCCTCACATGCCCCAGGAGAGGCGGCTGGGGGCTCCGATCGTCCGTGCTGTGCAGATTGCTTCAGGTGCTCCCGTCTCCAGCGTAACCCTGCATTTTGTACGTCAGCTACGTGCCTCTCTGAGATAGCGTACGTTTAGAAGGAAACGGTGATGAAATGCAGAGACGACCTCACACCATGTGTCCCCAGCAGGTAGCTATGGCACATGAGAGCTGCTCAACGACCATTAGAAAAACTAACCCTATAGGGACCCACTCTCTACAAACCTGAGGCTGAAGTATCACAGCAATTAAACACATATTCTTCTCTGAGACCGAGACTATTGCTAGTTAAGTACCGCCATAGCGCTGCGTTTGCTGTTGCAGAGCTCCAGAACATCCCAACAGTCTGACTCATTGAGTCCCTACCACGACTTCGCTCCAGTTTAAGAGTTCTAAATACTGCTTGGTGGAAAGACTTCATGACTGGATAAAATGCCATGCCGCTGGAAATAAGGAGCAGTGGGTAGAACGTGCACCTTTATCACAAACCTCTGCAAAAGCCTTGATGAGATGAGTCTTCCCCATTTGCAACTTGAGCAGTAACATTTTGTTGCCCGAACCCTTTACAGAACCTCTCACAGTCCCACCTGGTTGGCACTAGGAAAATGCTTAGAGGTCCTGAACAAAACACTGGCACACACGTGCTGAGAAGAACCGATATTTAGACCAAATGAAAAACTCTGGGGTTAGTACATCTATGAGCTTCCGTTTAGCAAGACCTTCAGAAATTGCCGTGGGCAGAAACATTTTGCCAGTCTGAGTCAAATTAGCAATGCAAAAAGGCAAAGGTTTTGATTCTTTTTTCCTTCATTAATGCTGCAAAATAGATGCTGCTAAATTAGGACTCAACTGCCTTCATAGTAATGAAACAGGAGGTCAGATTTAGAGAGCTACGTTTGCCCTTGTGTTTCTTGGAAGACTGCTCTGTCTCTAAGTTGACAGTGCAGCTGTTCACTGAAAATTGTGCAGAAAGATTAATAAATTCTTAGTTGGGAATCTCAAAACGTATGGCAAGTCCAACAGTTTTAAGCAAGCATGGACCACATTGTTCAGCTGAGATCGCTGAACACATTTTTACCCTGTGGCTGCAGTATTTATGAAGTGCAAATGGTAAAAAAAGAAATGTAATAGAGGAAAATAAATCAATCTGATTTCAGCCACGTCCAGTCACCATTTCTCCTCATGTCCCGCGATGATCCGAGAGCCCCGGGGGGGGGATATAGAGCGTGACTGTCATCCCGCAGCAAAAATATTATCACACGCTTCAAAGCTATTGGCTGCTGTTCCTCAAAGTCAGAGCTTTAACGTGCACCCTGATGAAAACAGGATGGCCCCTTTCAAACCAGGACGATAGAGACAGACGAGGCAGTAAGACGAAACCAGCAGGAGCCAGCGCACGCGGAGCTGCAGTAAACCCAAGCCATAAACAGAATGTCTCCTCTACTTAAAACCTTCTGAGGCCCCTGAGCTTTCCGAAAGCGTGGCGGCAGCACCTTGTCTTGCAGACCTGCAGGGATTCAGACAGGGCACCAATTCCTGCAGTTTTATAATGGCTTACACCCATGAAACTAATATTCTTTACACCTTTAGGGAGAAATGTGTGACCGTTCGCGGCCAGTCATCAAGGAAGCCTGATACATCAAACAGGCAGCGCTGGGCGGCCATACGATAGGGCTGTACGCAGCTGCTGCCGCTCCTGCTGCCCGCCATCGGCCACCGGCCCACATGGGGGCTCGGGTGGCCGGCCCCGGCCAGGACTCCCTGTTCGGGATCAGTTAAGCTTCTGAGACCGTCAATCACGGCGCTGCACTCCCCACGGGGGCGGCTGCTGCGGGAGGGCGCGCTGCAAACCTGCCGAGCACCTTTCCCTCGCAAACCACGGCATCAGCAACTGCTCCCTAACTTGAAGTCCCTGATCTCACGTGTTTCACGTAGTTTATGAAGACTTTTTTTAGTTTTTTTAGGGGAACTGCATGCTGGGTTTCCAGTGCTCCAATCACACAGGAGATAGTGAATTCAAAAGCAGAGTTTAAGGCAACACTAGAGCACGACCCCGTATTTGCACACACAGATGACCAAAATGCCCAGATTAACTCTGCTTTACAGACATGATTCAGGTGGATTTTGTGTTTCTTTTTGAGAGCTTAAAAAATGTCTGCTGATTTCTGAAAACCAGGCCTAGTAGAAATAAAGAAGCCTTACCTAATGTTTTTGTTCTGAGAATTGAGATAGATAACTACATTTTAACAAATAAAATAGCATTTAAAATATTTTAAGTGTTGCATGTCTAGACTGCAGTACCATGGTCTGTATGTATTTATATGTGTTACTTTTGATGTGCTGTTACCACCGTTACACAGAGGGGCAGCTGAGGCACAGGGCAAGCTGGGGTGAGATCTGGTTCCAGATAAGACACCTACACTGAAGTGTCTGAAGTACGGATGCCTACCTGCGCAACGGGTGCCTACACTCTCATTACAGCCAGTGGAGGTGAACCGAGTCTGAAGAGTGACCGGAGTTGGACAAATGTAGGAGTCTATTCTGGGATGCATCCCACCCTGATTTCTCAGTAGTGCGTTGTCTGTTTCTGAGAGAGAATACAGCTAAATCCCTTGAACACTAAGCCATGGGGACATCACCCCTGTGATGTTCACTATAGGCTTCTGTATGTGCTGCTGGGCTACCTCCCTGATGGCCACCGCTCTTTGAAGTCACCTCCAAGAGAGCACCAGGAGATAATCCGCTTGAGGTTAGACAAGATGCTTCTGCCACACACAACAGCAGCTTCATCCGGGGCATTGTCTTCCTGCTAACAACCTGAGTGAGTTTTATGGCAAAGAATGGACAAGATGGCAAATGTTCAGAGAGTTTGACTTGTTACTGTCTTCCAGAAGGTGTTAGTTCTATCTATGTAGTGAGGGAACATCTCAAGAATGGGACAAAGGTAAGAGGCTTAGTGCTGAAAAGGGCTTGGGGAAGGACCTAAGGAAGCAGATAATCTAATTTTATTGGAAAGTCAGGAACCATGAAGATCTGCAATGATCTCATTCAGATCTTCAGTTCTTCTTCAGAACTTCTGTTCACTTTGAAATGGCCCATGTGTTACACAACCGCTGCGTGCTGCAGGCTGCCGAAGGTATTTGTAAGGTGATTGTGCTAACCGGATTTTCATGATGAGGTTTGGAGAGTCCAGAAGTAAGACACTGGTAGTAGTGAAGACCCGAACAGCCGAGAGCAGTGAGGGCTGAGATGTGGTAATGTATCTGTGAGAATGAGACGCTTCAGGTATTTAGGCAGGGCGTTAGTTTAGCAGGAGTCAGAAGAGTATCCCAGCTCCTCTAAGGCCAGCATGGAGGATCTTAGAGCACCAAAGGGATCCTTTAAACATTACAGAACGATTTCATACAGTCTTTCTTTTCTTCATCTTGCTTTACTGGACTCTGTTGGCCCTTCTGCAGACTTGTAATCAGATTTTTATTTTTTTTAAGGTCTCTGAACACTCTTGGTATGTATTTACCTCCATTTTGGCAACTGAAAAACCCTAGTGGGGCTGTGCCTTCTTCGCAGGCATCTTGCTGGCTGAGGTCTTATATTTTGTTGGGAGCTTTCCTTTTTTCCTAGTCTGATAAGAATTCTGCTTTATCTGACAGCTTGCATTAGAGTTAGGGTAATTCATAAGGAATATACAGTAGGTTTTTAAGAACTTTTTCTCTGTAAGGAGTAACGCACTCCTTGGCTGCCTGGCTGAGGAGCAGATTACCGATGTAATGTGCCATATTCAAATACTTTTCTAAGAACACAGAGTCTGCGGAGACACCTCCTGCCAAAAAAAACCAGTATTTCCCCTCTCCAAACCACAGTATGCCACTCAGACAGAAGTTTTGGAAAAGTCATCTCAAAATACTTCTAAAGATGTAATATATCTGTTTGGCAAATTGTAGACATGGTGAAGAAACGAAAAGGTCCATGTCCCATCTCGCTCAGGAACTACATTGACTCACATATGAGAAGAACAGCACAGAACCTCGACAGCAGCTGGATGGGATGCCGAGATCTAATCCATAGCATCCCCATTCCAAAACCAAACCCAACAGCAGTATCACGGTCTGTATCTTCCCTGCCACGTGCTCTCGGCACCAACTTTGATACCAAGAGCTCGCGACTTGTTTTTGTACCAGATAACCCACTATTAGCGTGGTCGAAAATACAAAACGCAGGGCTGAGCACCGTCGTTTTACACAACTGACAGCAGAGGGGCTCGCTTGCTCTCCAGAACTGATCTCCCCCTTACCTGACTTGGGCACAGTAGGTAAGTTTTAGTAATGTGTTCTCCAAGGATTAGGTAACTAAAGCTACTGCTGGTGAAAAGTTAGTTCTTGATGTAGGACCTTGAAAGTGAATGCTACTACCTAGCAGATTTCTGCTTTAGCTGCTTGCCTTTCATGCTTACCCACATTACCCTCAGGAGACCAACCACAGAAAACGTGTTTTACGTTAACTGGCCCCAGACCGCTTTTTCCGTTTCATTTTGCGTTTAAAAGTAAACGCAGATTCTCCGCTGACAGTTGAACAGGCATAGCCCTGACAAAGGACTATATGCTGAGGATCATTTCTTCCCTTGATGATGAAACAAGCACTCTTTTGGTCCAAAAAAATATTCTAACCTGAAAAATTCTATAGTACCATCTATGAAAAAAAAAAAAAAAAAAAAGGATGCAGGTTTCTCAACAGTCTGCCAGTCTGTGTACCTCGTGTCCTGAGCATCTGGGAAAGCCCCATCTACCAACACAGGGCCCCAAATCCAGCTCCACTGCTCCGGCAGTTGCCTGGTTCTTTGGCATCAACATCCCGAAGAGCCGATTCCCGATTCCCCACGCCTGCCCATGTCATTTCGACAAATACTTCGTGTCTGATATATGATACAAGCATTATCATATTTCTTAAGCTTTAAACTCCAGATTGTATTGTGTCCCCCAGCTGGCACGTACAAAAATATAATGCGGGTTTACGTCTGTTTTCAAACTTGTTCTGTTTTTTAAAATTTCTCTGAAGTTTTTTCCTCAGAAAAGTTTACACCCCCTCATCTAATCCTCAAGTGACAAGTTTAAAATTCATACTGCTCAAGTAACACGACTCAGAAAAGATGATTAAGCTTCAGGGAGGGGAAAAAACACACACATGAAGTAATGGCTCAAGAATTTCACTCCAAAAAGACTCCAAAAACTCTTCAGAGCACTAGCAGAAGGGCCTGTAAGCATGTTCTTCAGTACTAAAAGACAAAACCCACAATAAATATAAAATACCAGGCTTCACAATTTCACAAGTTTATAGATGGGTAAGTCCTGCAGGTATTACCCCAAACTACAATAGAGAAAAATCTGAACACCTGACAAATTACTATTCTAGCTCATTCTAGCAGTTTCTCCACAAATACTGTGAAATTCAGCACGAAATAAAATTTGTCAGAAAACAACGCATTATTTATGTTTCGATATTGATGCAATGACTCTTACTTCTCAACATGCATCTGCATTCATTTCAAATCTGTGATTTCAAACAACTAACGGTCTTCATTTTTTAAGCTCAAAATAGCAGACGTGCCACAGCAGTTTGGGGACTAAGAAGTCTCCTCCACAACTGTATGAACACCCTCCAACGTTGGAACACTACCTGAGAGAGAAGTGTCAGGCTTAAACATGGACATTAGACCCCCACAGCTCACGTTCTAGTTCACGCTGCCCTCCCTTTTCCTTCTTCCCACTCACAAGAAATCTCCAGGCAGCCAACAAAGCCACAGCACAGGAGTCCCTCTTGTCAGAGGACACTGGTCCTTTGAGAGACAGAGGTTTAGTATCTTCTAAGCTTCCCTAAACCATTTTCACTTTTCTATAAATAAAGCTGCTTATCACTGTACTTAAGCTTCAGGAACTTTAATTAGACCAGGAATTCCTCCAACGATTAGATAAAGGCTGTTGCAATAACAGTCTTAAAACAAAAACAAAAGGATCTCTCCTCCTTTTTCCTCTTTACACACATCTTAGTCAGGAAAGTAACCATCGTCAAATAAAAAAATTGTTAAGAAAAGCCCCCTTTCAAAAGCACTTTGTAAGCTTCTGTTTACTAAGTGGAAAGAAAATAATTATATACCTCAACACACCCTGTAAGTAACAATTCCAACTTTGCCTCGCGCTTAAAGCCTAAAAACCACGGAAGTGCTAAACTTCAAAAAAGAAAGCGCACCCCAGATAAAAATGAGAAGTGCTGGGCTCTTCAGCTGCTTTAGAGGAGGAATGCAGACTGCTGAAGTGTCCTGGGCTCCAACGTGACCACGTGCAAGACAAAGATTTACATCTGTAAAAACCTCCTAAGTTAGAGCCTTCATTGACAAGAGTTAACTCTTCAGTACTCCTTCTGGCGCGATCATTAATGAAGCCACGTTTGTTTGACCTTGAACCTGTTGCTGGATCCCTGCGCTTGCCCGCAGCAGCAGCAGTTTCCAGAGAAGCTGCTGAGCAGCCCTGCGACCTGCCAGGGGGACAGGGTGTCACATTCCTGCTCATTGTGTTTATGCACTAGCGCAATCCAACTTTCCAGAGACATGAAAACTACTGCCATCTGACAGCGGCTATTTACTGCTTTGCGAACTCGGCGAGGTGACCAAAGTTACTTTTCAAACGTGTAATCAATACGCAGATCTATTTTAAAAGCCGTGCCACAATTAGCACTTAAAAACCACACAGTTTTACGCTAGTTGGGTCAAATTAATTTTATTATGCTCCATGATGAATTGCCACCAGTGCAACATCCTATTCACTGTACATTTCAAAAATTCACATACTAAAAATTTCAGTTTGATAACTGGAAAACTGAATGATTGAGAAGTTCTTACGGATTTCATACGTACAAGTGGCTAGCTGATATTGTCTATGCACATAGAGTGTTGAGATACAAAAGCCTCGTGCTAGTTTGTTAATTGCTAAGGCTATCTGGACAGTCATTTAACCAGAATACGTAAGAGAGGCCTTCATTACAGCGTTTAGCAACAATGCACCAGTATCATGAAACGCGATCTTCTGCTCATAGTGCAAGTGGCGGAGTGCTGAAGCATGCAGTTAGGACTAACTTCGCTGCTATCGCAGTCTTTATGCCTGAAATTTATCATGTACAAACACTACTTTAAAGTAAATATTAACCTGGACACCACAGAATGTGAGTGTACTTTTTTTTTTTTTTTCTGTACGAAGAAAAAGAAGTAGAAAAACCAAAAGCTTTCTTTGGCCAGTATCTACAAATCAGAAGTTTTATTCAGTAAGTTAACTTCAGAGCTCCCAAAACCTGGAACAGAAGTTTGATTAATGAACTGTGACGTTTAATTATTAACTATATTACAGAAATTCCAATCCTGGGAACATAACAGCTAAACATATCTAGTAAGCAGTATGTTAGGAAAACCTTGAGGCCTCATCTGCTTAATTCTGCCCTACATGCAATAAAAAACAAGGGAGCAGTGCCAGAAGTTATATGAAAGCCATATAAATATTTTCCTTACACACAAGTTCTTAACTCCACTGCCATTAGCTACCCCAGGCTGCACCTGCACTTGATCCAATGCTCAAGCCGCTCCAGCAGCGAAGCTAGCAGGAAGTGTTTTTAGCAGCAGAGGGCAATACAAAAGTTACCGCAAGAAAGTGAGACCACTTGGAAATTTTTTTCCTCAAGTTATGTGCTTAAATTACCCTTGGAAGGAAGTTCACATCCTCTGAATAATTTAACTACAACCTTACCTCTCCCACTACTTTTCAGCAACTTTCCTTTCTTCTCATATGACTAAATTAATTCGCTAAAGACTAGGTTATAACTGGGTTAGAAATCCAAGCCGTATCATGCAGGTCCAGCCTGTCAAGATCAGGTCAACGCTGGGTTTCCGTCAATACAATTCCGATAACTTAAATTTAGTTTGATAGCTTGACTACAGTCAGAGACCCAGGACACTATGCATTAACTACACTCCAAGTATGACTGACTGAACTAAACATTCCGTGTCAGATAATGTGGTTTTTAAAAAGATTTTCTACCTGAAAGTTACAGTAAGTACAGTAATTAACGCTGCAGATATTAAATACCCACGTAGCATAGATTAGTATTTTGTAATAGGCAGATACGCCGATGTTTACTGCACTACAAAGTACAACTTATATAAATGTGCAAGCTGTGAAATGAGAATCCCATTTTCCTCCACTTACTCAAATGCTATTCTTGCGGATTGAGTTCTTGATCTTCATCGCAACCCTTGGTCTTAAAGCCAACATATGAAGACAGAATATTGCCATAAAGTTCAGTATTTATTCAAAGTGTATATTCTGAGTTAATGGCTTTCCAACTTTATGGATGTAGGATTGGTGTTTCAGCATTTGTCGTGTACCATAACGCAAAGACTGCAAAGTAATACCACTTATGTTTACTTTATTAGTACACCAATGTCCTACAAATTTTAAAAAGTAATTAAACATTATTGAAGCAAGCATTAAACGCAGCCCTTCAGCCTGAAAACCGCATAAAATTGATTTTAAAAATAAATCAAACTGTAGCAATTGCCAGCCTCCAGTATAGTCCCCAGTAATTTACACTTCTTCATTCTGCAAGTAAGAGCTGGGAAGGAAAAAAAAAAAAAAAAAATAGACTGAACTTGTCTGCATCAAAGATGCCTTTACGGCTATTACAATGTAAAGCCACCCTGTTTAACTTCAGACAGAGAGTTCCCTAATTGAAGGATTGAATTACTACTGCTGTTCAATAGCAGTCAGTATTGCTACAGTTAGGGCAAGGTAATCTTCACAACTAGCTGTGCATTTCTGTACTGATTTTGTTTTCTGTAAAGCGTTCTGCTACGATTTGAACTGCAATGTTGTGATATATTTGAAACCATGCAATAGTATAAACCAGCCTCAACATTCACGTAGCATTGCATTTGCAATGAAGGGGCTAAATAAACTAAGAGCTGCATCACTTAAAGAACATAGTGCTATACTAGGTTTTAATAAGAAAATTTAGATACAGAAAAAGTAGGGTATGAAAATAGTGTTTTCCTTCTTGCATTATAACTAAATTACATTAAGGTTTTTGTCAGTCTCACATATTACATTTAGACTCCCTTATTGATGGAATGGAAAGTATTCACATGTACATGATCATCCAGGTGTAAACTTGCACACACTAACAGGGAGTAGCTTTGTAGAGGATTATGACAAACCTTTACAGATTAAATGAGGTATTGCACAGATTAATAAAAAAGCAAAAGGCAACAAAAATATACAGCAAATTGGTAGAACATTTACATGATAATTTTACAGAATCCATAGACAGAAAGTAGTGTTTAGTATATCATTCACCTTAAAAAATATATATATATAATAATATATGATCAATCATCCCATTCGTCATCATCCTCAAAGTCTTCTTCATCATCTTCATCCTCATCTTCATCTGTACGACAGAAAAAAGCAAGTCAGTTGCACGCACCAATTTAACGTGACAAAAGTGTAATTGATTTGTCCCACAATTTTCTGAGAACAGAACACTCAGTTCAAGGAGGTCACGACAATACATTTGTAATACTCTTATTTTGAGATTTCCAGACATGACATTCAGTTTAGGTAGATTTAACTTTCACTATCTGATTTGTTTCCTTTCTCACTCCTTTCCCCAGGCAGGGAAAAAACGTATCTTGCTTTCTGCTATGAGAAAAAGAATCAGAAGTTCTTATGTAACACTTACTACTTATTACTCTTACTTAGAGAATAGCAGAGTGACCAGCTTGTTCCAGACTGGTTTTTAAACTTCAGGGACAAATTAATTTCTGAACTGTAAGAACTGCTTCCCCAAGTTTACTACGTGACAGGATTTCTATTTACTGTAGAAGCAGATAAAAAAAATAAATTTGTGAGGTACATTCCATTGTGGTTACCGGAATGTTCTAAGATATGTAATGCATATCAACATCAGTGTTTGTTGTTAACTTTACTGAGCCTTCCACTATTGTTAATATGTATCATAATTTAAAAATTGTAGCCTGTTAAAATTAAACTACTTATTTGTTGGGCAAGAGCATTTCCTTCCCTGGGTAAATGCTGTATCAGCACCCTTCTAGTAGTTATCACAGAACACCAGGTTGGAAGGGACCTCAAGGATCATCTGGTCCAACCCTTCTTGGCAAAAGCACGGTCTAGGCAAGACGGCCCACCCTGTCCAGCTGCATCTTAGAAGTATCCAATGTTGGGGAAGCCACAGCTTCCCTGGGGAGATTATTCCAATGGCTGATTGCTCTTATTGTGAAAAATTTTCCTCTTGTGTCCAATCAGAACCTCCCCTGAAGTAACTGTTACCCATTACCCCTTGTCTTTTCCATGTGACTCCTTGTAAAAAGAGAGTCTCCATCTTCTCTGTAGCCACCCTTTAAATACTGGGACATGGTGATAAGGTCTCCCCTAAGCCTTCTTTTCTCAAGGCTGAACAAACCCAATTTAATTCACGTAAAGTACCAAAATTGGAGATCACTACATAGGGCTGCAAATCAACAAACTATATCACATTTAGTCAAACTGTTTGCAGATTGCGAGTGCAGTTTTGGTACAAGACAAGCTCTGGAAGGAAAATATATCAAAGCCTAAACAGAAGAGATGTAACCAATCAGCTGCACTGCAGCTACTGAACTGCATTTATTACAAGCTGGTATTTGAGAAACGTAAATCCTCTCGCGGCCTTATTTTTCCACAAGCACTTAAGTGTGAAAAGTTGATTCAGTACTAGTATGTGACTAGTTAAGTAACACTAGTTATCTGATTATCATCCAGCAGGTGGCATCCAAAGCATACTGGAAGCCAGAGTTTTAAGAGCATGAATCTTTGCAAGAGCTTTGGCTTCTAGAAACAGAAAGCATTAAAAACCTTCCTTCCAAAATATTTTGATAACTTATTTCATCAGACATTTAGTGGATAAAAATAAGTTAGTTCTACAAAAAAAAAAAAAATCTTTATAGAGGTATTAACCTTGACTAGTAATTTCTAATTCAGTATTATTGCAAACTACTATACAATTCAAAGTAGCACGAAGTAACCATTCAACCCATCGCTAGGGGTCTGCCTGCCTGGAGCATTCTGTATTGGACTATATGCTGAAATCCATGCTTTTTGCCAGCAATATTTTATGCTGAATAGAAGTGTTAACTCTTGAAAATCTGACACTGAGGTCAGAAAGATTCCATCAGACTCACCTGAAGAATGAATGGCTTTGCTCCTTTTCTGCATAACTTCCATTAACGCACCCACAATTCCTGAGGTGGGTGCAGGTGTAGGCGGTGCACTCTCCTGACCATCAGATACCTTGGAAAAAAGGACACATTAGAAAGATGCAATGAGCAAACAGAACCTGTGTATTTTGAGCAAACTTCCTTATAAGATTAATGAGTTTATTTTCATCCAGAAGGAAGAGTGAAACTGCAGTTTGTTTCTTTAGTTCAAGCTAAGTTTTTATTTATAAAAGAGTCAACTTTTTCTCTTTTGCCGTACAACACTCTACAACTCATACAACTACAACAGTGTAGTCCACACTCAAGATTAAGTGTTTCGTCTCTGATTATCATGAAGTGAGTGTTCAGCTAAAGGAAAGCTTCTTAATATGGTTGTACAGACATGATTTGTGTGGCTGCATAATCATTTGTTATTTTATCCTTGGTATATACAACAGAATATTTTTTCTTGTTTGCGTTTGTTAACCCCGTCTGCTTTGGTTGATAATCCCTTCTGAAAGTAATAAGACCTTGATGCTGCAAACCTGTAATGGCAAATAAATATTAACATGCCCTCACGCTTTTTGCATCTGAAGCCTCAAGCACAAAAGAGTAGCAAAAAAAAAAAAAAGAAGAAGTACCTACAGGCAAAATTATTTTAAAGATATTCACTGACATCAAGAAGAAATAGTAATAGCTGGAGCTGCAGCAGAAACAGCAGAGGCATCCCTCACAGGTGGCACCTAGACACAGGCAGCCACTTTCTCACAAGCCTCAATGTTTGCAGAGCACAGGCCCATTTTAAGATGGAAAAAAATACAATAATAATAATAAAAAAAAAATCTAGTGTTTGTCTTCCACTACCATTACTGCTGACCTCATCCCCTGCAGTTGCTTAGATGATTTTACTGAAATATTAAGGAGACCAGCAATCTTTCTTAGTTCTTGCAAAAGTTCTTTGCAGCTGCGATACTGTGGTATCATCACTTTACGAGTTACGCTTAAAGCTTTACTGAAAAGTGAGAAATGAGTTCAAAACAAGGATAATTTCACACTAATACTCCTCTATAGCGAATAAGCGGTTCTAAGCATTTTCTCAGTACTACCATTTAAAGCATCACTTCAAAAAACTCTAAAAGTTATGATACAGCCTGAAACAGCCACAAGTTACTGTTCACACGTACTGCATCCATTTGCAAGTCCCAAGGGGACATAGATGAGAAACAGCTTTTACTCACGGATTTCAGCTGTATACCCTGTCGTATCTGGTCTAACAGTGCATCTCTTCCTGAGCAGGACACTGGTCGACTGTTCTGTTCTACTTTCTTTAACTGAGCTCCTTCTCTGATTTGATCCAAGAGGGCTGCTTTGTTTCCTGCAGGAACTGGAAGCTGGTGATCAACCTCTGAAGGAAGGCCTGGTGGCGGAGGAGGACCAGGAGGGGGCGGAGGAGGTGGTGGTGGTGGAGGAACAGATGACCCACTTGTCGGTGGTGGTGGTGGTGGAGGAGGGCCGGATGGTGCAGATGATGAATGCACTGGTGGTGGTGGAGGATACATCCTGTTTGGAGGAGGTGGGGGCACTGTGGCACCAGGTCTAGATGGAGGTGGGGGTGGAGGTGCTGCTGTAGGAGCTCTTGAAGGAGGTGGAGGTGGCGCCCCTCGGCCCCTAGCAGGTGGAGGAGGAGGGCCCGAGCTATGGGGAGGTGGTGGTGGAGGTGGAGGGGGTCCTCCTCTGCACGGTGGTGGTGGAGGTGGGGCTGAAATGAAACAAAACAATTTACAATTACATGCTATTCAATACTCATAAGTCTTTGGAGACTAGCAGAAAAAGAAAAAAGGCTTTGCCTTGCCTTTTGCAAGGATCTCTGTGCCTGTGCAAGTTGCACCAGTTCTGGATTAAGTTGAACATAGCTGAATATAAGCTATGCTTGTACGAATGCAAACCAAGGTGAATATAAGTCCTTATGTCTGTCATGTATTTTCAAGTGCAACACATAAAGACTAATTAAAGTCACAAAACAAGCTTGGTCATTAATTTTGGTTTGGTCCTATGGTAGTAATTTTCTTCATAATCCAAGCATAGTGTTCCAATTTCTCATCACAAAATGTAGAAAATTTTCAAAAGAATTCTCTAAAATTTTATTGAGCTAGGACAGAAGGCAAAAGAAAGATATTTTAGAAAATACACTTTAAGTGAAATACAGAATTTCCACTTTGTGGAATCTATCCATTATTTTATTAGGGAATTACAGGATACAAATATTTTTTGAAGCATCACCTTCTAGTAACAAAAAAACCTACTAATGCATTATGATGCAGCATGAACTGACTCTTAGTCCCTTTTAATGAAGATTAGTTCCAACATTATCTTTATGGAAGGGACCATAGAAAGTAAACAACTTCAGGGCTATCTCAATGCATGGGATCATTTCTATATGAAGTGGCCTTGAGATGTACTTGCTCCGCTAATGGCATTTTAAATAGCACCATTTCATTCCCTCTTCCATTAAGCATCTAATGGCTTATGGTACTTTAGGTTGTGTGGTTGTTGCACATACCTAGGTAATAATCCAGGTGCTGTCATACAACTAAGAAAATTCAGATTTTATTTCATATGCTTTAATAATGAAAAGGGAATTACACTCAAGAAAATACTACTTTACCTCTTCTATTATGTCCTTCCTGTTAAATGCTGATAAAGTAGGCTGTCTGCACTGGAATAGAGAGGGGACGTCCCTCTGTAAATCCCCTAAA
This sequence comes from Fratercula arctica, assembly GCA_947846985.1. Classification (NCBI taxonomy): domain Eukaryota; kingdom Metazoa; phylum Chordata; class Aves; order Charadriiformes; family Alcidae; genus Fratercula; species Fratercula arctica. Next base: position 190,798,762 of record CANTUZ010000001.1, read on the forward strand.
AGGGATTTTGAGGAAGCAGGAGACACTAGCGCCTCAGTGTCTCCTTCCCTGCTCATCTGAGAGAAACATCCCCCTCCTAAAATTACGTGTTACATTCTTAAGTTCCACAAATTGCTCTGTTTTTTTCCATCTCTTCAAAAGAACAACATGGGCAGAAGCTCCTCTTGAACTTCATATATTTTGCAAGAGACATACTGCCAACATTCTTGATTTTTAAAAAAATTCCACCACTTTTTGGCTATACATGACTGTAGCTTCCTTTTCAGCCACTGGAGGCCAGTATTTTCTAATATAACTTACTCAGCAAGCACTACAATTTTTCTGTATTTTACCGAGAAGATCTATAACGTAGTTGTGTTCCAGAGTCTGTAGTTTCTGTAGATTTTGAACACAACGTTTAAGTTTTCCTGTGGGGGAAAGGTTTTACTTGCATTGTATACATAGAGACGTGCCACATCCAATCTGTGGAAATAAGAGTTCAGGAGTTTTTATAAGGCTTGTCTGCACTCAGCTGGAGTGAAACGAGAGAGGAGGAGCAAGGAGGGAGCACCATTACCTCATCCACACTCCCTTTCCCCCCAACAGATGGTACAAGCAAAGCAAAAAATAATTTAGATTTTTTTATAAATGCACATTAATCTGAACATGGCTATTAACAAAACAAAAAGTACGTAAAATCTTCTATTGATGGTACTACCACTAAAAAAAAAACCAACAACAGTACCAAAAACTAGGCAAAGGGCAGGAAAAACAAGAAAGTAACTTCTATCTGAGCAGAATAATGTGTCTGCAACTCTCTAGTCAACATCTAGCAGGGTGAGTATGTAAGCACAGAAATTCTTGCAATAAAACACAGAAAAATGTGTTTCAGTTGAGAAAGAACACTCCAAACAGCAGTCAAGCCTACACATCAAATAACATAATTGCAGGTAAACCCACTGAAATAGTGGAATATTTTATCTACCTCTATCAAAAAGCACAGAGGTAGATTGTTATCATGCATGTTAAAGACGAGGCAGCTTTTCTTTCAATTGCATACATGCAGGTGGCTGTAACTTGAAGTTAACGCATACATAATAGAAAAATAGGCATTATTAAAGTATTTTAAACTAGTCATAAGACTCCAAAAGACAAGTCTTCTCAATCCAATTTTATGGTCAGTCCTCTGGGATCAACAACTCTGTAAACATTTAAACAGAGTTAAGAAACTGACAGATTTCTTACTGAGAAAAAAAAAAAATCATAACTGAAATTTTGCTTGCAGTTTAACTAAGAAGTTTGACTATAATTTTTAGTATTGCAGTCAAACAGACGTGGACTAAGGTTTCTCATCTAGGAAAGAAGTCACACAGCAGCATAAGTACTCTGAAGCATATGCTCAGATGCCAGCTCAAATACATACCGCTCCACCGCGGGGGACCTAAGGAATAAATGTAACAAGTCACTGTACCCTGAATCTGTATCTCTTCAGTCACTCGAACAATTTATTCACTAGTTTCAAACTGCTGTAATTTCAATGGCATTTATATCCTATTCCTCTTGAGAAGCGTTCTAGGCAAATTTTTGAAAGTTTGACACTGGCAGTGTAATTTTCAGACTGACTTGCTATGTTCCACTAGATAATGCATCAGCTGAGATCACATTTAAAGATTAGGCAGGAAATGACTTACTTGAGAATCTTCTTGCAGCAGAAGCCTACTCAAAAGTAGTACTTTTTACTTTAAATTAGAAAAAAGACTTTTTTTTCCTTTTTAAAATATTCATATAAGATATGATTTGCAGATCTCTAGCTGTTGCAAGGTTCATTACACAGCGCTGACAGCGTAAATGGGCACCACACATACATCTGCCAGACATGTGCTACTACTATCACTGAGAAAAGAAATATAGATAGAATTTTAATTTATTTATAAGATCGAGGTTATACAATAAGTATGTAACATACATAGTCTGAAAGGTCTACATGCAATATACTGCACAGTATACCTTACAGTCAGACTAAGTGTTACTGGAAATTACTTAATTGACAAAAATAAGATCCTTATTCATTAGGGAACTCTCATGGGCCAATGCATCAACATTTTTACATAGCATATAGTATACAGAAACATCATGAAATTCAATGCAACTGCGGTGATGTGAAGTCCAGAGAAGAGAATCAAAAATTGCTCATCACCAACAGCTCCTATTCTAATCCTTAAGGCAAAAAACGCCCTGCTAATTTTTACATGGAAATAAGAAGAATCCCACCTTGTCTGCGCAGTTCATTTTTAACAGCTTCCACACCTCCTGTTTTTTCAATGAAATCATATATGACCTTTGAAGTTTCTTTGTCTTTTAGTTGAGCCTCTGAAATTCCACACATATCAAACAGGTTTTTCAGTTCTGGGTCTAAGTTGTTCACCTGCAAGCCAGACAGATTACTTTTAAGTAGCTTGGAAGATAATAATTTTTAAAAATATCATTTGTATTAGCAAAAACCCCACAAACCACGTAGTTAAAAGGAAGAGCAAAGCCAAAGACATTTCTCTGGGTTGACCTTTCAGTCAGAAAGGACTATTTTAGGACAGGTAAGTACCTTGCACAAAAACTTAAGTTTTGCATGTCTTCCCCTATTCCCTTCTACTCCAACATCTCTTTGAATCATATTATAAAAATCACAGTTTATAACTACTTTGATGTACAATAAAGTTTATTTAATGCCGATCTTCACAATTTACATTAAAAAGCCTCTAAAGCTTTTAATTATTCACTGTCTAGAATAGCTTCTTAAATTACTTACATCAAAACCTGTGTTTGGATCCCAACCAACATGTCCAATGTGTCTAAAAAAGAAGAAAAGTGCATTTAATCAGCATAAAAAGGACCTTGTTAACTACAATAACAGGACACCAAGGTAACTAGAAATTACTACCAGCTTCTACCTCCAGGCTTACAAGACACTAAGCAATTTTTATTTCTCAGTGCCCCACTTGAGAACAGAATAGTAAAACTTCTTTTACTCCCACTTTTTGTCTTGTGTCAAAAAAACCCAAGTGGAGAAGTTATTTTGCCCCCTTAGGTTATGGTCTCTGGCAGAACAGGCCTCTCCATGCCTCCCTGTGCTATAGTATATTGATGGTGATGGAAGGACCACACACAGATCAAGGGAGACCAAGGCTGGCCATATACAGTAACTGGACTTCAAGCTACTGATGACGTCTTGAGTGTCATGCAGCTGGAAAACTACCTCCTCCCAACCATTGTTGTTTGTTCTTTCCTCACCCTTTTCCCATTCACTTCCTTCTTTCAACGAAAAGTGAGAACTGTTTTGAGTTGCCGTCTTCCTAGGCTTCTAGTAGCCATTTCATGTGTCTACTGAAGTATTATTTTACGTGATGCTATAATGAGCTAAAAAGACAGAAGAGTTCGTGCCCTTCCAAGCTACTTCATGCAGCTGCTGTTGGCTACAGAAGACAGAACCATCATGTTACCAGCACTCCACGTTCTGGGTTTCTTTTTGCCAATGGCCAGTTCTAGAAGCACAACGCAGTCTTCATGAAGTCCAATTCAAAGTTTTAAAAATATTAGTAGCCATTAGTAGCCAACATGGTCTAGACTAAGCTTGTCAAATTACAAGGACCGTTTCGCTGTCCTTATGCAGTACCTTGCACGACAAACCTTATATTCTTGCTTGGGTCTGTTAGTATCACCAACAGCACAAGTTTTCTTCCTTAATGAGATTCCTGAAGCTCAATGATCCATTTTGGTCTTGGTATAACTATGATTAGTTAACTACTTAGTTTGAGGGGCAAGAAGAAATCTGGTTTAAAGACTGTATTATGCTACAGAAAAGGCAAAAAAGGGAAAGCCTCTGTTTTTCCTAAATATTTAAACGCCTTTCACTGCCCAAATATAGGATGATTTATTGATTACAGAATTCTAGATGTTAACCTACAGCTTGTTTAACATAAATTCGACATATATTTCCTAATACATAGTCTCGTATCTGATTGTAATGTATTAACTGGCATATGGAAATTGACAGAAGTTTACCAGCAAATACAATCTTACCCATGTATCACTAATCTGTGCAATTCACAATGTCCTTTTAAGAGGTTGTGAGCATACGATGCAGAGCTTAGTGTACTTTACTGATATTAAAGTCTACATGGATTAGTATTAGCATTATTTCTCATTTATTTTTCATCTTTCAGAGTAAAATAAGTTACTTGTACACATTCACTGTAACACACTGTTTTCAGAGGTCTTTTCAATGAAAATGCACACTTATCAGGTAGCTGCAACGGTTATGTTATTTAAAAGAACGTATACAGCAAGAAGTTCTATTAATGTTAAATGTAGTTTGATGATTTTTTTTTTTCTCAGAACACTGGAAGTCCACATCTGTCTAACAGAAGGCATTTAAAAATTGCATCCACTGATGGCAACTTTGATTGGGCATAAACAGTGATAGTGTTGGTCTTCACCAGTATCACAGCTCAAGTTACGTACAAGTTATCCTACTGGCATGTTTGTTTAACACCACCAAACACCAATTCCCATATGTATGTACAAAACCAGCAATTAAAGTATCTTACACCGTAAGATGACACTTAGCTGCACTCTACAGGAAACTTAACTAGACCTTAAGCTGAACAGAACAGAGACTTTCAATCTTCTTTTGCAAAGGTTCACCACTTAGGATTTAATGTTACATTTAATGATATGGGAACATATCTTTTGTTTGAACTTCATTAAATATTTTATCATCTTATTCTGAGCTTCTCTAGGTCTTTAATATTTTATGAGTGCACATAGAGTTTTACAATGGTCAGAACCTAACAGACATTATATAAAATGAATTTGAGACTTTGTTTATCTGCACTGCTGCACAACCCCTTCCATGAATTCTGATCAGAGGTAAAACACAGTAATGCAAATTATTATTTGCAACTTTGCATATGCTGAGGTCTGCATCAGTAGAGCTACAACAGTGACCAGCTACCAATCACTATTCAATTTTCTTTCTTTCACTCTTCCTCCTTTTCTACATTTTTCAGTTTAAGTGACATTAATAGATGCAGCACTTCACTGATATGCAGATCAGAAAGAACGTGGTTGATGTCTGAATTGTCTAAGCACAGTCTGGTTAGGGAAGCATTTTATTGCATTTCTCCTTTTACTTTCTGTCCACTACCCCATTCTACAGAGCACTCTCTCAAAACACTGTGCAGTAACATTACCGTAACTGATAATAGCAGCATTACTTTTATGGAGCTTTATTCTGGGAAGGCACGTCAGTGGAAGCGATGCAAAGTAATGGTTCAAAAGAACAAGACATTCACTTGGCATGTAAACCCCACACTGGTTTGCTAATACTTCACAGAAGCTGATCTTTCCAGTAACTAACTCAAGCTCTTTAAATTCCTGTTGCTTTAGCAAATAAAGTATGTTTGTTTTAAACGGCAGAAGATTAAAATATCAAATTATAGTTCAGGAAAACAAGGGTTAATTCAGTAAACTGACCAAACCCAAGTTTCGTGAAATGAAGCTTAAAATGATACACCATAACTATTCTAAAAGATTGAAGACACATAAGAAACAATATTCAAAAAACCCAACCCATTCCCAAGAAGTATACACATGCACGTATACTTTCATCACAAGATATGGGTACTAGTAGCCTATACACCAGGAACAACTAAGTTTGTAAACAGAAAGCCAGAGCTAAAAATATGGCTTTGTCATTTCTGCTGTTACGAGAAGTCAGGAGCTGCATGTATATTTCGTATGACGAAGCACAGCTCAGCAGGCACAGCTGCAAGAACGACAGTGTTAAGGAGTTGACCATTGAGGCTAAATATGACTCCGCACCGAGCTGACCACTTCAATAAGACATTTTTATGCAGCTAAATTGTTTTCTAAACTATTTTAGGATAGCAAGTTACTTTTTGTTTACAGTTGCAGTAAACCCCTCACCTGTGTATAAACTAACTTGCTTTAAAACCCTGCCCCATTCCAGCTACCATTCCCTGTAGTTCAGGTTACACACAACAGTCACACGTTTAACTCTCGAGCATCTGCAAGTGTAATTGACAAAAAAAAGAAAAGGGAAAAAAAAAAAGGAAAAAAAGAAAAAAACACCAAAAATAAAACCCAAACTCAAAAAAGTCCTTACTGGAAATTAGATGGCGTTCCAATATCTGCCTTTGTCAATCTTCTCTTTTTAGTTTTTCCTTTCTTCTTTTCTTTGGTATATGAAATATTGTTGACTTGTGGAGTATAAAATCTGTTAGTTGTAATTTCCGGGTTTTTGATATCAACAGTTGCCATTGGTAGATTTGGGCCTGTGAAGGTAAAGTACAAGATTTTTATTATTGTGTTTCAACAAAGCCATATTTAACCTACAAATTTATTTTTATCTTTTTATTTTTTTGAGTGGCAAAATACTTGTACTGTAGCCATAATCCTCTGTGCCACATGCATCTGGCTGGGTTCTGGACATCAGAAGCATAAACTAAGTTATTTGCTGAAGAAAAAAAAACCCCATGTTGCTAGAGCAGAGCAGTGCCAGAAAAATTTTCTGAATTAGAATTTGATTTTTGCAAATTCTGCAAAGAAAGTAATTTGAAGCTGAAGAGCTTTTATGTGCTCAAAACATACGGAAGAAGACACACTAAGGTTCAGCACAGCTACAATCCTAGACAAGATTAAAGGAATGCCACAAACAGTAACAGCCATCATGCGATCACCTTGGCAGCACAATAAACTGATCTTAAAGGAGAGGGAACCTTCGAATCCAGGCTTTCTTATTTCTTACAGTTTGACAGGTTTGCAAAAGCCCCAGATAAGAAACAAAGCTTGAAGAGCAGTGACAGTGCAAACAGCACCAGAAATAGAAATTAAACACTCACATTATGAATTATGTTCTCAAACCTTGTTCTTCGTTATAGACAATTCTGAATTACTACTCTCATTATTTAAAACACATCTGAATTATACTCGCGCCAATTTTAGCATTTTAGTATGATATTACTTGCATAATACTAGCAAATAAGTATACCTGGCAAGTTTTCCACTCAGGCTTTTTCAGTTCTGACAGAAGATAACCCTTGACATAAATGATAGTAGTATTTAAATACTAAGAAGCAGTTTATGCATTTTTCATATATTTATGCACACACACGTATTAAAAGAAACCTGCAAAAAGGATAAGGGATCTCATTCTTCCAAAATAGAAACTAAGCAGTCAATTTAGGACCAGTTTGGCCAGAAATAGTTTGAAAAGCATCCTCTGCTCTGCTGCGAGTTACTACCCAATGCTTAGCAAATCAATTAAAATAAGACTTGGGCATACAGTCTTAGTGGGCAGACGATAAAAATGTCTAGTTAGACTTTGATAAATCTGAATCTTTTTTGACTTTTTTTTTGTATGGATCATTCAAAATTCTCCTAAGTATTCTGAAAGGACCAACAAGCCTTAGGTTTCACAGACTAAAGTCCAAATCAGAAAGGAGAAGGAGACAACACAGTAGATAACAGAGCTGACATTTGGAGTTGAACTCCTCAGTGGGAAACGCCCAGTACTGGCCAGAACAAGAAACAAGAACAGAAACACGACACTGGGCTAGACAAAACTCATTTAAACCCATATGACAACTCCTACGTTCCTGTAGGAGTCTTAAAGGACAAGATTTGAAACTGCATTGAAACTGCAGGAAGAATTTCTAAAGTGTTTTCTGCTAAGCAGGAATGCTTTTATCTAGAAATGTTATAATCTAGACAACTATCCTTTGAAAATACCAAAACCCAAGTTGACCACGTACAACCAACCAAAACAATCTGTACTGTTAAAGTTACACTTGAAGTTAGCGTTAACTCGCTAATTGCCAAATATTATCAACTCAAAACTTAACAAGTGGAGTTCAGTAAATCTTCAGGTTTAATTGAAAGTTAGTCTTAATTTCATTAGATTAAAAATCAAAACCACTGTAGGAGTTTGTTACCACTTTAATCTTCTATTATATTTTCTCACCATTACAGTGATATTTATAGTTTCAAAAGCTATACTGAGGTTCAAAAAGAAACGTGTACCTTAGCACTTCTAGGAAGTTCTCAATATTCTTCTCACAATCCCTAACAGTCTTTGAAATTACACCTTTTTGCATGTAAAATCCTGAAGTAAACACACATGGGTTTAACCATTTAAAGCAGCAGCCATTTGCAAACTGAAGTTTTATTCAGCTGAGCTGAAATTAAGGACCAATAGCCTGATACTAATTCCTTGATACTAACAACATTCATAGCAAACTCTTACAGATGAAAATTTTTCTTACCATCAGGTTTAGACCTTAGATGTCCACGAGGGATAAAAGAACCTTGGAAGGAATTGCACTCTTCTAGAACTGCCATATTTATATCCAGCAAAATTTTTCCCATCATAAGACATGCACCTTCCCCATCAGGTGTAGGCAGCTCAATAAATGAAGATGAGAGCGGCATATAGAGCTCATCGTTGGGAAGTACCTGACAGTATAGTGGCCTTAAGCATCCACTGTTATCAATATCTGTGACATCTTCAGAAGGTGCTCCAGAAAACGTAGTACAGAACATTTTGAGATGTTAATTCTATGAAAGCCTCTGTATTTTATTTAGAGCCTCTCTAGGCATCTGTCCCAGACTACAGACAGTCCTACAATAAACGCAAACTGTTCTAGTTAACATCTGAAACAAAATTCTGCCACATGGCTCCTAAAGATTCCCTCAAAACCTAATTCTCTGACAAATCTTTATTTCATCCAGAACTTCACTAAGAGGTCAGTTCAACTTCAATAGCTCTTCTTTATGCAAATAAAGAGACCTAGCTATTACAAATGAGTAGAACATAAATCCCAGGAAATTACAGACTAATACATTTTACATAACTGTTAATGCCAATTTGTTTTTAATCCTGCAATTCTACAAAAAAGAAAATAAATCTTAAATCCGTACCATTGGAAACATCATACGAAAAGACAGAGTGCTTTTTCCCTGCAGCTTCAACACATGCAGAAAATCCAGACAAACAAGCCCCACTGAAACAAAATTCCCCACAGTATTTCAAGCATGGATCATGTGAGCACAGAAATGTGACTCTTCTTGTTTTTCAGTTTTAAAGGTAATTATGCATTGATACCCAGTACACAAAAAGCAGGTGTTCCATTTTTTTTCCCCAATAGAATTTCGCTGCATATAGAGTATAAAACAAAAATTAGCTCATCCTACAACAGTTTTTTTTTTTTTTTCCCCCAGTTACATGCTGATAGTATATATCTGCTCTAGACTGAATCTCAAGTAGTGTAATGCAGAGTCTGTGTAGAGCATAACCACCTGAGGCTATAACCCATGCCCTGACCATGTCTCACCTGTGACTACAGAGGCATGACCACACTTAACTCTTTGCCAGCAGAGAGGCCAGGCATTATAGAATTTGACAGAATCCAAAAAGGAAAATGGACAGGTTGCGAAAGAGTATGTGGATGTCCCAGGGAAACAATTTACTAAAAAGCAGAGATGCACAGGGCTTTGACTAGTGATTATAAACCTGAAACATTTGGTATAAACCTATGTTTGCACAGAATATTCAGGATAAAAACATAGGACCAAAGAATATAAAAGTTTAGTGTGCGAGTATTTTTCTCAAAAAATGTTTCCTGACTATTTTAAGCACAAAAGTTTTTGCAGGCTTAGATTTTACAGGTTCAGTTTTCCTAAATCTTATTTCTAATCACGGATAGCAAACTAGGCAAACAAATGGTTTGTGTTATTGTTGGTAGCATTTACAGTAGAGACAAAGGCTAAGTTCTTCGTGGTAGGTGGCACTACACAGTCACCGCTACGGTTTTCCTTCCCATCTGCTCTGTAGATATTGCTAGCAGGACTGCACTGTTTAGGTGAGCAGAAGCAAATGTCACTCAAGCGACAGAACAGTTAAAACCTTCAGAAAGCTCAGAAAAGCTGGTAAGAATAATGGGTGGTATTACTTTGAGTGTTTCAAAACTAAACAACCCAGACTCAGTTAAAGGAATAGATATTAAAAATGCCTGGTGTAAACTGATGATCGCCTGAACTTCCTCAAAACTTAATGTTTACGAAAAAGAAATAGTACTTTTTTTGAGAAGTATTCCACAGGGAGGTGGGGTGGGCTTTATTGGGATATAAAAGATATCAGTAGTTCTCATAATTCAGGATTAGTTAAGGACTACCTATTTTGGTAACCTACTGAGATAACTGGATGTCTTGGTTAGGATAAATTTAAGACTACCTCCTCAGGTCATAAGGGGACCTCAGATGATCAGCTGGCTATACCCTTGCTCCAGCAGCAAACTAACAGATACAGCGATATGACCTATGCTCCAGACCGCCAGCAGGAATACCACAGGAGAAATCCCTTTTTAACTTCAGTGCGAAATCAGAACTACAAAGACTCCAAACTTGATATTCATTGATACGCTTTTTTCACTTGATTTTAGAATAGATGGTAAAAAGTTTTTGGATCATATTTATACATATTTTTGACTCCTTCCATCAATTTAATGAGAGGATCTCCTCAGCAACCTGTATTTTCATGCCAGTGAGATGTACTCCTGAGAGGCAATTAAGATTCAAATAAACCTTCATGCAAAAAAAAGTTTAATATTGACAAATATAGCCTTTTGGTCCTATGTCATATGTTACATGGTTAGCCAGGTACACTGAAATTGAATGCAAAGTACAAAGTTTTCTCCTCAGCTTAAGCTGAAGGGCCTCTGTCCTATTTGCAATGAAACATGTTCCTCCAAAAACATTCTTTACAAATGCCAGCTAAGCCACCAGTCTTTCAAGCTACAACTAAACAAATACCAAAGAACAGAAACAAAACAAATATAACTAGCCTCCAGAATAAGAGTTTACTGCTTTTGCCACCACATGACTACCCTGAACAAGTCCAAAACAAAACTATACATAAACAGTAAGTGACAGCAGTAGGAAAAAATAAAATGCAGTGACTCATGTAAAATGCTTA